>BCLU01000004.1:1724989-2324989 GCA_039545375.1 Trichosporon faecale | reverse complement strand
TGGAGCCGCGCCCAGAGCTAACACCCAGAACGATCCTCCGCAACGACAAGAGTATCAAGGAGGACTTTGTCGTCGCGATCGGGGAGAACAAGCGCGGGCCGGACGTGCGCCTCGAGACGGACGATGCCCGCATCGACTCGGCCATCTACCTGACCGGCTCGGTGCCCCGCGCCGCCCAGGTCGAGGCAGTCACGAAGGACAGCGCGCTGCGCCTCCGCGTCCACCGCGAGGAGGGGCAGGCTGTGGAGATCACGGCCACTACGACTGACAGTGAGTCCGCCCTCTATCCTCTGTTGCCAAGTCTTGGCGAAGCTTCGCACTCGTTTCGGGCGCAGGCGTCGATCAAGTGCCCAGATCTCCTTCCCCCTCCGCACGATCACTATCAGCTTGCCGAGGTATTTCACGAGCTGACACCAGGCCGCGTCCACGTCTGGCTTCCCCACGGCTTCGACGGGCTCGTGACCGCCAAAGCGAAGAGTGGGAAGACGGAGCTGTCGCCGAGCCTGAAGCCGTTTGCGGTGCTGTACCCCAGCCAAAGCGACGCGCACACGCAGACCTGGGCGATCCGCCTGGGCAAGGAACGCAGCCTCACGACTGAGCCGGGGCCTGATCGCGTGTACGCGCAGACGAAGAATGCGGGCATCAGGATCTATGCCGACAACGACGACGAGGTCGGCGAGGCGGACAAGTGTGTCATTTGCTAGAGCCTGAGGTGTGTCATAGATAGAGTCGAGGATGTGTTGTAGATTCGAATACGGTTGTAGAGTACACGATAACGAGACATGCACGAATCTCGCCAAGTGTCGGGGGTCGCTGAGTGCTGTGGGCGTGCTGGCCATCTGTGGCCGTGAGTTGTGAGTCGTGAGTTGCGAGGCGACCGCCCCAGTGAGCGTCCTTACAGATGTTGTCAGATGTCGCCGTGATCATTTCCAGCCCGCAGGACGGATCTCACAGCCCACACCCGCATGCACGGACTGATGATACACTTACATGCCCCTCAGTCTATGATCTGTCCCTCTCCGCGGGCGGAATATCATCCATGCCGCGCACGAGTTGGCGCGCCTTCTCCTTCGCGTGTTCCGGCAGCGTGTCTCTGTCCCACGGGCGGGCAACCGACCTCAGCAACCAGAGTTCCTGCTGAGCGAACCCCTGCTCAATCATAGCCTCTATGCCCGTGATAGCGGTCCAGCCCGCTTCTTCCGCCATCTCGTATAGCCGTGTCCGGCGGGGCTTGTAGCACATCTCGAGGAAGGGCCTGCCCCTCGGTCCGGTTCGGAACAGCTCTTCGGCGGCGGCGTACACTGCCCGCTCGGCCGCAGTCTGTGGTGGCAAGCATGGGATCGCGCCCACGCCTGCGGCGATGGTGTCCCCGATCTCGGGGATGTTGGAGGGGAGGGGACGCAGGTCGTACTGCGGGAACGAGCCGATGATGTCCTCCGTCTCATCCGGATCACGGTTCAGGAGGTATATCGGGCTAAGGCCGAGTTGTGATAAAGCATACACGGCCGCACGCGTCGTACCCCCTCCGCCGATGATGAAGCCGGCTCTTCCCTCTCCGAATGGGCGCGCCAACTGTTGTTGCGGGGGAGGGAGCGATTGCACAATCGCGTTCCGAACACCGAGCCAGTCCGTGTTCTCGCCCACTGTCCTGATGGAGCCGGAAGAGTCGCGCTCAAGATAGATCGTGTTCACGCTTCCGATCTCGGCAGCGCCGGGGTCCAGGCGGTCCAGGTAGCGCGTGATCATGACTTTGAGCGGCCTAGCGTTGCGTCAGCAACCACCATCGCTGGAGAAACCGAATGAGGCAAGGGAGGTAGCTCACATGGTAACGCTGCACCCGCCAAAGCTGTCCTGCTGAAGGATCTCGAGCATGTCGCTCTTGACGTCCGTGTCCACATTCTCAGGATGCACAGTGTCGTGCAGCTGGTAGTTATTTGGCAGGCCCGAGGCCGCAAAGAGACAGTTGTGGAACGCTGGTGAGGCGGAGTGGCTGACCGGGTATCCGAAGAGGTAGAATTGCGTGCGCGTGCTGCCCTCGGCTGGAGGCTGGATCGTCATGTCGCCCGCAGCCGTCTTGGTCGAAAGAGAGAGTTGGTGGTGAAGGCGGTGGTGGTGAAAGTGGAGGTTGAGAAAGTCAGCTGAAGCTGGCCCCGAGACAGTCAGACCAGCCGTGATGTCGGCGTTCACGGAAGCGGAGATGCGAGCGCCTGCTCAGGAAATGTCAGGGCACTCAGCCGCCATGCTCGTGCGAGGTAGAAGTCGCCGAGTCAGCTAAGGATACGGGGCCAATCGCGGCCCGATGTTGGGAGGCAGCGCCGAAGAACGGCAGAACGTCGGTGACAGATCCCGCGCTGCTCTGCCCTTCGCACCGAGAAGATCTCTGCAGAACGAAGCTGGGGCAGACAGGTCTGCGTACTTGCTGGCATCTGGATACTTGATGAGTGGGCAAGCGATGTGTGTTGAAGCTCGCTGTGAGGTCCCGGCAAGAGGCGGCTAACGGTGGAGCTGGGAAGTTTTAGACAGAGCCTGAGACGAGCAAGCTCGGCCGGCAAGCGAGGCCCCGGCGACAGCTCCGCTGAGCTCTTCCGCATGTCTGCAGCCAACCAGAACAGATTAGGTGCTCAGACGACCAGCTCCATCACGAATTGTCCCTTGGGGCTTGTCGGGGCAGGCACATGGAGACCCCACCTGCCCTCAGCTGCTGCCCAGCTGCTTTCAGTCCTCAGGGACTCGCAATCTACCCCTTGCAGCCGCGAGCAGGCGCAAAGTCGAGCAAGCAGGACCTCGAGACAACCGGCGATCACATTGACTCGATCTGGGTACGGGTTAGCCGATCTCTAACAAGGAAACTTTGAGATGCAGCGATCTTGACGTTTGACTTCATCCGACTACCATGGTGAACCTGCGCATCGTCGAGGACCGCCCGACGCCGAAACAGGTCTACGGCTGGCGGCCCTACTTCTGCGCGTCGATCGCGTGCTGGGCTTCAGTGCTGATCGGGTATGACGTGAGTTGCTGTACTCTGCTCCGCTGACTCCAGTCCGCGTTCATCGGGTCCTCGATCGCGCTCGGCAGCTTCAAGGGCGAGTTCGGACTGGACAAGTCGCGCTCCGACTTCCTCTCCGCCAACATCGTCTCGTGCTACCAGGCGGGGTGTTTCTTCGGCGCTCTCTCGGGCTACGTGCTGGGGCACTACCTGGGCCGTCGGTGGGGCCTGCTCGCCGCGTGCGTCATCTTCATCGTCGGCGGCGTGCTGCAGACCGTCGCGTCGGCGTCCACAGGACTCGGGATCATGTACGCTGGCCGCGTGATTGCCGGTCTCGGCGTCGGCATCTGCTCGAACCTGAGCCCGATCTACCTGGCCGAGATCGCGCCGCCTGCCATCCGAGGCAGGTTGATCGGTATCTACGAGCTGGGCTGGCAGATCGGCGCCGTCATCGGGTTCTGGGTGCCTTATGGCGTCGCGCTCAACATCGCACCGAGCATGAAGCAGTGGCGCGTGCCGTTCGGCGTGCAGATCATTCCTGGCGGAATGCTCGCGCTCGGCACGCTGATCCTGACCGAGAGCCCGAGATGGCTCGCGAGCCGCGGACACGGCGTCAAGGCACTGAAGAATCTCGCCTGGCTCCGCAACCTCCCCCGAGACCACCCGTATGTCGTTGAGGAGCTTGCCGAGATTGAGGCCGCCATTCGATCGGACGAGGCGCACGCCGGTCCAGGCATCGCGGGGCCGATGAAGACGCTCTTCACAAGCAAGAAGTACATGTACCGCCTGTTCCTGTCTGTCATGCTGTTCGCGATGCAGAACGGCACGGGCATCAACGCGATCAACTACTGTGAGTAAACTTGGAGGGACGGGTGGATGTGTGCCTTCCTCTGCTGCCGGCCATAACTGCCGAGACGGCTCGTCCGCAGCTTGTTTACGGGGTCAAAGAGATGCGCCAGGGGCCAGGGCCGGTGCCGATCACCGTTTCAGAGCTCCACCGGAGTTGCAACTAACGTCACAGACGCGCCCACCATCTTCAAGACGATCGGAGTCACCGGGACGAACACCGGCCTCCTGACCACGGGAATCTTCGGCCTGGTCAAGTTTGCCGCGGCTGTCGTCTGGCTCCTCTGGCTAGTGGATCACGTGGGGCGCAAACCCTTACTGATCGGCGGTGCCGCCGGTGGCGCTTTCTTCATGTACTGGATCGCCATCTACATCGCCATCGCCAAACCCGAGCAACATCCCTCCTCTTCGCTCTCTTCTGGAGGCATTTCCGCCATCGTAGCCCTGTACGGATGGACGGCATGCTATACAGCTCAACGAGATGGCTTATCCTGCTGGACTAAATGGCACTACTACCCAACGGGGTGGCTTATACTGCTGGACTCAATGGCGCGCAAGGTATCCGGATGGCTAGCCGTTTGCCGCGGCAATGCTGTTGGCCGGCCGTTTGCCGAGGTTAGTCCGAAGCCACGAGGGGGGGTGACTTGTCCCTTATAAGTGGGGGGATCGTTTAGATTCCATGACCAGGGAGGGGTCCGTGCCCTCCGCGCCTGACTTCGCGCACCTTACTCGACCACCACCTCCACCTCCACTCACCTACAGTCGACGGCAACATTGTCATTTGCTCAGGCTCATCACCCATCACAGTCTCCCACCACGCCACCACCACACCACCACCATCGGTGTGAGCCTACAGCCTGGTTGCGGTACCACCCGTCGTGAACGCCTATCTGCCTCACGTTATCGTCACCAGTCGCAGACTGGTTGTAACGTGAACGCGGGGGCGCGCGCGTGACCGTGCCGACGAGCTCCCGCCCCGCCCCTTCCCTCCTGCTTCTTCCCCGGACGACTGATGAACGACAACCGCCCAGTATGCCGGCATCAGCCCGCGACCGCACAAGGCGCAAGTTCCGCAGCCGCCCTTATGCCAGCCCCTCCAACGACCCCACGCCTTCGGTCTCGACGTCAGCGTCAGCGTCACCTTCCTCACTTGACGCAATGAGCTCAACCACTGCCGCATCGTCCACCGCAGCATCGCCAAGCACTGGAGCACCCAGCCCAAGCTCATCCAGTTCATCGCCCTCGGGGCTCGGTCCTCTTCCAACTCTGACTAGCAAGTGCGTCCGCCAGACTACTCCTGCCCTGTTCTTGGGATCCTAGACTGACTTTTCAGGGGCCGCCCGTTCAAGAACCCGCTTTCGGCGCTGACGCCTGACCAGCGCGTCGCTCATCGCGGTGCGGTGACACCAGAGACGCTCGCCCAGACCATCCGCATGCCCAACCTCGCGCTCCCACCGAGATCATCGACCTTCGCAGCCAATTTGGCGACTGCCGAAGTTGCTTTCCGTGACCTGAGGGATACTGCTGGCGGCCGACCGATCAAGATCCGAGGTGTGGCTTGCACCACATTCGAGCAGGCGACGAGCCCTGAAGTTCCCGACTGGAACGTCGAGACTTGGAAAGCACTTCTGAGCGATATGGCCTCTCGGAAGCGTCGCAAAGGGACGCGCTATAGGCAGTCGGTCTACTTCGCCAAAGTCGCCGGCATCGTCGCCGTATATCGCCGTCTGAGACGTGAGGCTGAGCAAGATTATGACCTGCCTGAGACCATCAACGATGCTATCTGGGATTGGGCTAAGTCCCAATCGAAGCTGCACAAGCTGAACAAGTGTCGGCAAGATCGCGTCGTCCTGATCGGGACATCGGTGGCCAAGATGGTTGGACGCGCTCACAAAGTCTGTCGAGGTCTGAGGCGCATGCTCAAGTACACGATGGCGGTCGCAACAAAATCGACAACAGGCCTGCGGCATAACTCTCTGATGCGCGGCACGTCGGCAAAGAACTGGGCTTCGCTCCCCGAGAAGAAGAGAGGCGTCCGGTGGCGCGACTTGACTCTTTGGGTTAAGAGGAGCCCCGGTGGGGACGACACGAGCAACGACTTCGTTGGATACCTCAGCCCACGACACTTCAAGACCAAGGGCGTATGTGGCCGCGGCAAATCGTTCCCCCTATTCAAGACACCGTACCTCGGCACCTCCGCAGCGCATGTCGCCATTATGCAGCTGTACTATCTCGCCCCGGACGAGATGCCTGACGTCGAAGAGCTTCTCTCCCCAAAGTTCCTCGACGCTACGAGAGGTCGTGCACGCAAACTCGTCATCCCTCCCTCCCTGGGAGTAGAGCTGACCGGAGCTAAGCTCTAACGACAGCCTTGACCAATACATTTTTGCCAACAACCGGAATGTTACGTACTCGCTCAAGACGGTCAACGATTGGTACAAGCGAGCCAGCGAGGAACTGGGGTTCCAGGGCAACGTGACATCGTACTGTTTCCGACACATGGTGGGCCATGCCGTGTACGAGCAAGGTGAGCTGCGTATTCGTGAGCCACTCTCATCCTCAGGCGGCCTCGTCAAGATGCGCCAGACGCTCGGTCACAGGCCCGGCAGCAAAGCCACAAGAGCATACCTTCGTCGGACGATGTAAGCTTTCCGAGGGGTCGTTGTCCGCTTACATCAGTCCCAACTTCGTTGCTGAGGCCATGTTCGGCGACAGCCTCGAAAGCTCGGTCCAGAACAATGTCGCTGCCCGTTCGTCGGCGGGCGACCCCGATGCTCCACGCCGTGACGCTGCCCGCCAGATGCTGGATGTTTTGAGCGAACCATCCCGTGAGTAGGGCAGTCTTCATCTAGAGCTGATGGTCAGTCATTGAGGTGCGCACCGCGCAAGCCGAGCTCGCGGACGAGATCAGCAACGTGCACGGTGAACTCGCAGACGCCCCGCCGCCTCTTCAAAGTCGCTATAAGGCTCTCGGGCTGAAGTACGCCAAGCGGGTCAACTACCTGTGCGACCAGCTGCTGTCCCAGATGAGGAAGGACTACTTTGAGCGTCGCAGTGCCGGGGGCGGCGTTGGTCAGGAACAAGACATGGTGTCGTCGTCCGACATGACTGGCAACGATGAGGTGATCGACATCCAGCAGACTGAGATCGTGAGTTCTCCTCCTCTTCCACTCTGACGGCCAGTTGATCGAGGCCCTTGGTCGCGCGGGCCCCTCGTCGCTCGAGGAATCAGAACCAGACGCTGCCTCGAGCTCGCCCGCCCCGGCCACCCCGGATACCTTTGCCGAGCCGAGAGAAGACGGATCGCAGCCTGAACCAGCCCCGAACGCCCCGAACGCTAGCAACGTCTCTGGCCCTGGCCTCAGCTCTTCTGCGTCCGCACCCGTGTCTCCCTCGGCATCGACCTCATCGACGGAGACGCCGAAGGCCAAAAAACGCGGCCACCAGCACAAGGGGCCGTGGGCAAATGGGTGGCAAAGTAAACAGCGCGAGCGACTCGCGGCCCTCTTCGAAGGTGGACCCGACGGCTTCGAGCTTGCCGTGCGTATCATTCTCAACTATGACCGACGTTTGGTCTCTGGGGAGTGGGGGGAAGCAAACGAAGCGCTGTGTCAAGGCGACGAAGATGGTGAGGAGGAGGAGGAAGAAGAAGAAGAGGAAGAAGAGGAGGAGGAGTACATTACAGGGGACAGCGACGAGGAGAGCAGCGACAGTGACGAGGAAGATGAAATCGAAAGCGAGTAGAAGCGAGGGCGACGCTTGCGTGAACCTAGAGAGCTGGAGAGCCCACACCCAGTCTCATTGTTTGTAGACAATAACTGAATGAATGTTGTGTGTAACATGATCTGAATCGGTTGTGTGCAGTTCATAGAGCGGGATGACCTGCATCGGGACACGAAGCACGCCGACCCACAATGCATGCTGCAGTTGAGGACTTGAGCCACTAAGGGCGGTGGGGGTGTGGGGGTGATCGGGGTGGTGGGG
Organism: Trichosporon faecale; assembly: GCA_039545375.1. Taxonomy (NCBI): domain Eukaryota; kingdom Fungi; phylum Basidiomycota; class Tremellomycetes; order Trichosporonales; family Trichosporonaceae; genus Trichosporon; species Trichosporon faecale. The sequence continues at coordinate 2,317,173 of BCLU01000004.1, read as the reverse complement.
CCGTAAGGCGCGTTGGGGGCGTCCATCTGCGCCCCGTCTCCACTGAGACACGCCCTCGTGGCTTTCGGTGGATTGCACCGACAGGTTGAGTCATCTTCCCCATGAAGCCTGGTGTTGTCCACTTCACCGACCCACATACAACTACAGTCCAATCCACCATGGACGTAGACGACGACGAGGCCGCCCGCCGGCTCGAAGTGCTGGCGCTTATGGCCGGCGACGACGACGACACTGCCGAGACCGATACCAACACAGCTGCGCTATGGACGCCAGCTGATGACGAAAACAGAGCATTCCGGGGCGCTTCACAGAAGTGGTCCGGATTCTTCAAGTACCTGACCGACAACGACCTGCTCGATACCATGCCGGGGCCGCCGGACAGTGAGAACTTCTACTTCAAGGTAGGTTTAGCGGCGAGAGTGTGCTGACATGTGCTGCCTACTGCGCCGCATCTCAACCTCGGCGCTATCGTTGCTTTTATCAAATACATCTGTGCTTCTTCGAACGGGCGTCTAGATGATGTACCGACGCTGAAGGGCGTTGAAGTCATCTGGCGGACATTCCGGACAGTTTACTTCAAGAAGCGGGGTGAGAAGCTCCCACGGGCTGCTACGGTGAGTTGGACATTTGGACATTTCTCTGGATGACGTGCTGATGTGTCAGGCGGGTCTCGAGGCTCACCTGAAAGAGCTTGTCGAGTCTGGACTGGCGTCGGAAGCATCATACGAACGCGTCCTCACCACCGCCGCAGGGCTCATCGCCATCGCCGAGTCCGCATGGAGCGCGGGATGGATGACAAGCCTGCCGATGCACCGCCTGCAGTTCACCCTGTGGCAGGCGCTCGCGCTGCAGGGATCGTTTCGCAACACTGCATGCCTCGGTCTGACAAGCGAGGCGCATCTTACCCTCGGTCACTTCTGCATTGTGCTCACTCGTGTTGAAGAGGAGGGATCTGAGCCGCGGATCGTCCTGGCGGGTGCCATGCTTCCCCGGAACGAGAAGACGAGAGCCCCAGAAGGAACCAGACATGCACTTCTCCGGACCGCGCACCTGTACCGGGACCCTGTCTTCCTCATCCTTGCGCGCGCCGCTCAGTGCGAAGCTCTCCCTCCTGATCTCGATCTCAATGACTTGGAGGGTAGTCTAGGCGCGGACACCGACACCAAGGAGTTCTTCTTCTCCAAGCCGGATGAGATCGTATTCACAACGACAACGACGGGGCAGCCGGGCGGAACCACTACGCCCATGCTCGCGAGCCGCATCAACAACATCCTCAAAAGCCTGTGCGACTTGGCAGGCATGGACAGGCCAATCACGACGCACAGCTACCGGTACCTCGGGGTCAATTACATGAATGCAGCGGGTAGGCAGAGCTCCTGGGAAGTCGCTAACCATGATCAGGACTGACCGTCGAGAAGATCCAGTACAAGGTCGGTCACCGATTCGCCGGCAATGCAACCGACATCTACCTCCGCCCCCTCCCCCCTCTCGACGTAGCCGCCGCCGTGTTCGGCGGCCCTAGCCGTCAAGACGAAGCGCTCGAGCTCCACCCCTGGGTTACCCACCCGACTGTCCCGCCCAAAGTCATGGATCAGTCTCCCAACCCACTCGGTACGCGCCAGATTTACGCTGGGCTGACACCAGACGCTCCCGAGCCAGCATCCATGGCTGAGTACCTGTCCGCTATGGAGGACCTCCTGTTCAGTTCGACCGAAATTTCCTTGCGCAGTGTACAGTTCGCAGCCCGAGCCGCGCCGCGTTTCGTGCGCTCGAACTGCCCGCCTGGTGCGGAGCCCAACGGGGATGTATGCCCAGGCTGTGACGGTATCATCCCCATGCCACCCATCGCCGACTCCGAAGACGCCGGCATGGTTACCAGCAAGGTTAACAGCGCGTTTGTAGCGCACACGGTCCGCTGTTACGGTTATCGAATCGTCGAGGAAAATATCACGACGCTCCTCGCACGCTATCAACCGTATCCGCCGATGCCAGACCCTTACCCGATGGGTGCCGACCTCAGAAAGCAGCACCGTATCCGCATCGACGGCGTCGACTGTGTCAACCTTGAGAAGCTTCGAAAGACTACGAAACAGCTGAAGGACACGTGCTGCGGACTGGCGTTCACTGAGACTGCCTCCATGCGCTCTCACATGCTGCACGCCCACGGATTTTGGGTTGAACCTAACCTTCTGGGCGCAAAGCTCCATGTCAAGAATGGTAATCTACGGGACGCCGCAGAGTGTCTTCCACCCGCCGAGTACAGCTGGGCAGCCCAGAAATGGATCTGGGATCCCATCGAGAAGGAGTCACAGGCTGAGCAGGATTACAACGCGCGCTTTGGTCCTCGGCCGGTTCAAGAAGAATACGGACTACGCGACGACCTCGTGCTCGACCAGCCGACCGACATCGCCCTCGGTCATCCGTCCAATGCGCCAGACGACACCTACCTCGGCGACGCGCTCATGTATCAGATTCCAACGGAGCCAATGGTGTGTATCCTCTGCGTCCACTCGCATGATCTTCCGTTCCGCAACCGCATGTTCCAAGACCGCCGCAACGTGTGTGTTCATCGACGCGCGCACCTCCGATCGGCTCTGACCAGAGCCTATCACGTTATCAGCTCCAACGACGATGACGGCAGCAACAGTAGCAGCACGTCACCACTGGTCGCCGATGGCCTCTACGTGTGCCCTGACGTCGTGCGCTGCTGCCCTGACGTCGTTTGCGCAGCGCACGACGTCCAGTTCCGCACACCTCTCGAGCTTGTTTGGCATTTGTCGGCGGTTCACTACTTCGACCTGGGCGCGGGCAACCCGCTGACAGAGTGCACTTTCAGCACGTCGGACGAGCTGGCGTATTTCCTCTCGTTCGCCAACGATCAGACGGCCGTCTCGACGATCAAGAAGAAGTTTGCCGAGGTCCGCAGCCAGTTGGTCGTGCCCTCCGACGACATGGTGCTCGACATCGAGCACATCGAGGACGTGCTCATGCCCCTTGAGGCCGATCCCGAGCTCTACGTTTACGAAGACGACGTTTTCGTTGGACCAGATGAGTATTATGCCTATGCCAAGTGAGGCCAGGAGAGAAGACGGGCAGATTACCAGATATGTATGTAGATACCGGTGCATATGAATCTCCGTCCGTTTCAGCGAGAAGCCCACAGCCGTGGTGGCTACTGAGAGGCAATCGTGCGTACGTAAGTCGGTGACAGCCTTGGGTGACCAGGAGATGATCGGCAGGACGTGCGGTGGCTCGGGCCCTTCAGCTGAGCGGACTCAAAGCTGTCCTTGGGTTTTCTCGATTCCTTACATTCGCTCAACCCTTCACGCCACCATGCCTGTCAACGTACGCCTCAAAGTATCTCAACCAGTGCTGACAAACACAGTCGACAGGGCGTCGCACGCGCTCCAGCGCAGGTGACACTGCGGACTCTGATGAGGCCGCCGCTGCGGGAGTATGTCTGCGCCTTCCTCTCTGTCTGTCCCTTCCCTCTACTGACTCACAGCCTCGTCGCGGCACGCGCACAAGACGCCCCGCCAAGGTCGCCGCCAACTACGACCCCGCCATCTTCGAGGATGACCCGCAGGACAAGGACGAGAACTCCTCTGCGATTGGATCAGACAACAGCATGGCGGACGGCCACTTCAGCGGCGAGGAAGATGGAGACGAGGATGAGGATGCAGAGTACGTAGCTCGTGGTAACGCGAGAGCTACGAGCAAGAAAAGGAAGCAGGGCCAGGCCGACGGCCGTAAGAAGTCTAACAAGAAGCCGAAGGGTTCAAACGGCCCGAAGAAGGGCTCGAAGGAAAAGGGGCAGGACGGAGAGCCGGTCGGAGATGACGGCGATGAAGTCAGCAATGCGGGGGACGATGAGGTCGTCGACAACGGCACTGCTCGCGTCGCAAGAACCCTGCCGAAGGCTCCCCCCGTGACGGCCAACGCCCCCTACAGGCGCCTAGATCCCGTGAGCCTACTGTGTTACTTATCTGACATACCCAGCCTGGAGCGACGTCGGAGACGCTCATCCCCACCCTCCTCCTGGCTATGAACGAGAAGCTCGACCGCCTCATGCACATCCAGGAAGCCACTGCTGAGGGCAAGACGCCTGAGCCTCGCCCTGCCCAGCCCTTCTCCGAGAAGGCCCGGCACATCAAGCCACTCCCTCTTGCCACGGCCGCCTCAAAGAAGAAGTCCAAGAAGCCCAAGAAGTCTGCGACAGTCGCTGCGACTCCGGACACCGGCGGAACTGCCGAGCTCGGCGAGGGCGAGGGCGAGGGCGAGGGCGAGGGCGAGGGCAGCAGTGGCCCCGCAACACTCGGCGAGGTCGCAAACGATGTGGAGGAAGCGGCAAACGGCAATGAACACGAGGGATAACGTCATGTCCATCCCCACACCCTCACGCACTTCGCCGCCCGGCACTTGGGTTGGCGCCCTCAGTGAGGCGAGACAGCAGCGTCTCCTGATCCACTCGGCAGTTTTTGGGCAGGCCAGATCCTTGCCCTCCACTGTCTACGAACCATCTGTACATACCCCAGCGTTGAGTTCGCAAACATGCATGATGTAGCTATGCTTTACGCCCGCGCTCTGATATGATTGCGTGGACCTCGCTTGTGGCCGCCACCCTTCCCAGCACGGTGTATCGGGGCCCAAGGACCTATGCTCCCAGGATACATCGAAGAGGCGGGACGACTGATACTCAGTCCTGACAGCCAGCTGTCAATGTACGAACAGCTCAACCATGCAGGGGCCATTGCTAGGAGCCTGGCATGGACACGGCATCCTTGAACCCTGACTTTGCCATCTCGGAACCCGTATTCACGATCTCTCATGGGTGTTGCTCGAGAGGCGCAGCCGCGGGGCTCCAGGCGTCCCGGACCACCGCCTGCGCCACCCGCTTGAGACACCCGACGCACCCGTGCCTGACATCAGGCGTTCTGCTGTGGTGAAAGTCATGACATGACGGAAGCTAGGCATGCTCTACCGTCTATCACGTACAGTATCTTCGTCAAGCTCAGCCTTGTGAGCCTATTTAAGGGACCAGCCGACGGTTCTCCGCCTCATATCAGCTCGAAGTATGCATTGCTCCTCACCGTAAGCGCAGCTAAAGCACGGTTTTGGCCTGAAATCATAGTCTGATCAACGGGCCTTATCTCTCTTTCGAGGAGGTAGTGGAACCCGGCTTAGTAGTGTAGTAGGCCCAACGTTCAACGGGACTCCCTGGGTGTTTGGAGCAGAAGTTATGCCGACTTTCATCAGAGCGGCAACCCAGGCGTTCATCGCCGCCTCGAACTGGCTTTTCGCCTTCTTATTCTCGCGCTTTACGCCTCAAATGTTCGCTGCGATGGGCTACGGGGTCTACCTCTTCTTCGCATCGCTTATGGTGTGCTCAATTCCCATTGTTTACTTCGTCATCCCCGAGACATCCGGCATCCCACTCGAGGCGATGGACGAGCTGTTCACCCTCCCGCCACGCAAGGCGCACGGCATCGTTCGCAAACAGCTGGAGCAGCTGCATGCCGAGCGCTGGGCGGCCCAGCAGGCGGAGAAGGACAACTTCGACGACATCGTCGTGAAGGACGGAAGCGTGTAGAGTAGATATCAGAAGTTTCAAGACAAATGTATGAATTTCGGCGCCACTTTCTCCCAACTCCAACCACACTCATCGTTCCCTTTCGGCACACAGCCCACTGACTCCTATGCACCTCCGCCAGTCAGCTCCGGTGTATCATGCATGCACGCTCGCACCCGCGCCCCCAGCGCCGAGGGTGCGCCCGCTGCTGCTCCCTCGTGCCTTCGTCTTCGGCCACTTAGCTCAGTTGGTTAGAGCGTATGCTTAACACTCGCGAGTTCTACGCATAAGGTCGGCGGTTCGACCCCGCCAGAGGTCACTTTTTGGGTCCTCTTCATGCTTCTGAGGTGCCTTGGCATGCTCAGAACGCTGTTTGATGAGTTGGTGACGGTGGCTGATGCTGTTGATGACGATGTCGGTGGATGAGTCGGTGTGGCAGATCCTCGCAATTCTGTTTACTGCGCCCTCACTCAGCTCGATCCTCCTAACTCGCACACCAGTGAGCAGAGCAGCGTGCATATCGTTCATTATATTAGGCTCACAGGAAAGGAGTACGTAGCTAGATTCGTTACATCACGATGCACTTGCTGCCCTCCTCCTCATCGATGTGCGCATACACACGCACGCTGGAGTGGGCGTGGGCGAACACACGGTCAGGCCCTGGCTGCCTCTGGTGAGGCTGGGGCGGAATCGCGTCACTAGCCGTAGTGCTGGGGCGGCGCTCGCGGCCGACTTGGCCACCAGCCTCGACTGGAATCGAATTACTCGCGGTGCGGTAGAGGACGGGGTCAGTCGTGTCCTTCTTGAGACAGATGGCCCATGTCTGGCTCGTCTGGCCGGGCACATCGTGCTCGATCGCAATATCCTTGATGCACGGCGAGAGCTGGTGCTTCCTCGAGTGGACCGTCAGGAGTCCGTCGAAGTCGTTCGGGAGCCAGAGGTGGATCCGGCCTGTGGTCAGCTTGAACCTAACTTGTTAGCTGGGCGCGACGTCCACACGCCAGACACTTGCTGTGGAGATACTGCATGGGGACGAAGTCCTCCCCCTTGGCGGACTCACTCTTGGTCGTCGCGACGCTCGCGTCGACGGCGACGTTCTCGTCGCGCTGGATGCGGAGGCGGACCGTGCTCGCGGTGCGGACGTCGAGGCGCGCCTTGCGCGCTGCGTCTGCGTTCCGGCCCCCGCGCACGCCGTACAGGTACAGTGTTGCGTCGATTGGACTGTCGCGCGTCTCGAGACGCACGTCGGGCTCAGGGCCGCGCTGCGCGTCCGACACCTCGAGCGAGACGCCGTAGCAGCCCCGGATCGTGCTGTGCTTGCGGATGACGGCGCTGGCGTTAGCTCGCTACGTGAGAACTTTTAGCTAACAGACGATGTAAGGAGTGCGATACTCACAGAGGGGCGGGGACGATAGGCGTACCCGGTGGAGCGGCGGTGCGCGAGCCCATCGACGTTACGTGGATGGTCGGGTTGGGCACTTCGGGCGTCGCCGTGCTCGACCCAGTCGACGAGGAGAGGGGGAAGCTTCCGTGGCTTCCCGCGGGACTGCCGGCGTGCCCGCCATTACGCTGGAATGGGGGCCGGGTCACGGCGGCGGGACCGGCATTGCTCTTCGAGGGTGTCAGAGGCGCCGAGGAGGCGAGCGGGGATGATGGCGCTGATGCGCGAGGTGATGAGGGAACCGATGTGCGCAACTGCGCTGGAGGATTGTTGCGGGAGTCCATGGGGGGTGAGGAAGTGGACGTTGGCAAGAACGGCCAAGGCGGCCCGCCTGATATGCTTTGAGGGAGAGGTGGGGAGCACATGGGCCATCGCGTCGTCTGACTCACGAGGACAGGTTGTGGCAGAAACTTGGAGCTGAGACATTCCCATCGTCATCGTTGTGTGCCCAGATCTCCATCTCACGCAGCGATTGACCTGTATCGGTGACGTGGTGACTTGGCGATAAGACTCTTGACTGCGCCAAGCGGCGCTCAGCAGGCTTGGTGCCGAGAATAGAAGCGACGGCGTGCCGCATATGACGAGCGGATACGTCGGCGCTGCGAATTCCATGCCAAGAGCCTTGGAGATCGCCACTCCATCCGTCGACTCGATCGACATGCGTTTCCCTATGGCGGCGATCTTCCATCATCCCATTCGATCTCGACAGCCATTCGTCCTACCGGCACAGTTGACAGCGGGCTGCTCAGCTGCACAGGTCGCAAGAACACGCCGAAGTCGCCGCCGGCGCGGGCGTGGCGGGCGCCCGCGCGCCCGCCTCCGTGGATAGCATCAGGCCACTTAGCTCAGTTGGTTAGAGCGTTCGCTTCACATTGGAGACGCGAGAGGTCGACGGTTCGAACCCGCCAGAGGTCATCTTTTTCGATCTCTGGGGCCTTCACGAAACACCCATGCATCCCTAATGTATCCCGGAGGGTCTATTGGGTGCCCAGTTTCATGGGACGTGCGCGTAGCTCGGGCGAAAACGAGGAAGATGGGGTTCAAGTGACCGAGTTAGGTCGCCGAAAGATGATCACATCAAAGTTTGCCTTCGTGAGCTTTGACTCCGTTCCATGGTAAGTAGGACGGTCAAGTGACAGGCCAACGAGCAGATGAGTTGAGAGGGCTGCAGTAAGTAGTGCTGAAGAAGTAGTGTCGAAACGAAGCAAGGTCGGTTCTGTTCTGTGACGAACCTGCACGTGTTGCGACGTTGATGAAGTCCCGTGTTTCACGGTACCAAAACAGCTACCGAATGGCGCCAAGCACTGGCTGAGATCATCGTTGCTCCGCAGTCTTCTACCGTTAGCTCCCCTTCCTAGTCGCCCACTCCGCCCACTTCTGTGTCGTCGATCTTACGTTCGACGGACATCCTCACGGGTGACGGGCAGGCGGTGAGTTTCGGCTCCGAAGTTACTGGCGTCAGCACCAAGTCCCAACTAAGCCTCAGTTACCACAGTTACCACAGTTTGGAACACGGAATGGGCTTCTTACGCAACACCGCTCGGGGGTGGGTGAGATAAGCGCGGTCCCTGTCCCGCAGCCCGCCGTTGCAGTCAGGCGACCACTTGCACCCCGTTTCATTCCTCTTGCGCAGCAACCGATCGCCTGTCTGCAGGGGAGGGGGCTTGTCAACAATGCGACTGCGTATAAAAGCCGCGCACCGCCTTTTGCCTCTTGCCAACTCCACACCCCCAGTCCACCATGCTCGTTACCACACTCCTGTTCAGCACTCTGAGCGCGCTTGCGCTCGCCCGTTCGCCGACAAACCCGAACCTGAATCCCTGCGAGCCGACGAACAGCGATCTGATCAAGGCGACGTGGATTGCGCCGCGCACGTTCCCGAACTGCGGCTTCGCCGGCGTCGGCTGTGGCTCCGGAAAGGGCAAGGGCGGGAAGCGTGTGTACTACTGCGCTCCCTTCCGGGCGACGTGCTGCCAGAACCTGCCAGAGCCGCGCGCGCGGCGCTCCCGCATGCGCCGGCAGGAGAATGCAGAGGAGGACCAGGCCGAGGCGGACGCGCAGGTCCAGGACGTGAGCAAGGATCGCGAGGATGACGGCGAAGATGATCAGGGCGAGGACCTGGACGAGGGCGACGAGCCCCTCTTCGAGAAGGTCGATTACAAGCGCTCCTACTGCCCCGACGGGTACGAGTGCACCGGCGGGGGACGGTGGTGCAAGCGCCGCCCTGACGCCACGATTAACACGAACCAGCCCGGCAGCACTGCGACGAGCAAGTCCGTCTGGAGCGCGTCGTACCTCGGCACAAGCGTCACGCTTGTCAACACCGTGCGCCCCGTTAAGCCGCCCGTCAAGACGCCTCCTGTGAAGCTCGACTAAAACAGCGTTGGCAGAAAGCGAAGAACGCGAAGAACAGACAGAACTCTTGTAACCATGTAAACCTATGTAACTCCTGCCCGTGTTTCAACGCGTCGTCAGCGAAGGCACCCGCGCCTCTGCTGCGCAACCGGATCCGACGATCCATGATGTCACCTCGCTTGTTTGGTTCCGACGATCTTCGTGCTGATGCGATGTGGCAAGACGCACGGGTTACTGATGCAATGCAGCAGACGTACAGTCTGCACAGCTGAGCAGACCACAGGACGCAGCGTCTCATACGGCAGAGAACAGTCTAAGTCTCTGCTCCAGGTAACCGCGTATCTCCGGCGGAAGGCGCCAGGCTGCCGAGATTGTTTGTTTCCAGGGCCAATCCTCACCGTCCATCGCAATCTTCGACCATCTGTTCCTACCGACCCGTCCGCTGTCTGAACTCTCCAACTCTGCAATACATATGCCCAATCTACCCCTATGTCTCTATCGGTCTTCTGGGACTCCTAGACCTCTGCCAGACGAAACAGCGCCAGCGAACGCCCCCGGCGACGCCGCGCGCGTCGTCAACATCAACAAACACCAGACATCTATGGTGAAATGGTATCATGCATCCTTGCCATGGATGCGGTGGGGGTTCGATTCCCCCTGGATGTACTCTTTTGCGTGTCCTGGACGCCGTTGCAGTGCTTTTGGACGGTTGGAAGAGCGCATGATAGGAGGAGGCAGTTGGTGGTGGTAGATGTGGCTGGGTGGATGGTCCCTGTGGCGTTGGTTGCGCGCCTGTCGTTGTGCCTTGACGTTATCACTTGTGCCCATCCCTTATCGCCCTTTAACTAGGATTGTGGGTTCCTGTAGTCTGATCCAGGCTGCCCAGTGTGCAGCAGGCCGGCATGAGGTGCAGCCTCCGCGGCGACCTCTCGCTCCGAGTTCATACTGCCACAAGCCATCGTCCACATGGTATCAGCCGTGGCAAAGCGAACTCATAGCACTGCCGGCTGTGAAAGGTTCTCACTAGTGCTGCAGCGCCTTCGCGTTCATCACCAGCTTGTACATGAGACACGCGTTGCCCGACTGCCTCGCATCTTGACTTCACTGCCAAACGTACACTCGCTGTCCACGACTTCCTACACCTCTCAGAGTTATGAACCCTCTTCAACAGACGCACGCCGCGTGCGCCGCAATCGCCGCCGCCTTCGGTCCCGCCGTCCCCTACGCTATCGTGGGCGGAGCGGCGTGTGTGCTTCTCGGCAGCCAGCGCTCCACCATAGACGTCGATGTCGTCGTTCCGCAGGGCCACACTCCTACCGCCCGTTCCCTCCTCGCCAACTCTCTAGTCTTCCGCGTCGAGCGGCGGACGAGGCACACGTTCTTCGTCTCCGAGCAGGGGGAGATGCCGATCGAGATCCTAGCCCCGCCGAGAATGTTCATGCTGCCGTTCAGTGCCGAGATGCCCACGACGACGGTCAACATCGGAGGTCAGGACGTGCGCGTCCTGGATCCAACAACGCTGCTGAACGGCAAATTGCTCTCGCTTCGGGAGAGGTCGACGGATGCGAAGCGCATGGACGACAGGGAGGACGTCCTCTTCCTCCTGTCTTGGCTTGCTGAGCACAGTGTGGTGTTGACGAGAGAGAATGTACCCGCCGCAACGGTGGAGTATGTCCAGGCCCTGATTGAGATGAATGGGGGCGAGGAGGTGTGGGCGGCTGCAGGATGGCCCTGGTGATACATACAGCCCGTACAACTCGATATAGCTACAACATTACACAGCCACCGATGAATATTGATGAGATAGGTTTGGCGCGAGTGGAAGCGGTGCGCGATGCCGCGCCAGCGATGATGACAGTGGGATACCCCTCAGTACGTCTAGATGTACACCCTGTCCTGCGGGACAGATCTGCGCGACATCGAGGTCCTTGAGCCCAGGCACATGGCCGTAGAGATACGACAGATGCAGCGAGGACCACCTGAACTGGCTCCATGTGCCGTGGAAGATGGTGTCGTACAGTGCGTTCACCAACGGCACTAACGGGGGAAACGTGTTGGATGCGGCCAGGTCGAAATACCAGTCTCGTGCTGAGAGGAGCACTACATCCTGAGCTGGCTGTTGTTCCACATCCCGCCGCGCCAGGCGGCGCAGATCCACGTCGACGGTCGAGTTACCGATCCTCCTCTTGCTGGGGACGGGCACCCAGCGCCCCCCGGTCAGGACACCCGCGGCGGCGTCAATGTCGTCCACGAGCAGGTACAAGTCGAACAGGCATGTGGGGACGCCATGGTACGCACCTGCGTCTTCGAAGAAGACGACACAGCGCTGCCCCGCGCGATGCAGAGCGTGAGCTGGCGAGTACCGTTCCCAGTCCGCGCGGGGGCGTTGATCTACCGGGAGGGTGTAGCCCTCGGGAAGCATGGGTCGCAATGGCGACCGAGTGGTGTTGTAATTAGATTGTAACTGCGACTGGCAGAGAGAGTAGTTAGTTGGAAGTTGGTGTCCGATGCCGGTGCCAGCGGTCAACGCCGGAAGTCACGTGCCCCACTGCGGACCAGTTGTTGTTCACACCGTTCAAGATACCATTCGTCAGAAGCATACTGCAGCATGGGGTTTGCGGAGTAACCAGATCGCCTGCAATGCAAGAGGATCGATAGAGTACCATGCGTCTGGCAGTTGCGTTGGGGGACCAAGAAGACGGTAGGGGAACGGCCTTTGATCTTATCGGTCGGTCAACCCAGAGGCAATTCAAACATCTGCAGTCAGCTGCCCGCTCAACCTCCCCCCCGAGCTCCGATATCGCTTCCCCCAGCGATCTCCGATAGGGATAGGAACGCACTGCATCGAGGTCCGAGCCGCAGAAAGTGAAACGGAGTTGACTTTCAGCCACAGCCTGTGAGAGTCCGCAACGCCTCGGTCATCACCGCTGCCCTGACGTCACCACCGATGTTGTCGTGTTGAGATCTCGGTCAACCTCGCAACTATATCTCTCTTTCTCATTCCACCCGCATCCACACTCACGAGACGACCTCAACCGACCGTTTCGGCTCTCCCATCGATCTCTACACCTTCGCTGCTTCATTGCCGAAGCACCACCCCGCCCTCCCTCCCTTTACACCAACGACGCCATGGGCTGGTTCAAGAAGCACCACGACAAGGAGAAGGCGAAGCAGCGCGCCGAGGACGAGGAGAAAGTGCCCCTGGAGCGCGGCCTGCTCTACATCTGTGACGGGTGGGAGGCGGACGTCTTCCGCTCCAAGAAGCAGTGGAAGGACCGCGTGCACCGGCGCGAGCAGCTCGCGGTGGAGCTCACGCAGTGGATGTACAACGAGGTCATTCCAGACCAGGGCATGATCTCGTCCTGGGACCTGTACGAGGACGGGCTCACGACGGAGATCGGTGAGAGCGTCGGCGACGAGGACCCCGAGCTTGCGGACGCCCTCAAGTCCAGCGAGGACGAGGAGGAGATGATCCAGCGCCTTTCCCGCCAGGCACTCGAGTTCACCCAGAAGATCACGACCGCGTACCGCGACGGAGGCGACATTCAGGGCACCCTGAGGGACGAGGAGAAGAAGGCCACCAAGAAGGTCAACGAGAACCTGACCCAGCCGTAGATATGCAATGAACAGCTGGAAGCTGACGGGTGACTGATGGAGCAGTTGCATGACCCGGTGCGGAGACTCACAATGCTGACCGAGCAGTCGAAGGTAGAGGCACCGAGGTCTACAGGGCATGCGATGCAGCGAGCACGCCTCTCGACCCGACGAGCGATGCCGGGCCTTAATGCACCAGTGCGATGTGCTGCTTCGGCGAGGCCTGGATCGACAGCCAAGCATCTCATTGTGCGTGCACGGACCTGCGGATGTCTGATTCTGGGTCAGCTTGTCCCGTGCACAGCTTCTCTGCAAGTGATTTGCGCAGTGATGCGTGTCGGGGAAACTGCAGCAAACACTGCAGAAGGTGTCGGCTTGAGTTCCGTTGGCGGACATGCGTGGTCAGTGACTGTACTTCGGCATGCGCTGTCTGATGACTGATCGCTGAAGCCCTCCGGTCTGAACGACCTTTCCGGTGCAAATGGACGACGCAGGTGTGTCACACGGCGACGGTGCAACGCAAGCCATGGGCTGTGCCCTCGCCGCGCCCATGAACCGATGTTTCGACATTAGAAAAGCAGGGCGCCGCAGCCCTGTACGCCTCGACGCCACACACCCTCCCTTCCTGCGATCACTTCTCCTTATCCATCGCCCGATCACTCCTTCCTTCTCAAAAGACCGCTTTCCCTGTTGCTTCCACCTGCACTCGCCACTGTGATCCGCTCCTCTCCGCCCTCGACACTACATTCCATCGCATTCAACACCACGGCGCAACGGTCACCGACTCCGCCCACGGCGACCCAGGAGCAATGAGCACACCGAGTTCATCGCTGTACCACCAGCGATTCGACCCGCGGCTCCAATCTGGTGCGTCTTCCCCTTCCTCGCACTCCAGCTTGCAGGTCTCCAATAGCTGACGACAGAACGCTCCCTCCTCCGCCGCCTGTTCTACATCCCCTCCTCTGCGGCCCAGTCAGCTCTCGAACGAGCCGGCGTCCCCGGTCGTCTGGCCTGGAAAGCCCTCCGCCGCATGCGCACGCAACACGGGGCACACGCCTACGCCGCCGCCGTGGGCGAGTACGCCCAACACGCCGCCAGCATCACGTGGATAGTCCGTTCAGCCCCCGGCGTGACGGAGTACCAGGCCTTGTGTGCGCTGCGCGCGTTCCCCGACCCGCCAGAGGCGAGGGACCACGTCCTGCACCAGACGCACCGGGCTGCTTGGGCCGGGTGCCGGTTCTGCGAGAGGGAGGCGGCAGAGAGGGTGAGGCGGTACAGCGCCGTCAGTGCCGTCAGCACGAGTGGCCATGCTGGCCATTTGCCGGTTGACGGCGAGAGAGCGGACGAGTATCCGCCCCCATGTCCGCCCGCTATCGGCATTACGCCCGCGACGCCCATCGTCCCCTCCCGCCCGCTGACGCCCGCGTCTCGCTCGAGCGTGCCCCACTCGCCCTCCGATACGAAGGAGATCAGGTCGGACACGGGGCATACGCTCAAGAGAAGCCCGAGCTGGACGATCAAAGTGCAGACGCTGAAGAGGCGGAGTTCGGCTGAGGCGCCCGCTGGAGCATTCAACGTCGTCGGCGTGCGATATGCGCCGGTCCAGAAGGAGAAGACGCTCCCGCAGCACCCACCCAAGGAGGTCGTGATGGGCCTGGGTACCATCGGATACTTGCCGCAGGATATGCGGGCGCTCGCGTAACAGGCCGGTATGGCTCGGATGTAGAGTTCGGCATGCACCGTGTAGACTATCGCGACTGACAGCATTGCTCACCTCGAGATTCTGCAGCTCACCTCCAACTCCAGGAATCGAAGCTCAGCTTCGACCTCCACATCATGCTTACAGAATCGAGACAGCAGGTACAAGTCAGGGCGCATCGGCCCGAACGACCAACCACGCCCTCCACCCACCTCCACCCACCTCCTCCCGTCCCAGTCCCTACGAACCCTCACCTCACCCCTCGACTTTGCACCCTTCCTCCAACCCTCCAAAAGGCTTCCCCGCTGCACAGAGCAGCCAAAAGAGTACATCCAGGGGGAATCGAACCCCCACCGCATCCAATCACTACTGGCAAGGATGCATGATACCATTTCACCATAGATGTTTGCTGTTTCTTGCTGACGACGGGGCGCCCCGGACCGCCGGGAGGGCTCGGAGCGAAGCGCGAGCTCTCGTAGCGACGGGAGCGTGCTGAAGGGGTGTCGGAGACGCAGAGAGGAGTTCAGAGTGTCTGATAAGGTCAAGGAATCGAGGAAGAGAGAGAACGAGTGTCAGGGAAAATGATGGAGATGAAGAGCTTACAGGAGTCAGAGATTAGGACCCTTGCGGGTGATGTAAGATCTGGCGTGCGACTTGCACACACGTCTATGCACCTGCCCTCAGTTTTCCCGGCTTGCTGCTCAGATGACGGCGGGGGTGTTGAGTCTGTCGGAGCTATGAAGAGGACTCCCGAAACTGTATGCATGTGCGCTATGACTCAGCAGCCCGCAGGCGACGAGTCCAAGTCCGTCACCAGGCGTCCCTCCGTGATCCTGCAACGCATGGTGCAGCCCTGTCCGCCTCCTGTCCCGCCTCCTGGTAATGAAAGCTATCCCGGCTTTCGTTTTCGACGGGTATCTAATCTGCACCGCCTTGTCCCTCCCCCTTCTCCTCTTTCTCCCGCCTCCACTCCATCCCTTGATCACACTTGCGCAGCAAGATCGTGGCGCTCTGCATGATCTACGTCAGACCACGCGCATTCAGTGCACGCAGGGCAGTGAGGCCTGGCCCAGCGCAGTCAGCCCCACCTCGCCCATGATGCAACCGCAGCCGCCGAGTCGGCGCAAGGGATAGCACAGGGCGCAGCGGTCGGTGGTCAGGCGCAGTCGAGCCACTCGGCAGGCTCGGCTGTGTCGTCATCCCCTCTCCTCCACATCTTCCCGCTCCCTGTGTTTTCTTTCATCTGTGCATGCGTTGTCGGATACAGGACGCTCGTATGCTCGGCGCCGAGAACTTCTATGATACGGGAGTCTATCGATACATTCCCCTCGCCGCCATCTACAACGTGGCTCATACGAGCGCGGCGGGGGAGAGGCCGGGGAGTTGTGTGGGGTAGAAAAGCAGCTCGCTCAGTAGAGCAGGTCGTCCCAGCGAGCGCGCGGGTTGAACATGAGCCGCGCCCTAGCAGCCACAATCTGCGTGCTCGGGCACGTCTTGCCCCAGTTCTCCCTGTTCTTCTTTCCCCTCTGGTGGTGCTGGCGGATGAGCGCCTCGATCCGCTCCTCCTCCCTCTGTTCCCTCCTCCGTTCCCTATCATACTCCCTCGCACTCGAGTAGCGTGGGAGCTCGTCCGCGTCCGGTTCTGGCGGGGCTGGTTCTTCCGTCACGGCATTGGCCGCGTTGGGCACGTTCGCGCCCGCATAAGGACCGGCGTCGAGATCTTGAGCGGGCGGGTGCGCGATGCAGTGCTCGCACTCGGGGACGACGCGGGTGTGTCGAGTGTGCTCTAAGGCTGAGAGGGCGGCGTCCCGATCGCCGGCACAGAAAGCGAGGGCAGAAAGGGCGGTGCGCTCACTGAACCCGTGTGAGGCGAGGTAGAGGACCGCTTCGTCTTTCTCTTCCAGTCCGCCGGTTGTCGTGCGTCGGGGGCGGGAGGACGAGCCGGAGGCGACTCCGGAGCCAGAAGCGAAACCGAACGCACTTGAGCCGCTGCCAGTGCGAGAGGACCCGGTGGCGACAGAGGCGGACCGTCGCGGCTTGCCGTGATACTCCCAGCACTGGTCTGGACTCTCGCAGGGGTGCGTCAGGTCGCAGAGTTCGCGGTGGGCTGCGAGATAACCCGCCGCTCCTTCGCGTGTCTTCATCGCCTTCGCGGCCCGCCGGGCTTCTTCCCGCGTTGCACCCCGGGACATTAGGTCCTGGACGACGGACTCGTCGGGCCTGTGGAAGAGCCGTGAGAGGAGGGGGCGTTCTGGCGTTAGCTCTGGTTGGAGCGAAGCGACCGGAGCTCGCTGGTAAGAGGAGGGAGGGGGAGTGGCGACGGATTACATACCAGGAATCAGACGCAGAGACAGGTCGGTGGTCATGAGTGATCGTATCGATGGAGAAGAGTCAAGTGTTGAGTCAGGAGTCGAGGAACAGGTATGCTTAACAAAGACAAAGGATGCGCTGGCGCGGCTGATCAAGTCATGTGCACTTATCGAGATGTCAGGTGAATGAGACGTCAGGCAGCCGGCGTCGACCGCCTGCAATCTAAGGGTCGCCGCAGCCGTCCCGGCACGCCTGCGGCATCTCAAGGCATAGCAATGCTTAGCATGCCTCTGCGGCTGCGGTGACGCTGCCTGCGGTGTACCCAGCCTCTCCCCAGAGAGCCAAGCACGCCTAGCACGCTGGACTCAGCGTGGGCAAAATCAATTCTCACGCGACCACGCGAAATCAACAGGCGAAAGCTCCGCATTATCTGCGTCCTGGCTGCGGACAGCTGGCAATCACGTGAACACTTCTAGCGTGCAGGTGTGACGTTTGCTGACGTTTAACTGCTCCGGAGGCACCATGGAATGATGCATACGGGATCCCGGACCGGAAGGTAGCACGAGGCGGAGATGTCGAGAGATGTCGGTGGACGAAGACCGAATGATTACAGCCACAGTGGGAAAAAGCGAGGCTGAAACATCACACACCGAGACGGCGGCCGAGCTCTTGAGGCGCCGAGAGGCTTCACATGTCTCGGCGAGAGGAGAGGCGCCGCTGTTTCGGAACAGGGCCTCGACGGCGTCGGCACTGGCCGCCGTGAAAGAGAGTCGGCATTCGGCGTCCGGCTCCCTTATCCCATGGCTCCACCGTCCTCGAATGTTTACCACTCTCCTGGGTCCATTGATTCATGATGGGATCCGAACAGGCCTTGATGGCCAGGCTCCGACCGATCTCGAGCGCTTTGCAGGAATAGCAATCGAGACATGAAGAGTGGCAATCGAGGTTCCAGGAAGCGTTACAATCAGCTATCAGCAATCCAGCGAGACATTGCAGATTCGGCCAGCGACCCTGTGCTCCATTCCCTGCAAAGGAGTGCTGGATTCCGCAGCCCTCGACATCGGCAATCAGTAGTCCAACCTCGACGCTTCCCTGGTAGTCCGGATATCCGCTGCTGCCCGCCTCTGTGGACGGGCAACCCATGGGCAACCCATAGCAAGTATTCGCGGCTGATGGCTGGTGACAACGTAGGCGGTGTCAGTATGCCCGAATGTAGATGCCAGCTGACAAAGATGCATACATGTTTCTGCCCTCTTCGTTCTAGTTGCTACAAGGTTTGTCTCGTGTCTGGTGTGGAGTCTAGAGGGGAGCGAGTGGGGGACCATTGGTCGAGGAATGTACGCTGTCAAATGCGGAGCGCGCCATCGTCAAATCTGCCTCTCGCCCTGGCTTCCTTTCTCGCCATCGTCGTCGTTGCCAATGTCGTGCCATTGTCGATGCCAAGTCGGCCTTCTGTCATCACCCAAGCAACCCGCGGCTATGCATTGCGATCTGGTCTTCGTGTGCTTGCCGGCAGCTGTCGTGTCTAGACCACGGCGCAATCGAGGGACATTGAGGCACACCTGGAACAATGACGCCGATGACACCATGAGCCGATGGCAGTAGGCTCCAACGCCGCAGGCTCCTCCGTCACTTCCCGCCTCCGCCACGGGCCGGCCCTCTGTGATTCCCAGCCTCCGTCGCCAGTGACGCCGACACTCCCACCCTCCGTCGTCTGTGGCTCACGGGTCGCCCACGACGTGCCAAACTCCCAAGGTCCTCCTCCATCTCTCCCCCTGCGGGCCAACAGTCTCGACGAAGAAGCCCTCCTTCTTCGCGACGTACCACACGCCGAGTTTCTTCCGCCACACCTTCCCGTTCCCCGCCGCCGGTGGCTCATTCCCCCTCGAACGGGGACGGAGCAGGATCTGGCCGTGCTGCTGCCCCGGCCTTGGCTCGAGTCCGAGGCGGGAGGGGAGTGAGCGCGAGGTATGGCTGTGCGAGGACGGCGGGAAGTTGGACGGGTGGGCGGGGTTGGGATGCTGGGGAATCGGAAGCGTGCGCCTGCGTCCTTGCCGCCACTGTCCGTCGGGGTCGCGTACCCATCCCTCCCGTGACGAGCGGTCAGGACCAGCCCAGCCCATGGTGCCGAGGGAGTGACTCCGCCCGCTCCGGACTTGGACGCCGTTCACTGTCTGAACGTGCACAATCGGGGGACCGATCGGTGGCGGTCGGTCGCGGGCGCACTCCGCATACGATGGGAGTTCGTCCAGCTCCAATGCTAGCTCGTGCATCTCCTCGATGTGCGTTCTTGACGGTAGGTCGCTCGCGGACCGAGAGCGGGTGCGCTGCGGTACCGGTCTGGTTGGCGGCAGAGGCTGGGGCGTGCGAGACTGCGCCGGAAGTGCGGGTCCGGTCGACCGAGGTGGGCCGGATGATCCGAGACTGGGTGCAGGTGGGCAGTCTGGCGGTGGGGTATCGCCACGAACTGAGGTCAGCCATGTCAGCTAGCGCACGCACCAGTGAGCGACTCAAAGGTCGCCTCGAAGCTGAGCTCGAGGCTCTCCTGGATCGGGAGCGGTGGGAGCGTGGGCGAGATGGGCTCCAGCGTCCGCACGAGCCGGACGGTAGAGTACGATGGGGGCAGGGCCGAGATGTTCATGGCGCCGGTTCTAGGTGGGATATCCAGGATTGCGCTCTAGTCTAGTCGGTGTTGTCAATGTTCTCGCACGTTGTCAATCTGGGAAATGCTGAGAAATGCAAGTGGTAGTGCTGCCCAGCTAGGCTAGGGCGGCAAAGTGGTGTGATAGTGGGAGGCTGGAGCGTGGGCATCATATATAGCTCCAGCATCTGATGCTGTGCCTTGGGTGGCCCCGGCGCGTGAAACTCACGACGTCACAGTGAACTCTGAATGCCATCACAGAAGTGATTGATTCAGGCACACAGTTGGATTTCCATGATTTCGTTTCCGCGTTTCCCTACACGCGCAGCAATGATTAGTGGGCTGTGACGCCGTTCGAAGCGCACATTGCAGCAGGGAATGTATGAACGTAAGATGCATGAGAAAGAAGACTACTAGGCTACATGTACAGTTACTAAGCAAGGAACAACAGTGTCGTCAATCGGGCACTCGTTGCCAATGGAATGAGAACGGAGAGGGGAGGGGCTGGGGCGAGCTCTAGGCTCTATTATAAGGTGCAGGTGAAGTGGAGTGGACTCGGGTGTGTCTAGATCCGGCGCTCGGGATCAAGATACCGTCGAGGCGTCAGGGTGAGTCACTCGAGTTGCCGATAGTTCTGGACCATTTCTGGACCGGCTGTGGTATATCGTCGTTTCGTTGAAGGGTATCGTTCGTTCATTGCCGATTCGCCCAGGCACTGCGCCTTCTGCCAAGAGGAAAGGAGAAAGAACTTGCCCGCGGACGAGCAATTCTGGCACGTTTGCGTTGTCGATTTTGCTGGTTTTCGATGATTTTTCACTATGTTTGATTCGTCGACGGCCCAGGGAGGGCGTTCGTCACGTTGCCGCCGTTGCCGATTGCCCGCCTTAGTGCAGGGCAGGTGGCCGTTGCCGCTCATCGTTGCCGATGCGTGTGGCATTTGGCAATGTCGTGGCAGCAACGGCTGCTGGTGCAGCAGCTTAGGAGCGGGAGGCGCACCAGACACCAAAGCGCTTGCGCCACTCATTGCCGTTGACGACGACGGGGGCGTCGCTGGGCTTGGTGCTCGACTTGCGCGGGCCCTTCTGGCGGACGACGTACCAGACACCGAGGCGGCAGCGCCACTCGTTGCCGTACTCGTCCACGTTGCGGAAAGTACGGGCGTGCGACTCATCGTACGAGGGAGGGGAGTACGTGCACTTGACGTGCGAGGGGAGACGCTCGAGAGACTTGCGCTGGGCGGAGGTGATGGCGCAGAGAGTGGGAGTGGAAGAGCGCGAGCGGCGGGAGCCGTTGGAGGCACGAGAAACGCAGGCTGGCTGTAAGCGGAGGGTTCGAGAACGAGTGAAAGGAGAAAGAGATGCTCACGCTGAAGAGAAGAGGAACGGGAAAGCTCGCTCTCGTTGACGCTAGCGATGGAGGCGAGACGGGAGTTGCGGATGGTGGAGAAGTTCATGGTGGTTGGTTACTTGTTGGGCTGGGCGGGAGTAGTAGTGTGCAGCGGTGCTGTGATGGCAATGAGAGAGTTGTTGAGTCTGGGGAAGACTTCTCGACATGCATTCTGCTCATACTTATATACATTGTTCGTCGGAGTTGCTAGAGAGTAGCAATCCCCGCCACACGGTGGAATGAGTGTATGTGAGCATGGTCCGGTGGATCGGGATGTGGTCGGAGAGTCTCCCATCTCAAATGGTGCTGACCAACATCTCAAAGGTCGGGTCCGGGATCTCAAAGGTCAGCTGAGTGTGCCTGGCCATTTCTCAAAGGCGATTAGGACGTAGGGCGGGCTCTCAAACCCGTCCCTAATCATCTCAAAGCAGGCTCAAGCAACGTCTCAAAGGGCTGAATAGAGTTTCAGCGACATCTCAAATGTCGGATTAATGCTGGGCGTGCCTTGGTGGGGCCGGGTTAGCATCCTCGGTGACCTACAGCAGCCAGGGTGGGGACGCCGCAACAATGACCCTGGTGAGGTCAGCCAAATCTCAAATCGCAGACACCCTGATAGAACCTCACCCTGAGCACGACTGACCACTGGCCGCAATCTCAAAGCCGCATGCCGCATTCCAGAACATTGCAGCCGTGATATTGTCGGTGGTTAGTAACTTCTGGTGCTCGTCGGATGTCCAAAAGCCAGGCTGCTCGCTGCTCGGGGACGTGTCCAGGCCCTCCACTGGGGAGTTGGCAACGACTGGTGCTGTTAGGCAGGGCTCCCCCACTGCCTCCACAGCTTGGCAGAGATGTTGGCAACGAGCGGGCAAGGATTCATGACGAGTACAACGTAAGTGATAGCCGCGGGTAGTCGAAGATAGACCGGGTCGAGACTTGTAGATCGTAGACTTGGTCGAGGCTTTGCTCTTGATCACCTCCAGTGTAAGGAGCGCGTCATAGATTGCGGTCATAGATAAGCCGCTATGCCTGTCGGACAATGAAACCGGAGATACTCAGTGACGCTGATCCGCCTCCACACCTTTGCGACCAATGCGGCTGCCCTCGCCAGACAGTGGCGCTCCCTGCAGATGCCGCCAAATGGTCTGGCCAGGAGTGCGGCGTCATGGAAGGGTATATCGGCGGAAGGCTGGTCGCAGCCACCTTAGCAGGCGCCGCGAGTGAGGTTCGGCGTCATTTCGGAGAGACTGTGATTCGATGGCCCGGCGCCGACGCCGTGGTCCCCGTCAAGGACACCGCCGAACGCCCTAGCTACCATGGTGATGAGTTGTCAGGACAAAGTGGCTATCACTGATGCCAAGGGAATGCCACTGGGCCGAGACCAAGTGAAGCCCGCTGGGCGTCGCTTCGGAGATACTTCAGCTCGATCCTCCGACGGCTACGCCGACGCCGACACCGAGATGACCGCCAAGGACACCACCGAACCCCGTGAAGAGTCTAGTCAAAACCTCAGGGTCTTTGCCTCAGTCCGGATAGGCTTCGGTATCGTCTCGGCGCCGTCGCAGTCAACCCCCCTTGCGCGCAACCTTCAGTTACTCCTGTGACGGCCCCTCCGAACTGCTTCGCTCTGGTCCATCCAACGAGGGCTTGTCTGTTGTTGGCGGCTAGATCGTTTGTCAGACTACATGCGGGAGCCTTGGTATTGAATTGATCGCTAATGCCAATCGATTGTGTTGATGTTGAGGTGATACAGACCGCATGAGCCGCTTCCGAGGTTGCCGACCCAGCCGAGCAGAGGCTCACGTGCGACTATCTTATCGGGCAACGCCTACCAGCCACCGCCTCACAACGTCATGATCGTCGGGCTGTGCATCTGTGCATGATCATGTGCTTCTGCTGGACCGGCGCGGAGTGTCTTTGGACATATGACCTGGGCTGAATGGGAGATGGTACGGCTCCTGGCACGGGTCAACACAGGATATGTGCCTCTCGACTCGGTTTCGGAATTCAGGACTGCTGATCTCACGGCTTGCTCCGAATCCAACAAGGGAGTGGTACGAACTCATGCTGACGTGAGACAGCAATACATGCATACAGACAACGACTCGGTGCCAGCGTCGTGTTACCGCTGACTCGGCCTCCTCAATGTGTTCAGATACCTCTCCCTCTCCATCGGGCCCATCTGGGCGACTCTCCTCTCCCAAGCGGCCGCCGCAGCCTGGTCGCCCTGTCTCTCCGCCTCAAAGATGCGGACACATTGCGCGCATCCGGGATCCAGCCTCGTGTGTCTCTTGTGCCGGACGTAGAGCAGCGCCTCCTTCGGATCAGGATACCAGCGGAGCGCATCGATGGCCTCCTTGTTCGAGCAGACGTACTCCTGGTCCCGGATGAAGCGGATCTTCTCCTCGAGCTGCGCCTTGATGTCCCGCAGGCGCTGGCGCTCGTGCAAGGCATCGATGTAGTCGAGGCACGCACTCTCGCCCCTCATCCGCATCGCGGCGTGCTGCGCTTCCTCGGAGGAGGCGCCCGCGTCCTCGAGGCGGCGGACGAGGTCTTCTTTCGGTTTGTAGAAGACGCGCAGGAGGCCAGGGCGTTCTGTCGTTAGTACTGAGGGCCAGGCGACGTCAAATCAAACGGAACTCAAGGGAGGGGAGGGCAGTCGCAACAAAGGAGACAGGGTGGTCGACTCACGGGGCTGCAACCTCGTGTACAGCGCGGCTTCTCTCCGCGACGCCTCCTTCGGGTCCCATATATCGTCGGTCATCTCGAGCGTTGGCAGGTCCCGTCCCGGCTGGTCCGCTAGTCCAATCGAACCCAGTCCGCCAGCGCCAGCCAGCGGTGCTCTCAGCGCCGCCGTCGCCTGCAGACTGCCCGGTGCCGGTCCATCAAGAGGGGGGAGGTCGCCGAGGCCGAGTCGATCATCGTAGCTGTGTCGACTGTACGCGGGCGGCGGTAGGTTGGGCGGAGCGGCGTCCAGCGTGCTCATGTTGAGTAAATATGTGAGTTGAGTTAGTGGATGGGTGGAGTCGCGGGGCAGAAGAACGGCTGAACCTCTTATATGACAGTCGGGTGCGATGCATGCGACGCCGGCCCAAACCTTAACATGCTAAACACACCAAGAGTCGCCAGACCAGGAGCAGTCCGACGTAACGATTCAGGCACGCACTGCCGTCGCTGAGGAACGATGTGGGACACGAGGCACCATGTGGAGCACAGCACACAGCTCCGGGGCGCCACAAGACAATCTTATCGCATTCCGCTCCTCACCCGAACATACCTGTTGTGTCTGGCTGTGACAGAGCTGGCCTGCCCTCTGACGGGACAGGGCTGCACATCTGACGCCAGCGATCGGGCTGCAGCATGTCTCTGGCTGTGCAGACTGAACAGTGTTGAGCTTCCGAGACGCATGCCTTACACTGAGTACTAGCCCAAAGGACCACAGGTAGCTAGCTCGTCTCTCTGGGCCCCAATTGTCACGGCAAGCTGGAGGCGACTCGCTGTTCCGGACGGTGTGCAGAATTGGCATACGGCGGTCGTTTCATCTAGGCCCTGAGTTGCAGGGCACTCCCCTGTCGCCTCGAACGCGCGTTGCTGAGGATTCTGCCTTGGATTGCGAACCACGAGCGCACAGTGTAGAGATACTGATGCCTGTATATCGCATCCGAGAGCAGAGGATAGTCGGGATGCAGACATGGGACGGGAGTGGCTCCCCGCACACCAACTCATCCGACCTCCTTTGGTCATAGAAGTATTCCTCGATCCCTCGTCCACTTTCTCTCATCTCAACAGGAATAAGGAGCTCTCTAAACTCCCATCTACCTTGTTCAACCCCATGCTAACCGTTCAAAGCCCTCTCCAAGCTCGCTTTGCACTCAGAGCCCTCCCGGCCGCCCCGCGCGCGCCGCTGTCAGCGAGAAGGCGCGAAAACATCTATGGTGAAATGGTATCATGCATCCTTGCCACGAGCGATTGGATGCGGTGGGGGTTCGATTCCCCCTGGATGTATCTTTTGCCTGTCTCCTGTGCAGGTTCATGACTTTTGGACGGTTGGAAGAAAGAGGAAAGAGAGCGAGGATGTTGGTCACGTCGGTCGATGGTGGTTGGACGATGGTTGAGGGTTCGGGCACGGTTGCAGGGCTGTAACGCCCTCAGTAATGGCGGGGCGATCACAAATCGATGGGCCAGAGTATCGAGAAGCCAGGCTTGTGCTCTTGTTCAGCTAACGCTGCACTTCGTGGTTCACTGCAAGATGGATACCAACAGGCTCCGAACTCGAGCTGCAGTCAGTACCAACCCAGCCTGTCCACCGACTTCCGCCTCCACAGGAGGACTTCGGGGCCCCCACGTGTTCGGCCACTCAGAATCAACTCCCGTGATCTTTGCTTCCGCCCTCCCACTGTCCGCTGCTGAGTCAATCAGCTCCGCACCAAGTTCACATCGATTCCGAGTCGAACTATCTCGGATTTCTCTCGCGCAACTTCCAAAAACGGTAGCCCACCGCGGGGTTCGAACCCGCGACCGTCCGATGACCTTTAAACTGCTTATAAAAGTCGGAAGCTCTTCCGACTGAGCTAGGCGGGCTTGGTCTTTTGCCACGCACCCTGATGTCTTATAGCCACCATCAGCAGCGGACGGAAGCAAATCTGTGTCTCACGTAGTCGTCAGAGATGGTGGCCGATTGTCAGCATTGCATGAACTTTGAAGCTCCACGAGAGATAGCCGCGCCCGTATGGGGATTGGGAGGCCGTAGGAAGATGATATTCCTCTGTGAATGATATTTCTTGAAGCACTGTTTTGGGCGAAGAGCACGGGTTCAATAATGGGTGCATGATTTCGGCAATCTCTCGGAAAAGACACCGATACCTCCCAGCCAGCGATGAACCAATCTCCGAACCGCGGCCTATCTTTCCAAATGCCAAACCAGATAGCACGCTATGCGCCGTGGATTCGACCATGGGACGGTTACGGTTAGCTGTTCGGCATGGGCTGGGGCAATTGTAGGAGCAACAGGATCGTCATATGACTGTTCTGTCTCACCTTGGCAACGTGTCTGACAGTGCGGCAGACAGCGCTTCGTGACACCGAGAGCGTGTCACAGATCCGGACCGTGCCCAGTTCATATATCCCCATCGCACGATGCCGTGCTTTCCCCAGTGACCAAATGGCGATGGACTACATCGTTCCTCCTGGTGAGCGCTCCCTCCCTTCAAACTGACAGCAGAACGATCCCGCTTCTCCCAGCTGTTCCGCAAGCCGCCAGAGGCATTGCTGCGCGACCTGGTCTCAGAAGGGTTTCGATACGACGACTGCGCAACCGCTGCGCGCCTGTACACCTCGAAAGAGGCGGCGGTCATCTACCTCGAGCAACTCGCCGCGCACCGGGAGCACGAGAAACTCGTACTGTTCCTCCGCCGCAGGGGGTTCTATCGGCCACACTGCGAGAAGGCACTGAAGCTGTGGCCGGATGTTATGGATGCGCTCCGGTACTTGCAACATCAGCAGCATGTCCGCAAGGAGGGGTGCGTGTTCTGTGATGATCCGGGGAAACTGGATGCGGTGCTGGGGAAGCAAGATGAGGGGGTTAAGCTCAAGCCTGACTAGGCCCGGGTGCTACAGTGTGCGAGAGGCGATGTGGTTGTATCATTCTGGCACTGTAGGATATGATGGTTGTACATAGATTCTGTATTCGCGTAGGTCGACGACGAGACGCTTGCATGTTTTGCCCCAACGCTTCTGACGAGCGTCCTGCAGGCCGTCCGATAAGAAGCAATGGCGCATTGCTCAGATCTCCAGATCCCAGATCGCACAGAAGGCCAAGCCCGCACGGGCCGATCGGCTCACACACACACAGAGATACGCGAACGCCTGGTCTTCAGGCGAAACCATGGGAAAGCGATAAGATAAACCCACCCACGCACTGCGGAACAGATAACGATTCGGAAGCTCGTATAGTGTAGGTGGTTATCACCGTTCGTTGTGGAACAACTCCGAGCTGACCGCTGTTCGACTCAGCGTGCGAGCACGAATACTCTTTTGCCAGCGCGTCTGACAGCCAGAGCTTGCTCTGGCGTCTGTTTTTACTTGAAGACTTGAGATGACGTCTGGCGGAGACTCCGGCGGAAGAGCGGATGCAAAAATTTCCCAAAAGATCTGCTTCTCGCACCGACTCCTGAACCCCTCCCTTCCCTCCTGGACGTTTCTCGACCGCCAAAAGTGTATGCACACGGCGAGGGGGCAAAAGAGAGCCTCGTATGGGGCTCGAACCCATGACTGTGTGATCTATCGGCATAGAGACTAAGAGTCACACTATCTACCGACTGATATAACGAGGCGTTGCTGAGCCAGTCTGATGGCGAGGGGAGCGGCTCGCCCTTGGCCTGACGATTGCGAACTCAAACGCTGCAAGGAGGCCTTTGGGCAGGGAAGAACCTAGTTTGGCCCACAGGGGTTCGAGGGAGCACGGGGCGCGGCTCCACTGGGGACTATATTGGTCGAACAGGATTGGGTACGAACGGGCTCCTTCGAAGGGTTGTCGTGTCGACCCCGTGCAGCCCTCTAGATTCGATACCCTGCGTTCTATGCAGCTACCAGATATCCCCGGGGTTCACAGCGGTATCCAGAAGTCGGCGATCCTTCAGAAACACACGCGGAATAAAAATTGTCGATACACCGACAAGTGCCACATCCGCCCACCCACCGCAGATCACCACATCTTTTCTCCCAACGACTCTTTCGACTCCCCCCCTTCTCCCAAACACTTCTACGCATGCCTAGAGTCTCCAGGGGGACGCAAAAAGGTCACGACGGGGATCGAACCCGCAATCTCCTGATGTACTTGAATCCCCGAGATGACCTCGGAAACGGACTCGTAGTCAGACGCCTTGCCATTGGGCCACGCGACCGATGGTAAGCGGGGCGCTCAGGGGATCACAACGGCGTTGGCGCGGGTGCGAGCGCGGCTCTGCTGTCACTCAGCCAAGCCGTTCATGCCCGGGATGCAAAGACAGGTCATGTGTCAAGAGAGGAGTTGCATCACGAGGCGTATCCCCGGCTCGCCCAGACCTCACGGCTCTCCCGCAGGCGCCGGGCGTTCCTTATCTCCCAGAACCTCTCTCTGTGTCTGTCCTGGAAGTCCTGGGGCATGTCGTGGAAGGTTCTGCCGATGGACTCGCAGTAGTCCTCCGGATTGAAGTCGGGAGAGTCCTCGGGGTCATTGTCGTACATGTCCACCGTGTACCACGTTCTCTTTCTGCTCCTTGCCCTGGTATCGTTGTCGCTCTCGACCGTAGGAGGCGCAGGTAATATTCCGTGCAACTCTGCCTCATCTCCACCCTTGCCTCGTGACTCCTCCTTACAGTCCGCCCCAAACGGGTCGCTGGACTCTGTGCCATACCCGGAGACCTCAAGTTGCCTGCCGTGCACCGCCGAGCCCGACGCCCGGCGGCGTGTCCAGCTGCCGCTCGGCCTCGGGAGTTCCATACCCGTAATCAGGGGGCAGAATGGTTTCGTCCCAGAGCACATACCGTCTCCCACCAAACCATGGCTCATAGTCCCGATCATGCAGACCAATCGGTGTAATCGCCCTCCGTCGCGCCCCCTCCGATCCATAAGACCTTATGGGGAGGTATGGCCACGGCGGTTGCCGGAAGCAGACGGGGTGATCGAGCCTGTTAGCCGGGTTCTTCTCCATCCCGCAGAAGTGCACGTCGAAGCCGTCCTCGTCAGGGGGTCCGAAGCATTCGTCGACGCAGGCTATCTGTCGTGTTGTGCCGTTCCGCTCCGGCAGAGTGTACCGCACATCTCCGGAGGCGTTCTGGTATCGGACGTGACCATCGTCTGGGGGTCAGTCCCTGTACAACTACCTTCTGCGGTTCCAGTCGGAGGACAACAGCGTGCCTGACGACAGGCAAATAGCAGGCAAACTCACGAGTCTTGTAGTACTCCGCCCCGTTCTCGTTCTTGTCCGAACCCTCCGTCGGGGAACTCGTATTGCCATGACCCGTCGTGCGCACTGGTGTTAGATGGCTCCGGAGCAGGGCTCACCTGAAAGTTCGCTTGCCTCTGTGTCCGTTATCGTAGTCGAAGCGCTCGAACCGTTTTCCCTGCTGTTAACGGAGGTAACCGGGCCAGCTCACGTTGGCGTTCACGCCGCGCTCGACTATCGTTTCTTTGAGATGGTTGAACGTGACGCTGAAGCTCATCCTTGTGTCTATGAGTCGCAGAGAGACAAAGAAGAAGGAAGAGGGATGAGAACGGCCCCATGGGGGGTTTGACTCAACCACTCACTGCCAATACGCCTCCGAACGCCACAGTCGCGCATGGTGCACTAGGCAGCCGTAGTCTCGGTAGGCGCCACGGAAGCGCCTCCTGCACCACCCTCGCCCCTTCGGGGGCTCAGAAAGCGAAAAAAGAGGCACCAACTGGGATTTGAACCCAGGACCACTTCCAAGGATGATTCATCCGGATCGCAAGAACCCGAAGGAAGTATGATAGCGACTACACCATTGATGCACTCGAATCTCCTGTCCGAGAGGAGTCCAACGCACTAATCAGATCGCGGATGGATGACTGGAAAGACGGAGAAATGAGCGAAGAAAGTGATGTGGTGAGAAGGTGCGAAAAGTGCCACGCCGGATGCGCAGATAGCTGCGGACGCGGATCGGACTGCGCCCCTGTTGAATTGATAGTGGACTGCGGGGGCAGTCTGAAACTGCCGATCTGCGTTGGGCCTGGGGGCAGGCAGCAGTGGGCTGTGCGTCTCTGTATGGCCTGTTGTGAGGAGCGGAGGATCGTGGTTCACCTGTTCTCCCAGACGTCCTTGCGGAGAGCAGTAGAGACACCGGCGTTCTGTAGACTGACCTGCATCATGCAGTGAACACCGATATCGGGAAATCGCAAGCAGCGGGGCAACAGAGGTCAAACGGTCAAGAGGAGCAGGTGGTGGAAAGCCATCTCCGCAGGAACGATCGTCGCTTATCAGGTGGTTCCCTCTGGCTCAACCATGCAAGCCATATGGTCATGCCGATGGCGGAGGATTCGGCAGTCGCAGTCAGCTCGGCTTGACCCCGGTGTCAGCGGCCAATGACACTTGAGCCATTCGCGGAGACCCCATGGTGAACGCCGAGGGTGCTCGGTCCAGCCGGACTCCAGGCCACGTTATGCACGCCACATGATCTCAGGAACGGCGGAGACAGGGCCTAATCGGCGCCAGAGTCGACGTCGAGTGCAAGTTCCGTGCAAGGAGAAAACGCTACGGTGGTGGTTAAAGCTCGGCTAATAACCGCCCACCCATTGTCGGCACTCAGTCGGCAAGACCGACCTCGGACCGGACCTTGGCCCCGCGTCCTCTGCCCGTGTGCCCTCCTCCTCCTGCTCCACGGTGACCTCACACAATTCCAGCAGTGCATAATACAACAATCCTTCGTTCAGAGATTTCTTTTGGACTCTCTCTACCCTCGACTCACCACTCAACACCATGCTCCGCATCGCCACCTTCCGTGTCGCCGCGCGCGCCCCGCGCATCTCCCTGCGCTCCGTTCGCACCTTCACCGGCTACAATGGACCTGTCGCCGGCCTTACGCCGCAGCAGGAGGAGGTGAGTTGGTCATGCTGGCGAGTCGTGTGCTGGTCCAGTCGACGGCCACAGACCTGCTACGCACGCAGCCGTCCGAACGCTGTTCTTGAGCTGACGCCCAGTTCCGTGACGCTGTCCAAGCCTTTGCGCAGAAGGAGATCGCGCCCCGCGCTGCCGAGATCGACAAGTCGAACGAGATGCCCGAGGACATCTTCCCCAAGTTCGGCGAGATGGGTCTTCTCGGCGTGACGGTGCCGGAGAAGTGGGGCGGACTCGGGCTCGGCTACCTCGAGCACACGATCGCGATGGAGGAGATCTCGCGCGCGTCTGCGTCGATCGGTCTGTCTTACGGCGCGCACTCGAACCTGATGGTGAACCAGCTCGTGCGCAACGGCAACGAGGCCCAGATCGAGAAGTACCTCCCCAAGCTGCTTACGGGGGAGCACATCGGCTCTCTGGCGATGAGCGAGCCGAACGCCGGCTCGGACGTCGTGTCCATGAAGACGCGCGCCGAGCCCCAGGCCGACGGCAGCTACCTCCTGAACGGCTCCAAGTGCTGGATCACCAACTCGCCCCATGCGAGCACGTTCCTGATCTACGCGAAGAGCGACACGAACGTCGCCCCCAGCAAGGGCATCACGGCCTTCCTGGTCCAGCGGGACTGGGAGGGCTTCTCCGTGGGCGAGAAGCTGGACAAGTTCGGCATGCGCGGCTCGCCCACGGCCGAGCTCTTCTTCGACAACGTCCGCATCCCCGCCGAGAACGTCCTCCGCGGCCCGGGCACGGGTGCCGCCGTCCTCATGAGTGGACTGGACTACGAGCGCCTCGTGCTGAGCGGAGGCCCGCTCGGCATTATGCAGGCCGCCCTCGACATGACCCTCGAGTACACGCACGACAGGCAGCAGTTCGGCCGCCCCATCGCCGAGTTCGAGCTGATGCAGGGCAAGATCGCAGACATGTACACCAAGCTCTCGGCCTCCCGGGCCTATGTGTACGCCGTCGCGCGCGCCGCCGACGCCGGCAAGGTCTCGCGTGAGGACTGCGCCGGCGCCATCCTCTACGCGTCCGACCGCGCCGTCGAGGTCGCTATGGACGCGCAGCAGTGCTTCGGAGGAAACGGGTACATCAACGAGTACGAGGTCGGACGCCTCCTCCGCGACTCGAGGCTGTACACTGTCGGCGCGGGCACGCAGGAGATCCGCCGCATGCTCATCGGTCGCATGTTCAACGAGGCGTTCAAGAAGGGCCTCGACCGCCTCCCCGGCTCTGCTTAAGCAGCCCACGACTCAGATACCACGACACGTAGCACGCAGTAAAATGTAATAGAATGTAACACATTACGCACACAGAGAGGAGCATGAGGAGCACGTCTAAGAGTGTCCCAACGCGTCTCACTGATCTCTCCCAATCCACGTCCTCGCTCAAGCCCACTGACCTCTCGGCCTGCCTCCTCAATTAGTCCAACAGTCCAACACTTGCTCGCTACGCTCGTCGCACTACTAATCACATGTACAACGCTATTACACCACAGTGCATGCTAATATATACGACACACTGAGCTAAGATTAGGTCCTAGATAACCTGTGACTCCTGTCTGTCTACAACGTGCGTTGAACTTCTTACTTGAAGTTCTTGCCGTCGGCCCACTCCTTGTCGCCGACCTTGAGGTCCCAGGCCATGGCGCCGTCGAAGAACTCCTTGTCCTCGGGCTTGGAGAGGTCGAGGCGAGTGAACTTGTACGACTCCCAGTCGGGGGCGACCGAGACGACGGGCTCGGCCTCCTGGCCACGGAGGACGAGGGCACCCGAGATGATCGAGTCGTTGGTCTTGCCGAGGACACCGACCGAGGCGAAGAGGTACTTGCGCGAAGCCTCCCAGCGGGCGAAGAGACCACCGATCTGGTTGGCCGACATGAAGGTCATGGTGAGGTCCTCGTTGTAGAGGAAGTCAATGCGCCAGACGGAGAAGCCCTCCTTGTCAAAGTTCTTGTCGAACCACTCGAGCGAGCCACCGGGGCCACGGGTGTCGAGGTTGGAGTACTGACGCTTGAACTCCTCAAGGTTGAACGACGACTTGGGGAGCGAGTCAAGGGGGTTCTTGGCCTTGGGCTCCTCGGGGACGTCGGCGGGGGGAGCGAGGTCCTCCTCGGCCTCCTTCTTGGCCTTGGGGGCCTTCTCGGCCTTGGGCTTCTCAGCCTTGGGGGCCTTCTCCTTCTTCTCCTTGGGCTGGCCCTTGAAGACGGCAGGCTCCTGGAGGAGCTCGACCTTGGGCTCAGCGAAGACAGAGGCGATCTTGGGGTGGTTGATGATCGTGTTGAAGTAACGGACAACGTTGGGGACCTTGGCGCGGATGGTGGCGTCAATGGTGGTGGAGAAGGCGAAGAGGAGGGCAGAGCCGAGGAAGATGTCGGCAATGGTGAGGCGCTCGCCAACGATGAAGGTCTGCCTCAGGAGAGCCTGGTTGAGGGTCTCAAGACGCTGGGTGACGCCAGTGATGATGGCGTCAAAGGCGGGCTTCGAGTAAGGGATGCGGCCGATGAGCATGTAGAAGGCAGGGACCGACTTGACGAAGATCTCCTGGTCGGCGAAGTACTGCCACTGACGGACGTCGGCGAGCTTCTCAGCCTCAGTGGGGACGATGCCGGACTCGGGGTTGAGGCCACCGACTGAATTCTGTTAGCACGATGCTCTCTTCGAAACATGAGAGAGAGCAAGAAGAGGGGAATGATCAGAGATACGCGGTACCACCCGCAAAGTTCTGTCGACATGTATATGTTAAGACAGGGATAACTGAAAATAAGGTCTCATCATGGAAAGGAAGGTAAGTTTGTGTGCACCTGTAGGCAGGGGCGAGAGCTTTGCGCCCTCGCACCTGCGACAGCACGTTCCCTCTCTTCTCGCTTTGGTCTCTCTCGTTGCACAACTCACGGTAGTCAGCGATGGCACCGGACTCCTGGAGCTTGAAGCCGTCCTTGCCCTCGAAGGCGGGGAGGTAGCCGAGGGGGAACTTCTTGAGGAACTCCTCAGTCTTCCACGAACCGTCCATGACGCAGGGAACGACCTCGACCTCGACGCCGGCCGCCTTAGCGGTGGCGAGGGTACGACGGAAACGGGGGTTGCCTGCATGGTCAGTCTATGTTTCGTCGGTCGAGTTCCACGACGCGAAGAGATCGGGCGGCTCGGTCCCTGTGTGTGGGCTGCAATTTCTGCCGTCCTTTCGAGCCCTTCAAGCCGCCGATCTCGAGTCGCGAGACACGTCAAAGCAACGCACCAGCGGCACCGTAGAGCTTTCCAACAGGAGCCATTCTGAGGGTCAGCACGAGTTCTTGTGCGAGAGGAAGCAGGCTGAAACTCACTTTGAAGGATGATGTTAGAGTGCAAGCTGGAAGGCGGCTCAAGTTTTCTGCAGGCCATGCAGCGCGAGCACGGCCCTGAAACCACGTTCCTGCTGCCGCACCGGCGTTTCTGAGTGTGGCGCCGGATTCCACCGGTGACTTGTCTTCAAGTACGACTGATTTCGCTCTCGACTTGCATGCAGCACTTGCATGAGTGCGTGCATGCAGATGTTCGACTCGCAATCTTATCGATGGCAGCGACTCGGAGGTGATCTACAGAGTTCTGACTCGTGACACCCAAACGTGGGATCCCAGATCCCGAGTCGACCGGATCTGGGTAACGCCCCCAGCCCCCAAGCGTCTTCGCGAAGCAGCGGGTCACTAACCACCGACGCGAGTGCCCAGCAACGCGACCCACATACTACCGTTCCAGGCAAGATCTGCATTTCTGCAGATGCGCCGCATACCGGCTAAACTTGCATATACTACACATGAGGCTATGGTACATCTCATCCGAGTCGTCTCTTCTTCTGCACGCCGATGAACTGGATGTCGTCATCATCGTCGTCGTCGTCCACGAGCAGCTTGCGGCGCTGCGTCGCCTGGGTGGTGCGCTGCGAAGTTCGTGTGCGTGTCGAGGGCGCAGCCAACGTGCTCGAGGCCGGGACCTCCACACCACGCGATCGCGTCGAGCGGCTGCTCCGCCCCGTAGCTGTCGCTGGGGGCGGGGGAGCGGTCGCGAAGACCTCCTCGTCGTCGGATTCGTCGAGTAAGACGCGCTGGGTCGCACGCTTGGCGGGAGCGCGTTGGGTGCGCTGCGTTGTGCGCTGGGTGCGAGCCGGAGGAGCTGCAGTCGCCGATGCCTCGGACTGGACACTACTGGCCCGAGTGGAACGACGCGAGGTGGCGCTGCCGGTCGCAGGAGTTTTGCCGCGCCTGCTTCGCGCTGAGTGAACAGCCACTTCCTCGTCGCTGTCGCCCTCCTCCTGAATCTGGCTGAGGAGCTTGCGCCTAGAGGAAGGCACCAGAGGCGCCGAGTCCTCATCCTCAAAGGATCCTCCGCCACGAGGGTGTGAGTTCTGCGACGGCTGCGTTCGGGGCTGAGTAGCCACATCCTCTGTAGCCCAGTAGGCTGACGTTAGCAGGGCCTCGTTTCGTTGCAGTAACTCACGCTCTCCCATCTCTGCATTGTGCACGTTAGGCGCAGCAAGGTTGAGCCGCAGCGGCTCGCGTCGCACAACGTTCTTCTGCCTGTCAGTTTCATTCCTATCAGAGAAGCTCACCTTCTTGAACTTCTTGAAGTTGGGTCGCCCGTCTTCGACCATCTGCGGCACCTTGGGCGAGTCCTTGCGGAAGAGGTTCTTCCGCACCACCTCGATGAAGTTGCCTCTCATGTCGTCATCAAAGTCGTTCAGGATCTCGTAGTTGGGTCCGTTATCAGTGACGTGGTTTGCGCGAACGGCGGGGTCGGTGCCCTTCTTGTTGTTCGCCTTCGGAATGCGCAGCTCGTTGAACTCTCGGTCGAGCTCCTCCATCTCCTTTCTCTTGCTCTTGGCTCTGGTGATGGCCTGCAGAAAATTCGGGTCCGTGGTCATCTGGGTCGCTTTCGGTCCGCGCTTCGTGGGCGACGCCGACTTTGAGGCAGCAGACTTCGAAGGCTTCGTGCGGCTCTTCGGCTCCTCGACAGGCTCGTCTTCCTCAGATGACGCGACTCGAGCGCGCCGAGCCTCTGCGGCAGTGAAGACCTTCTTGGCAGGTGGTTGGGCAGCTTTCTCGGGAGACTTGGTGCGCTTCGCAGGCGAAACGACCTCCTTCTTGACCCTGGCTGAGCGGAGAGCTCGCGTCACAAAGTCGTTCTCTTCGTCGATGTCCATGAGGTTCTCACGGCTGTCGCGGCTCCGAGGAGCGCTTTCAGCCTCCTCCTCCACAATGTCTTCCGGCCCCTTCCTACGAGGACGTTTCGCAGGCGGCATACTAGCTAAGCTAGCGCTTTCGCGCTTGCTCTGCTCGTACAGCTCGCGAATCTCGTTCGCGGTCTCCTGCTTCTTGAGCTCCTCCTCATAGTGAACGGAAGTGTCCAACCCGTCGAGGAACGACGATGGTGTAGGTGCAACACCGGCTCGACGTTTCAGCCTCGAGGAGCGAGCCGGAGGGTTCTGCGAGGGAAAGACCGAGTTAGCTTGACTCGGCGGGTGACTGGCTTGAGTGTCCATGTCCATAGAATCGGGCACTCTGGACGCCAAGGAGTGACCAGCCTCGCTGAGTTGAGTTTCAGGGATGCGTGACGGCTGGGACGAAATCGGAGTGGGAGCGGCAATGTCGTCGTCTAAGTCTAAGTCCATGCGCTGTGCGCCACGACCCGCTCGACGCTTCAGAGGCTGACGTTAGCTCGATGCCAAGATTATCGAATGCCTACTTTTCTGGTTGCGGTGGATGATGGTGCGGCTACCGGAGCGTTGTCTTCCTCAGTCGCAGGTGACGGGTCAGGCAGAGGCGCAGTTGGCGGCGGCATAGACGGGGCGCGCGAGACCGAACGTGATCCGGCCGCTCTCCTCGGAAGCCGCCCCTTAGGCGCTGAGGGTTCAGGCTGTGCCGCTGGTGGTGAGCTGGGAGCTGGGGCTTGTTGAGGTGCAGATGCAGACTCTGACGCCGTCGGTTGAGGAGTGCCTTCAGCTTGCGCAGTGGCGTCTTCTGCTCAGTCAGCCAAAAGAGTTCACAGGGCGGGCTCACTCGCTGTAGCAGCCTCCAGGTAGTTGCTGACGCTGCCTTGGGTCATCGCGGCCCACAGGATCTGACCGCCTGAAATGTGGATGCCCCGGCTGAAGTCAGCAAATGCACTTTGCTCGTACCTACTTAGCACACGCCTCCACAATCGTGCTGTTGAAGTCGACGCCCTTCTGATTCATCTCATTCCGCGTTGCGGGAAGGTACACGACGATGGTGCTGCGG
Source organism: Trichosporon faecale (assembly GCA_039545375.1). Lineage (NCBI taxonomy): Eukaryota > Fungi > Basidiomycota > Tremellomycetes > Trichosporonales > Trichosporonaceae > Trichosporon > Trichosporon faecale. The sequence goes on along the minus strand of BCLU01000004.1, from coordinate 2,280,324 downwards.
CCGTCGGCCTCAGCCCGCGCGATCGAGGGCTCGATAAGCTCAATGAACGCGGCGCCTGACGTGATAAGAGGGTTCAGAACGTCCACTTCTTCCAGGGTAGCACCCATCGCAGTGTAGTACCGAGCATCGAGGAGTTTCTGAGGTCAGCTAGGTACACATGATCTCCGACCTACGCCTATGGGCTTCTTCAGCTCCAGCACGTTCCACTTCGACCACATGCGTCGACGTGAAGGATCGGCCTCCCACAATTTCAGGCTCTGGCGGTTCTTAAGAAGAGGGTCGAGCGTAGGGCGCACATCCTCAGACTCCGGAGAAGGCACGTGGAAGCTGTCCTCAGAGTCGGCGCTCTTCTTCCAGCACGCTTTCAGCCTAAAGCCCAGGAGCTGCACCCATGCTGGAGTGACTATCGGAATGCCGAAGCACATAGCGTAGTTGCAGTCCAGAGTGTTTCGATACTGGGACGAGACAACGACGTCGGGTAGATCGCTGGTCTCAAACGACTGATTCCATGAGACGCCTTGTTGTCAGCGTGGAGTACAGCAAAGTCACTTACAGTATTTCCGCAGATGAGTGCTGTCGGCCTCGTCGAGATCCTTCATCTTGTCATTGGTGAAGTGCAATGGCTTCCATTGCAGGCTGCAGGTTAGGCACGCGGACCCGCTGCTAACTCACAAAAACCACGCCTCAGCGCCGTAGTCGATGCCCTTCCCCTCCTTCAGTTCGATGTCCGTGTCACCTGCATGGTCGATTCTATCATAGCCTTCGTGATCGGTGACTTCGGCTTCGGGACTGAGAGGCGAGAGGACCTTAACGGAGGAAGGCGCGCCAGACTTTTTGGGTTCAGAGTGATAGAGGATCGTCGGCGGCGTCAGGTGCTGCGGTCAGTTGAGCGGTCCCCCCTAAACTCACATCATCAGGATTCCAATGGCCGATCTGAAGCTTTCCCTCTGCTGTTCTCAGTCGCCTACTGTCGACAGGAATGTCGGACTTCTTATCGCGGCCGATGGTATATGTGCGGTCTTGTTCCAGGGCGAACGTGAACTCTGTTGTTGTCAGCCGATGTTGCGCGGTACTACTCACGCCGTTGCCCGTGCACCGGGCCGACAACAGTGAGGAGCCACATGGGTACCTCTAGGCCGCCGCTGGCCGTGTTGAGTGTCGAGGAAGGTGTCGCAGGAGGAGTTACAGGCCAACAACAAGGCGCGACCGCGCGCCAAAACAAGGATCCGTAGGGTGGACGCGGGGCTCACATATGGCGGAGACCACGCGAACTCCGTTCTCGCGTGCCCCGACACCCAAGCGTCGGCGCCCATGACATCGTCGGCCACTGCATCCATGCCGCTGTTATCATCGCCCGTACTCCTCTCAGCTCCAGACTCTGCTCCGCTCACTGCAGTCGGGAGTGCGATACCCCGACATTCGCATCCTTGCACATCTCCACTGCTTGCGACCACCCGCGCGCGGCCTGCCGACTTCGCCCTGATTCCGTCTGCCGACGTCTCTCCCTCTTCCTCCCCTATCGCAGCACGTGGACATCGCCATGAAGTCCATCAACCGGTTCTTCTACGGCCCGACACCGGAAGAGCGAGTACGCGAGTGGCGCCAGAAGCTGCGAGGTGAGGAGCGCAAACTGGACCGCGAGATTCGCAATGTGAGTAGCGATATCCGCAGCGATGGAAGTCGCGCGCGAACACTGGAACCGGATTACCGCTTCGCAGTAACTGCAATGCAGCTCGCTGTAGCTTAGAGCCTTGGAAACTCGTTAGCTAACCACCAGCTCGATCTTGCGACGTCCAAGTCGCGCTCTGAGTTGAAGCAGCTCGCGAAGCGGAACGACGTGAAGAGCGCACGCATCCTTGCGAAGGAGATCGTGCGCTCGAACAAGCAGCGCGACCGGCTCGTGTCGTCGAAGGCGCGCCTGAACTCGGTTCAGATGCAGCTCCAGCACCAGCTGTCCATGGTCAAGGTGACGGGCGCGTTCCAGAAGTCGACCGAGATTATGAAGTCAACGAACGCACTCGTCAAGCTGCCCCAGCTGAATGCCACCATGCGCCAGATGTCCATGGAGATGATGAAGGTGCGTACCGCACGCTTGCTCCCAGCGCCGCGCCCATGGGCTGTGTGTGAAGCTGACTGGTTGTCGTACGAAGTTAGCTGACATCAGTCTGGAATAATGGAGGAGATGATGGAGGAGACGATGGAGGGCCTCGACGACGAGGAGCTCGAGGAGGAGGCTGACGAGGAGGTCGACAAGGTTCTGTTCGAGCTCACGGACGGCAAGCTCGGCCAGGCTGGCCGTGTTGGCGGCGAACTTCCCGTGAGTCATTCATGTGCAGACTTCTTACGTCTCGCACCAAAGCTGTGGCATCCTTGAATGGAGCTGACCATCAGGCGGACGCCGAGGACGAGGCCGAGAACGAGGCCGAGATGGCGCGCATGCAGCGCGAGATGCAGGACCTCCTGAGCGGATAGACCCCACAGCCGTTCTTTACAGTAGTAGACCCCAGAGTATTGTGTACCACTATGTTATGTTATCTTTCTTTCAGCGCCTCTCCGTCGTGTGGTCTTCCCTCCGGCGCCTGTCCCTCCACCGTTGTCCCCTTGTCGTCACTCCATCATCACAGTGAGTCAAAACACACAAGCCACACAGAACAGCTCTATGATCAGAATTTTACATTTCGTACGTAGCCATAGCTACAAAGAGCACCGAGATGCCGAAAGAGAGGGTGGATGGTCGGAAGTAAGGAAGAGTCTAGTCGACCTCGACGCCCTGGTCGCGGAGCTCGTTCTTCGCCTGCTGAATCTCGCCAAGGAGAGACTGATACGCCTCAGGCGTGTCGTGGAAGCGGAGGAGGCCGAGGCCGAGCGAGGAGAGCGAGTACGCGCCAAAAGCAACGAGAAGCCACCAAGGGATCTGCTGTTAGCTTTCGATTTCGGAACGACAGCTTCACACCACCATTTCTCCACCAGCCTCTACACACCATCACTCCTCGCTCGTCACAGAATGAGCTAGAGAACATCACTGCCGCCCATTGTGGAGGTGCAAGGCGAAAGTGAAAGGGAAGGCAGAACTCACCACGGGAAGGATCTGGTCGGCGGTCTCCTGCGAGATGAACGGGGTCGGGAGGATGTGGAGCAGAAGGAGGAAGTAGGCGAGCACGGCCGGGACGGCGAACGTCACGAAGCGCGTTCCCTTGGACATGGTCGGTGCTTGCTGGCTGGGGGTGATGTTGTTGTTGCGCTCTGGTCAGGCTGTTCATGTCGCGTCACTCGACGGACCTCCACCATCTGCCCGGACACGTGGCGGGAGACTAAGTTTCCCACGGTTGTCACACCTTCCCTGAGTTCAGAGCGAGCGGGACGGCCTGGTGGGGCGGACACGGCGTTCGAGGTGGTTACTGTTGAGGAGGGCGAGCATGGTGTCGCATTGCTGCTGTAGCGCAGCGACGCGACCGCGAAGATGATGAATCTCTGCTTCTTTTTCTGTAAGCAGTTCACGAAGTGATGGCTCCTCCGCGCTGCCCTCGATTTTCCCAGCCAGGGCCAGCTCCTAGCTGGTGCCAGTGATTCGGGAGGTCCACGGGGGCACGACGAGGGCAAGAAGCGCCCACGAAATGCCGATCAAGGTAAGCGCTCTGGAAGTCAGTCTCATAAGGAGCAACGCGATGAGGGAAGGTGTGGTCCTAGCTCACGATGTCAAGATGTCGGCAGACAAGTGGCGCATCAGAATCAGCACCAGAGGGAAGGGGGGGAGGGAGCCAGGGCCCAGGACCAGCCCTGCAATTAGCGATATCGGGGACTTGATTGACCCACAATGAATCACGCTGACAACCACGCAACTCCATCGCCAGCAGCGCACATGGCCTTTGGTGCACGGCTGCTTGCGGCATGCCGTGCACCTGCAGCGACAGCCCCTGGGCTGCGGTAGGCCGAGTTCTTCGTCGGCGTCAGGGCGGTCGTTGTTCGTCGACGGCTTGTTGTGGCCAAGTTCGAGAGGGCGGTGGTGCGGCCGAGCGAGGTTGCAGCTTGGTGGGCGAGACTGGGTGCCATGATTGTGTTGAGAGGCGATGAATGTGCTGATAACTGACTCTCAGGTAGGACAGGCTGCAGTTGTTTATGGATCGGGATGTGCGCTGCCTGGCGCTAGTCTCGGTGGCTAGCGTTGCAAGCGTCTGCCTAGCCTTTCAAGAACCGAAGAGGCGAGTCTCATCGCTCTTGTCAGCAGGCTTGACGCTATCCGCCGCCGTCGTCCGCAGGCCGGGGTAGGGCTCAGTTACCACTTCATCGAGCGGCATGTTATCCGGAAGACTGTGTCCCGCTGGAGCTGCCAGTACAGCGAGGGGGATCATCTGCAGGTAACAGAGGATGCGCGCTGAGTGTCCAAGGTGACGGACTCAGGGATGTTGGTCGGCTCCAAAAGAAATCAATCACGTCCCTTGCGCCCTCGCACCCTGCGCCTTTACACCGTCCGGATAGGATGGCCCGAGCTGTGGTGGCTCACAATCAGGCCATGTGGGACCTGGGCCTGCCGAGAACCTTGGATGGTGCTGACACCAAGGAGAGGGCACTGTTTTCAATGGCGCTGATGTATGGCTGGCCATGGCTGGAAGTCTGATCTTAGTGCACTCTAGCCTGACGACTAATGAGCATAATCTGGGAGCGCGCAGCCGCGCAGCCAGTATTGAGGGGAAAGGGTGTTATGGGAAAGCCGGACGTGCTTTGTGTGAGCATGTCCGGCACTGTACGGTTTCGATCCCGTGACTCGTCAGTGCGTCAACAGCCAGGTGCCGCGGTAGGCTGCGTGTAGCTGCGTGAATGTTTATCCAGCGACGCTAGTGAAATGTCGCGACCTGGTGCATTCCATCCACTTTAGGGCGCTGAGAGTACGCCACTTCCTACGGCAGCGGACTTGGGAGTGGAGCTCTCGCCAGTCAACAAACGTCCTCCCCATTGGGTAGGGTTCACCGGGGCGTGTAAGGCGGAGGAGCTTGCACTTCATCTTCCGCAGGAGTGACAAGCTGTTTTGGAGCTGCCTTGGACGAGGACACGGCAAGGTCGGGAGGTAGGTGCACTGGAGATAGGTGCACAGGATCGAGGATGTCGCCGTGGAGGGGGAAATTGGGTACGAAGTCGAACAGGCGGCGTTGAGGCACGAGGGATGACGATAACCCGTCTGAATTGACGAAGATTCCGTCGATCTCCGGTCTGCTGTACCCTTTCAAGCTGAGTGCTCTACGAGTGATTGCCCTGAGAAGGTTCTGAGCCTCCTCGACAACGGAAAGGCAGCATGCCTCTCTGCCGTTCAAGACGAGGCCGGCCCTGAAGGCGTAGTCGTCGATAGTCCCGTTGTAGCGCTTCATCAGGTATCTGCCAGTTGACTTCAGGAAGATGTTCCTGCTCTCAATCGAGCCAGGGTATTCGGCCCACACGCTCGGGATCAATCCCTGGTCCTCTGCATCGGAAAGGAAACTCAGATACTGGCCGAAATATTCGGCTGCCGACAGCAGCTTTAGGTGGATGTCGGGGACAAGGGCGTCCAGTCGTCCCCAACCTTTCCCATCTGTCAGGATCGAATCCACTTCATAAAGCCGCGTATCGGTTTTTGACCTGTCTTTGAAGGGGTACCGGTGTATAGCGTTCAGCAGCTCAGCTTCCATGCTCACGAAGCAGTGCCAGTGCTTGACCAGCGTTTTGAAGGCGGCACACAGATCCTCACGTGTCACTGTGCGCTCTCCATGCTCGGGATCGTCGTACACAAAGGCTGTGAAGAAGAGACGGGTCTTTGGCTTCCTCACCAGCCTTGAAAGCCTCTGATGCAGAAAGTTGTTGGGGCCCTCGATCTCGTGGTAATACAAGATGATCCTTGATTTCGCGTGAGGAACTCTGTGTACATGAGGAAGTGCCGATGCAGGATCAATTGGTGGGCAGGCTTTTGCCACGAAGTCGTAGCGATACGGCCAATCGGGACATTCATCCCATGTGTGTAACGATGTGGTGGATGGTAGCATCCTGGGTGCGCGGTGTGAGGAGGACCTTCTCGTCGTTGTCATGCGAGGTGGATTCGGAGGCGAACTGGGATGTTAGGGGAAGGCGGCAGGATGTGAATGGTTGTTGCTCCACCTAAAATCAGCCTGACGCACACCTGAAGCGAAAATGTCAAAGCAGAGAGAGTAAAGAGTAAATAGATGATCAGAAGAGACGGTATTGCTACCTAAGTATGTTGAGAATCAGTGGAGCACTTGGCCGTTTCCGACACGGGCGTGCAGCCTGGTGTGACAAGAGGGATGTCACGGGATCGCTAGTCGGCGCCCACGTTTGACCATCCAAAGTCTCAACCGCGGACCTTATCAACTGAGGACCTATCGTCGGTTGAGCCTTCAGAGCACCAAGTTTGCATACACACAGCGAACTGCCTCGATACATTGCCACTCTACCCAAAGGTCTTATCATATCACCGCCGGAGCCCCTCAGGATGGAAGGATCGGCGTGCCTGAAGCTTGAAGCATCCCTACGGGTGCTATCATCCACCCGTCTGCCTCGCTTACGATCGTTTGCACCATCGATCAGCTGACGCCTTCCCTTTCACGACATTGAGGTGACAGCTTCGTACGCAGATCAGGAACAACGGCCGCCGATTATCAAAGACGCCCCGAACGCGGCGGCTTTGTCATCACACCATTCCTCTTCGGCTATGTCCGCAAGCCAAGGACCGTCAGGTGGGCTCACGACCCCGTCATCTCCAGCACTCGTTGACGACGTGCATCCATCCAACTGTCGGCGATGAAGGACTCCAGCGGAGACACGACACCCATCACAACAGAGAGGGAGAAGGACGTCGCGGTACTCGACTACGAACATGCCGAAAGCGCTGAGCCCGTCGTCGATGCCGAGAAGGGGGTCGCCGCCCCCGTGGACCCACCGGAAACTGCTGTCCCCGCCGCACTCGACATAGGCCCTCCGCCTGACGGCGGCACGCTCGCGTGGATGACGGTCGCGGGCTCGTTCCTCGCGACCCTTGCGACTTTCGGGATTACGAACGCATACGGCGTGTTCCAGGCGTACTACGCGCAGAATCAGCTGAAGGGGTACAGCGCGAGCACGATCAGTTGGATCGGCGCGATCCAGCAGTTCCTCCTGTTCTTCAATGGGCTGCTCGCCGGAAGGCTCTTCGACGCGTTCGGGTGCGAGGCTGTCTTCATTACGGGAACGGCGCTGTGCACCTTCAGTCTGATGATGACGAGTCGTAAGTCTAATGAGAGGCGGGGCTGACATCAGTGTGCACAGAGTACTACCAGCTCATGCTAAGCCAAGGGTTGCTCTTCGGCCTCGGCTCTTCCCTCATCTTCACGCCGGCTGTTGCGGCGCCCTCACACTGGTTCGCGCGGAAGCGGGCGTTGGCGACCTCGCTCGGCATGACCGGCAGCGGCATCGGCGGCGCCGTGTGGCCGATCATGATCAACCGCATGATCGCAAAGATCGGGTTCGGGTGGGCGATCAGGACGTGCGGCTTCATCGTGCTCTTCCTGCTGTGCTGCGCTACATTGCTCATTCACAGGCGGCTGCCGCGCAAGCGCTTCCAGCCGCTGACGCACGTCTGGCACCAGTTCAGCGACACCAGCTTCGCCATCTTCACGCTCGGCATCGGCATCAGCGGTCTGGGCATGTTCACGCCCTTCTTCTACCTGACGACGAATGCACTCCGCCTGGGTGCGGCGCCGACGTTAGCCGCGTCCATGATCTCGTTCCTGAACGCCGGCTCGACCTTCGGGCGCCTGGGAGCGTTCGTCGGCGACTACGCCGGCCACCTGAACATGATGGTCCTCGGGGACGCTTGCATCGTGATCACGCTGTTCGCGATGTGGGTCCCGCTCAACAGCGTCGGCGTCCTTATCGGATTCAGCGTGCTGTACGGCCTGCTTGCCGGTTTCGTCATCAGTCTCTGCCCGACGTGCGTCGCGCACATCTCGCCGCCGACTGAGATCGGCGCAAGAGTCGGACTCATGTACGCCGCCGTTGCGCTTTTCGCCCTCGCTGGCCCGCCGATCAATGGTGCGCTCATTGCGAACAAAGGCGGAGGCAGGGAGGGATACAGGGACTCGGGGCTGTTCAGCGGTGCCGCGGTCGCGCTGTCGCTTAGCATCGTTATCGTCGCGCGCATGCGGATAGCGAAGGGGAAGCTGAGGGCGAAGGTGTGAGTGGAAGTCGGGTCTGGGAGTAGTTGTATCGGGTTCAGAAGCATACAAAACAATCGAACATGCATCAAGAAGTGTTGTTTTCGGCCCGTTGGCTCGCCAGGCAAGCCAAGCCAGCTCAGCCCAAGATAAGATCGCAGGTAACTCTGTGCGCTTGGCGCGGGAAAGATTACACTGCGGAATAGATCACAGGTGCCCATTGCGGGCTTCCATGGCTGCTTGCAGAGCTGGCCATGATCGTGGTCCGCGCGTGTCCTGGTATGCCTACTCTCGCCGGACTAGGCTCTCCGTGCTTACCGCTACAAGGCCAGTATGCGATCGGCGCACGCTACGGGTTCACGGCCTTCTGACCTGCAGAAGAAGCTCGCTATTGTTCCCGACCGCACACCAGGTGGAGCCCTCGGAGGTCGAAGCGAAGTCTTGGCATTGCGATGATAAACTGCCGCGGCTCCGGATGTTACTGACACCGCGCTCACATTCCTGCGAGAAAAGCTTATCTGCTCTCGGTGAGGGATGCGTACAAACGTTGACGAAGGGCAGTCGCTTCTCGTGAGATGGTATCTCGGTGAAAGCAGTGCAATCTCGGATCCGACCCCGGTCAATTGAATGGGGTCCAGTATCACAAATGGCGGAACCCGCGTCACTCTGCACGACAACCGCACACTACCGACGTCACACATTCGATCGCATCGCTCGGAGCGCGGACCGCGCAGTGCAGAAAGGCGTAAGACCAGCAACGGCGTAACGTAACGCCGCGCCTGTCAGGTGGGGTTCGTTTGTTCCACTGTCCCCGATTCGAACAGGTGTGCCGACCCCGATTACATGCTTGCCCACCCGCGGCAGACTAGGAAGCAAGTACATAAGGAGCAGACATGACTGCGGATCACCCCAATCTCAGCCTCACTCGAATCAACACTACGTGAGCCCGCATCGACATCTACTCCCCGACTTCTCCGATTTGCAGCATTCCGACAACGACCTGATCCGCGGCAGCTTGCGTCCAACATGTTCGCCCTCCTCACTTCAGCCCTGCTGCTTCTCTCGGCCGTGAGCGCCGAGACGGCCTATGTCAAGTGGTCCAACGTCCCGGTCGGGAGCTACGGCCTGCTGGCCATGCCGAAGCCGAACGGGCCGTTCAGCTTCCCGGCGACCTTCTCAAACGGCCTGCGGCCGCACATGTGAGCAACCTATCTGGCGCGCACTGACTCCCAGCGTCGGCGTGGCGAGCATCTACTGGGTGGCCAACTGGGACTTCAACACGGCGGGCGAGGTGACCAAGTTCAAGAGCGACCCCACGTTCGGGAACTTCTGTCTCGACGTCGAGTCCAGTGAGTATGCACGTAGAGAAGACCCACCTTCAAGCACGGCAGAGGCGCAGCTGCTAACGCCCAGACCCGGGGAACGGCACCCCTCTCCAGATTTGGGAATGCTCCGACAGCCGACCTAGCCAGGATTGGATCTTCAAGGATGGCCGCATCAAGCACGTCTGCTCTGGCCTGTGTGTTGATGTTAAGGACGGCCAGACTGGAGCTTCGGCGCCGCAGCTCTGGGAGTGCTCCGACGGAAACAGCAACCAGCAGTTCAAGCTCACCAACGACCCCTGGCGGAGGGAGGGCGACCCTCCCCGCCCCTCTCCGACCCCGATTTAGATCTAGGACAGTGTACGCCCGTAGTGGACATTGACAAGCATGCGAAAGCACATGATAAGAAGGATGCATGGACAGTAATTCGAGTTTATGTGGCTATGATGATGGTATGCTTCTTGAACTCACGGGACACGCGCTTCGACGCCGATCAGAAGACTTCAGGAAAAGTATAGGGATGCGCTTGGCCATGATGGACATCCGTCAGATGCTATATCCTCTCGAGGTGATGGCAGCGGCCAAAACCTCTCGGGGTGATGGCGGCAATCAAAAGGTGCAAAAGGGAAGCTCTTCAGCCTCACATTCTCCGCCAGGGAGTCGAACCCTGCTCTATCGCGATCACTTCAAAGTGAAGAACTCTCATTTGAGAGGCGATTATACTAACCGATATACTAGCGAAGAGGAGATGAATGCCCGGAATCCCGCACGCCCTCGACCGCTCGGCGTCTCTGTGGGGTCATTGAGAGGCTTTAGAGAGCTTTGCATGTGTGGAATGCATTGGGCAGAGCTCAACCCCTGTGTTCCGTCAGAAAGGGAGCGCGTGGTTTGGTTCCCTGACGAGTGAAACGAAATTATGAATAACCCTCGGAAATTATCAAAATTTGGGATTCGCCAAGGAAGCCTCACTTCAAGCGTCCGCCAACTGACCTCCCAATCATCCGCTTCGCATTCGCTCTCTGGGCACCTGAAAGCGCGCTGATGTTGCTGGATATGCTGATGCAGTTTACAAGCGACCTGTGTACCAAACAGGAGCACGGTGAGGCACAGGTCAGGGCTGGACTCGGGCTCGCACCTACGACACCCAATCGTCTGCCAACACCTCCCCCTCATCTCTCCGCACATCTTCCCGTTGGTCTCGGTCCTTCTCCAGGTGTCAGAGAGGCCAAAAGAATACATCCAGGGGGGATCGAACCCCCACCGCATCGAATCAAGTGGCAACGATGCATGATACCATTTCACCATAGATGTTTGGATGTTATTCGACGAAAATCACGCCGCTCGGCCGTCGTGAGCGCGTGGAACCTCGGGAGTGTCTGAGGAGTGTCTGGCAATGATTGCGGCGTATTGCAGAGCACTATAAAGGCTAAATTAGCTTGTGAGATGTTGCCGTTGCCGATGGGTGAAGCAAGCACCGGCTGGAGGTCGAGAGGGAGGTATCAGCCTCCTCGGTCGTGGCATTCAGAAGCAGGCAGCGGCCAGGGAGGCGCGGGTTTTCGTCAACCCCTCGTCTCACACACGATTGTACCACGCCCCGGTCCAGTTTCGCTCTCGTCTCTCCCCTATCTATTGTGAAGTCTCTTCCTTCTATATAACAACGGGGAATGAGCTCCAACCCTTCACACTGCCTACTTAACCTCAAGAGTCCCTCCCGTGCCGTGCCCATCGATCATGTCCAGCAAGACGGCTAAGCGCAACAAAGCCCGCCGCAACAAGGCAAAGCGCGACAAGGCCGAGCTCAAGGCTGAAGAGGAGGCAGACGAGCTTTCGGCGGCCTTTAGCACTCTTGCTGCCGGACCCAGCTCATCCTCTCAGCCCATTCTTCCTCCTCCAGAGCCCCGTCTGTTCAAGATCCGCGACATCCCCGGCAAGGGTAGGGGCTTGGTCGCAACGGTCGATATCCCCGAGGGCACTCGCATCATCAAGGAGGAGCCGCTCGTCGTGGTCCCACTAGGGCCCCCTTTTTACGTTGACGCGTGCGTCTCGGAAACCCTCAAAACTCATGGTGCAACGAAGAAAAGAGCCTTCCTCAACCTTTACAACTTCGAGCCCGAGCACAAACTCAAGCTGTACTCCACTGTCAACACCAACGCTCTGCCTCACAAAGGCGACACTTCCGCTGTGTACGAGATCATCAGCCGCCTCAACCACGGCTGTCGGCCCAACTCCCAAGTCTGCTGGAACGAAAACATCCAGATGCAGACGGTGCACGCCATCCGTCCCATCAGCAGTGGCGAGGAGATCACGTTCAACTATGGAACTACGGCACCCCGGGAGGAGCGTCGGGTCTGGCTGAAGAATATCTGCAAGATTGATCGTGCCTGCGAGGCGTGCACGCTGTCTACTGATGAGGCTCTCTTAAGTGACTTCTCGCGTGGCGAGCTTCGAGCCCTCAGCCGAGCGGTCAACCTTCCGGATCGCATGCAAACGGACATCACCGCTGTCCGGCAAGACACCCTCGACCTCCTTCACTACATCGAGTGCGAGTTTGGACCCAACTACATCATGCGAGCCGAAACTTTCGAGATAGCTTACAAGGTCGCGGTTCTCGAGGGCTGGGGGATCATTGCCGAAAGACACGCGCAGTCAGCGTACGACATTCGCGCCATCGCGCAGGGCGCCGACCATCCTGACGCGAAGCGTATCTTGCTGACCATGTGTGACCCGGTCGGGGACCCTTTGTATGGCACATGTGCAACCAGACCGGAAAACCTGAGGGACACGTAACCAGCATCTGTGCCGATGAGTTACAACGAGGGGTGTCAGATGCTCGTAGACCATGCCCAGTTCAACCATGTGGCACCAGAGAATCGCCCCTTCGACTAAAGCGGTCGATCTGATGCCACGAAGAGTTCGCCTCACTATGCATGGAATTGTGATAATCGCTGAACGTAACGCTCTCACGTCTCATCGTTTGTTCCTATCAGTGTGAATGTGGTGTCATGCAGTCGACGCGGCCTAGATACGCCCACCACACGCCCTCACTTTGTCCCGTACAAGCAGTCGACGCCCAGATCCTCTTCGCGCTCTCGCCCTTGGGTCCACATTCGTGAGGTGGACGCTACTTCAGGCTTGGTTCTTCCCACCGCACACTTTCTCACCAAGAACTAACAGCGCGCATTCACAACACGATGCCGAACAAGTCAGCCAAACGCAACAAGGCCAAGCAGAGGAAGAAAGCCCAAGCCACCAAAGCTAGCCGGGAGGTCAGGGGAAGGCTGCAACGGCGGCCGATGCTGCCGCTGAGGTGACCATCACTCTGGACGCTCTCAGCGTGACAAACAGTTCGATCTCCCAAACTCCTTCGGCATCCACCGCCCCCTCTCCCACCTCTTCGCCTCCCTGGCTAACGCCACTGTTCATAGACCAAAGTCTGGATGTATGTACCTCACTCAGGCTTACGGACATGTGTCTTAACTCCGCCCTTATCCATCGGGAGAAAAGGGATGAAATCCAAAAAACAATTTCCCACGTGGCCTCCGCTTTCATGGCGCGTTTGTTGCCATCATAACGAAGCTTGCTCATGATCGAGAGGTGATTTCAAGCTCGTACACACTCACCTCCACCAAAACCGTCGACGGCACCCAGCATCTAACGACGATGCATCTCCTCAACCTGACGTTGCAGCCCGCAACGTCCGTCTCGGCCGCCGCCGTCGGGTCCTTCTCCGGCAAGGGCCAGGAGATCCTCGCCGTCAGGGGAAGCACGAGACTTGAGATCTTGAAGCTCAACCCGTCGACTGGACAACGTGAGTGCAGCTGGGTCGTACGCTGCGAGAATGAGCTGATGTATAGTGGACTCGATCTGTAGCTCGGAGGTACGTTTGGATATGGAGCAAAGCTACTCGTTCACATGCGTCTAGCTAACATACAGGCGTTCGGCACCGTTCGTAATGTTGCCGCCTTCCGACTCGCCGGCATGGGCAAGGACTACATCGTCCTGTCGTCGGACTCTGGACGACTCTCGATCATCGAGCTTGTGATCTCGCCGACGCCGCACTTCGAGTCGCTGTACCAGGAGGTGTACGGCAAGTCGGGCTCGCGACGAACGATTCCCGGCCAGTTCCTTGCCGTCGACCCCAAGGGCCGAAGTGCGATGTTCGGCGCCGTCGAGAAGCAGAAGCTGTGCTACATTCTGAACCGCAACACGGAGGGCAAGGTGTACCCGTCGTCTCCGCTGGAGGCGCATAAGAACCACACGCTCGTCGTGCACATGATCGCGTGCGACACTGGCTACGACAACCCGATGTTCGCGGCCCTCGAGCTCGACTATGGAGACTCGGATCACGATGCGACCGGCGAGGCGTACCGTGTGGCGGAAAAGTACCTGACGTTTTACGAGCTCGACCTTGGCCTGAACCACGTCGTGCGCAAGTGGAGCGAGCCGACGGACCGCCGCGCCAACCTCCTCGTCCAGGTTCCCGGTGGACAAAACGCGAACACGGATAGGTTCGACGGACCCGGAGGAGTGCTGGTATGCACGGAGGACTACGTGATCTGGAAGCACATGGACGCCGAGGCGCACCGCGTGCCGATCCCGCGGAGACGGAATCCCATGGCCAAGCCGGGCCAGTCGTCGCGCGGCATCATCATAGTCGCCGCTGTCACTCACAAGATCAAGGGCTCGTTCTTCTTCCTCCTGCAGTCCGAGGACGGCGACCTGTTCAAGGCGACGATTGAGCACGAGGGCGAGGACGTCCGCGCCCTCCGCATCAAGTACTTCGACACGGTGCCCGTTGCCACCTCGCTGTGCATCCTGAAGAGCGGATACCTGTTCGTCGCGAGCGAGTTCGGCGACCAGGCGCTGTACCAGTTTCAGTCCCTTGCGGACGACGACGGAGAGCGCGAGTGGTCCTCGACCGACTATCCCGGGTTCGGTCTTGGTGAGGAGCACCTCCCCTACGCCTTTTTCCAGCCGCGGCCACTGCAGAACCTTTTGCTCGCGGACACGCTGTCCTCGCTCGACCCCATTCTCGATGCCCAGGTCGTCAACCTCCTCGGTAACGCCTCGGACACGCCGCAGATCTACGCCGCATGTGGTCGCGGAGCGCGGTCCACGTTCCGTTCACTGAAGCACGGTCTCGACGTCAACGTGCTCGTCGAGTCGCCGCTGCCGGGTGTCCCGAACGCGGTCTGGACGCTGAAGCTCAGCGAGGACGACGAGTACGACTCGTACATTGTACTCTCGTTCCCGAACGGAACGCTCGTACTCTCTATCGGCGAGACGATTGAGGAGGTTAACGACACCGGCTTCCTCTCGTCGGGACCGACGCTCGCCGTGCAGCAGCTTGGTAGTGCCGGGCTTCTGCAGGTGCACCCCGCCGGTCTCCGGCATATCCGCGCTGCCGACCGCGTCGACGAGTGGAACGCGCCGCCGGGCACGACGATTGTTTCGGCGACCACGAATAAGAATCAGGTCGTCATCGCGCTCAGCACACAGGAGCTCGTTTACTTCGAGCTGGACGAGGAGGGTTCGCTCAACGAATACCAGGAGCGCAAGTCGCTGCCCGGCAATGCCACGTGTGTCTCGATCGCCGACGTGCCGGAAGGACGGAGGCGGACACCGTACCTCGCGGTCGGATGTGACAACCAGACGGTGCACATCATCTCGCTGGAGCCGGACAACACGCTCGAGACGCTGTCTCTGCAGGCGCTGACTGCACCTCCGTCGGACATCTGCCTCGCGGAGATCTTCGACACTTCGATCGACAAGAACCGTGCGACCATGTTCCTGACGATCGGTCTCCTGAACGGTGTGCTTCTGCGAACTGTCGTCGACCCTGTCGACGGCTCGCTGTCGGACACGCGCCTGCGATTCCTCGGCAGCAAGCCGCCGCGCATCGTCCGCAGTGCCGTGCACGGCTCTCCCGCCGTCATGGCGTTCTCATCGCGCACGTGGCTTCTGTACACGTACCAGGACCTGCTGCAGACGCAGCCGCTCATCTACGACATGCTCGAGTACGCGTGCAACCTTTCCGCGGCCATGTGTCCCGACGGCCTGATCGGCATCAGCGGTAACACGCTGCGCATCTTCACGATCCCGCGTCTCGGCACGAAGCTGAAGCAGGACAGCATGCCGCTGTCGTACACGCCGCGCAAGTTCGTCTCGTACCCGTACAACACGGTGTTCTACGGCATCGAGGCTGACCACCGCGTGTGGTCTGCGCAGGCGATGGAGAAGGCGGTCGAGGAGAAGAAGCGCGAGGGCGACGAGAAGGCGCTCGCCGTGCTCGAGCTTCCGCCGGCAGAGTTCGGCCGCGTCCGTGCGCCGGCAGGCCACTGGGGCAGTCTCATCCGCGTCATCGACCCGCTGCAGAACACGACGCTGCAGACGCTCGAGCTGGACGAGGACGAGGCGGCTTTCTCGCTCGCCATCTGCTACTTCGAGCGCATGGGCGGTGAGCCGTCGCTCGTCGTCGGCACCGGCGTCAAGACGACGCTGATGCCGAAGGGATGCAAGGAGGGCTGGCTGCGCGTCTACGCCATTCGGGACGAGGGCAAGCGGCTCGAGTTCATGCACAAGACGAAGACGGACGACGTGCCGCTCGCTGTCGCCGCGTTCCAGGGCTACCTTCTCGCTGGTGTCGGCAAGTCGCTCCGCCTGTACGAGATGGGTAAAAAGGCGCTGCTGCGCAAGTGCGAGAACAACGGATTCCCGACGGGCGTGGCCACGATCAACGTCGTCGGCGCGCGCATCATCGTCGGCGACCTGCAGGAGTCGACCTTCTACTGCGTGTACCGCTCGATCCCCTCCCGTCAGCTGCTCATCTTCGCGGACGACTCTCAGCCGCGATGGATTACGGCAGTCTGCAACGTGGACTACGACACGGTGTGTTGCGCGGACAAGTTCGGCAACATCTTCGTGAACCGCCTCGAGGAGCGCGTGTCCGAGAAGGTCGACGACGACCCGACGGGCGCGGTGATCCTGCACGAGAAGGGCTTCCTGATGGGCAGCGCGAACAAGACGGACCTGATCGCGCACTACAATGTCGGCTCTGTCGTCACCTCGCTAACGAAGGTCAGTGTGGCCCCGGGAGGCCGTGACGTCGTGGTCTACACGACGATCAGCGGTGCCGTCGGCGCCCTCGTGCCGTTCATCAGCAACGACGACGTCGAGTTCATGACCACGCTCGAAATGCACATCCGCTCCCTCAACACGAGTCTTGTCGGAAGGGACCACCTTGCGTACCGCGGATACTATGCGCCGGTCAAGGCCGTCGTCGACGGAGACCTCTGCGAGTCGTTCAACATGCTCCCGTATCCCCAGCAGCAGGCGATCGCGGCGGACCTGGACCGCAACGTCGGCGAGGTGCTCAAGAAGCTGGAGCAGTTGCGTACTGGAAGCGTGTTCTAAGCGGGCAATGAGTGCGAGGGGAGCGAGGGTGTCAGTGCGAGTTGGCCGTGGAGTAGGAGTGCTGGGTGTATCAATGTCGACGGTGGCGAGGACGTGCATGAGTCAGTTGCAAGAGTAGAGGGCGATCTCAGTAGACAGCGTAGACCAAATGTAAACGTATCCAATCTGACAGCTGCGAGCCGGCGGCAACGGCGATCCCGAGTCGAGAATGATCTGCACTGATCTGCACGGAATGCGCGGAGGCCGGGGGATCGGCGGGGCGGCGGGGCGGCGAGGCGTCGAGAATCAGGATGTCTCGGTGTCTGCTTTTGCTTCGCGGGGGCTCTCGCAGAGTATGCACGTATGCGCTGCATTGTCCTGGCAAGAAGGGGAGCGGGGCCGCGGCGCTCGGGCCGGACGAAAGATGCTCGAAGACTCAGCCCCGAAAATGGTGGTGGCTTTCGGTGTCTGCTTTGACGGCGCAAGCGGCGCCAACTGTACCTGTGTGCGCGTATGCGCGTCGCGTCGAGTCGTCTACGGATCTACACTGACCTGGGCGGCAGAGCGGCCGCTGAGCCGCGGCGTGCTCGGGCCCACCCTCTCGCCCACCGTCCCTCCAGCAACCCAAAGGCACAAGTGAAGCACGAGTAAGGCCGCGATAACAGATGCGTCTGGCGCTATTCAAGCGCCGTTCGGAATTCGCCCCGCCGCTTTAGTAATCAGCCAACGCTGGTTTACTGATCTGCGGAGCAGGTCGGGAACTCGCGGGACGCTGGCGGGGGATGTCGGAGCGACCCTACAGTGAGCGGTGCGTCACTCCACGTGGCGGGGGACAAGGTACACGACCCGAGTTCGGAATTCCTCAGCGAACGATGTCGACACGCTCCGAGCCCCCTGGGTCGCTTTGGCATGCATGCCCTAGTTCTAGTGACAAAGCCAGGGACGACCAGAAAGCTACGCTGGCGGAACATGGTGCGCCAGAGTGGTAAGCTTGGTGGGAGGCGGCTGACTCTGGGTGCCGGCCGGTCGGCCGGGTGGAGGAAAAAGTTGCCGAGGTGCGCGAGGTGCCATCCATATATTATCGCGGGCGAGTGCACGCACCACCGTTCTCATCACCACAACCTTCCCATCACACGAGACCCGCTCTCCCAACTCTACAAATCGACAGACTAAGCAACTAGTCTAGCACACTCACTCAACATGCCCGCCCCCGTCGCCAACCCCGAGTCCGAGACCCGCTACCTCGATGTAAGTTGCTCCACCTGTCTCGAGGCTGGCTCCTAGCTCCCGCTGTCTGCTCGCTGCAGTCTAGCTGGTAGCTCGAGCCCGCTCGATTCCGCTTGCTCCGCTCGCGCACTCGCTGACATCCAGGCCGGTCGCCAGCAGGATGCCTACATGAAGGAGGTCGTGACCGAGGCGATCAAGGGTGCTGTCGTCGGTGCCGCCGCGTTCGTGCCCGCGAACTGGGCGCTGAAGCGCAAGTTCCCGTACTACCGCAACCTGCCTATCCAGGGCAAGGCGTTCCTCGGCCTGCTCTTCGTTGTCCCCTGCGGAACCGTCTTCGCCGAGAAGGCCGGCGAGCACTTCATCGCGCGCCACCAGTGGCAGGGCGCGGGCAAGGACGAGCTCGACAAGGAAGCCCGCCTCGCCGAGCAGCGCTGGCAGGGCCTCAGCACCATGGACAAGGCGAAGGACTGGGCCGCGCGCCACCAGTACTCGATCATCGGCGGATCATGGGTCGCCTCGATGGCTATTGCCTTCGGCATCGTCGCCCGCGACCGATACCAGACCTTCCCCCAGAAGATCGTCCAGGCGCGTATGTGGGCCCAGGGCCTGACTGTTGCCGTCCTCGTTGCGTCTGCTGTCGCCGCGGGAGTCAACGCCAAGGGAGAGAAGCCGAAGAAGCCCGTCGACCACTCGTGGCAGGACATGCTCGACATGAACGGAAGCCTGACCAAGGCCGAGCGCATCCAGCTCCACGCCGCGCGCAAGGCGGGCGAGAAGCTCCACAAGGAGGAGGAGCACGAGCAGCACGCCGACAAGGCCCACGCCGTCTAAACGACCCCGACTTCCCCGATCATCAGCAAATCCCAGTGTCCGCCGCATATAGTTCTGTACGATTATGATAGCATTGTTCATTCCCGGCCACACTTGCATTCCTCTGGCTACTGGCTGGCTACTGGCTGGCTACTGGCTGGCTACTGACAGCGACTAACTCGATGTCTCTGGTGACTACATGGCTACGACGACGCCGGTGACTACTAGCCAGCTGCTGACACAGATGATGCGAGTGGCTGGCTACGACCGTTAAAGCTGCAGTGGAGCGGACTGACTGACGCGGTGTGGCTTGAACTGACGCTTGTCTGACGTCTGTCTTCTCAAACCTTCTGCGCATGCGTTCATCACCTGTGACGCGCTCACCTAGCTCACCAGAAAGTTGAGACAAGATGGGAGGAGCAACTGAATTTTCCATGTTTACGTCACTGGGTCAGTCAGAGAATGCTCCGCAGGCCAGGAAAGGCCAGCAAGGGCCGGAATTTGAGAGACTTTATTACCCAGATCTAGGAACCCTAAGGGTCTGATTTGAGAGAATCTGGGTTGCATTTGAGAGTCCGGCCAGGCTCATTTGAGACAATCATGAGCCATTTGAGAGCGTCACCACGAGCACGTAACTAGATGCACGGTGCATTTGAGATCGTCTACAACACTCCGACGTCGCGCATGCTCGTATGCTCGCTGGTTCCGATCCCGGAGCTGCTTACACGCCAGACGCATGTCAGACCGGCTCCGGGGCCGGCTGGCCCGCTGCCAAGCCGGCAACTGCCGCAGATACACGGCGATAAGCGGCGACCTGGCGCGGGGCTGCGGCGAACAGCCGCTGGTACTGAACGCGTGGTCGGGGTCGACCCGCGCTTGCTTGGCGCTGTTCCTCGGTCTGTAACCGGGTGTCCGGAACATGGGAGATCTTGTTTATCCAGAGTTGTGTTGAAACGTCGTATGTTGGGTTGAGGCATTATCGCAACTCGATGTTGCGGTTGCGTTGTGTTGTCGGGTTGCGTTCCGACGCGCTCGACGGCACTCGCTCCGCCCATTAGCTCGCCAGATCCCACAGCAGGTTCGCGTAGTGCACCTTCTTCGCCGCGTCGAGCACCGTGACCGTGTGCACGTCGTTCTTCCCGTCGTTCCCTGGCTGTCAGCTACCGTCCTCCTCGACAGCTCTCATCTCTACTCACGGACAAGGATCTTCGCCGGCTTCTCATCAAGCACGCTGAACCCCATGCCCGCGAACAGACCCAGGCGGAGAACCTGCGCGTGGTTCTCTCCCTTGTCCTCGACGCGGAGCTGCCTGACCTCCTCGCGCTCGGCACGCAGGCGCGCCAGCTCCCCGTCGCAGCGCGAGGTCTGCGCCTCCTCCTCGTTCAACAACTTGCGCGCCGCGTACTGCTCCTGCGTCAGGCGGTGGACGGTGGCCTCGTGTTCCTCGGCACTGGGGGTTCCAGCGGGTCGCTGGGCGGCTTCCTTGGCGCGGTCAAGCTCGGCGTACATGCCCTCGAGCTGGGCACGCTGAGCCTCCAGGTCTTCTTCCAGCCTTTTTTCCTTCTCGTTCACATATAGGCTGATCCCGGCCACAGGCTCGAGGTCGATTTTCGGATCGAGTTTCTCCCGGAACTCGTCCAGTAACTCACTGCGGTTAGCTGCAACCATTTCGTACCCCACAGCTGAAAGTCCCTTGTGGGTGCAGGTCCTTGTGGAGTGGGCAGTTGTGGAACGACTGCGGTGGACACCCCACGAGAGGCGCCCCAGCAGGAGCGCAGGTTCACTCACGCTAAGACCAGTAAGCCGGTCGCTGCCTCTGTCGAGTCGTTGCCCTCGTGCTCTTCGAACGACATGGTGGTTGAGGTGTGCAGTACGGTAGCGTGTGTGCGATCGATTGTTGTTGTTGTTGTTGACACCGAGTGGTGGGAGGTCACGTGACTGGGTGACAGAGCTCAGGCCTATCGAACGACGTCATAGGCGCGCGATTCCCACGGCGACCTTGTGAAACGGGGTTGGCTGGGTGGTGTATCTGGTCCCGCCCGTTGTGAGGCCATTGCTCTGCGCCTACTGGCCTGGCCTACTGGCCTACTGGCGTCATCCTTCCCCTGTATCCCCACGCACGCCGCACGCTGCACGCCGAGCGACCCACCGCGACTCTCAGGTAGCAGGATCCACCGAGCCTTGAGCCACTCAACAACGGACGCCTAGAACGCCTGCACACCCGTACGCCTGTACGCCAGCCTGACAGTCTGACAGTCTGACAGACAGCCCCTCATCGACCCGGCAAGAATCGCCTACTCGCTGCCCCCTTGGACCGCTGTGGACACCACCCAGGACGGCCACTCAACAACGACAAGCTCGCCTCCACCCGCCCGTCTCCCGGCCCCATCTTTCCGTCCTTCCCTCCATCTTCCAACATCCACCCACTTCGTCTAGGCCCCTGCTAAAACGACGCCAACAAGTGTAAAAGTTCGACCCTCGACTGCTTCACGTCACGCACAGAAACGACCATCCCACAAGCACAAGCGAGAGCACTCGCCGCACAACCCGTACACTGCTGAACCGGCCAATTGCAGCCGATCATCCACCCCCATCCCTTTGACGTCGACGTTTCCGTTTCCCGAACACCAGCCAGCAATCGACACACCATGTCGATGCAGCCTCCCCAGCAGAAGCACCCAAGGAGCAGGCGGGCAGACCAGGCTCGTCGCCGTGAGGGTCGGGACCCAAATAGCTCGCAGGACGCTAGCGAGGAAGGTACGTCGATGGTTTGAGCATACCCCGAAAACAAGACTGACACACCGTTTCGTCATTGAATGGCCATGCCGTCGCCTCGCCTCTCCTTCTCATTTGCTCCGAACTGCCTATCTCAAACCGCTACTTCTCTCGCTTGCTTCTTCTTATCCTTGACACACCTGCACCCATCGTTCCATCCTTCTGTTTCGCCGCGAACCCGCCTCGGTAATCATCTCGACCGGTACCTGCGCCACGGAAATTATCTTGACGACTGCAGACAACGACGTTTCCGACGTGGGATCTCTGATCTCGGTGAAAACACCCAGCCTCACCCCGTCTACCGCCAGCAGCCCGCGCCTCGGCACCAGCAACCACCGCAACACGACTGCTCCTCACGTCGGGCTCTCTCTGAACGCGATGCTCCGCCGGAACGAGCGCTTCAACGACCCCAGCGAGAGCGAGGGCCTCGAGTCACCAACGTGAGTTGCGCAAAGCTAATCTTGAACTAACCTCAGATACGACGGCGACATCGAGTCTTCTTCAACGATCGGCACGCCTGTCCGCTCGAACGGACCGCAGCAGCGTCGCAACTCGTCGCCGAGTCCCACGCCGCAAGGCAACTCGTCGCTGGCTCGCGCTCCCACGCCCAAGGCGCGCGCCGCCCGCCAGCTGATCGAACAGGAGGGACCATGTGAGCCGCCCCGCGACGTGCCCGTTGCGGACAGCGTCTCGCTGGCGCACCCGTACAAGGCGCACCTGACGGGCAAGAAGGCGAGTGCCGATGGACCCCCGCGCATGTGGAACCGCCAGCCGGAGCTGTCGGTCGAGGACATCCGGGCGTTCGTGCAGCGTGCGATCGACGGTGAAGGAGCGGTGGACGGCTTCGTGCGTGACTGGCGAACGGCGCCTCCCCCGACAGACCGCCCCGTGCGCATCTACGCCGACGGTGCTTACGACCTGTTCCACTTCGGGCACGCGCTGCAGCACCGCCAGGCGAAGCTCTCGTTCCCGCACGTCTACCTCATGGTCGGCGTGTGCTCTGACGCTCTCTGCGCCGAGCACAAGTCCGCCCCGGCTATGACGCATGCGGAGCGTTGCGAGGCGGTCCGCCACTGCCGGTGGGTCGACGAGGTGATCCCCGACGCGCCCTGGGTCGTCGACGAGGAGTTCATTGAGCGCTACCAGATCGACTACATCGCGCACGACGAGGCCGTCTACCCGTCCAAGGACTACGACGACGTGTACAAGTACATCAAGGCGTCGGGCAAGTTCCTGCCCACGCGCCGCACGCCGAGCATCTCGACGAGCGACCTCCTCGAGCGTATTGTGCGCGGATACCGTGACGGGTTCTTCGACAGCAAGCTCGAGAAGAACGGCCAGACGGACCTCCTCGCTGCCGACGTCGACTGGGACAGCGACAGGAGCGTCGAGCGCCGCGAGAGGCGTCGTCTGGGTGCGCTGACGAAGCACAAGAAGAGCACGTAAGCCGCGAGCGAGGCCGCGTAGCGGCGGAGCGAGCTGCTGATATGTGTCGCACGGAGCTGCGGACCGAATGAGTGAGCTGCAGCTGCAGCGAAGTGGAGGCTGCGACGCAGTGAGTCTTGAGGGAGGAGCAGAGCGCGGCGTGCCCTCCGGCGCCAGGTCTGCCCGCCCGAGTATTTGGGTTAGTCGATTAGAACCAGGATCCTTTAATGTACCACGCATGCATACAGTCATGATTGAGCTCCGTGAGCGGCGAACGGCGAGCGAAGCGAGCGTGCGAGGAGGCCGTGTTCGCTTGTTCGCCTGTTCACTCGCCATGCATGCGGAGCATGGGCAAGTTCCGGGTAGGCGAGTCGGCGACCACACGCGGCCACACGTGGAGATGACGAAAGAAGACCGAGTCTACCGAGTCGAGTTCATGACTTTCTGAGTTTGCGAGTTTGTGTTGACACTGCCCACCTCGCAAAACGATGACTTACGACCTGGAACCTGCGCTGCCACAGACGCAGACGCCAAAGGACTATGCGCGCATCCACTTCGACCCCGTCGAGGTGCCTGCGACTAGGATCGTGGGGCTGCTCGCTTGTCAGCGTGAGTACGGCGAGCGCAGCGAGCGGGGTGCCAAGCGGCTTGCTGAAGGCAAGCTTGCGAGATGCCCTTCTTCCCATTGGCAACCGGAGTGACTATGTGGCTGACGGGATGGCGAGAAGTGGGAGAAGTGGCTGACCCCAGGCGACCCGATGCTGAAGTCGTTGGCGCGCAAGATCGTGCGCTCCGAGCCTGCCAAAGCGGCCCCGGTGGCCCAGAAAGGCCGCGCGAAGAAGAAGAAGGGCACTCCCGGTACTCCCGGTACTTCGACCCCGGCCACGCCTTCTGGCGCCGCAACCCCGGCAGAGCAAGCAGAGCAAGCAGAGCCAGACGGAAAGCTCTGGGAAGTCATGCTCGAGGACACGGTGCTCTTCCCTGAGGGCGGGGGCCAGCCGTGGGATACTGGCTCCCTCACACTCGTTGACGCCAATGGCGCCTCTGTGTCGTACGCCGTCGAGGGAGTCGTCCGGCGCGGTCTTGATGCCGTGCATATCGTCCGTGTACCGAGCTCTAGTCCTATCGATTTCAGCACGATCGTGGGGCAGGAGGGCAAGGTCGATGTGGACTGGGAGCGGAGGATGGATCACATGGCCACCCACACGGGACAGCACCTCCTCAGTGCTGTGCTCGACAAGAGGGGCCTGAACACTCTGTCCTGGGCAATGCCCGCCTTCCCATCTACCGAGGCGCCGTACATCGAACTTCCGCGGGGAATCACATGGCAAGAGGCCCAGGAGGTCGAGGACGAGTGTAATCGCTACATCGGGGAGGATGTGAGGGTGTGGATCGACTTCAGTGTGCAGGGGTCCGCTACGACGGAGGAGGAGGAAAGGGAGAACCGCGGTATTCCGAAGGACTATTCCGGTGTAAGTTGTTGGGCTCGTGGAGGTGAAGGTGGCTGACAGCAGGGCGTGATCCGACACTGCAACATCACCGATATCGATAGGAACGCATGCTGCGGCACGCAGCTCCCCTCCCTTCTCCCCGTCGGGGCAATCCACGTCCTTCCCCCCTCCACCCCCTGGGACAGCGAGAAGACCACGACCACCCCGACCAGACTGTTTTTCGTCGCTGGTCCCCGCGCCGCCCGGCACCTGCGCGAAGCCTCCCGCGCCCTCTCCCGTTCAGCTCAAGTCATGGGCGTCGGCCGCACGGACCTGACGGAGCGCCTGCAGCGGACCGAGAAGGTGCGCTTCGAGACCGCCGAGCGCGAGAAGGCGCTCCGCATCGAACTCTCTCGCCTCCTCGGGCAGGCGGCCGCTGAACAGGGCGACAGGGCGAAGGTCGTGCGCACCGCGCCGGCTACGCATGACTATGACGCGCTCTCTGGAATTGCCGGAGCATATTGCGACGCCAGGGCCAAGGGCGTCGTTGTCGCTGTTAGCTGTGCGGAGAAGCCGGCGCTCGTTGTCGTCCAGTCCAAGAATGAGGCCGCGGCGAAGGACGTGTTTGATAAGCTTAAGGGAGAGCTGACGAAGGAGGATAAAGCCAGGGTCAAGGGGGGCGGGGCCAGGGGACGGTTCATGGCCAAGGTCGAGGGAAAGTGGGGGCCGAGCGAGGAGGAGGCCGTCGACAAGGCGCTGGCTCAGTAGATCACTAGATGCAATGGAACATCCCACTGCTTTCGTCGCTGGATCGCTCTCACTGAGCAATCGCCCTGTGATGCACCGCGGTCCCGCTGTGCTGTGCCGTACCACACTCATATCATCTCATGTCTACGGAGCTACCAGCCTCGCGGCAGGTCAAGAAGAGCGAAAACGAATCGAACTAAATACTCTACTTTAAATTGTCTGCTGATCCTACTGTCCTTCGGTAGTCTTGGTCTCGGTGGACTGCGCGGGCGCGGCGGCGGGGGCGGCCTGGGGCTGCGCCGGGGCCGGAGCAGCGGCCGCAGGCTGGGCAGCCGGAGCCGCCGGGGCAGCAGCTTGCGGCTGAGCCTGAGGCTGAGCAGCAGGTGCCACCGGAGCAGCAGCCTGGGGCTGAGCAGCGGGCTGGGCGGCAGGCTGAGCCGGCGCAGCAGCCGGCGCAGTGACAGCCGGCGCCGAGACGGGAGCAGCGGGGGCGGGGGTGGTAGCTTGAGGCTGAGCGGCGACCTGGGGTTGAGGAGGCTGCGGCGTCGCGACGGGCGCGGGCGCAGCGGCAGGAGCCGGAGCAGGTGCGGGTGCCGGCGCAGGAGCGGGGGCGGGGGCGGGAGCAGGAGCAGGCGCAGCGGCCGCAGGAGGAGGAATGTACGCCGGGATGCTCGAAGCAAAGTTGTGGTACGACGAGGCCCAGTGCGTGTTCGGAGACTCGCCGCGGGCGACGGCCAGGTCACGCGCCAGGATCTCAACCTGGCGGTGGCTGTCTTGGACCTGGTTTTTCAGAGCCTGGATGTAGTCGATGGCCTTGGAGAGGATCTCCCACTGGTTTGTTAGCGTTGGTCGAAAGGGGACTTATGGGTCAGGAACGTTTTCACCACCTGGCGACCGCATGGTAATCTGCGGTCGCATGGCAATCTAATCGCTACATGAACCAAACATTTTCGCGGCGACTCACCTTGCTTGCCTTCATTCCGCGGTCCTGCGGGAGAGCGTCACGGAGCTCATCGAAGAGATCGCGCATCTCCTTGCGGCGCTTGCGCTCCGCAAGCTTGTGCGAGATACGGAGCTCCGGAGAGCGCGAGAACGGCGTCTCCTTCTTGGGCAGCTCGGGAGGGGCGAGGGCCTGCTGGGCAGCAGGAACCTGCGCGATGGCCTCCTTGATCTCAACATCGCCGGCTGGCGACTCGGCAGCCGCAGAGCCCAGCGTCTCAGGGATGAGGCGCAGCTCCGGCGGCGCCTGGGCACCGTTACCAGCGGCAGTCCCGTCAGCCGATGATCGGACAGACGAGAGAGCGGGATCGAGCGCCATAGCGTTGGGGTCACGCTTCTGCTCCTCGGTGACCTGCTGCTGCTGTTGCTGCTGCTGAGTCTCGGTGGTAGCGACCTCGGCCGTCGGGGGCCAGCTGTACCCTCCCGTGACAGGGTAGGCCGTCACGGTGCGACGCTGCTCGGGAACAACGGTCTGCAGGAAACGGCGCTGAGCAGGCGACATGGCGCGGTAGGTCGAGGGGTAGTCATCCTCGGAGGAAGCGTAGCCCGAAGCCTTGGGCTTGATGTCATAGTCACGCTCCGAGATGCGAAGGTGAGGAAGACGCTCCAGGGCGTGGTCGCGGGGGTCGTTGGCAACCATGGCGGGAGATTCAAACTTGGCGGATTGGGGTGTGAGAGGGAAGAGAATGTCGTCGCACTGGCGGTCGTAGTAGGCACCGGGGGGAGAGAGCTCGGGAAGGTAGCGAGACGAGCGAGACGCGTCGTGATGCCTGTAGGGGGGCGAGAGGGTGCGACGGGCAGAGTACTCCGGGTAGGGTGCTGCGCGAGGACGGTGGTGGTGCGACGTGCTCGATGCGCGAGAACGACGGGTGAGAGGAGGAGGGGCCTCGGTCAAGGAAGACGAGGGGTGGGAGAAGCCTGTCTCGATCGGTGGCAGGAGGGTCGCGGGATGACGACGTTCACGGCTGGGGGGCGGAGAGAGCAGCCGGTGAGGAGAGGGTGCACGGTAGTGACGAGGCCTGGTATGTCAGTTGACATGGGTCATGTTGCAGCTAGTTGTGACTCACTTTGAGTAGGGGTGGTAGTTGTGAGGATGGGGGTTGTAGTACGCGTCCTGGTAGTAGGAGTGGTGCGCGTCCAACTGGTGGGGGTGAAAACGCTGAGAAGGGGCCCTATTCATCTACACCGGGCACAAGCCCGAGTCAGTATGCAACGCGATGCGGGGTGGGAAGCAAGGGCGGAGCAAGGAAGAGTGTGGATGGATGGATGGATGCGGCGCGGCGACGGGGTACGACGGCGGCGGGATGGATGCGGGTGGTGGTGTGAGGAGGTGGTTGGTTGGTGGATGGATGGTGGTGGTGGGTGATTGTATGAAGCCAAGATGACGGGGCCAGCCCTCGGGACCGCAGTCTTCCTTTCCGGGCTTTGCTCGGCCCTAGGCCTGGCCCTTGTGGCACTGGGGGAGCCCTACGGCCGCACCGCGACAACGCTGCTACATGCATCTTGCTCATCCTCAACTCCGGTGAGCACTCACTTTGAGATGGAGAGCCGCGCTCGAGGTTTCGGTGGACTCGACGAGTGGAGGGTTGTGGTCGATGTCGGCGCGCGAGAACAGCGTGGTCGTCGCGTGGAGGAGTGAGCTCGAGTTGCTGAATTTCGTCGCGTGGCGAGCGAGCGATAGCGGGCAACGAGCGGGAAGGAGAGGAGAAAGCGCAGCGGGGAGAGTATGCACAGAGAGAGTTCGGATGTGGAGTGGACCGAACGGGTGAGTGTGTGCTGTGTGGGTGCTACGGAGGGGGGGGGGGAGGAACTGATTGTCAGCGGTGATGACGGTCGTGAGAGGACGTTTGGTGGTGGTGGTGGCAGCACCACCGCCGGCAAGGTTCAGCCAAGCAGCCGTTTCCCTGTTTCATGGTTTCGTCCATTCTGCAAAGAAAAGACACGCACTCAATAACGTTTTGTTTTCGTTTGTGTGTCGTGTGGGGAATAAGCTGCTGCATGGTGTCAGCGGGTGAATGCATAGTGGTCTCGTGGAGAGGTGATCGGGTGGAGCAGTGAGCATACATGCTCGGTCGTCGCTTGTCGGTGGGCTGAAACCCAAATATCTGAGGGGCCACACGGGATCAGATTCCAGGTCCACCCTTGAATCCCAAACCTGACCCTGCCCTTGAGGCCCTACGACACCTGTCCCGGATGTCGTCTCCTCAACTACACGACCACCGCGGTGCGGCGGCTTACTCACAATGAAATCGGGCTTTCGTCACTGGGAGTCAAGTTGGAAAGAATCAAAGTCGTAAGAGTTCGTCTAGAAACTACGTAGAAAGGTCAATGAAATGGGAAGCTTAACGGCGTGAAAGCGTGAAAGGCGCGTTCGAAGCGTTGAAAGAGGCGTTGAATCAGATCAAGGCGTCGTCGTCACTGAGGACGAGCGTGTAAATCAAAAGTCGTAGGGGTTTTCTGAAAAGGAATAACGGTCGAGCGTTAGAAGTGCGTGAGGGCGTGGGTTCGTAAACGTGAAGGGGTCTTTAGAAGTAGTGTCGTGGGTGTTGTTTTTTGGTTGTTTTTGGTGCTATTTTCGAAGGAAGTCGATGAGACGTGTGGTTGGGGGTGTCGGTGTAGACGTGGGTTGAGAGGAGGAGGGCGGGGGGAGGTGTCGGGAGATGAAGAGGGAGTAAACTATGGAAACTATGGAAGGGGGAGGGAGGGAAGTGGATGAAGAGAGAAAGAGGAGGGAGGGGATGAAAGGATGGAGAGGAAGAGAGAGGAGGAGGAATGGAGAAAAGAGGACAGGAGGAAGCGATGCCGGACTGACATCCAGTGCTCGTGGTCCGGTGGCGGTCGTGGTGGAATGGTGGGTTTGGGTTGCATCAGTCTCCGCAGAGGCATGGTCTCCGGCCTGGGATGCCGGGACGTGTTTAGCACATGGGCATGGAGATTCTGGTATGGCGACGACAGGAGAGGCATCTGGCCGCTGGCGAGAGCCTGGACACCTGAAGGGCCTGGGAAGTCTGAGGGTTTCTCGTTACAGGTCTGCGCTGGATAAGATTACAAGCACCGAGGGAGCCTGGCGCGGGCTGGACGCGTGCCGAGGAACCGGTGAGTGGTGAGCGATGCAGCAGCACAGCCAGCGAGCAGGGAAAGCGGGGCGGCAAGGTTGCCGAAGCTTTCGCGACGCTACCACGCGCTCTGTACGTCGTTTCGTGGGCAGCCCATAGTGGTGTCGGCATCCTGGCTGTCATTTCCTGGGTGTCTGAGAGGCCCTGTCTGGCAGTTATGGCAGGTTCAGGTGTTTGGCGGTGTCTTCTTCGCGCAACAGAGGGGCATTAAGCTCCATCTCAAACCCAGACCCTTAGCATCAACTCAAAGCAGCAAACGCATAGCAGAAAACCCAGGAACCGGACATGTAGGCTTCAAGGGGAGCAGTGGGGAGCGCACGGCTCTGCAACGTCCCTCGCCAGCATTCAGTACCAGGTCAGGACTTCCTTACGACAAACTCTAAACACGCAGATGTCAGTCCGGGCAATCCGGGCAGTTACAAAACGGAGACATCGGGCATTCCATTTTTCATCCTTTCAACAGGGTGGGTGTCAGGAATACCGCAGCGCTTGCTGAACGTAGGAGGAAGTCGTAAGCTGCACGCGGCAAGGATCTGGTAGAGGGCGTGGAGGCGACGAAGAGCGAGCATTGGCTCGAAGCGGTACTGACGATCTTTCCAGGACAGGACAGCTCGGATGGGAGGTGACAAGCCACTCAGCTCAAGTGGCTCGAAAAATGTTGATCCTTATCGCTGCATGTAACGGCGTCACACCAATCGAGGCTCCAATCGAGATCGGTTCGTCATTGATTCCAATGCGTGGAGATCCTTTGTGCGGCGCAATGTTGCCTGGCGGGGACTGGCGGAGCGTTGAGCCGTTGAATGCAGCCTGCGCGGTATCGACCGCATGATGACATTCAGAACGCCACCGGAGCCGGAAAGGCGCTGGGCCGCGGCACTGCACACGAGCAGAGGGCCCAGACACCTTGAGAAGGGTGCACGGAGGGCCTGCACAGAGACAATGAGGGCTGCAGAGGGTGCATGCAGGGTCGTCAACTGACTGCGCTCAAGGCAAGGTAAGCGACCATGCCAGCGACTTCGATATATCTCCGCTCAAAACCTAGACTCAGGACGTAAGTTGAATGCAGTGAATGCGAGCGCCGGTTCCAATGGCACTTCTGGGTCGCTGAGCCCACAGGAGCAAATCCGACCAGCCTTCTGGATTTTGTAAAGGTGCAATTGGCGCGATACAGTGATGTCTTCAACTGGAACTGTCGCCGTGCTATGGACATCACCACTGTCTGATGATGAGACGAGCCTCCTTCAGTGGTACCGAGGTGACCGAGAACACGAGTGAGACACAGTAGCCTATGCAGGCGAAGCGCGCAGGACAGCCATCATCCCAGCGTAGAGGTCCAAGACAGGTTTGAAACGGAGGCAACCAGCGCTCGCTTGACCTGGCAACCTGAGCCTGAGCTTGTGGGGTGGTGGGGAGATCGACTTTCAAGTGGTTACAGAGCAATTTCGACGCTCCCGAGCCGATGCAGCCTCCCCACAATCCTCAGGAGACCGAAAGGTGACCGCACGCACCTGTCTTGCAGTGTTCCGTCCGTCGAACACGCACTGACTCATCGGTCTGGTCGCATCTCGTAAAGGTCTCAGACCCATCCCAACAGCGTCCTTACGCGATCGAGGACATCGGGCGGGGGCTGCGATGGTGGACGCTCCCCGCTTTTGTTCATTCTCTTTACCTTCTGTCTGTTCTGCGCTGCGTAATGTTCGTAATGCTGGCCAGAACAAGACGTAAACACGACGTCAACGCAGCAGCAGCAACGTACACCTTGCGCGTACAATGAAGTAGATCAAACATGAGTTCTGAAGCCACCTTCAGGTTCGCCGAGTCGTGTCTCAGTCTGTGTCAAACACCCGGGCCGGATGCGGTACGTCCACCGTCTGCGTACCCTCTGCCCTCAGCTGGCCTGCAGTCGACAACGGACGCATGCCGTCATCCCGCTCTTGAACCTCGCTTTTCCAGCGTACTGCACGACCGATACCCTTTCTCGCATGAGCAGCATGCTGAACTTGCGCATCTCTCATACGCTGGTGCGCAAGCGCACGCGCGACTGGAGCCTAATGCAGCCCGCCTCGGCGAAAAGAGCAACAGTCACCCTTATCCGGTATGAGCTTGGGCACGTAAACCCTCAGCCAGTGACTCGACGGCAGGTCCTCGTGGGTGAGTCGTGCCTCCCTCGTGCCTCTGCCTCGTCCAGGCAATCGCCAGCAAAGGTACACCAGGAACCCAGGAACTGAGGTACGCCGGGCAAGCGTCTTTCTGGCGTTGTAGGTTGCGTTCGGAATAACCTTGTTTTCTGGTGCGCGTGCACGGCCGCTTTTAGTTGCTCCTTTCGCAGTGCCCAATCCGGAGCTCTGGCAGATCAGGAGATCGAGCAAAGAACACGCGCAACTCACGCCGCTCGCTCCGGACAGCCTGTGCAGTCCGCGTTGACCGCGCACGAGCAAGCTCGGCAAGACACGACTGGGCGCGCCGGGCACGACTGGGCACGACTGGGCACGACTGGGCTCCGGTCGTGGGTTAATTAAACCTTCTGCGGCTCGCACCGCCTCTGCTCGTTCTGCATGCGAGAAGCCCAGTGCCAGTCGCGATCGAGAACCGAAAGGCACTGCGCTGAAACCCTCTTAGGCTTCGGTAGTCGCTGAAGCTTGCTTCTGCAAGTCGAAATCTCACTGGCGTCTGACGAAGTGACTTGCGCTGATGATTCTGCAGAACCTTCTTTGGCCGCTGCTTCCAAGTGTCTGGCTAGGGATCGAAGCTGCGTCGTCGGCGTCGCGATGCGTTGCCACGTCACTCGCACTGCCTCGACCGACGTTCTGGGTGACGTCGAAGGTGTCCCCAGAGTGGGTGGGGTATGTCATGAGATCTCCAGATCCAAGACACCGACCGCGCAGCGCCTGCTGACAAACCGAGCGAGCACCGCCGTGCAGCTCCGAGCGAGATCTGTTAGTCACCTCAACTCACCGCAGGCACCGCTGCGGCCTATGCGGTTAGCGCAGCGAAGAGCAAGAGGAGGTCACTAAAAGCCTGTCGGGGCCTGCAGTGGTCAGGCGACGTCGTCAGAAGACCATGCGACGGGAGAGGAGACAGATGCTGCCGCTCTGCGATCCGTCACCGGAACAGGACGCTTCTGCGGCCTTGAGCGGATTGCCATCTTGCAGACACGAACGAAGGCACACCCACCGTTGGGAGAGCACTGCCAGTTGCGTCGTAGACGCTCCGACTTTCCGGAAAGATGGAAGCAGCGAACGTACTTCTCGTACGCAGCCAACATTCGTACGCATCCCTGCTCAGCTCGGCTCGGCTCCGCGGTCCTTGACTGAGAGCGCCACATTGTGCGAGGTCACCACTACTCACAATCACCTCAACCGGTCCAAATAAGCTGTCCGTCCACGCAACCGTAGCACAAGTAGGCGCAAGGAGGCGTAGGCACGAACGCGGTCATCGCGACATATCGCCCGTTCCAGTCGGCGCTGCTCTGCGCCTATCTAGCCGCTCTTGCAGGAACGCCTGTTGACGTACTCCAGTGCGCCTTGCTGATGCCGTGTGCAGGAGCTGAGCAGGGACAGGAGGAAGAGGACCGTGCACGTGCCGAGCACGCTCGACTCTCCCCGACGAGCACACGAGTAAGCTCACCGTTCCCCGGCCTTCCTCCGAGAGTACGCACGTCTTAACCCTTCCCTCGGGCTTGGGTTGGGTTGGTCGCTGGCTCGCGCCTGCCTTTGCTTTGCCTCTCTTTGCTGGGGTCTCCTCGCATCTCCTCGCCTATTGGCATCTCTCGTGTTCGCTTGTTGCTCCGCACAAGCGACAAGAGTCGGGAAGGACGTAAGCAAGGGCGAACGAAGGAGGTTTGGCTCAGCCTCCCGCCTGTATTCAGCTCTCGGTGCCGGGTGCCCTTCCCCGGCGACCCGAGAGTATGCACTACACTTCCAAGAGTACGCAGCCTCGAGGCGCCACGCACAGCTCTGCCTCCAGTGCGAGATGCAGGAGCTGAAGTCGCATCACCGAGACGCGAAACAGTTCTGAAGCAGTGGGGAGGAATGCGAGGTGAACGGTTGCGGGAGGCGATGACCCTCAAGCGGCTTGAGCTTCGCAGGTAAAAGACAGTGAACTGAGAGGTCTGGAGGTGGTGAATGATCAGCGTGTAGTAGACTGGCAGTTAGTAGTTGTGGAGAAAGGTGACAGAAGGATGAGATTGCCAGCCTAGCGGAGCTCGATCGTCAGAACGGCGTGACGATCACGACGATCACCGATGACGCCGCGGCGTTGGACTGAAACTCGCAGCACGATGGTGGGGTGGAATCTACATGCTATGCATCGTTTTACTAATAGAAATGCTGTTATACACTCAGAAAGGACTGCCTTCTGTGCTCGCCGTCTCACGCTGTCTCTAGTATCCGCCGTTGCGGCCCATCATACCGCCCCCTCCTCCGCGACCGTAGTCTCCGCCGTAGCCAGGCGGAGGGTAGCCACCCTGCGGCGGGTAGCCTTGGGGCGGCGGCGGCATGCGACCACCACCGCCGTGCATGGGCGTGCGCCCGCCGTACATCGGCGTCGCGGCGCCACGCATGGGCATTCCCGGGGTGCGACCGCCAGGCGTCCTGCCGCCGTGCATCGGCGTGCGCGCCGCCATGCGCACACCGGGTGTGCGTCCGCCGAGACCTTGCTCGTCAAGACGGGCAGAGTACTGCGCCTTGAAGGCGTTGCAGAGCTCGGTGACACCGGGCACCTCGGCGTTGTTCAACTGGTACGCTCCCGGCAGAACCTTGACGTGCCAGGTCTGAATCTGGCCACCGTCCTTGGTCGACTTGTTCAGGAACGACAGCTTCAGGTATCCCGGGTGGTCCGAATCGATGCAAAAGCCGTAGGTCGACCGTCCAGGGTGCGCCTGCACGTAGTTCTTGAGGAAGGACTCGAGCTCGCCCTCGTTCTTGAACTTCTCGTGCATCTGCACCTCGTCGAATTTGCGCACAATAGCCTTGACGTGGTTGATGATCAGGTCGTCAAGATCCGAGTAAGAGTACTTGTTCGCAATACGCAGAATGCGACCAAGAGCAAACTCGTTCGGCTTGTCGATCTCCTGCACGTCGATGTGCTGGTAGACATCCTCGTCGACCTTCCAGGTGACGGCAAGGTGATCCGGGCCCTTCGAGCTCGGACGCACCACGACGTCGCCGCGCTGGAGGGGAGCGAGGAACTGCTCGGCCTGACCTGAGTTCATGACGTGCCAGTTCGGGTGGTTGACCACGCGCTTGACGCTTCCGGCCTGACGGCGGCGCTTAGCGGCGGCGGCCTCCTCCGCCATCGCCATCCTGCCCTCATCGTTAAACTCGTCTTGACGGAACGGAGCAATGAACGGAACCGACTGACTCATGTCGGACGCGCGCGTTGACAGTCGCACCTCGAAGCGGACGGGGTCGACATCGATGATGACAGCCTTGATGGCCTGGCGGGGCTTGAAGACGTCGTCGCACGAATTGACATCGTCGTTGTCCGACACATACTCTCGCTCCAGGACTGCCTCGATGCCACTCTCCAGGGTGCAGAACACACGCGAGGACAGGGCCTTGCGCACGGTCGCGGTGACCTGTAATCCTCGGTTGATGGTCCTGCTCGACTCGCCGGTCAACATCGTGAGGACCTGCCAGTCGTCGGGGATGAGGAAAGGAGGTCGACGGTCGGCGTGCCAGTGGATGAGCTCCGACACAATCTCACCCAGAGCATGGCGCTTGTTGCCCTCACCCTGGCGCTGGAGATTGAAGGCGAAGTCGTCGATGTTGAGGTCCCGGAGCTTTTTCCCTCGGTCCTCATCGTTCATCAACGTGACCACAACGCCAGACTTGTGCTGGTCCGCAACATCTTCCGCATCAAGTTCCAGGGCGTCTTGACACATCTTCTGAGCAAACTCGTAGTCCTCGGGGTGGATACGAGTCATGTCCAGGGGCTCAGGCTGTTCCGTTGTGTCGCCAGCCTCGAGCTGACTGAAATCCTTCAGATCCGCACTGAGGTACAGGAAACCTGCGACGTTCTCGAACACCGTGGGACCCAGCGTGTTGGTTTCCGGCAACTGCATGCGGTTCATGACGTGCCCTCCGGATTGGCTGATGGCGTTGGAGAGCTGGTTGGCCTTACGAGGCCCGAGACCGGCAACGTAGGGCAGCATGTAGCGTTGGTAGGGGCTGTTGGCCGTGATGTTCAGCTCAAGACCACAGATGGCCACAGCATTAACCAGTCCACGCTCCAAAGCCAGTAGCAGCTTCTCCTCGGGAACAAGCTTCTGGTGCAAGTCGACGAAGGTGAGGGCTGTCAGCTGCTTGCCGACACGGGCGTAAGCATTCAGCGGGTTCTGGGTGTAGCGGGCGAGAGCGAGCGCGTAACGACCGTTGACCGGCAGCTCGGGGTGCTCCTGTGCGGCTTCCGCGGAGTTCATGTAGAGGCGCGCAGTCTCGTCGTTCACCATGATGAGAGGAGTCATGCGGTTGCCGAGAGAGTCATTGAAGCGACCGAGCTCCATCTGGTAGTCCTCGTGCGAGGGGAACTCCTCCGGCTGAGGAGGCTGCAGGCCGTTCTGCTCGATAGCTATCTCCCTCAGCGCAGACTGCGCATCGTTACGCAGACGTGCCGTCTCGACGGAGAGACCAGCGATGGCGATGACGTCTGGCCGTTGCCTCTCAACCACATCCATGAACGTGCGCCTGGGGTCGGCGTCGCGGAGGTTGTCGAACTTGTACGAAGCTCGAACGTTACCGTCGTCGCCAAGGAGCACACCAATGACGGCGTCCTTCTTCGTTCCCTGTCCGATGGTGATCGCCAGGACGTTGGGAACCTCACCGGACCGCATACGGTTCGAAGCAAACGGACGAACGTTGCAACGGTCCTCAAGGGTCAGGCGAGCTTGGTCGCACACCCAGGTCTCCGCGTCGGTTCGAAGCTGCTCCTTGATCCAGCGGCAGGCGGCGGGGAGGTAGTGCTTGCGGAAGGCAGTATCGATGACCTGGCCTCGCTCGGCATTCCAGGAGACAGCGAGCTCGCTGTAGTCCTTGGACTGCGCACAACGGGCTAACGCTGAGATGAACTCCTTGGTTGAGTCCTCAGGCGCGGAAATGGAGATTGTGACGAGGCCCTCCTCCTCGGCCTTAAGAAGGTGGAGGAACTGAGCTGAGTCCTTGAAGTTCTGGATTGGCTTGTCAGTCAGGAACTTGAACGGGTAGTAGGCATGGTAGGCGTCAATGGACGCCATACCGCGCTCAGTCGGAGTCACGGTCACAGTTCCTAAAGCCTCGACGAAGTCACGAGCCTGCTGGCGAATGGTCGGGTCATGGGCGAAGTCGTTGATGAGAATCTCCTTCGCCGCTTTCAGCGCATCCTCGGGGGTGTAGAAGGGTGTACCCTCTCCTGAGAACTCCTCCGCGAGAGCCAGCGGCATCTTCTCAGGGTTGGACAGGGATGCCGGATCGCCATCGGTTTCATTGAAGACCAGCGCGACGGTGGGAACAGAGATTCCGAAAGCCTCAGCAAGTTTGAGAACCGGTCCATCGCGAATCTTCCCGCTTGACTGACGCTCCGGAAGCCTCTTGGTTCCCTCCTCAGCGGCAGCCTCCTCCTTGATAGCACGAAGCTCCGAAGCATAGGTGTACGCGAGCCATTCGGCACCCTCCGCCGCAGTCTCAATGTTACGGAGACAGACGGAGCCGAGAAGCGTCTTCTCCAGATACTCGTCCTCCAGATCCGGCTTCCGCTCCTTGATCTTGCGCCACTGGTCCTTCAGCGATTCGACCCGCTCCCAGATCGCGCGGTACTTCTGTCCGAGGTTGTAAAGCTCCCACAGCTCGTCGCCATCCAGGAACTGGACAGAGGATTGTCCCTGAGCCTCGAGGACACCGAACGAGTCGCGCTTGTAGTGCCACAGGTACGGGACCTCGAGGTGCTGGACGAACATCATGTTGAGAGCTTCAGAGACAGCCTTCTGGTAGTCGTCCAAAAGGTCAGGACGGCGTCGAGCTGGCTGAGGGTAGGGATCCTCGGGGGACGGCATGGGCCACTGCGCGTCGAGGCCACAGAAGATGTAACGCGTGCGGGGCGAGATCTTGTCGTACGCCCAACGGGCGGCGAGATCGGGAGGGGGGAAGATGGAGTCGGGGGCAATGATGGGGTTGTCGGAGAGGGTGGAGTTGATGACCTGGTGACGTTCGGGGCGATCCATGTGGGCGATTGCTCGATCCTCGTCTTGCAGCCGACGCGCCTTGATCTCTGCCGGGTC
This sequence comes from Trichosporon faecale, assembly GCA_039545375.1. Classification (NCBI taxonomy): domain Eukaryota; kingdom Fungi; phylum Basidiomycota; class Tremellomycetes; order Trichosporonales; family Trichosporonaceae; genus Trichosporon; species Trichosporon faecale. Next base: position 2,242,659 of record BCLU01000004.1, on the reverse strand, counting down.
GAAAACGTCTTCGAGTCGAAGGTCCTTCTTCGGCTCATCCTCGTCCTCCTCCATACCCTCCTCGCCTTCGAGAGCCCAATCGTAATCATGTCCATCGCCGAAGACATCATAAATCTCGTCCCAGGACTCTTGATTGACACCGGCAAGCTCGGGGCGAGCGCGCGCCTGCTCGCGGCGGATGCGCTTCTCCTCGCGTCGACGCGCACGTCGCTCCTCCTCGGTCTCATTGCGGTTCTGCTCCTCTTCCTCGTCCTCCTCGATGAAATCGCCCATGTCGGATTCATCATCGGAACGGCGGCGCTCGTCCTCATCGTCGAACATATCCTGCAGACGAGGGATGTTGTCGTCGGACTCGCTGCCGCGATGGCGTAAACGCTTCAGCGGACGGCCGCCGCCGAGGTTCTCGTTGAGAAGCTCCAGATCATCCTCTGAGATCTCCTCCTCCTCGCGCTGTCGACGCTCGCGCTCTCTTCTTTTCCTCTTCTTGCGGCGCTCCTTGCGCTTTCGTCGACGTTCCTCTTCATCGTCTTCAGAGTCGTCCTCGTCGTCCTCATCGACAATGAAACCCTCGGCGATACGGCGGGCCTCCTCGGGGTCGTCCTCATCGGACTCGTCGGATGAGTCGCGGTCGGGGTCGCCTTCGCCGTAGGGACGGATGTTGTCACCCTCGCCCTCAGATGACGCTTCGCGGTCGGACATGGTTGATGAGGCGGCCGAGCTCGCTCAAGCCACAGAATCGGTTACTGGAGGCCGATTTTTTTGAGACCTGGATGCGCGCAGTCGGCTGGAACTGGTCGACCTGGTCGCGGCTGGGATGGTTGAGCAAGTGACTTAGGGAAGAGAAGGTGTACCAAGCCTGGAGCTCAGGAGGCCTGTTGTAGCAGCGATCGAAGTGAGTGGCGGCCACAATACAGGTGGTCGGCAATACGGCAATATGGTCCCGTGGCGCGCTGCGAGGCGTCATTGTTGCTATTGATTTCTGAGATCGACCATGATGCAACCGGCGTGCACAACAACATCCCTGTCTCCAGCGCCGGCCCAAGCAGCTGCAGAGACCACCATGTTCAGCTCCAACCCGTCGGGGTCCGCCTTCTCGACCCAGCCGGCGTTCAGCTTCGGCAACCCCTCCGCGCCAAAGAACCCCACCCCATTGTTCAACTCCTTCAGCGCCAACTCGATGCCATCTGTGACCACCACCTCGACGTCCGACATGGCCGTTGACACCGGCGACGACGATGATGCACCGGAGCTCAACCTTGACCCTGCAGCTTTCTCCCGCAAGGACAAGGCCAAATGGAAGGCCAGTGGACGAACGCTGGTAGCGAATCCCAGCCCTGTCGGTGGGGAGGTCGCTGCTTGGGTTAGCAAGCAGGTGAGTTGTCGATGATCGCGCGTGAGCTGACTGCAGACGCCCGATGAGAAGCTCAGCAACATGCAACTGTCGACCTCGGACCGCGTTGCTTACATCGCTGCCATCAACAAGTTCCCGGAGGCTATCCAAAACCTGTACGCTGAGACGTACACGTTGTTTGTGTCACTTCAGCGTATTCAAGCAGCCTCCATGCGACTGCCCGGGCCAGAAGCAGACCGACCATCAGCTGAAGTGTGGGATAGCAAGGGCAACCTCATTGGGGCTGATGTGCTTGCCCCTCCGGGTGCGGAGACTGTCATCCACTACCGGCGCCTCGTCCAAATGTACCTCGAAGAGCTCTTTAAGCTGCGCGACGCTGACGTCGACGTGAGTACCACCTGCTTGGCCCACAACATCATTAAGCTGACTCCCAGGACGAGACCAAGATTAAGTACGAGGCTGTCTACCACATTTTCAACCTCGCCGAGATCCTCTTCCTGCCCCAGGACGGTCGCGGAGAGGGACTTGTGGGTGAGGAGCTGCTCGACTGGGTGAACGCCGTCGACACTTTCCACGTCAACACGCAAGGAAATGAGGTCATGCAGTTGAAGGAGCCGTGGGAGCACCCGCTCTTCTGGCCGCTTGTCATCAGGTGCCTGCTCCGTGGTCTGTTTATTCCTGCATCGACGTTCCTGCGCACGCTCACGAACCACCCCCATCCCCCGATAGCCAAGCTTGGCCAGGTTCTCGCTACCAACATCGCCAACATTCCTCGATCCTCGAACGTTGACGCCTATCCGCTAGACCATCAGTTCCTCGCAGCGCACAAGCGATGGGTCGGACAGTTCCGTGCCGAGTTTGAGACCGCCATCGGTGGCCGGAGCAGAGGACACTGGCTGGACGACGGCAGCAGCAAGGGCGAGTACTCGTCCATGGAGGAAGAGCTTCGCCGTGTTGTGGAGCTCGTCCAGGGGAATCAGGACCGCCTACTGCAGGAGGCAGGTGACTGGCGCGAAGCGGTCGGCGCCTGGGGCGTCTTGGTGGATGTCAATCTTCGACGAGACGACCTTCCGCCACTCATGGAGCGCATTCTTGACGTGATTCCTGCAGACTCGACAATCCTGGAGGACTCGATCCAGTCCGCCCTCTGCTCTAATGACGTCGTCCGAGCTCTCATGGGATGCCACGAACTCGACATCTGGCTCGCTGCTCATCTCGGTGATGTCTTCGACAAGCTTCGGTCCATTCCCGACGATGAGGAGCACTTCGACACATCTCTGCGCGACTACTTCATCCTCGAGTATGCCGACATGCTCATGGACAGCCCTAGCCAGGCGGACCTTTGGCGCGCCATTGCGGAGTACCTCTATGCTGCCGGCGACGACGGCCGCGTCCGCTTACGCGAGTACATCGTCCATGTCGGCGTGAAGCTTGGTACGAGCAGGCCTTCCAGCAAGATTGCGAACGGCGACATGGACATTGAAGTCGTGTCGGTGGACGACGACGAGGAAGAGGTGAACGAGGCGGCTACTCAGCTGCGCGAGCTGCGGGAAGTTTGCGAGTCCTTCCATCTGGAAGAGGAGTGGCGTACTATCTGCGCCATCACGTCCCAGCGATTAATACTCCGCGGCGAGTACGGCATCGCCGCTACCCTGTACCTCATGTCTGAGGACGGCTTTGGGCTCGCCCGGATCGCCGAAATGCTCTTGGACGTCTACGTCTCCTCCGGGCCTGAGGAGTTCCTGCGACTGGTCGACACGCTTCCGCCCAAGATTCTGAGCGATGCGCCGATGACGCTCGAGCTTGCCACAGCAAGGCAGGGTTTGGATGGCTTTGAGGCGCCCGAGACGACGATGGTCATGCACGCCGCTCGCCTCGCTTTCCTGGCCAAGTTCCGTGACTACCTGCTCTACCTGGGTCAGGGCGCCCGGGACCGTGCGGCCGACCTGCTGGCGAAGATCCTGACGATGCCGATCACGCCGGTCGAGTTCTGGGGTGTTCTGCTGGCGGAGAGCGTCGACCTTCTGGAGGATGAGGAGATCTTGTTCAATACGTTCCACACCTTCGAGCTCATGCGCGTGCTTGAGGAAGTGCTGGAGAACTCGAAGTTTGCGCCGGCGACGTACCTGGGCCAGCTGTGGCGATTCCTTGAGCGCAAGGAGGGTGGGGCCAACGGCGCCGGTGGTGCCAACGGTTACAGGAAGAACGCTAAGGACGAGGAACGGGAAGGAATTCAGACAGCACTGCGCAAGCTGGAGATTGTGCGCCTCGCGCTGGCCCGCAACCTGTCGCGCGCGTTGGTCGTGGACGATGAGGATGCGCACTAGACGGCTGTAGCTGTACATTGTACTTTAATGTAGGCGTGCATGCATGAGCGGCACTGCAGAAGCCGTAGAGGGAGAGTTGGGCAGGGCAGGGGGACGATGGCTCACCTCATCTAAAGTTCACACGGGGAAGAGGCGGCTCGTGGAAATGCTCCCGCCAGTCACCCGAGCGAGCTGGCGCCGGTGGCTTCGAGGCTCAGGCTGAAGGCACTGCATAAGCCGTACGTGCGTGAGCATCCATGTTCTGTTCCCCTCGTTCGACCTTTGCTTCTCCTCGACCTCCCCTCTTTCCACTTCCCGTCATCATTCGTGCACCCCTCGCAGCTTCAGTGTCGCCTGCGAGGGGTCTTAGCGCTGGGCGCTGAGTTTCAAGTCGTCAGCCTTCCCACACCGTCTGCTGTCTCGAGCCTTCAAGTAAACATTACATTTCCCAGCAGCCTCAATCTCATCTCGCTCCTCGACCCCCGCTGCCTGTAACCATGGTCGAGTAACTCCCTCGCCTACAGCACATCTTCATCAGCCACGTCTCGACTATCGGCCCACAATCTTTCACCGCCAACAAACCCAGCGCTCGTGCACTTACGACAGCCGACAAGCAGCCACCTCTTTGCCTCGGCGCCTCCGCCTCCTGGGTTCCCCATTCTTCTCGCGTCGTCCGCAGCCCCATCACGATGACCCGACCTCTACCTTCCTTCCCCACCCCTAACCCGACCGGCGGGGCTGCCATGACCACCTCGTCGTCGTCGCACTCGCTTTCCCCGCTCGCGTCAGCCACGGACATGCCGACCGTCCGTCTTCGATCGAATTCAGTCACGACCGAGGCGACCAAGGCATCGGCGGCGGCGGTGGCTGCTGAGCGGATGCATGGAGCACCACAACCCCATCAGAATGACCAAAGCCAAACAGTTTCAACACCACCAGCGCCAAGACCACCGCGAAGCATTTATCGATCACCGCCGGACAACAACTGGTCGCCGCCCTCGAACGGAAACCCCCCGGAGCAGCAGTCGTCCGCGATGGCCATGAAGCGCCTGATCCAGATGGCTCTCGAGCACTCGAAGGATGAAGGAGAGACACTGGACCTTAGTCGCCAGCGGCTCGACAAGATCACGGACGACGCCGTTGAAATGTTTCACTCCAAGGTCGGCAAGGACAAGAAGGGCGTCTGGCGACTGGCACTCTCCTACAACCAGCTGAGGGACGGCACCATCTCGCCGCACTTCTCCTCACTCAACCGGTTAAGGTACCTGAACCTGAAGAGCAATCTTCTGACCCATGTGCCCCCTTGTGTATGTGTACGTGTTGCTAGCTTCGCTGACGTCGCAGATCGCCGAGCTCCCAGCCCTCGAGATTCTCGACCTCTCCAAAAATCAGCTGACGACATTGCCAGAATCTCCTGGCCGACTGGCAGCTCTCAAAGTGCTATCGTTATCCGACAATCACATCGTGACGCTCCCGACATATCTTATCGCGTTCGACAAGCTGAAAGTCTTCAAGGTCGATCAGAACCCGATTCAATGGCCACCGCGTGACGTTCTTGGCCCGTTGGCGGAGACCGATCCGAAGGGACGGCACGACCCGAACAACAAGGATAAGCCGAAACGCGACGAGGATCTGCGGCCGTGGATCCAGAACATGAAGCGCTGGCTCCAGGAGCAGATTGGCGACACGACCCGATTCTCGGAACGCGAACGTGAACGCGCACGGGTAGAGGACGACACGTACCTAGCTTCGGAGTGAGTCAAGCGGGGAGGAACGGGTTCTGACGTGCTGCAGGGAGGAACCGAATGAAACAGCCGCCGAGCCGGAGCACAACGAGTCGTTCGGGTCGACCACGTCGCAAACAATGAGCAGGGTAGATGAGCTGGAGGCACGCGAGCCACCGCGCGAACGTGAGGCGTCGCCGTTCTCGCCGGGCAAGCCGATACCTTGGGGGCAGCGGGTCCGTGCCGCCACTGTGTCAGAGGACTCTCTGGTCAATCCGACCAACACGACAACCGCGAATGCCTCGACTCTCTCCCTCCCCTCGCATGCTTTCGCCCACGATCGCTCCGTGTCGTCCTCCTCGACTCCGCCCGTTTCGGCGTCCACGTCGTCATCATCGTCTGGGCTACCCGTCGTGCCGAAGCCGCAAATCATTCAGCCTACGTCGAGTGGACACGCCCGAGGAGCTAGCTACACTGCAACGCAACGCATGAGTGGGACACTGCAGGCGAAGAAGTCTCTCCCTGATCTCCGGCAAAGCCACGCCAAGATCATCGAGGAGAGACGAGGCGAGGCGAAGGACGAGGTGCGACCACTGGGAATGGGAATCAACCGCATGACAGCACTGAAGGACTCGCTAGCTCCGGAGCGGAGAGGGCTGCACAAGATGAGTTCCATCGAAGCTCTCCGACCGAGACACGAAGCGCTTGTCAAGATGGACGTCCGCCGGGAGAGCCAGGACGGGCCGACGATAGACGAGTCACGCAACTCGTACTTCCGACGAGTTAGCATGCTGCCGCCCTCGACCATCTCCAAGGCCGTCTCGCCCTCGCTGCTCATGTTCATCGACGCGATTCGTGGTTTGCTGTTCGCTCTGACGCAACTCCACGGAGCATTGCGGCAGTACCTGAACTTTGCGGTGAGCGACAGGGTCGCAGGTGTGTTCTCCCGTGTGCTCGAGCCGGCAGGGATGTACCTCGCGACTCTCATTAATGCGCTGGACCGCTTCGACTCGACCTCGCGCCGGTCTGCTCCTTCGACCTCCGCCGTCCGCGGTGTCATCGACGCCGCAAAGGAGAGCGTGGCTGTGTTCGGCAAGATCGTTGCCGTCGTGCGGCTACAGACACCAGCGTTCCGCGACGCCGACGTGCGATATACCCGCCAGCTCCTGATGAGCATCTACGGTGGTATGGCCGAGGTCGCCATGTCGTGGAAGAGTATGGTTCCTCTGCTAGGTGACGTGCGAGCCCTGCTCCTGCCTGAGAGCTTGCGAGCTCCGCCGATGAGCAAAGCCTCAAGCATGACTGGCCGGACACCCGTATCGCCGATCCTGGAGCGGAGCGAGCCGAAACCTCGCGAACAGGTACCGTTCCCGACGCACATTCACTCGCAATCGCAGTCACAGACGCACTCCCGCACGCCCTCGCTCGGACAGGGACAGTCACCGGAGCGGATCGTGCGGCGGGACCTGGCTGCGTCGACGACGACGTCCCCGCGATCACGCGGCAACAGACGGCACGCGGGATCGTTCTCGACGCAAGACGTGGAGCGGGGTATGATGATGGGTTCGCCTTTGGGCTTCACGCGCACCGAGTGGCCCGACCCAACAATCCACGAGGATCTCGAGGGCGTCGATACTGGCCCGTCCCCGCCGCCGTTCCCGCTCGTGGCGCAACCCGAGCAGCCAGCGGAGGGCACGCCGTCCTTCGCGGGCCGGCAACACCTGCCCCTGCTTCCGAGTCAGCCGCGCTCTCGCCACGGGCAGTCCAGTAGTGCCGGCAGCTCGTACCTGAGTGCGCCGGGTGGACAGCGGAACCTGTCCGTCGACGTGCGGCCGCCTACGCCGGCGTCAGCGACACTGTTCGACGACGACCTGCTCGACGTATTGGAGACAGCAACCGAGATCGGCTTCTCCGTGTGGCTGCGGCTGGCGGAGGAGATCGGCGCTTCGTCGTCCTACGACTCCCAGCCAGGGCACATGCGAGGCGACAGTGCCAGCAGCAGTGTATCCGGGCGCCTGGGCCTCAGTCTGCTGACAGACGACCGGCGGCGGCCTCCGACAATCCCAGGAAAGGAGTTCGGCGACCTCGTGCATCTGTTGAGCGTCGCGGAGCAGGTGACGACGGCGTTGCGCGAAAGCCTGATGGCACTGCGTGCGAACCCGTTCGCGTATGCGCACACGACGCTCCCGGACGATGCGCAGGCCTTCATCCGCAACGTCGTCAAGGTCACGGGGCTGATCAAGGCGCTCTCGGCGCAGCACACCTTCAGCACCGGCATGCGACAGGGTATGCGGCGCCTGACGCAGGCGACGCGCGAGTGCGCCATCCTCATCCAGGTCTCGTCCATGCGGCCGACGCAGAGCACGCCCGCCCTCGTACCTGCGCCAAATTCGTATGCGCCGTCCAGCCACGGCGCGGGGTCGAGCTACGGTGGCGTGGGCTTCAGCGGACACGCGGGGCATGCGTCGAGTTTCGGAGGTGCCTCCGTCGGAGGCGCATCAGCCTACAGCACGAGCACGTCTTACGGCACCTCGTTTGGCGCGTCGTCGTTCAGCACGCCCGGGCCGTCCTACTACTCGACGAGCTACAACGACTACGCCAGCAGCAACGAGGACTTGACGGCGCCGGCGGTGCCGCAGCGCTCGACTTCGCCCTCGGCTTCGGCGAGCACGACGAGTCTGCACTCGGGCCTCAAGGGGTTACAGCTGCCGGCGAAGCAGGCGCTGAAGCGACAGGAAAGGTTCAATAGTCCCTCACCATCGCCCCCGACAGATAGAAGAGGCGTCGCGAACGCACTCGTCTCGCACTAGGACACTCGGTGTACAGATAGAATTGAACAGTGATCGGATATGATGTACATGTATCTTTGGTCTTGGGCGAGCATTGCGTGAAGTGCGGGGAGCGCAGAGGAGCCTGAAGTCCCGCGTCAATCATCAGCATCGAGTCAGATGGGTGCAAGTGTCGAGCTAGTAGTACATGCAAGATGCTATCGCTATTTTGCGCTATTTGTGGTACAGTCTAAAATGCCCAATCTATGACGTGCGGTCCTCTTAAGCCTTCTCAGCCTCCTTCTCGGCCTTCTTCGCCTTCCTCGCCGCCTTCTCAGCCTTCCTCCGCGCCTTCTCTTCCTTGTCCTTCTCTTTCTCACTAGCCAACTCGGCCTTCATAGCCACCCGCTCAGCCTTCAGCGCCTTGCGTTCCGCCTTCAGAGCGGCCCGCTCCTCCTTCTCAGCCTTCCGGAGTGCACGCCGAGCAGCAGAAAGCTCCTTCTCCTCCTTCCGCAGCCGGCGGCGGAGGCGGCGCGCCTCCTTGTCCTCGGTGGTCTTGGACTTGTCCTCGGACGATCGTTTCCGCTTCTTGCTCTCAGACTTGTCCTTCTTCTCCTTCCTGTCCGACTTGTCCTTCTTCTCCTTCTTGTCGGTGGAGCTAGAGGAAGCAACCGGCTGGACCTGGACCGTCTCCACCGTCGTCTTCGTCACCGTCACCTTCGGCTCGGGCTCCAACGTCTCTGCCTCAGACGGATCTTCGGAGAACGTCTTCCCCCTAAAGAAGCCCGAGTACAGTTTCCGCTTCGCGATCTCCTTGCTTGACCGAGCTGCGATGCTCATGCTCGGCTTCGGTTTCGGGGCAGCCTGCGGCGTGCTCGCCCCTGAGGCGGACGGCGTGCCATTAGCCGAAGAAGCGATGGACGCAGCCGTTGAGGCGAAGATATGGTCCCAGAATGGGATCGACTCGTCCCTGTCCTTGCCGATGCCGGAGAGGGTCTTCTTCTGCACGACTGGGATCGGGCGGGTCAGGTGGCCGTTCTTGAGGGCTGCAGGGTCAGCTCATGTTACGCACCGGCAGCTGAGGGAGAGAAATGAGGATAACGGTGGGGAAATTAAACGAACCAGTGCCCTTTCCCTTCCAGCCCTGCTTCACGAGATGGTCGTGCGCGTCGAACCGGCCCATCGCTGTTGTTGTTGTCGTTGCTGAGGTCGCCTGTGTGCACCAGAAATTTAAGGTGGAGGTGCGTCTGCCCCGCAAAATCTACCTAACACGCGAGTTCGACCACGTGTTAAAGTGACATATGTCAGGCTCTCGTCAGGCCTCCACCAGGCGCACCTCCACTCCAAATGTCTACCAGGTTCCAAAGTTCGAGCGCGCTGCTCCAGCTTACTCAACATACACCAAGAACAATGCCAGCTCCCGTTTCAGGCAGCCTGCCCGTATTCCCGACGCTGAAGAAAGCCGATGTCGACGCCTGCCGCCTCTCGCACTGGTACGACACGTTCGAGGACCTGACCGTGCCCAGCAGCGTTATCGATATCCGGAAATTGGGCGAGGGCGAGGCCTTCATACATGTAAGCTGTTGTTGCTTTCCGGAAGCTGACAATGACAGTGGCTGGACTCAGACTCCATTTTCCTTCCCGTTGGCAGCGAGGCTGCCCCTAGCTCTGCTCCGCAGACGCCTGCGCCGACCCAGTCAACCCCGGCGGCGGGTGGCGCGAAGGAGGGAGAAGAGGACGAGGAGACGGCCCCAGAGTACCACCTGCCCGCTCTCAACAATGCGATCAACGAAGTTCTCCGGAAATACCCCCAAGTTTTCCCCAAGCTGAACCTGACTGCGCCCCGCGATGCGGCGTTCGTGCTGCAGACCTCGTCGGGCCCGCTCGTGTGCCAGCGCGCCTCTGACGTCTACCTGTTCCTGAAGTCCTCGAATCTGATCCACCACGACTTGGAGCCGGAACGTCTCTACGAGGGCTGCGAAGACGCTTCGAACCCCTACACTGCAACCGACGAGGAGAAGGCGAAGGAGAAGGACGCGGTACCGCTCGAGCTCGTGCTGCGGAAGTACATCACCGACCTGAATCCCGCGCTCGAGTTCCGGTGCTTCGTGCGCGACGGCGTGCTGGTCGGTATCACGCAGCGCGACCTTAATTTCTACGACCACCTGCAGGACGAGAAGACGCAGGAGAAGCTGCGCCGCGGCATCCGCGAGTTCTTCGAGGACGAGTTGGCTTCTAACCCGCCCATCGCTTCTGGCTCCTCCTCGCATCCCTCCACCACGTCGCCACCCGACAATGCGTCCTACGTCTTCGACATTTACGTCGACACGAAGGGCGCTCTCGGGTACGGCTACCAGTTCGAGGGCGACCGCTTCGTCCTGATGGACTTCCAGCCGTATCGGTCCTCGACCGACTCGATGCTGTTCAGCTACGAGGACATTCGGGACATTCTCCAGAAGTCGCGGGAAGGCGGCGAGGGCGCCGAGTCGCTGCCCGTGCTCCGTGTCATTGACAGCGCGGGGCACCCCGACGCGATCCGCAACCAGCCCACGTTCAGCACGAACATGATGCCGGTGGAGATGATTGAGCTCAGCGAGGGGCGGAATCTGGACGAGTTCCGCGAGGTCTGGGCCCAGGCCGTCGCGGCCGGCATGGTCGACCCCGCTGACTTGCCTGTCGGCGGTCCCTCTGGCACCAGCCAGAATTAGTAGAACGTGTAGGACTTGCAGCGTTTGATAGATATGTACACTATGCTTGAGCTTTGCTCAAGCTCCGCCTTGATGCATACAACACATTTACAACAACGTCTCGCACATGGCGCACTGGAGGTGCATCGGCTCGTTCGAGTATGTACACGCCGGGCATGCTGTTGTCAGCTTCGCCGCATCAGCTGTCTAGCTCACCTTTACGCCCGATGAGGGCAGTTCCACCGAATCCCTCCGCCCTGCCGTCGGAGCCAAAGTCGTCCGCCTCCTCGATCTCCTCAAAGCAGAGGAAGTCTCCCTCCGCAATACCCAGGCTCTCCACCGTGTCGCTCGCCTCGACCTCGCGCCCGTGCAGGAACAGGCGCTGCAACAGCGGCGACACCTTCCATGTCTCCAAGATGTGCAGCCGGATGTCCTTGATCGCCGTGTCTTTCTCGACCTCGACGGAGATCTGCTTCGAGCGCGCCGTTGCGCGCCGCTTGTTCAGCTTCTCGATGGGCACCGTGTCCTTCCCCTGCACGATGGGCAACCACATCTTGTCGAAGTCCAACAGGCGCGCGTGCTGGCACTCCTTGCACGTGGCCTTGCTCACGCGGTCCACGGAGCACTTCTTCCCCGCCGGCGGGGAGGCGGTAAACTTCACCGTCACGGCGTCCGAAGGGTCGTGGTTGTATCTGCGCGTCAGCTTGTGGTCGCTGCACCTAAGCTACTCACAAAGTGCACAGCTCTTGCCACCCCGCTGCAGTAATGTAGTTCGAGTGCTCCATCTGGGGATCAAAGTCGAGCAGCCTGTGGGGACAGTACTCCATGGCGAGCTCCTCGGGTCGCTCGGCGCCCTTGCCGCGCATCCACGCCTCCCACTCCGCGAAGAACCTTTTGGGGAGGAGGTAGTTGGTCGTGTCGAGGATCTGGGTGATGTTGAGCTGGTTCTTCGCCAGCTTCTTCTCGTCCGCGGCCCGAGCACGCCAGTCGTTGTAGTCCGACTGCTTCTGCGCGTCCGACACCGCGCACGCGTCACACTGCGGGTCGTTCTCGGTGAAGATTGGAAAGTCGCCGAAGATTGACTGCAGTAACGCGACTGCCTCGGGCGTCACCCTCGCGACCTGGTTCATGTTCGGGACGTACAGCAGGCCGTGCTCGCAGCGGAGATCGTAATCGGGGTCAGTCGGAGGAACATTGATACCGCTCTTCCCCCTCCACTCCTTCAGCCAATCCCTCGACAAGAGGTAGTCGACATCGCCAGACGAAGTGTTCAGCTCGTTGAACGCCTTGACCTGCTCGTCCCTGTTCGACTTCTGCGAGCGGCGAGTAAACTCAGCCTCGACGCAGGTCGTACAGACATCGACTTCCGGGATGTCGGGGTTCATCTGCTTGATGCGGTCAAACGCCGAGCGAGACACGAGGCGCAGGTCCTTGGTCTTCCCCGGGTCGACCTGGTTGTGCTCGCACATAACGTCCTCGAAATTCTTCCAAGCTGTGGCAAGCTCCGGCGACTCGACCCAGGTCTTCAGGTCATCTCTGGGAATGAGGCAGTCATCCTGAGGTTAGCTAAGACTGGGAGCAAAAGTGAGCTTACCCCTTCTATCTCGCTGAGAACTGCAAGCTTCTCCGCCTGCACCGAGTCAAACTGATCCGCCAGTTCCGAGTTCCTGTTCATGCGGCTGTTGATCTCAGATGCGAGGGCAGCGTTGTCTGCTTCGATGGCGTCCATTACCTGCGGTGGTGGGTCCAGAGACACGGCCAACGGCCCGCCCATCTTCCGGTAGACAAGCATGTAGGCGTCGCGCGAGGACTCGGTGCTGTCGTCCGCCTCGAGCTTGATACGCTTCTTCGGGCGGCCCTCGCCGTCCGCGACGCGCTGCACGAGCTCGTCCGAGTAGAAGTAGAACTCTTTTGACTCCTCATCATACACCTCGCACGTGAAATGACCGTGGAATGCCTGCTGTCAGGTTAACTCTCGGTGGAAGACACCTACACTTGCGCCCTCATGCGTCACGACGCCAACGAGCTCGTACCACGTGTTGCTGAGCTGAAGCTTGCGCGGGTACACGATCGAGTGCTTCGTCTTCTTACGCGAGTCCTGGCGGGGGTCGTACACGAAGCGCATCAGCGAGAAGTGGAGGAAGGGAGGAAGCTTCTTCAGTGACGTGGAGCGCGTGGCCGGCTGCAGCTTGTACCCGCATCGCGGACAGCTGTACTTGTTGTCGCCATCGAGGCGCTCCGACTGCAGCAGGTGGTCTATCCTGCTCTCTAGAGACGCCTTGTCCTTCAGGTTGATCTCCAGCTCGAGGAAGGGCGCTGATGTCAGCTGAAAGAACACAAGTGTAGCTTACAGCTCGTTTTCGACTCGTAGCCGCACGTGTCACACCGCGTGCAGTACTCCATCTCACCCTCGAACAAGTCCTTCACGAGGTTCCCCTCCGGGTTTCTCCGCGTGAACTCATCGCTGAGCAGTGTCATGAAGAGCTTCGAGAACCTGCTCAGTCAGCTGCCAAGACATCTTTCAGATCAGCTACGCACTCCGCAGCATCCTGCTGATCGCCCTTGTTCAAGCGCAGCGCCTCAATGAGCGGGCCTGGATCGACGACTGGCCTACGCGACAGCTGCAGGCTCCCGAACACCGAAGCAAGGCAGTGCAGCGTCCCCTGCTCGCCCGCCGCCTCGTACACGCCGTTGCGAAACGCGACGTTGTTGAACCACAGTTGGAGGAACGCATTCGCCTGTCTGTCAGTTGTACAACCTGGTATCTATAACTCACGTAGCACGTCGCGCCATAGTTGCACAGTCCTGCGGGACCCTCTCGGAAGACGAGCTCCTCCCCCGCGTTATTCTCGACGTACTTCTCCTTGGCGTCCTTCTCCGCCCACTGCGTGTTAGCTCAGAGGCAGGGAGAGACCGCGTACCTTTTCGAAGCCCAGGCTGTTGTAGCACCGCGGCGAGATCTTGCAGCGCTTAGCCGTGCATGCTGGTCCATTTGACTTGGGAAGAACAATCGAGGTGGTCGAGCTGCCTTCCCCCGCGTCATCGTCGACGTCCATCACCCCGTTTTGTTTACTCGACCCGCGGCTACTGCCTGCGCCGTTCGTGGAAGGCTGGCGCGAGGCCCAGCGAACCGTCGGTAGAGGGCAAACCGGTCCATCGACAAGGCCAGCTGCACGACGCCGCAGCTCGGGCGTGATGTCCTTTGAATCCTTGATGTCGGCAACCCAGTCCCAGTCCTGCTTCCACTTGGACGCGGGAGCAGCCTTGGCGCCGCCGAACTTCCTGACGTTCCTCATGGGAGCTCTCGGCGTGATCCCGGAGGTGGTGGCGGCGAGAGGGTCAGTTTTGTGTGTGTGTACACAACGAGGAAGGTCGAGGAAGACAGAATGTGCTGATGGTTGAGTCACCAGCGTGCATCCGATCGGTCGGTCGCCTGCCTTTCGCCTGTCGCACATTGCCGCACCGTCAACTGCCCGCCTAGCAACGGGCGCGCGGGGTCTCCACAGATTACTCGTCGCCACTGTTGCACGTGACCTGCGTCACGATTTTGAAATCTTGGATCTCGGCGACCTCATGAGCTGGTTATTTTGATTTCGGTCTCACTCAGGTATCGGTTCTCGACAACTCCACACGCATCACACACAGCGATGGCTCCCCAGGGAGAGAGTTCCAGGCAAAATGGAGCCAAGGGGAAGGTAAAGGACAAGGGAAAGGGCGACGGCAAGCCTCTCGTCAAGACGAACAAGGCGAAGCGTGAGAGGATCGACGCCGAGCTGAGGGAGCTCCAGGCCAAGATCGACAACTACGTGAGTACATGTTGAGACTTTTGAGTCTTCTACAGCTGACATACCCAGGTTGCTCCGAGCGAGATCACAGAGTTTAAGCAGCTCCCTCTGTCTCAGCCGACGCTGCGAGGTAAGGAGCTCTAAGAAGTGCGTGCATAGCTGACATGCAGGACTGAAGAAGGCGCACTTCGTGAACCCGACGCCGATTCAGGCGCTGTCAATTCCGCCAGCACTGAAGGGTCAGGATATCATGGGCTCGGCGCGCACCGGTTCCGGCAAGACGTTGGCCTTCCTCATCCCAATCCTCGAGCGCCTCTTCATGCACAAGTGGGGACAGATGGACGGCCTCGGTGCCGTTGTCATCTCGCCGACACGAGAGCTCGCGATGCAGACGTTCAACGCACTCTGCTCGATTGGCATGTACCATACATTCTCGGCCGGTCTCGTCATCGGTGGCAAGCCGCTGAAGGAGGAGCGCGACCGCCTTAGCCGCATGAACATCCTGATCGCGACGCCTGGACGACTCCTTCAGCACCTCGACAGCACGGTCGGCTTCGAGAGTGCGGGACTGAAGATGCTGGTGCTCGACGAGGCGGACCGACTGCTCGACATGGGTTTCCTGCCCGCTCTTCGCGCGATCGTTAAGCACTTCTCGCCGGGCGGCCACAACGCCAGCCGACAGACCCTACTCTTCTCCGCCACGCAGAGCAAGGACCTTGCGACGCTGGCCAAACTCTCGCTGCACGACCCCCTGTACATTAACACGAACAAGCCGGGCGAGGAAGGCGTCATGCCGTCGAACCTCGAGCAGTTCTACACTGTGGTGCCGCTTGAGCGCAAGCTGGATGCGCTGTGGGGTTTCATCAAGACGCACCTGAAGATGAAGGGTGTCGTGTTCGTCACGTCGGGCAAGCAGGTGCGTTTCATCTTCGAGACCTTCCGCCGCCTCCACCCCGGTCTGCCCCTCATGCACCTGCACGGCAAGCAGAAGCAGCCGACTCGCATGGAGATCTTCGCCAAGTTCTCCAGCTCAAACTCGGCCTTGCTCATCTGTACCGACATTGCCGCGCGTGGTCTCGACTTCCCGGCCGTCGACTGGGTTGTTCAACTCGACTGCCCTGACGACGTCGACAGCTACATTCACCGTGTTGGACGAACGGCGCGTTACCAGTCCGAGGGCAAGGGTCTCTGTATCCTTCTTTCCTCAGAGGAGGAGGGCATGCTCGCCCGCTGGGCCGAGAAGGGCATCGAGGTCAAGAAGATCAAGATCAAGGAGAGCAAGATGGGCAACCTCGAGCAGCAGATGCAGAACTTTGCGTTCAAGGAGCCCGAGATCAAGTATCTAGGCCAGAGGGTGAGTACCCCACATCCATTCCTGCTATGGCACCTCCCGAGCAGATTAGCTGACAGCCAGGCGTTCATCTCATACATGCGCTCCGTTCACATCCAGAAGGATAAGTCGATCTTCAAGCTGAGCGAGCTTCCGGCTGAGGCGTACGCGGCGAGCATGGGTCTGCCGGGAGCGCCGCAGATCAAGCTGCTGGAGGGTGGCGCTGGCGCGGGACGGAAGAACCGGTCGCGCGGCAGCCAGAAGAAGGAGGAGGAGGAGAAGGACGACGGCCCGATCGTCATCCATCAGAAGCTTGCAAGCGACAGCGAGGAGAGCGAGGGTGACGATGATGATGAGGACGAGTCTGAGGAAGAGGAGAGCGAGGACGAGGCTGAGGAGGGCTCTGAGAAGTCTGAGTCGGGCAGCGAGGACGAGAGCGGCAGCGATTCCGACGACTCGTCGCGGCCAGCACGAACGGCGCCGGTGAGTTGTTTTCTGAGGGTCTGCAAACTGACAATCCCAGAAGGTGCGCACGAAGTATGACAAGATGTTCGAGCGCAAGAACCAGACGCTGCTTTCAGAGCATTACAACAAGCTCGTGGACCACGAGGACGACAGCGACGACGACGTCTTCACGCTCGCGCGGGTGAACCACGACCTGTCCGGTGGCGAGGAGTCGGACGCCGAGGAGGCCGGCCCCTCGGAGCCGCTCATCTCGTCCGAGGATCTGTCGAAGCGCAAGCTGAAGGCTGCGTCGACGAAGAAGGGTGTGCTCAAGTCTCGCCCGGCGCCGACAAAGCTCGTGTTCGAGGACGACGGCACCGCGCGCCACTTCTACAAGGCCGGAGCGCGTGCGGAGGAGGAGGCCGGAGGCGAGGAGGCGCGCCGCAAGTTCTTCGAGCAGGAGAAGGAGCGTATGAAGGAGGCGGACGTCGTCGACCGACAAGTCGCGCGCGAGAAGCGACGAGAACTCAAGCGCAAGCGCAAGGAGCGCGAGAGGGAGGTGAGTACTATTCTGGGTCTGTTTTGGTTCTGGTTTGTTTCCGATTTGGTTCTCGGTGCGTGGGATGTTGGCTACCTGTTTGTTCGGGGCGTCGATACGGGCTTAACGACGGACCAGGCGACGCGAGCGGCGATGCCAGCCTGTCGCCATGTGGCCATAAGGCTACTAAAGATAGGCAGTTAGTCCGTGTGTCCACGCGGAGTGCGTTCTGCGCCTACATGCCTCTGCTTGCGTGTCTCTCCCGGCATCTTGGTCATCATGGTCAGCTTTAGCTGCGATCAGAGTGGGCGTGCCGTCATGTCGCGAGGCGGTGATCTCACGGTCGTCGGCGTGACGCCGGCGAGTCTTGTGATCGCGATCGCGCCGTTCCTTCCTTTCTTCTCCATGCCGTATAGTCGCGTCGCGACTAGCTGTTCCTCCCCGGGCGAGATCTGTGGGTGTGTCAATGGAGTTCCGAGCACAGCGCGGGATCCCCACAGGTCCGCGCAGGTCCACCCCGGTCCGCTCTCAGAGGGCGGCGCCTTCCCGAACGTCTACCGCAGGCACGTTCTGTCGCAGGAACATGCCTGGGATGGCTGCCGCAGGTACGAGTCGTCTGGAGACGTCGACCCCCACGTCTCGTGCACATGATCAAGCAAGCGTTATGGGAATCGTGCCCTGTCCCTGGCGCGTTCCTTGCGGTGTAGGTCGGTCGGTGCCTTTGCGCTGTAGCTTGAAGCGTAGATTGAGCTTGACATTCGGTTCCTTCTCGGAACCTGGCGTCGAAGCTTCATCAAGCTCCAGCAAAGTTCATCGCCGACCGACGCCCACGTGATAGTCTCGTTTCGGCGTTGTCCTGGCCGTCGCGGTGCGTCCGTCGCGATGGCGTCCTGTTCTCGCTTCTCAGCTCCTGGCGTCCTTTCGCACTTGTGCTCGGCGCTCGGCGGTCAGGAGCGGGCAAGGCGGGCACAGGAGGCAGTCGTGATTGAGTGACCGAGGTGGCTCGCACGGACCGCTCCTCTGAGTGAACTCGGCCCTGAGGGCAGCACGATCTTAAGTGATCTCAAGTGCTCTCGGCACTCTCGTTAACGAGGCCAATGTGCGCAACGGCCTGCCCTGCGTTCATTTCGGATGCTGTTCCCTTACGTCCGTTCCCAGTGGCTCCAACGTTTGTTCCCAATAATGAGCGGGGGACCTTAATCTGGCCGCAGCGCACGGTTCTGCTCGCTTCAGCTGCTGTTCCAAGCACACCGTGTCGGCGACGAGCGTGCCGGTTCCTGCCGCAGCGCATCTTCCGCATCCTGCATCCTGCATCCTGATCGCTCTCCCCCGCAACAGAATGCGCATTGCGCTCCCTAATCAATTGCCAGCTTCCTGTCCGGCTCCCAGTCCCAGCATCCTTTGCCGGATCTCATGCCGGAACATACCCGGCCCCGCCTCCAACCCCACCCCTCCCTTCTTGCCAGACCGAAACCGCAAAGCAGACCCAGGCATCGACAAGCTGTCGCAGAGCAGTTGAGCTGACCCCAGATGATGCGCGAGTACATGGACGACGCGGGCGACTTCAGCGACGACGGCGCCGGCCCCGTCGCATACATCGGCGGTGCTTCTCCAACGCCGTCTCGTTCGCCTTCCCCAGAACCGGAGAGGAAGAGCAAGAAGGCCAAGGCCGCTCCGGCCGCCGACATCGAGGACGAGGAGGCGCTCGCTCTCCGCCTGCTGCAGGGCAACTAGAACCCCCGGGTCGAGTTGGCCGGCGAGGCCGGGCGGGGCGAGTGATCACATCGGGCCGGGCGGCCCGTTGCGAGCGACAGAGGGAGTAACACATAGAGCACATTCGGCATGCATTCATCATCACTTGGTCCGAGTGGGACGCGTCTCACATTCCTCGATGACTTCAGTGACGAGCGAATATCCGACGGACTTGTTGCATCTGACACACTGGTCGTCGGACGAGAGTTGGAGCCGACGTACTGACGTACGGGGCTGTGGACGGGACATGGGAGGGCGTTAAAGCTGGAACACATTGCTGCTTCGAGAAGCATTCAACGCCTTCGCGCGCTTCGGCGTGTCAGAAGCATTTGAGCCTGCGACACATTTGCCCCGAGATATCCGCCAGATAATCCACAAGCACCCCGAAAGAGCCATTCATCCTCGCTCCCCTGATTGTTCGAAAGCCAATGATGACATGGGCGCCTCCCCTCGAATTGGCCTGGGACGATATGAGCACTGACGGTGTGCGGCTGAAACATGCGAGTGGCAGAAATGACATTGGTGACATGACAAAGGTCCTGGGGCCCTGTGAAACAATATTGACAACGGTGAAGACTGTGCGTGCGTGGATATGCGATTGTGCTAAATGGCTAAGTGGCTAGTGTAACAGACAGTGAAATGGAGGGGTGGGTATCGGTATCAGTGTTCCGTCGGAGCGGAGGTGGCCGGAGGGGGTCTGGGTACATGTGTAGCTGCGTAGCGTTCGGCGCTCAGCGCTCTGCGCTCGCGCGGGCTCGGGGGCTCGGGGATCGCGTTGGTGTCGTAACAATTGTTCGTTGTGTCGGTGTCGTCAAACGTTCGTTCGTCAGGTGATTTGTGATGTCTCGAGGGGCTCGGGGTCGCTGGTGTGTTTGCCGGTGGGTGTAGGCGGCGCAGCCGCCACAGCCATGCTTCTAGCGTCGGTCAGCTGGGATGCACATGCGCACAATCATGCGCATGACGCAAGTCTGACGCAAGCAGCAAGAATGCAGCACATGCTGATAGCCCGGCCCAGTCTTGTGCTTTGCTTGTGTGCATGGGAAGAGTGTGGGTCGCATTGGTGGTTTGCTGGATCGAGCACCGTAATGCAGGAACGGGCAAGGAACGGATTGATGGTGACATTTGCTGATCGAAGGATCGGAGGATAGGTGGCGCGGCGCGGGGGCGGACTTGACAAGTCCGGACGATCGTGGGTATAGCAGGTGCCGAGTTCGATCGCGGTGCGGCGTGGTGCGGTGTTGATTTGCTGGCAGGGTGCTCAAAGGGTGTACGGGGGGTGTACGGGTATGCCGGGGTATGCGCCGAGTTGCATACCCTGTGAACTTGTTGCTCGGCATCGGCGGGCGTAGATGGATCCGACTGGAGGCAATACGAGTTGCGTGCGTTCCGCAGCGCGTTGTGTTGTGCGCCAAGCATGGGAGTCACCCTTGCTCGCGGACGCCCGTTGCGCATGCTGAGCCCGCTCACGCGGTCCACTCCACGGTGCGGATCGTCATGACGCTCGCGGCTGGGCGGAGGGCGCGCACGTTCCCGGGACTCAGCGACGGCGGGTCTGAGAGGCCCCGTTCGCGTTGCCGCTTGGCAGTCTTGAGCGCGAAAGGGTTGCCGTCGCTTCCGAGAGAGCCTGAGGTGCGCTGCATGGCGACGCCGCCTATCGGCACTGCGCGCCCGCGGGACATCATGAACGCCGGTGACGGCGAGGGCGAGGGAGAAGGGGAAGGGGAG
Organism: Trichosporon faecale; assembly: GCA_039545375.1. NCBI lineage: Eukaryota > Fungi > Basidiomycota > Tremellomycetes > Trichosporonales > Trichosporonaceae > Trichosporon > Trichosporon faecale. The sequence continues at coordinate 2,222,249 of BCLU01000004.1, read as the reverse complement.
GGAGGAAGGGCGGGCGGTGTCGGCGGGAGAGGCGAGTTCGAGAGCGAAGAGATGTCCGAGTCGGAGTCAAACTCTAAAGCCGCGGTGCTGTGTGTGTGGGAAGAAGAGGGGAGGCGCCGCGGTGTCGTCGACGAGCAGAGGGGCGTCGACACGTACCGCCGCACAGAGGAGGAGGAGGAGGGCGTGAGTCGCCGTGTCGCACCGAGCGGTGTGGGGGCAATGTCGAGGTAAGTCGAGAAGAGGTGAGGGGGACGCGGGGTGGCGATGTCTGCCGGCATCGCTGATCGCTCGTTGCTGGTGGAGGTGTCGACGGTGTCGCAGTGGTAGGTGGTGGTGTGCGTTATGCAATTGCAAGAGTATGTGCGAGGGTGTGTCTGTGCGTCGTTCGTTGGACAAGTGCAGTGCGAAGAGGGAGGAGAGTGAGGACGCAAAAGACGTTACATGCTTTGCGGGCGGTGGTTTTGACGATGCACGGTTGTCCCATGTCCCATGTCCCAGCAATTGCGGGGTGGCGGGTGGTGGACAAACGCGGGATGTAACTGCAGGGGTTCCTGCCTGGCACCTGAAGGCCTCAAGGTCTGAATGCCAACAGTCCGTCACCCCTGCGATGCTTGTCACGAGGCTTACGGCCTGGTTTAGCTGCTTGTGCACTTGTGCCTGCGCGCAATGCGGCGCCGAGGAAGCGCTCGAGGGCTCGAGGGCCTACAATTGCACAAGGCGCCGCTTTCGTACCGTGCGTACCTGCTGTGCCGATCCCATACTGTGGTCCCCGCCCCGCTTTCAATCGAGCCTGGCGCTCACAGAACAGACCCACTCCTCGGCGTCCCCGCAGCAGTGCAGGTGCATGCAGCGCATGCAGCACAGTGCATGCGACACAGCACACAGTCAATGTCCCAGACAGTGCAATCTCATGGGCCCCCACCTGCTCGCCTGTCGACACCACCGGAGATCTCGCCAGCTAGCACCAGACTAACCTTGATCTTTCACTAGCGCATCTTCGGTCCTTCACTCCGTACTCCTATACCCTCCGCCGGGCGCGCCGGGTATGAACGGGCTGCGTGCTGTGTTTTTCTCGGTGCAGATCTGTGCCTCGTCCTCTTCCTCGTGCGCAGTGGGTGAGCAGAACTCACCCCAGTGCTGCAGAGTACAGAGTTACAGTTCACGCTGGGGTCGAGGAATGCCAGAGTTTGAACAGGAACGGTTGGAACGAAGACAAGTCAGGCACGACTCTTGGTACCTTCCCGGACAGCGTTCTCGTAACCTAGCCCACTATACTGGTACCCGCTGTCCAGGCACCGGCGGTACGCTCGCTCACCGCTGCCTGCGAGGCAGCGAGGCTGCGAGGCTGCCGCGCGCTCAGTGCTGAGCGATGCGCCGAACGACTCGTGAGGGAGTGGAGGTGGGGAGGACGGAGGCCTACTCGGCACCACAGAATTAAGAACATGACTGAATGATGAGTCTTGCGACCCCCTCGACCTATCCGTCCGACGATGATGATGTGAACATGCATGCTGCTCCCAGGAATGCGCGAATTCATGAAACGGCCTCTGAGCGGCAGATCACCTGTCGTCGGTGAGACAGAGTCAATACCTGGCTGACCACATCGATGAGGACGCGGGGAACGCACGGCTATCCCATATGCGCCATTAAACTGGGCGTCGCGATCGCTGCGGTGGCGCTGTGCCTTGATGAGGCTATGAGGACGATTAACTTTGTCTTCCCTCCCACTGCACATGCCATTCGCTCGCTCGGCGCAATGTCATGCTCTCCATCCGGCTCGACGCCGACACAGATGCACCGTGAAGATCATGGGGATACAGTGAGACATGGAGCGCCTAGCGCCTCGGTGAGTCGCTCGCTCGCTCCCATGACCCGGGCCCCCCTGGTCTTCTGACATGCCCTTGTCACGCCGACGAGACGCGACTGTCTTCCTCCCTCCTCTAATCCTCTAGCTCCCAGCAAGTCGCGTCTGCCACTTGCAGTGCCAAGAGTTGCGTCATCGTTACGCGCGGGCTGCACTTGTGTTAGGCCGACCCAGAGCCGGCGATCTCCAGAGCGAGTCGAGTGGGCACTACTCGTGTCTACATGGTTCCAACAGCGGCACAGGACGAGGCAGCGGTGCACCCGACGTACCGCGGAAACCCAAAAGCCTACCAAAGTTAACTGAACCAGAGCGTCGGGCCGTCGGTCACGCATGTGGGCTGGCCAACCATCGTCCAAACGTCGTCCGACCCCAACAGCCGGCGAGGAGGATCGGTTTCGCTGACGGGAGAAGCGTTACACACGGCAATGTTTGCCTCTTTCTCGTTGGCCAGCAGCATGTAAACATAGCAGATGAGACGGAGATGAAGGGGAGGAGGTGACAAACACTGTGCCGAAGACGCGTATGCACGTGCATCTGAGCCAACGAGATCCTCAAGAGGTAGCAAGGTCGACGCCTACTCGGTTCCAAAGTTATCTGTCGAGCTGGTTACCAAGGCTACGGCTGCTCTAGTTTACGCGCCGAGATCCCATGACTCGTATCGGTCACAGCATGCACAGCACATACAACCGTGTTGGGGATGCTCGGCGCTCGACTCCGCGAAAGCGGCGATGAGAGACAGACACGGGGCAACAACTCCGTTCCCCGCCCCTCTGTACCTCTTCCTTCGCGCTCCGGCATATGCTCCAGCCCAGCCGCCGGTCCGCCAAAGTTACGCCGTAAGGTTCGTTCCGTCCAGCTTCCACACTGCTTCCACACTGCTTCCACTCTTCTTTCGGTACTGTCGACGTACGTACGTAGCGTACGCCGCCAACTTGACGCGTACATGAGCCCGATCAAACCTTCTGCGGCAGCGCGACCATTCTGGTAACTATTATCAAGTGCAGACGTACGTCCTCACCCCACACTTGCTGCTTGCTGCTTGTGCGATGCATGCATATGCGGCCCACTACTCTACCCAAACTCGACGCCCACTGTGCCCCCCGCAGACGGGCACGGGACGACACTCCGTGCTCACGTCCTCACGGTGGCATCCCTACTCGGCTCCCTCTTCCACAGGTCAGCTACTCTGACCGGAGGTTGACGCCGAAGACGGGGTCCACTCTCGCTGACACGGCTCATTTCGCTCGCCTGCCCGCTCACTTCCGCCTCGTCAACCGCGAGAGCGTGACGCCCTCGCGGTTATACCGCTCCTTCTCTCCGGGCTTGTCGTCCTCGACCGGCGCCGAGTCGAAGTGTTTCCGTAGCAGGGCAAAGAAGCGCTTGTCAGCCTGTGCGTCAGCTGCCGGTTCTCGTCTCCAGCTGTTGGCGGAGGTGGGTCGTGGACAGGGCGAGGACCTGGTCTCGGATTGAGCGCCGAGTCGACACCCGAGTCAGCCGACCAAACGTTGCGCTGCGCAGCATGGTCTGGCGTGACACTTCCCCTCACACTAACAACCACGGCCCAAGGCTGTGGACGCTCCACTACTCCGAGACAGTCACTCACCTTTCTCCGCTTCTTCCAGCAAAACAGGATCTCAATGTCCTTGCCGACGGGCGCAAGGTCGCACAGCGTCTGCACGAGCAGGGGGAACGCCGGCTGAATGTTAGCGTCTGCGGCATTTCCTTCAGGCCAAAGGCCGATAAGGCCTATCGGTCGAGGGAAGACCAATACGGCTGAGGCTTCGGCAGGGAAGACGTGGGCGCAGGCGTGTTCGTGAATCACACCCCAGACAACGCGAGGACGCGAGGACGCGAAAGTTGCGCCACCATATGTGAAAGCGCCAGTGAACGCCGCCGGCTGAGTAAGTTGGACAACTGACAGCCGCGTTCTACGCTCCACAATCTCATCAGACGGAGCGGTCACACTGGTCCATGGAACGCCGCTCCAAGCGATCGATTGATGGAACGATATCATCAATCGCTGTGGCTTTCACAGAAAGGAGCGACTGCCGGTGAGCCGTAGCTTGCCCGCCCGAAGCAACGCCGCAGGCATGTGTTGGAACGAGATCCACAGATGGCCTGGGGAAATGCCCGGCGTCTTTCACGCCTCATTCAGACCGAAGGCTAACCGCCGAGGCGGACGCGACTGATCTCGCAATTGCTCTATCGCGTTCGCGCCGCGATCTCGAACCCCAGATCCCTCGGAAGGAGCGGCTGACTCACCTCAAAGTACACGCAGTCCGCGGCCAGAACCACGTCCACGTCGGCCGGCACGTCAGACTGAATCGGCTCGCCCCAGCTCAGTTCGGCAACATGGCAGTTTCGCGAACACTCGTTCAGATCCGTGTTCGCGCGCATGAGGTCGAGGAGGATACTGTCGTTAGCTGGAATCGCTCTCCTAGCTTCCTTTCTCCCTTCTCCGAGCTCCCTGCTCTCATTCCTGCCACTCCAACCTTCTTCCTCCTTTCCTTCCCCTTATCGCTGATGACAAGTGTCTGAGCTGACGAGGGGTGACGATAGGTGAAGGGAACGAGAGAGGGAAGGAAGAGCGTCCCGGGGTTGCGGAACTCACTCCTGATCCGTGACCCAGACCTCGGACGTCGGCTCAAGCATCGCGGCGACGATACCAACGAGACCGGTTCCGGAGCCAAGCTCGAGCACCTTCTTCCCCGCGAGCTTGCTCGGATTGATACCGTGTCGGTACGCAATGTAGCGGGAGAGCACCTGTGCGTTAGCCCACGATCGGCGTGTCGGAGCAGAGTGTGTCCGTGCTTCGGTCCAGACCAGAGAGCAGGGCCGAGACACGGCGGAGGAACAACCAGTGCCGCGCGGCATGACGCACGGACCTCGCCGACAGTCGTCAAGCAGGATAGCCTCGGCCCTTCCGCCGCAGTAGTGCACGGCGTGACTCACCTCACCAGCCGGCCAGGCGATACCGCCGCATCCCGGCCCAGCGTCGACCTTGAGCCTCACGTCCTGGACGCCGGGGACGGCGAGGGACGTCTCGGCGTTCTCCTCGGTCGTGCGCTCACGCGGCGGGGCAATGTGCTCGAAGCTGGGGAGGGCGACCTGGGAGTCGGTCGAGGAGATGGACGACGTCGAGCCGGAGCGTTCTCGCGTTATCGTTTCTGTCGCCATGGTGCAGAGTGATGGAGAGGAGGAAGGAGGGAAGGCCAAAGCTCGTTATCGGCGGCGACGAGGGCCCGGGTCGGCCAGCGCCAGGCCAGCCAGTGATCGGACCAGCCCGCCAGGCCAGCCAGGCCAGCCAAAACCAAATCAACCCAGCGATCACCCAACTTTTCTGGACTCTTCAGGGAAACAGGGACTATCAGCACCCGCTATCGGTGGAGGCCGCGTGGCTTCTTCACGTGATGGGGTGGGTTCGAATCCTCGCTGATGCAGATGCATTATGTTGGTACAAGTGAGAAGTGCTAGATTTACAACAGATCGCGGCCAACAGGCACAAACTCCTCCTTCCGCTTCCTGCTAAGTTTGGGCACATTAAGGGAACGGCTCGCCTTTGTCTCCTGCCTCCTCTGTGTCCAAGGCCGGCTTCGATCGTTCGCTCCTGGGCGGAACGAGGCCGTCACACCGGGATTTGCAGCGCTCGCCGACCCAGGCTTCCGTGCACTGGCGGCAGGGTTTGTATGCTCTCTGCCGTGTGTACATGCGTCCGCTGGAGGAGGATTCCGCACCTCTCGCCCTCAAGGTGGTTCACGGCGGCGGCGAGGGTGGAGAATGACCAATCGCACTCTCCCAAGTTCGGGCAGCGGTACTTCTGGTCCGTATCTGTCTGTTAGCGCTGGGCTGTGTCCCAGGCCCCGTATGCCAGGGTGGCAATGGGGAAGGAACACTCACGATCCGCCAGTATGTGCAGCCTGATAATCTCCGGCGCCGTGACCTCGATGCCGCAGCTCTTACAGCGGTACATATCCTGCCTGGCAGCATAGGTGATGCGGAGGACTGCAGGTTGGAGAGCAGCTAGGAGATTCGTGGTATACCCCGCGGGCTCAGCTTCTTTCATGCACTTGAGGATCGTGCGCGCGTTCACGTGAGGAGCCGCGCAACAGCCTCCGTGCTCGAGGTGAGACACTACCCCAGATCCGGTGGCGAATCCTCGCGAGCAGAAGGGGCACGTTATGCTTTGGCTCAAATGCGTGAGCGAGCGCAGGTGCTGCCGCAGATGGTCCAGAGTGTCGAACGAGCAGTCGCAACTCGCGCAGTGGAACGTCGGTCGAGGCCGCTCCTCGACCACTTCCTCGGGCGGCTCGTGGACCCATCGAGTATTAATGTGCGAGAGGAACATGACTTCCTCGGTCGTTAGTCGTGAGCGATGTGTGTGAGTGCAGCGAGTGAGTGAGTGTACAAGAGGCGAATGCAAAACTGAGCAGGAGAAATACGGAGCTCTCATGTGAGCAACGGCGGTCGCGGAGATCTCGAGCTCGCTGCTGAGAGGCTGCGAAGCGCCACCGCCGAGCCACCGCCGCCGCGCCACCAGCCTCGGGCACAGTGCGCGGAATGCGCCTCTGAGTTTCTTATTGTCCTCGACGGAGCTTGCCGTACAACGCGGCGGCCCTTATGCATACAACACTCAAGCTTATTCTGAATGGTCACAGACGGAGTGGGGGTGGGGAATCAGAAGGTCAGGCGGCGGTCGCTGCCAATCAGGTTGCCCATGGTGTGCTGCACCTGGTTGAAGGTCATGAAGCCGCAGCGCTCGCTCTCAAGGTGGTTGACTGCGGCGGCCAGCGTCCTGAACTGCTTGTTGCACGTGCGGCGGTTGGGACAGTGATACAGGTTCTGCTGGTCTTGGCTGTCAGCAGATGCCCACTGTGCCTGGTCTGCCGCCGCCTCTGCACAGACATCGACCTCAGGTGACACCGACGGCGGAGCATGACTCACGGACGGGCGAGTTGAGGTGCTGGTTCAGAGACGACTGAGTACGGAACTCGCGGTTGCAGAAGTAGCATTGCCAAGCGCGGCCGTTCCAGCCCTGGTTCGAGGTTGTGTACGATGCAGTCTCGTACTTGAGGAGCAGGTTGGTGACATAGCCGTTGGGGTCGCGCTGCTTCATGATGCGGAAGATCTCCTCGCGGTTGATGCCGGGTGCGCGGGGGCAGGAGCCGCGCTCGAGGTGGTGAATGAGGCCAGTCGCAGTGGAGAAGCCGCGGCTGCAGAAGGGACAGAGCGTGTCAGTGCCGCGGTGGATGTGTGAGCGGAGGTGCTGCTGGAGGTTGTGCTCGTTGAGGAAGGTGCGGTTACAGGTCGAGCAATAGGCCGGAGCCGGAGCTTCCACAACCTCGGCGTAGCCCGTGGTTGCGTAGGCGCCGTAGTAGTCGTCGTCCGAGTCAGAGTCGTAGTAGTAGATAGGCATAGCTGATGAGGCTGTGGGGTGAAGGACGAGAGGGCGAAGGAAGGTGGGAGGAAGAGAAGGTGCTGGGATCCAGCGTTGCGTTTATCAAGAAGCACGACACGGTGAAGTGAAGGGCAGGCCAAACAGGGGTAGAACTGGCTGATCGCCATTGTGAGATCCGCTAGTGTGCGCATGTCTCAGGCTGTCGCACGTCGTGTACGCTGCACTTGTGCATGCCGTGCATTGATATCGTACGTTCGTGGCTTGTCATAGTGCAAGCGCTGGAGTCCCTCTTGCAGCAGTCAACGCAGCAGCGGAACAGTAGCCTTGAGGAGTGGAATTGGTGGAAGGAAGGAAGGACAATTGAACGCTGTGATAAGGAAGGACGGGGGTATCATCGGATCGGAGATCGGGCCGAGTGCCTGGCGTCAGACGCAACTGATCGACCAGCGTCCATGTTTCATTCTCACCGTCTTCCTCCTTCTCCCGCAACAGCTTTGATCGGCATCACAAGCACCCAGACATGACCACAATAGCTCAAGAAGTTCCTGGAGCACTAGACGAGACGCTTATCACATCGTTCTCCGTCGAAGAGCCCGAGTTCTACGACCCCTTCGCCCCGCGCACGCTGAGGTGCTTCAGCTGCCAGCGCTTGTTCGCGAAACTGGACGACCTGCGACAACATCTCCGCTCTCGAGCGCACCTGGACCGGTACATCCAGTGCTTCTTCTGTCACGAGTACCACCCGACAGCCGCCAGCGTCGTGAACCACCTCGAAACCAAGGCGTGTCCCCGCGCATCGCAGTATGACACCAAGGAGATATTCGAGCTCATGAAGACGATGGACCTCAAGGGATACGTCACGAACGTCGTGATGCAGGTCGAGCCGGCTGTAGTGCCCAAGGACCAGAATGGTACGCAGGTGTACTCGTGTACTGTCTGCAAGTATCAGTACAACACGTCCGAGGAGGCAAGCGATCACGTCGATGCCAAGCGTGAGTTGCTAGCGAGAAGTGCGCTGACGGAGCGCAGACACGGCGTATCACTGTCCGAACACGTACCAGTGTAACAGGCAATACGCAAGTCTGGCAGACGCAGTGATTCACTTCGAGACTGGGACTTGCGGTTACACGCCCTTCAACCTCATCCAGAGCACTCCGAGCAGCTCCAAGGGTAGCCGCCGCCCGTATGCTTGAATGGTAGCTCTCTGCTGGAGCGCTAGCAACGATTTCTGTGCCGCGGCCAATCGAGGTCTTCTGCCCGCCCATAGTCGTTCACCGAAGTGTCTGAACCGCGAGATCGCTCCGCTCCGCAAGCTACCATTCGCTCTCCAGCAGGCGAGGCTCCCGCTGCTGCTCTGCAGTGCCCATCCGCTAACGGGCAACGAGCCCTATCCGTGTCTAGCACAGTACGAGTCTCGTACTCGCCCAGAGGTACGCGCTAGCCGCTCTCTGAGACTGGCCTGGAGAGGTCCCGGCGCCGAGACAATTCCATGGCCTTGTATTCTTCCATTCGGTCGTATGTCGCTTTCGTCAGGCGGGGAGAAGGATGACAGCTAGTCTAACATGTATGTCGCCTGAGTCCAGACCGATTTCAAGTATGGTCCATCAGCACTGTCTGTTCTTATTAAGCCTTGAGAGCACCAATGTGGATCTCGGTGAACTGAAATCCGACTCGGTCCGGGATTCGCATTCGGTCTCCTCAATGTCGCGTGCGGTGTGCGGGGTGGACTGGAGTGGTGCGGAATCGTCTCATCCAACGCGCTCTCTATGACTACCCGGCGCCCATGTTATGTCTCCGGTTCCGGCCCCGGTATTCCAGTCAGTATGTACAGTCCCCTGTCGCTTCATTCCCAAACACAAGCTGTGTTCCCAATGCATCCGTTGCTTATGACGAAGGACAAGAAGGGACGTAGCGATGGAGGAGGCCGATCCCCAATCTTTCATTGCGGTCGGCCATCTCCGCCGCACGCCCATATTATCGGCCGCGGGGCCACTATGTAAGCCGGCAATTTCCCTCAGCGTACCCGGCCTCTTAGCGTCGCCCAGCCCACCTTATATCTTCAATGATTCGTTCACTCCTGCGATCCCTCCCCCAACTGCCCTCGTCGCTGCCCAAACCCCTCCCGGCGCTACCCTCCCTGCCCTCCCTGCCCTCTCTCCCGTCTCTGACCGGAACGCAAGTCCGACGCAACACGACCATGGCCCCCCTCCCTGAGCTCTCCGAGGTCGTCCCCGTCGTGCACCCGCACGGCGTGCTCGAGCTCCGCCTCAACACGCCCAAGAACCTCAACGCCTTCGGAGGCGAGAAGTACCTCGAGCTCATCAAGGGCTTCGACTGGGCCCGCGACAACGACGACATCAAGGCGGTTGTTGTGTGAGTGCGCAAGTGCAGTGGAGTCGAGGCCGAAGGCACGAGGTACACTTTGAGGAGCCCCGAAGAGTTTCGGACATCGGCTGGCGCCGTAGTCTCTTAACATCTCGGCGCTAGGAGAAGTCTGCCAGGTGTTGGCCTGGCTCGCGGCCGCCGGTGCAGGCCGGTGGGTCAGGCCGGTGGAGTGATAGACAATGCGGACAGCGCTAACGCTCAGCACCTCGACCGGCCGCTACTTCTCGGCAGGCGCCGCCATCGGCGCGGGCGGCATGGGCGCCGACGGCCCCAAGACGCCGCGCACCGAGTCCCCCGCGACGAAGTACGTCGCCATGCTGATCGACTTCCCGAAGCTGGCTGTTTGCGCGCTGCAGGGCCCCGCCTACGGCATCGCCGTCACCACTCTTCCTCTCTTTGACCTCGTCTACGCCGTCGAGAACGTCACCCTCACGACGCCCTTCTCCCGCCTCGGTATCTCGCTCGAGGGCTGCTCCTCTGTCACCTTCCCGCCGCTGTTTGGCAACTCGCTCACGACGCGCCTGCTCTACCTCGCTGAGACGGTGCCGATGGACGACCTCAGGCACACTGGCCTCTTCGCTGGTATCCTCGACCCCAGCGGATTCCAGGAGCAGGTCATCAAGAAGGTTCAGGACTACCTTGAGGACCTCGCCTTCGGTTCCATTGTCGTCAGCAAGGCTCAGATCCGCACCCCCGAGAACAGGAGGCACCTCCACAAGGTCAACATTGACGAGATGGCCGCCGTTGACGAGAGGCACAAGTCTCAGGAGCACAAGGACGCCATCAAGCGCTTCCAGGAGAAGGCCAAGGCAAAGGCTGCTGCCAAGGCGGCCGGACAGGCCCAGGCCAAGTTGTAATCTGATAGAAGTATCAAGGCAAAAGGTGTACGCAGTGTGCTCACAGGATACTCTCCATACTGACACCCTTTTCCCACTGACAGCAGTCCCAAGCCATTCAACGCACATACATTAAGTTGTTTACATGGGAGAGAATCGTTAAGCCATGAGGAGGAGATGGGTTACTCGAGGACTTAGGCAGTGGCTCAGGCATACGTGACGCTGGTAGACCAGCGCACCGAGGGCGGTGGGCAGACGGAGGGCGCTGTGGGCGGAGTCCAGCCGCCCCGGGCGCTGGCGCTGGAGTTGGCTCGCGAGCGAACGGAAGCTCGCTTGACAGCGGCGGAGGGCGAACCAGTGCCCGAGTTCAACATGTGGTTCAACATGAGCGAGTAAGAGTCGCTCCCGAACGTCTTGCTAGCGGCGCGGGAGTGGGTGCGAGACTCGGAGGGCTCATAACAGGTCGAGTGGGTCGAGTGAATGGAACTCTTGGCCGAGTGAGAGGGGCAACCTTCCTTATCGGCTCGATCGGACAGAATATCGGCCAAGTTGCAGTCGTAGCACGAGCACGGGCAACCTGGGGCAGAGCGACAGCGGTCCTGAATTGACGGGCTAGACCACTGCATACAGATGATGCATGGGCAGTCCGGACCATGGTGGTCGCCCTTCAAGATGGCCGCGGTGATTGGAGACATGTAGGCCGAGTACGAGTAGGGGCTCCAGTGCGATGCTTCGCCGTCGGTGGCGGCGCTCTCAGCAGAAACACCCTCCGCCCATTGACGACAGGCATCAGAGCAACCGCAGTCCTTTGAGTGATCAAGGGAGCGAGATGAGCTTGAAGGGCTGCCGACCTCCCACCCATGGCTGAGAGGCTGGCGGCGCTTGACCTTGGCTCGAAACTTCGGCGAAGTGCTCTTGGTTGTGGAGAACGGAGAAGGGGAGGCAGGCGCAGAGGAAGAAGCAGGCGCGCTCGGCTGTGGGGTAAACTGGCCAACAAAGTGCTCCAAGCGGAAGTCGAGGTACTGCTTCAGCTTCGTGAACTCCTTCTGCACCACGTCCAGCGTAGCGACCTCCGATCTAGCAGCCGCGCTCAGGGCAATCTGCTTTTGAAGGTAGGCCTTCTCGGCTTCAGCCCTGTCGAGAGCGGAGCGAAGGTCTCGGGACTCCTGCCTGGCAGACAAGAGCTGATATTCGGCGGCGGCAAGCTGGAGTGCCTGTTGCTGAACTTGAACGAGGAGAGACCGGTCGCGGGTGGGCGGCGAGGACGTATGATATTGACCAGACTGGTCTGTGTCGTCCGCTCGGGGAGCAAAGTCCTCCCGGAACTGACGGAGCTCGTGAACCAAGGCTTCAAGAACTGGAATCGAGGAGTCAACTGTGGCATCAGCACCATCACGGCAGGCATGGTGACGTACACTGAGAGGGAGCATGAGGTCCCAACGTGGCTGAGACTGTCTCAGAGAAGGTGCCGAGGTGTGACATGGTGGCTGGGCAGGCGAACTGAGGTGACAGGCCGGAGGAAGACATGTTCGAGTTGCTCCTGTGGAAATGCTAACGCAAGAAAGCAAGAAAGTATGTGGGCAGAAGGGAGTGGACGTGCGAAGAGGAGTGGAGGAAAGGGGGAGGGGAAGAGAAGAAGAAGGACGAGAGGCAAGAAAGTGAAGATGTAGGGGATGAGGAAGAAACAAACACTGTGTTGCGAGAGTAGCGCTTATATCGCAGCGTCCATGTCGCCCTGGGTGGTGTTCACTCCGACGGGCTGGGTGGCAAACAAACACTGCGGTCCGGCGACCGCGACCGATCCATCGATCTGCGCTAGCGCCATGGCTTCGCTCCGGATTCACACGTCGGGCCTCCCTCCGATCTGCGCTCCGACGCCTGCCGAGCGAGAACGGTAGTCAGCATGTCAGTTCCGAGGTCAGTGGGCTTGAACAGCCGCGTGCTTCGAGGGTGTTACACGGAGACGATGGTTGCGTAATTAACCGCCGAACATGCGCCAGATCGCGGATTATGAGAAGGATGTCTCCCAGGTGAGGAGCGCATGCGTCGCTGAACTGCGTCTCAGACCCATGGCACTCCCACCACGGTGTAAGCGAGGAGCATGTCGTTACTCAGAGCGGCGCAGACTAGATTAGAACGACGATGGAGAGGATCCAACAACGGTCTGGCCTCAACCCGCTCTTCAACCTTGGCCCGAATGCGGAGATCTGCGTGTCTCCGCCACCTCACCTCAAGAGTCTCAAGGTCGTCGGACAGGCTCACCTCTGTAGGCACCGCGCATGCAAGCCTTGCTATCGCATATTGCACATGCAGGCAGGTAAGGGGGTATTTCTAGGTCTTTTCATGCTCATTGCTTCATCCCTGTTCACTTGAAGACTGCGTCCTCCACTTGCGCGGTGCGGTGTGTGAAGGCTCCGGGCCGCCCTCCCACCAGCTGGCGCGCTGGCGACTACATGCCCCACACTCGCCCCCGCTGCACCTACACACCACGTCCTCGTAACCTCTGAAGTACAACAGCGAGCTTTGTGTCTTCCCTCCTTCTAACACTCACCAACATCTCTCACTGACCATGGCATCCGCCGAGTTCTTCTCCTGTGGAACATGTTCGAGGCAGTTTGCCCGAGGCTGGCACGCGCGCGACCGGCACGTGTGCAGTTCGGCCACCGCCCGCCAGCAGTCTGCCCCTTCTGCCCGTACGCGTGCGAGACGGCGGCGGGCGTCGTGCATCACATCGAGCGTGGCGCCTGCCCCATCTTCATCACCGCTAATCATTCCGCCCTCTTCGGAGTGATAAAGCGCCTGGCCCCAAACAGTTACGTTACGAAGCTGGTTCTTGAGTTCCATCCGAAGAGGTTTCTTGCGAAGCAGGGCCGGTGGAACGGCGACGCTTGGGAGTGCCGCCTCTGCTTCAAGGAGTTTGGCACGGACCGCGCTCTCAATCATCACCTTTCCTTACCGTCTCGGGCTCGTGAGTACCACCTCTCACGGTTGTTTTTGGTGGCTGACCAATGGCTGACATCACAGACAAGCGAGACGGTTATCACTGCCCCAATGACTGCGACGAGAAGTTCACGACGCTCGCCGCTGCTGTGGACCATCTCGAGAGAGAGAAGTGCGGGCACATGTGCCGCGGTAAGGTGGACTGTGACATCGGCGCCCTGATTGTCTGAGCGCAGCCTGGTGCTTCCAACACTTAGCAAGCGTGCGAGCCATGATCAGAACATTCGGAAGACACCAGAAACCAAGAAGCTCATCAAAGGACCGCCGAAACGGCTCCTGTGTACTTAAAGAACGGTGACAGCTCCTTGTGAGCGGCTTGCGGCTTGCCCTTTACAGAACTTGTGAACAAAGTGGACATACCAGACTGGCTTTGGAACAATCGTACAATGAGAAACATGGGCTGCTGCAAGGCATGGACGAGGGCAGAAGTGAAAGCGCCTCTGCAAGGACGCCCTAAGGAGGAACTGCACGCGACCTAACCTGCTGCTTGAGCTGTCGACCGTTGAGGTAATGCATGCCAGCTATCACCGTGCTCATGACGGACGGGTGCCTGCATTGACAGGCAAATGCATTGGGACAACTGCAGGAGCCGCTCTCGGGGGTGGTCGGTCACTTGACGCGGGATTCGGATCACGTACAAATAACCGGCAGGCACGTCAGGCCCTGCACACGAAACTCCCCTCTTCACTGTTGTTCGCATACTCAACAACTCATCTTGCACTCACAGACAATGACTGAGTCCCACAACTATACGTGCGGAACGTGCAAGCGACACTTCCCTTCCGGCATGCGCGCGCGGGACAAGCACTGCGCTGCCTACGGGCATGTCGCGCCTCCGTACGAGTGCCATCGGTGCCCGCGCTTCTTCAAGACCGAGTCCGCGCGCTCACAGCACGAGTGGAAGGAGAATCACAGCCCGTACTCATGCGAGCTGTGTGAAAGGACCTTCCCTACGTCTTCGACGCAATGGGTCCATTGCACAAAGGCGCATGGCCGATGGACGTGCGGCGAGTGCAACGGCGCCTTTCGCTCCCAGGCAGAGCTCGATGACCACTTCGACAACGAGCACGAGTACTACTGCCCTCAATGCTACACTGTATGGCCCACGCAGTCGGAATTCGACGACCACGAATGGAATGTGCACATGGAGGATTGCCGATGGTGTCCGGGCCTTTTCTTTCCCACGACGGAGGAGCTGAGGGACCATGAGCAAAAGGTGCATGGGCTGTACACTTGTGGCAAGTGTGGGGACGAGTTCGCGGCTCAGCGGGAGCTTGCCGAGCACGAGGGCCGATACCATGCGACAGAGAAGTGTCCTGAGTGCGGCAAGGATGGACTCACGCGTGCCCAGCTCGAACTGCACGTCGCCGGACACCGGTTCGAGTGCGAATGGTGCTCAGAAGTGTTCGACACATCTTACGGAAGACAGGATCACGAGGTCGACGTGCACAATGCTTACTACTGTCACGAATGCTGCGAGCTAAGCTACTCTGCCCGAGACCATTTGCGACACAGGCTATTACACGTCGACGGGTACCGGTGCGCCCTGTGCAAGAAGGCGTTCGGGAATGAGCAGTTCCTCTTTGACCACGAGCGGCGGGACCACTTCTTCTGCCACGAGTGCAGCCGCCGTTTTGGGGACCGCAATCAGATTGAGCAGCATCTCCGCTCGCGGGCTCACATCGGGCGGCCCCTCCCGTGTCCCTACTGCAAGGGTGCGTTCACGACAGCAGCTGGGCTCGTCCACCACCTCGAACGGCAGGCATGCCCCGCCGCGCCCCGCGTCGGCATCCGAGAGCTCTGCCATAGTATTGCATGCCGCGAACCAATGGGGTATCTCAGGAGCGCCATCTTCTACAAGAACACGGTCGCTTTCCGCAAGACGTGGGCGACGGAGGCGACAGCTTACCGGGAGAGCGCGCGCTCATGGCGCTGCTCGCTCTGTACCATCAACGGCGTAACCGGCAAGGAGCGCGAGTTTCCCTCTCGCGAAGCGCTGATGAAGCATCTCAACTCTTCTGCTCGTGAGTACCGCGGTTGAAGAGCCATGCTGACATCTCAGATCCCATGGACACGTTCGGCTGCCCGAACAGCAGATGCGGCAAACGTTTCAAGACCATGGCTGCGGCCGTGAATCATCTCGAGAGCGAGGCGTGTGGGTACGCAAAGTTCAAGCAGGTGCAAGACGTGGCGGGCAATCTTGTTGGCACCCATACGGTAGTTGCCGTCTGAGTAGTTTGATGACGTGCACCGTGCGATCGGCGTTGGCATGGACTGGGGGGGAGTGCAGGGGCTTGTAGATGTAGAACAGCAACATAACAAGCAACAACCATGCAACAACCGAACTGCTGCTGTGGCTGTGTCTCTGTGTCGCATTACTGAACGTGCTCCAAAGCCTGGTATACAGGTCGGGGAATACCCCGTCCGGCCGGTCCAGACGCCGGTGAAGACGGATGGTCGGTCACTTGACGCCGTTTTCGGACCGCGGATTAATGATGATCACATCACGCACGGTGGAGCTAGTTACACTTCCTTCATCGCCGTCAGTCACACGGACCCCGCTCCACCGACAGAGCTCACGATCGACCATGAGCGTGCACAACTTCACGTGCGGAACGTGTTCGAAGGAGTTCCCCTGGGGCTGGCGAGCGCGAGACGCTCACTGCGACGCCAAGCACCACTCTCCTCCGGAGTTCGAGTGCGACGTTTGTCCGCGTTACTTCAAGACCTCTCATTCGGCCCAGCAACACATGGAGAGCCGGAGGCACTTCCCGCATCTCTGCGCGTTCTGCGGGGAGAGGTGGCCGACAGCCGCTGAGCTGCGATCGCACGAAGAGGAAGACCACGACCACTGGGTGTGCGACGAGTGCGGGGACGTGTTCGACTACGACTCCAAGCGCGAGCACCACGAGCGCACTACGCACCGGTTCGAGTGCGAGTGGTGCCCTTGCGAATTCCCCTCCGCGGCCCGGCGGAGGAGGCACGAGGTCAAGGCCCACCACGCACACTTGTGCCGCGAGTGCGGGGAGCTGCAACTCTCAGCCTCAGGCCTCAAGGCGCACTCGCTCGAGCACGAGCGCGACTGGACGTGCCCCCTGTGCGAGTTCCCCTTCCGCTCGAAGCAGTGGTATACGGAGCACATGCGCGCGCACCACTTCTGGTGCGGGGAGTGCCACGTCCTCTGCTTCAACAGGGATGGGATTGAGCGTCACCTCCGCTCCCCTCCGCACATCGGGCCGGTCGAGTGCCCCTTCTGCCCACGCGAGTTCGATAAGGCGGCACCGCTCGTGCAGCACCTGGAAACTGGATGTCCCGGCGCCCCCCGCGTCGGCATCGCCGAGGTCAGCAACGCAATCACGAACCGGGAGCCGATGGGATACCTCGTCAGCCTCCTCGGCCCTATCCTGACGGTCGTGCCGAGGAAGGACTGGCTGGGCAAGGCCAGGTCGCGCTACGGCCGCTACTGCTGGCGATGCCCTGTGTGCATCATCGAGCACCGCCCTAATGCTACGCGTGGCTTCGAAACCCATGGAGAGATGTTGTGGCACCTCCGCGCAGATCGTAGGTTGGCGACAGGGTAAAGTGGCTGACAAGCAGATCCGAAGGACGTGTTCAAGTGCCCGAACCCCGAATGCGAGAAGGCGTTTAATACCTTAGCCGCAGCCGTCGGCCACCTCGAGGAGGAGGAATGCGGATACGCCAAGTTTAAGCCCGCCAAGGACGCCGAGGGCAATCTCGTCGGAACCCATCGGGTGCTCCTCTTCGAATCGTGGGATTGAAGGACCTGCAGCGGCGATCCCTCTCGGCTGGCCACAGCTGTACAGCAGCTGTCCGACGTTGAGAGGCTGCAGGGTGGGCCGGAAGATTAAGCATGTATGGAAGCGTTCCGTGTGCTGTGTCTCTCTTTGGAGTCTAAGAGCTCAACCTTATGAATGTCATGACCACTGCATTATATCCTGCATAGACCTAAGCGTCCTTCCACCCCTCAGCATTACTGCAGCTCTCCCTGCTCACGCTCGCCCCCGGCCAATCCCCAAACTTGTCGTTCCAAACATGCGCACCGATGTAGCAGAAGCTCTCGCACTCTGCGTCCTCGATGCCGTACGTCTCCGGGCCGCTTTTCACGAGCTCGTAGTACTTCTTGCCCTGGGCCACAACAAACCCGCGAGTGTACAGGAACCCGTCGTCCGAGCCGTCCAAGACGTCGTGGATCCTCTGCGTGTCGATCGCATACAGGGCCAGCGCGCAGTGTTCGTCCCACTGGCCCAGGTCGGCTTGAGGCAGGGTGGAGAGATACTCCCGCATGGCGGCCAAGAAGGCGGGCTCCGCCTTGTCCAGGGCCGAGACGGCGGCGAGGCGGTCCTCGGATGAGGCCGAGGAAGAACACAGCGTCGCGCGCGCAGAGGCGACGGAAGGTCGCTCAGACTCAGGCAACGTATCGGCGGCAGCCGCCCAGGCGTCTTCGATGCTGGTCCAGAACTGCTCGGCGGTGATGGAGATTGCCATTGTCGTGTAAGTTGGTGGTGGGTGCCGCTGTCGTCTATCAGAGATCAGAGTATGTTCCGGCCGTGGATGGGCTATGTGGGCAGCTGGCAGCGATGTTGACGACTAGGAGAGGTATGAGAAGAGAGGGCAGCCGAGGCGTTGCAGTCGTTTATCAGGTGCTTTGAGACTGGTGAAGCTACGGGTTAGTCAACTCTGGTGGACGTGTCCTCGCACGTTCCGCGGCTCGCGCTCGATTCAATGTCGATCCGCACACCGCCTACGGAGCAGAGCGGCTGACACCCTGCAGCAAGGGTCATGAGGCGTCTGGTCACCGCGTCGCGTCTTTTGTTCTTGGCGCGCATGCGGGGTCCCACCGGCTGTGACCGCAGCCGATCGAATGCTAATTCGCCGGGTCTTCTCTCCACCGGTTTCTCCACTTTTCACGTCGTATAAGCAAACACAGACATGTGGGCAGCGCAGCAAAGCAGGGACTACTGACGGCCTAATGCATGACTATGGTATCTACTACGTGCTACACGCGAGCGCTACGCTATCCTATGCAGCGCGGCGCCTCGTTTGCGCCTCGCGGCACTTTTACTTGGAGGCAATGAGCTGCTCGAGGACCTCGCAGATCTTGTCGCCCATCTGGCTCGTGGTCTTGTCGCCGCCGAGGTCCTTGGTGCGGTAGTCGTAGCCGCCCTGGTCCTTGTTGTCGAGAACCTTGCGGACGGCCTGCTCGATGAGCGAAGCCTCCTCGGAGCGGCCGAGCGAGTAGCGGAGCATGAGGGCGGCAGAGAGGATGGTACCGATGGGGTTGGCGATACCCTGGCCAGCGATGTCGGGGGCGGAGCCGTGGATGGGCTCGTAGATACCCATGACGGTCTTCTTGGGGTCGGGGGCACCGGCGAGCGAGGCAGAGGGAAGGAGACCGAGCGAGCCGGGGATGACGGAGGTCTCGTCAGAGATGATGTCTCCGAAGAGGTTCTCGGTGACAACGACACCGTTAAGCTTGCGCGGGTTCGAGACGACGAGCATGGCGGCAGAGTCGATGAGGTGGTGCTCGACCTCAATCTCGGGGAACTCATTCTTCATGACGTCGGTGAAGACACGGCGCCAGAGACGCGAGGTAGCGAGGACGTTGGCCTTGTCGAGCGACGAGACCTTGAGCTTCGGCTTGGCCTCGCGGGCGATCTGGCCAGCGACGCGGACGATACGCTCAATCTCCTCCTGGGAGTACTTGCACTCGTCGACGGCGACAGTGCCGTTCTCGCCGGCCTCGGTGCGGTCGCCGAAGTCTGATGTCAGCTCAAACACCCAAGAAGCCAGCTGCGTCAGAGATACTCACAGATACCGCCGATCAGCTCGCGGACGACGATGATGTCGGTGCCCTTGACACGCTCAGCCTTGATGGGGGAGTACTCGAGGAGGGCGTCCGAGGCGAAGTTGGCGGGGCGGATGTTGGCGTAGAGGCCGAGCTCCTTGCGGAGCTTGAGGATGCCCTGCTCGGGGCGGACGGGGCCGACACCCCACTTGGGGCCACCAATGGCACCGAAGAGGACGGCGTCGGACTCCTGGCAGGTCTTGAGAGTGTCATCCGGGAGAGGAGTGCCGTGGTTGTCGATGGCGATACCACCGAAGTCCTTCTCGGTGAGCTCGAGCTTGAGGCCGGTCTTGTCGGTGACGACCTTGAGGACGCGGACGGCCTGCTCGACGATCTCGGGGCCGATACCATCACCACCGAGGACAGCGATCTTGAAGCTGAGCGTCAGTACAATTCGAGGGCTTCCTCACGCACGTCTTGTCAGCCATTTTAATGAGTATGTGGAAAGTTGGAGGGAAGCGTTGAGCGAGAGAAGTCGCGTACTTTATGAGGCAATGACGGGACTCACCGCGGGTCAACGCAGCGGCACAGCGGGCAATCGACTCGCTTGAATGCGGCTTTCGGGTCGCGTCGGCCGACTTTGGCAGGTTTCCTGGATGGGCACGTGGTTGTCGGCCGACAACACGCCGTTACATAATCCCACGCGCTTCAAGTGGAGGTGCGGCTCATACCGCTCACGTGACCAAAGATTTCTGTCGTCAGAGCGTCCACCGTTCGCCGCCAGAAATGTTCTGGAGACCGCGATCGACGGCTTACCTACACATACACCATGGCATTCTCATACAGCGCCGCCGCCAAGGCGGCCAGCGACAAGCCCGCTGAAACTACCACGAACAACAATTTCGCCGCCTCTTCGAGCGGCGACAAGCCGACGATCCAGCACCTGATTCTCGACGCCGGACCGCTCCTCTCGCTCGCGCCGCTGCGCCACCTCGCGACGCACTTCCACACGACGCCGGGCGTGCTCGCGGAGCTGCGCGACCCCAAGGCCCGCGAGCACTGGGAGCGCCTCAAGCTCCAGATCGACGTCAAGGTTGAGGCGCCCCGCGCCGACGCCATGGCTGCGGTCACTGCCTTCGCGAAGAAGAGCGGAGACTACGCCGTCCTCTCGGCGACCGACATGAGCGTTGTCGCGCTCACGTACCAGTACGAGGTGGCTGTCAACGGAACCGGAAGGATACGTACCGCCCCCGGACAGAAGCTGCCGCCGCTTCCCGGACAGCAGCAGAAGGAGGAGCCGAAGGAGAAGCTCGCCGATGACGAGGAGGAGGTCGAGGTCACTGCCGACGATGTTGCGGAGGACAAGGAGGAGGACAAGAACGAGGAGGAGCCGAAGGACGAGACGGATGAGGTCGCCAAGGGCGTTGAGAACCTGTCCACTGAGGACAAGCCGGCGGCTGAGGCTGCCCCCGAGCCCGCTGCTGAGCCGACGCCCGAGGTGCCCAAGCAGGAGGAGTCGAAGGCTGCGGCTGCTGCGGACGACTCGGACGACGGAGAGTGGATCACGCCGTCGAACGTGAAGGCGCACCGATCGAAGGACTTGGGCCTGCTCCCTGACGACGCGCGTGCTGCCGCCGCTCCTCTCGCCGCGGCGTGTATGACCGGTGATTACGCCGTCCAGAACGTCCTGCTCGGCATGGGTTTGGGTCTGGTCGGCGAGGGCGGCAAGCGCATCTCAAAGGTGCGCTCGTGGGTTCTCCGCTGCCATGCCTGTTTCAAGCTGTGCAAAGACTCTTCCAAGCGCTTCTGCCCCTCGTGCGGCAACGCGACGCTCATGCGCACGACCGTCACGACCTCCGCTTCCACGGGCAAGCAGACGATCCACCTTAAGAAGGGCTTCCAGTACCACCTCCGCGGGACGAAGTACTCGATCCCGGACCCGAAGCCTGGCCGCGCCAAGGGCCAGCAGAAGGCTGGCTCTGGCCTCATCCTTCGCGAGGACCAGGCCGAGTGGCAGGACGCCGTGCGCAAGCAGAGCAGGCAGCGCGAGAAGGAGGAGAAGAAGATCGCGCGCGGAGACGCTTCCTCCTGGATGGATCCCGACTGGATGCCCGAGATCATCTCCGTCGGCATGAGCGGAAAGGGAAGGACAGACACGCGCGGCATGCCCGTCATCGGCCACGGGCGGAAGAACCCGAACGAGCGCAAGAAGCGCCGCTAAGCACGCACAGCACGACGCATCGTAGATTAGACTTGTACCATAGCTGTAATTTGGATAGCTTTCTGAGATCTATGACATCTACCTTATTCCCAATATGTCTACAGCTTCGAGAGCGGCCTGTACTTGGCGTCTTTCCGCAGGACCATCTCGGCGTTCCGCGGGTTCTGCGTCCAGGTGTTGATCATGACCATGCGGTCGGCGCAGCCGCCTCTCCGCTCCTCGACTCCGATCTCTGGCCCAGGGTGCTCGCAGGAGATGATGACACGGCCGTCTTCACACTGTCCCTCGACGTACGGGCACATGATCTTGTCCTTCCAGGGGATCTGGGTCGTCCAGTGTCCACTGTCGCCGGTCGGGACGCGGTGGACAAACTCAAGGAAGTTATTGCGCTCCCTGGAGTAATCGCGGTTGGGACCTTGCGGGAAGAACGGTGCCATGACGTGCAGCGGGAACGCCTGCGGCTCGTACAGCATCACCTCTCCCGCCTGCGCGCGCCGCACCCACTCCCCGACGTCGGCCCACTCCGCCTCCGTGTGCTCCAGCCCGCCGTCGTGCGCCGTGTCCGGTGTCGGCTGCCCGAGCGGGAGCATGTACACGTACATCTGGACCGAGAAGCGTTTCTTGATCGGTGCACCCGGCGGCGTGATCCAGCGCGTGAAGGGAACGAGACCCTCTGCCTGTGAGCTACCACCACTTCATAAAGCCGTCGACATACCCAGATCCGGCACGCCACCGACCTTGTCCAGCCAGTCCGTAAACTTGATCTGATCCGCGTGCGTCGCCTTCCTTCCCTTTGTCCTCGTCTCGTCGTCGAGCTGCAGGAGTGCCGTTCCACTCTCCTTCCCCCTCGGCTTCGCTAGCAGAATGCCGCTTTCCTCAAACGTCTCCCGAATCGCGGCGAGCTGATAAGCCTCGCTATCCCGGTGCCGCTTCGGGTTACCGGGCGGCGGGACCGGCTCCTCGTGGAACTCGCTCACCGTACCGCCGGGGAAGACGTGCGCTGAGGGAAACGCCGAAGACGTCTTGACGCGGTGCAGAAGCAGGATCTGGTTCGTCGGCGAGAGCAGCAGTACACTGTTATTAGCCCTCGGAACTCGTAATCAAAGTAGCCGCCGAAAGGGGAAGGGAAGACATACCTGGAGCTCGGCCTCGGCTCGGTCGGCTTGTGCCCCGCTGCCAGCGAGGGATAGTACGCCAGATTTGGGGCCATGGCGGAGTAGAAGCGATAGGGTGTCGAGGGCGTCAAAGGTGGTGATGACAGCGAGAAGAGGACAGTCCCACGACCGAGGGGCCGGATGCGGGCCAACATAGGTCAAGTGGGCGATGTCAGATACGGGTTTCGAAGTTGCCGAGCTTGGGCGATTGTCGGGTATATCCGACACCGACCGCGAAATGCGAGGCGGGTGTCAGCGCATCAGCGTACGCCTCGAAGTTGCCTTGGCGCTTCGGACGTTGAGATCAGGCTATTGTGCAGCAGAGTGTACTACTGGTGGAGTGTGGGAATTTATCCAAACTCCGCGTTGCTCGAATGCACTCGCACCGATTGGTAAGGGCGGTCGCGGCGGAGAGGAAGGGCGAGTGGTGACGGCACTCTGATAAGATATTGAACAGGTTTAACATTCTCTATACAACAGTCTACTTTGGCTTGTGCGCTGATGTCAGTTCCAGTCGGGGGTAGTAAACTCACAATCCTCGTCCACGAGCGTGTCCTCGTCGACGCACTCCTCGACCCAGCTCGGGGTCACAATGTACTTACGCTTCGGCCTGTTGTTAGCTACGTACTCCTCGCGGAGAAGCTCACAGGGACGCCGTCTTGCGCACGATCGACACGTAGCGCCCCGAGTCCTCGTCGTCCATGATGACGTGCGTCGCCAGCTTCAGGTCCGTCACGACGCGCCCGCCGTTCTCAGTCAAGAGGCCTGTGACTCTATCAAGGCTGTCTGTCAGCTCCCTCGTCCTGGTTCAAATAGCTTACCGCTCAATTGCGGCTGAGGGCGGTGACGATGACGCGAGCCCGTTCAGCTCCGCGTTCTCTGGCGTGTCGATATAGAAGGTGAAGGTCGCGAAGAGGGAATCCTCGTCGTACTCCATCGCGTCGCCGCCCAACTGCCGTTAGCTGTTTTTAGCACTTAACATGAAGCCTACCTCTGATGACTCGCCTGCCTGCACGACAGGGAACAGCGGCCTATACCCCTCCTCTCCTTCCTGTGTTGATCCCGAGGCCTGAGCAGAACCGGTTGACGGGGCAGGCAGAGTGGGCGACAGCTCCCTCTGCGCTCCCTCCTCCGCATATTCTTCCTCTTCCTCCTCCTCTTCATCATCTCCTGCGTCAGCCTCGTGATGACTGGAGGCATCACTATCATCGGGATCAAGTGAGTGCAGAGTAGGCGAGAGGGACTTGGCTGGGATCGAGTCAAAGTCCATGCCCCATTCGATAGCGTCCTGTACCGCGCGGTCATTTGTTCGGTCGACCAAGTCGTTGATGGCCAACTGCTCCTGGTCTTCCTCCTCTTCAGCCTCCTCCACGTCGCTGTTCGCAGCTTCGGTAGCAGTCTTCTCATCGTACTCGGCCAGCGTCTTGCTGTATGCACTCTGGGATTCAGCGTCCTCGGACGCCACGACAAAGAATCTGGCAGTTAGCTATAGCCTTCGAACGTTCGGCAGCTCACTCTTTGAACAGGGGGAGTAGCTTGTTACGCTTGATCGACTCGTGGATCCAGCTCGGCTTGACGACGCTGTTACCCTTCTTGATTTGGGCTTTCACCCGAGGCGCTGCAAGTCAGTTGGACAAGGGTCAGTAAACTCACTCTTGTCGTCACACGAGATGACAACAGCGGAGTTGTCGCCGAGCTGCGCCTGCGTGAAGCTGCCGCCATGCTTGTGGACGAGAGCTTCCAGCTCCGGCTTCGAGTGTTCGGGAGTCCCTTTTGGAATAACTGAATATCAGCTACACAATGTGCTGGGAAGCTCACAGAAGGTGACGCCCTCAAAGATACGGTCGGACACGCCCTCGGCAGACAACTTTTGACCCTTGAAGCTCTCGAAGAGCTCTACCTTGCGCTTGGAAGTTACCAGGCGTCGTTTACGCGAGCTGTCGTGAGTTCGGGCGCATCATTCAACGAGGCCTCAACTCACGTTCCCTCCTCGTCATCCTTGTACCCCCTTTTGTTGTCCTTGTTGACAGCTTCCAGAAACTCGTTCAAGCTCAACTTGAGAGTCAGTCTGGATGTCTACACCGGCATCACTCACGCAATTCCACATGTCACGATCTTGAGACTCGTCAGAGGATGGGTGGCTGCGGCTTTCCCTGTCCCAGAAGATGTAGCGACAACGAGGGAAGCGAAGTGTGAAGCCAGATCCGTACCCGGTGGCTGGGGATACGATCTCAGAGGCCTTGACGGCGATAACGAAAGAGTGTTCGGGTTCGATGTAGACATCCGCTAGGATGTTAGCACTCTGCAGGTGCGAGACTCACGTTTGTCATCGATGCCCACCGGCCCCATCTCCATCCACGAAGGAGGCTTGTTCCGGTCGAACGGGATCCAGTGCTTCCTGTGCTTCGAGCTCATTGTCAGTCGTGCAAAAGGCTTTGAGCTCACAGAATCCACTCGTAGTCGGCGAGGGTCATTCCCGAGCCGACCTTGCAGATGGTGGTGAACCTGTAATCAGCGTCTGCGCCATTTGGTCTCTCACCTTGGCCGCTCTCCGCTACCATCAGGTTCTTGGGGTATTCTCAGACCACACAGGAGACTGGAGATCTTGCCTGTGCGGCCGCCTTGCCCCCACCAGCCTCCGATCACCAGCAGGTCGAGGTTCTGCGTGTCGTCAGCAGCTGGATATCATCAGACGTACCTCTCCCATCTGGTCCGCGTACTCGGGCTTCACCTTCACCCACTCAGAGGAGCGGCCATTGGTCACGTATCGAGTGTTAGTCTTCTTGACGACCAATCCTTCTCCCCTGGTATTTGTCAGCTCCGGCTGTAGCAAGCAGCAGCTCACTTTTGCTCCAGAATGTCCTCCAGGAAGTTGCGGATGTCCTTCCCTGTCTTGCCCCTTCGCTCTTCGACATACTCGAGGCGACCCTTGAAGGCATCCAGGTTGCCGAACAGCCTGGGAGAGTGCAGAAGCTTCTTCCGCTCGTCCAGGCGCCGGTCTGTCAGACATTTGCCGTTGAGGTAAAGGATGTCGAAGATCTTGACTGGCGGTTAGCTAGCGAATGCGGAGCATGTAGCTTACAGCACGGTCTAGGAGCGTTCTCATCGTTCGCCTTGTCTGAGGATTAGCAAGCCAACGAGCACAAAGTCTCCCACCGAGCGCAGCCGTTTTGAGGGATCCAAAGGCGAGGTACTTCTCGAGAGCTGGGTCCCAGACCATCATCTCTCCATCAAGGATGACGCTAAAGGTCAGTTGTATAGCCTCACAGGTCCACTCACCTCTGCACTCCGGGCTCGAAGGCAGCAGATATGAACGGAGTCAGGCTACCCTCCCCGACATGCGCCCCGTAGAGATACGCTGGGAGTTAGCGTTACCTAGCACTCTAACTCACTGTAGTCCTTCGCCTTACGTGAGCAGTAGAACCACTCGGCGCCCCCTCCGCGCATGTGAAGCTGAATGCGCTCGCCGTCCAGCTTCTCCTCCATGATGAACTCCTGGCTGGGTCCGCCAACTAGCTTTGCGATAGCTTCGTGGTTGGAGTTCGGAGAACGATGGCAAAGTTGTGGAAGGAAGCACTTGAACAGATCGATGTCCGCTTGCTGTGTCGTCAGCTTCTTCAAAACGTCGGCAAGCTCACATGCTTTTCCAGCCTGATGTCTGGCTCGTACAGAGTCCAGCACACACGTTTCAGATCAGAGCAGACGTTGAACAGGGTGCCGGCTTCGGGGTGAAGACAACTCAGAACGCCCTTCTCCTTCACGGATATCCTCAGGTCTGTGGTCAGCTAACCCACTGCCGATCATCCATCGCACCTTTGAGAATGATCCTGATGATCCATTCTTGCTCAGCCGCAGTGGCCTTCTCGTTCACAGTGCGCAGAATCGCGACTACATCGGCACTGTCATGTTAGTTTGGTTCAGCAAAGCAGTAGCTACGTTTTGAGGTTGGGTCCAGCCAGCTTGTCGAGTATGTCGTTCACGTCACCTATCGTAAGGGAGCCTTGCTCTACCGTCGATCTCGCCTTGATCTCATGGTACGCTACGCGCGCAAAGTCACCGCTGGCGTTTTCCTTTGCGTCAGCATCCGGCATGGGAAGAAAGCTCACCTGCCCTTCGACAGGCGTTTTCCAGTTCTTTAGACGTTTAGCTGCATCTCCGTGCTTGTCTAGTCCCAGAACTTCCGTGTAAGCTCTGGCAAGATTTGCTTCCTTCAGGTGGTAGACAGGGCGCTCTCGATCACGCTACGGTCAGAGACGACGATTCGCACATGTAGCTTACGTCGGGCAACAGCAGACGGATGAGAGGGTAGAAGTCGTTGCCGACCCTAGTCCTCCAGATGTCCATGAATCTTGTAAGCGTGTCTATACGCTTCCCCGGCTTCTCGTTCCTCAGGCGGTCCATCGTCGAGCACAGAATGCCAAAGGCCGGCGTGTCATTGAAGTTGCGACAGCCGGCCGGACGCTCGATTTGCGTAGCTGGGGCAAGTTGAGAGGGTGCCGGCGCATTCTGGGACTCCTCCTGGGTGTGCGAGGGATAGACTTTGCCATCCCGATAGACCGGCATGGCGTTGCGCGGGTCGAGGAAGGCGGCAAGAAAGACAAGGACAACAACAACATCAGGTGAGCGGCAATGGCGGATGATGTCAACTGACAGTGCGGGGCACCAGTCGGCGGCCTGGCGGCGACCTGGGCACTCGGAAAGTCTGAGTGGCGTCACGTGAAGCAGCACGGACTGTCGGGTCTCCTCCGCCCAGACTCGTGCGTGTCTGCCGATTGAGAGATAGATCACTGTCAGAGCTCGGCCACAGGGGTGACCGGAGCGATCGGACAGGGCGGCGGCCGTTCACACGAGGGAGAGGTGCATCGCGCTTCCAGACCGTTCTTTTGGTCGCCGCAGAATGCGCGTTCAAGATGCGAGGCATGCAACAACAAAGCGATGCGCCCGAGGTGGCGCGATGGGGCGGCAATGGATGGTCTGAGGGTGGAATGGAATAGGGCATGGTAAAATCTTAATAGCGGGAACAAACGCAGATTTGACTAGGCTAATACCTACCCAGATTGCAGGGTAGCGTAGCAGGGCCCAGAGCCGAGAGCCAAGGGTTTGGTCGCCGGCCGAACGTGGTTAGATCAGCCATGGCGCAGGACACACGGGCTCCACGCCCGAGGCTGACTTTCACCAGCGGAAATTCACGGTGGCCTGCGCGTCCTCGTCTCGTCCGTTTAACGCCTCGAAGAATCGTACAACTCTTTCCGGCCTCTCTCTCTCTTATCTCTTCATCTCTTTGACCGATCTCCCTTCTCCTATCGCCTCTTCAGTGACGACCACTGTTCACTGAGCAGTCCACTCTTTCGACCTGTCCATCCTTTCTCTTTGATCCCTCCCTGTCCTATCCTCCTTTCACACGACCACCCCTCAGCTCCACATCTCCAACATGCACCAGGCTCGCATTTTCGCCAACGCCGACGTGTCAAAGCGTAAGTTGACTTGACAAAGCAAGAGGCACGGTCGCTAACAATTGCAGGCAACACGCGCAAGCAGTGCTGGATCACCTACAACGGAAACGTCTACGATGTCACCGAGTTCCTCGAGGACCACCCCGGTGGCGATGACCTGATTCTCAACGTTGCCGGCGGAGACGTTGGCACGATCATGGCCGACCCGACGTCGCACGCTCACTCGACCTCCGCCTACGAGATGCTCGAGGAGTTCAAGATCGGCGAGCTCGGCGGCGACGAGAAGATTGTCTCGGAGGACTGGGTTCCCGATGTCGACTTCCACCCGGACGAGACCAACGTCAAGTCTGACTACGACAAGAACAAGTTCCTCGACCTTTCGCGTCCTCTCCTCATGCAGGTTTGGGGTGCTCCTTGGTCCAAGGAGTACTACCTCAGCCAGGTGCACAACCCACGCCACCTGAAGGAGTCCGCGCGTCTGTTCGGCCCCGACTTCCTTGAGGTCTTCACCCGCACCAAGTGGTACGTCGTGCCCCTTGTCTGGGGCCCGATCACCGCGTTCCTGTTCTACCTGTCGGCTCTGCAGTTCACCAACTCTGCGATCACGGCTAAGGACCTGCTCAAGTTCCCGCTGCAGATGCCCCTCCCGACGCCCAGCGCGATGGGCCTCGTCAAGACGATCCCCTGCTTCCTGCTCGGCAACCTGATCTGGACGCTGCTCGAGTACGGCATGCACCGGTTCCTGTTCCACATTGACGACCACCTCCCGGACCAGAACTGGGCCATTGTCCTGCACTTCCTCCTGCACGGCATCCACCACTACCTGCCGATGGACCGCCTTCGTCTCGTCATGCCTCCGCTCCTGTTCCTCGTCCTCGAGACGCCGTTCACCAAGCTCGCGCACCTCATCTTCCCCAAGGCGATCGCCAACGGCATCATCGCGGGCGCCTTCGCGTTCTACATCCTCTACGACTGCTGCCACTACGCGCTCCACCACACCCGCCTCCCGCAGTACCTCGCCGAGCTTAAGCGCTACCACCTGGCGCACCACTACAAGAACTACGA
The DNA here is from genome assembly GCA_039545375.1 of Trichosporon faecale. Taxonomy (NCBI): domain Eukaryota; kingdom Fungi; phylum Basidiomycota; class Tremellomycetes; order Trichosporonales; family Trichosporonaceae; genus Trichosporon; species Trichosporon faecale. The sequence goes on along the minus strand of BCLU01000004.1, from coordinate 2,193,070 downwards.
GCTCGGCTTCGGTGTCACGTCCAAGATCTGGGACGTCGTCTTCCACACCGAGCTGTTCCTGTAACGGCGCGGCTGGGCGCACGGAACGATCAGAAACGAAAACAAAACATCTTACTAAAGCTGTCAAAGGACGATTAATGACATACCCGCGAGCGACCAGCGAGCGATCTATAGAGCCATGTACAAGATAACAGAAAACGAGAAGGCTGGGCCTGATGCAACCTCTCCATCCCTTTGATCCTCTTGACTGCTGACCGATGGCTTTCGAGGTGCGACGATTCGTGGCGCTGCTGACAATAGACTGTGGCATGAGTGGGTCGCCGCTGCGGCCAATGGGGCGAGACGCCTCGGGACGAGCAGGAACTGTATTCTGCGGGTTCTACGGTGCGATGTGGTCTGATGTTGACAGCCCTCGGAGAGGGCAGGAGGCACGGCGACGATCGCTCTCCACGTTGAGTCCGAGTCCGGTGTACGAACCGTCGATCTCCGCACGCGGAGCACGTCGTTCCTCGTGCCTCTGTGCTGGCCTTCACGTGCTCCGAAGCTCACCCCGTGGTGCATGTGCATGTGGCCAGGCGGCGTCCTCATTGTCGCTGGATAATACGGACACGTCTGCGTCGTCAGTGGGGCCAGGCATGCACACGTCGCTGGCGTCGTGCTGGAATGTCAGCCTTAGCGTCCCCCAGTCATCCAGGCCAGACTTCGGGTGGCTTGGAACGTTGCCGCTCGCGCGCTCGTGTGGCGGAAAATCCTTCCCCACGGGGTCACAGCCGGTCGTACCGGCAATCTCTACGTTCCGACGTCATGTTATCCTTCTCGCAACCCTAACATTTCTGCAACCTCAACGTCCCCATGGCTCCCTCAGACCGACATTCGAGGCACATGCTCCTCTCAGAGCTGCCTAAGCTCACTCCGGAGCAGGTCGCTGCGTAAGTTCTTCTTTGCTTCTCGGCGCCGTCGCCGCCTTTCAGATTTCGAGGAGCGATGCGATGTCGGCGGTCTCCGCCGATCGATCACTTTGAGTCACTGGCCGCCGTCTTCCCCATGGCTTCCGACTGCCCAGCCAGTGGATGTGTGCGCTGGTAACCTACTGATCCCTCTCACACCGATACACGCGCTGAGATCGTTTCCACTTCAGCTAACAGCAGGAAACCCCGCCTTGTTGCGCCCAGCAAGACGACGCAGGTATCGCACCAGCAGTCGACGTGGTCTGCGCCGCCAACAAGCGTACTGCTCGTTCACAAGGAGTGTAGTGATGAGGTGAAGCAGGCAGTGGGCGAAATCCTCGCATACTTCCGGGACACGTACCCCTCCGTGCGGATCCTGGTCGAGGCGCACACGGTACGGGATCACCCCGATTTTGACGTCGTTGTTGTTGGTAAGTGCTCTTCCTCCGGAGGAAAGATACGGTCCGCTGACTCCCAGACGAGGGCACAAAACCCCATGAGCTGTTCCCATACACGCACCTCGTCCTCTCTCTCGGCGGCGACGGTACGGTGCTCCATGCCGCCAGTCTGTTCGGTGAGGGAGAATGTCCTCCCGTGCTGTGTTTCTCGATGGGCAGCCTCGGATTCCTGCTCCCCTTCCACATCGCGAGCTTCAGGGACGTGCTCGCGCAGACGCTGTCGGGCAGTGTCTCGATTCTGTATCGTATGCGACTCGAGTGCCGGTTCCTCGACAAGGAGGGCAAGCGTATCGACGGCAGTCCCGAATCGTGGCAGGTTATGAACGAGATCGTCCTCCATCGGGGCAAGTACTCCCACCTCGCGGTGCTTGACGCGTTCCTCAACGACCAGCACTTGACGGAGGCCATCGTGCGTGTCACACAAAGCAGCTGATAATGCGCGCCGAGCTAACCCCAGTGCGACGGCCTCATGCTCTCAACACCGACAGGTAGTACGGCGTACAACCTCTCCTCGGGAGGGCCAATAGCGCACCCCGAGGCCGACACACTCCTTCTCACCCCCATCGCGCCGCGATCACTCTCCTTCCGAACAGTCGTACTGCCAGGGGACGCAACAGTGCAGCTGCAGATCTCGCCGCGCGCCCGCGCACCGGCAACACTGAGCCTCGACGGGCGCGAGGTCGGCAAACTGCGCAAAGGCGACAATGTAGTGATCAAGCGGAGCCAGTGGCCGATTCCGTGCATCGAGCGCGGCGGGGGACCGGGCAAGGGCTGGCTGAAGGATATCAAGTGAGTTCGGGTGCGGCCGTAGGCCGAGCATCAAAGCGTCAGAGTGCCTTTCGCTGACAGCAGCCAACTGCTCCTGTTCAACTCGGGCTTCGTGAACAAGGCCAAGCTCTAATTCCATTGTCCGACTTGGCATTGTGAGGTGTGTTGATAGACAAAACTGTAGAGTGGCACGTCATGCAAGATGAAACACGTTCGGAGGCTGGCACGCGCGCGTGGATCTCGGCGCCGAGCGGGCGCCGATCAGCGGCGCAGCGCAGCACCTCGACGCGGGCAACGACGCGGCCTGGCCATCCTCATGCAGGATACGACGCGGTGGAGCATTTGGCTCGGTCCGTTAACCTAACTCATGGTTGGGTGTCGGAAGCTCTGAAGCTCCCCGGAAGCTCTCCGGGGATCCCAAGTGGAGGCCGAGCGCAGATACGCGCTGATCGACGCTCGGTGATGTCACACGCCCACACGCCCTCTGGCTCGCCTGAGGCGCGCTGATCTTGGCCGTTTGATGAGATGACCGAGGAGACCTCGTTTACCACACGTTCATGCTGCTTGCTGCTTGCTGAAGGGGATTAATTAGCTGCATGCGTGGTCACGGACCGACACCCCGCTGCCGAGGTCGGCATACTACGGCCCGCGTATGTCTGTGGAGCACTGATCTTTCGAGCATGCATCGCAGCGTTAGGAAGCACGCTCCGAAGGAAGGAAGGAGGGGCACAGAAGCAAGTGCGCTATATGCGCTAATGGCTAGCCTTCCAGAAGGGGGGAACGCTATCCGACGCTAGCCCATTAGACTGATCTAGGCGGACACAGCCTCTGCTCTCTGCACGTTCAGCTGTGCATCATGTGGCTCAGCTGGCTCAGCTGAGAGTCATGAGAGGGAGCACGTATGACACAAGCCAAGCCCGCCAGGCCGCCAGGCGCGCCTGGCCAGGCCGAGTGACATCAACGGCTTGTCGGGGAGGGCTTTGGCTTGGGCTCCACCGTCCCGTCAATGAGTCCGAAGGTGAGTTCGGGTCAACATCGTCGGGCGAGGGAGAACGGGGTGAGTCGCCCCTATGCTGCCCTTGTCCCTCAGCCTCGATGGCCCTCGATGGCCCTCGATGTTTCGTACCTTTCGACTTGTGCGGCTGCCTGCGGGCAGTGGCCGCAGCAGCTTGCCTGCCAACCTCGACTTGGCCCCCACTCACACCCGCCTTGCTTCTTCACCCAGCAAGCCCAGCAAAGGCAGCTGGGCAAGCCAGGTTTAGCACGGCAGGGCCCCCAGGGCAGACAGAGCATTCAGTAGAGCTTCCGCGGACACGCTCGTTCAGAATAGCAGGCTAGGAACGCCGAGCGTGTCGTGAGCAGCATTCACGCCCAGGTTTGAGTGCTGCCAGGCACGGAAAAGGTACGGGAGGAACCCAGCTCATGTCCCATGTCCCTCCGGCCCTCTCCTCGTACCCCCCAGCATTAAGGCTCAGCCAGATGACTCCTGGGCACGCTGGGTGGTAAGCTTGCTCACTCCTTGAGGACCCCGAGGAACCTGGGGACCTGGAGGGACCTGGTTTTGGAACTGGTTCACAGCTTTGGCTCTGATTCGCCCGCCTGATGGGCCCATCCCTGCCAGACCCTGCGGGACCCTGGCCAGCCGCCTCTTTTCTGGTCTGCAATTCTAGGGCAAAGGCGACCATGGCTGGGATGCGTAGGGTGTCGTAGGGTTTCGTAGGGCCGCCGAGTGCTCTAAACAAGGGCTCGTCCCTGGGTGCCCTGTCTCTTCTCGTCCAGCTTAGACACAGCAGACAGCAGCCTGCAGCCTGCTCTCTCCAGCGAGCTCTGCTGAGGCAACAGCGGAGACAACTCGGAGCAGACAGCCAGACAAGGCACTGGTCTATAATGGGACCAGCAGGCAGTAGAGTTGGAATTACGCCGATTACGTTTGCAGATTTTCGATTTCCAGAGTCTACCAATTCACAGAGCGCAGATTGGAATAAGCTGGACCTGATCAGTGTGCTAACGTGTGTGCCTTGGACCTAAGTGTGGGATGTGGGATCGGACTGAGGTCTACGGAGAACAGGACGGGGACGGCGGTGCCTCGGCGGTGCACCTGGATGCACTCGGATGGATGCTGAGCATGAGTACGCCTTCGCTGGAGCGGAGCACGATCGCTGGAGTCGGCGTCCTGTCGGCGACCGGCACGCGGACGTACAGGATACCCAATTACTGCCGAGGAAGAGGACGTTGAGCCCGAAGCCGAACCCGACAGGAGATACGTCGTTGCGTAGGCAGAATGCCTGGTGGGTCTGCTTCGATGACGACTCGCTCGCTTCGTTCATTTCGTATCATGACATGAACATGAATTTGCCACGAGGACGGCCATGCAGGCAGACCACTGGTGACGAACATGGGGAAGGAAGGGTGATTGCCATGGGGCAATGTGTGCCGGCTGCGGCAAGTGTGCCGGGTGCGCGAGTGCGGGGGTGGGTGATGGGTGACAGCATGACGCGGGGCGTTACGCCAGCTGACGGTGGTGATGGCATGGCTTTGATGAGCTGCATCTGCATCATGCACGTTCACGACGCTGCAGCAGTCTGCAGTATTCCGCTGGTTGAGCCGCCGTCGCTGGATGCTTAAGCTCTAAGGCTGGCTGAAGGGCTGACGGCTTGACGGGCTTAAGCCTTCCCCTTGCATGTCCTGTCGACCTGAAATGCATCGACCTGCCGTCGTGGTGTCGGAACGTGTGTCGAGCCAAAGAAGCTGGACAGCTGAAAGTAATGTCGAGTAATCTCTAGTACAAGGTTGGGTGCAGCAAGGGACTGGTGAATAGAGATGGCATAAGGTCGGACTAATAGGCATAATTAAGCTTTGGGCTTAGTGAACGAACCGCCGGTTACAACGTGACGGGACCAAATGAAAATCGTTGCTGGCAGCTGCCGCAGGTCTCACAAGGTCTCGCAGGTCTCGTGCCCCTTGGCTGCCCTGCATGGCCCTGCGTGGCCCTGCACCTGCGTCCCTTGCCCCTGGCTGAAAACCCTGTGCCCTGGCTACCCAGGTCCCAGAGCTGCCACCCAGCAGGCTGAGTGCCCAGCCAGCCCAGCCAGCCTAGCCAGCAGAGTCGACCCAGCTGCCATCACCCATCACCCACCCCTCACGCCCTCCCCATCCATTCATCCACCCCCGAACACCCATACCCCTTCTTTCCGCCCTCCCTCCGACCACCAGCTGTCCCCTCGCCTCGCCTCGCCGCGATCCGTTTTCCTTCAACAGTCTCCATCCAACATCTCGACACCACCCCCCTACACCCATCTCCGCACACAGCAACAGTGAGTGGCCTGCCCCCTCCGTCTCCCGTTTGCGTCCGAGCACCCGACAACCGACAAAGGCCCCGGCGGCACACCCGCACCTACCCAGCACACGACTCTGCGCCGCCCCCAGTCTGGCGGCCGCCTCGACAGATCAGCTCATGTTCCCTCCCTTCGACGAACAGACCCCTATCTTACCCATCCTCTACCACTCTTCCCCTTCCCCCACACTCGCTCGAGAACAAGCTGACATCCCTTCCAGCGTCCGCCGCTAACCATCCGGTCAGCGACCAGTCACCGCCTCTCCCCCTCCCGTCATCGCTTTTCCTCTTCTCCGCGCGCCGCCTTACCATCTAGCTTCCGTGACGCCGACAGAGTGACAGCACCCTCCGACAGCACCTCCTCTCTCCTCTGCGCGCGGGTCCAAGCGACCTAGCCGCCGCCAATCATCGACTCGCTCGTCGCCCCCTCCGTCGCCGTTCGTCCGGCGGCGTAGTGACCCACCGGGAAAAAGACTTTGTGCGCCTTTGTGTGTCCCTCGAGTCCCATAGCTCCTTGCCCCTCACGCGGATTCCTTCCACCTTGTAACGATCCATCCGACCGTCCGACCGACACTTCCTCAACCCGCTCCCCTCTACAGCGGTGGCAACCCAGCATCCATCCCCCAGCATGTCCAATTTTGGACAGGCCTTCCAGAATGCTGGATTCGACCCCTCCATCCTCTACCAGCTCCCGAACAACGGTGGCAACGTCAATCCGGCGGCCCTCAGCGGCATGACCGGTGGCGTTGACCAGAGCCAGCAGCAGCAGGGCATGCAAGGCTTCAACCTCAGCAACGCTGCCATCTCGAACGCGCTCGGCGGCAACACGAACAATGTCGGCGGGGCCGCTGCCGGTGGCGGGGGCGCATTACCCACCAACTGGTTGAATTCTTTCAACTCGCTCCAGTCCCACGCCAGCCAGCAACTCGACCAGCGAGCACGGCAACAGCAGGCGATGGGACAGCAGCAGCAGCAGAACCCCGGCCAGACGCCCAATGTCATGGGCTCCGCGCCGTCACAGTTTGACCTCGTGAGTGATGCACCGGGAGTGCGCATGCTGACCCGATTTAGCTTCGTATGCAGGCAGTCCGTGCGGGCGTGACAAATGCGGGGGGCCAGACACCGAATCCGGCCGTCCTCGCCCAGCAGATCCAGCACGCCCAGCAGCAATTGCAGCAGCAGCGATTCCAGCAGGCTCAGCAGCAGCAGGTCCAGCAGCAGATCCGGCCCGGCGTCCAGCCCCAGCAGCCGATGCAGCAGCAGAACGCGACCCAGCTGCAGCAGAACGCGGCGCAGAAGGCCGCCGAGGCCCTTTTCAACGCAAAGGTAAGTCCGAAGGTCGAACATGTCTGACTGATTCTGCAGGACGTCAGTGGCTTGCCCCCGCAAACAATCAACCAGTACGCCGCTTTGATCCAGAAAGGAGGCATGAGCACCCCGGAAATGAGGGCTGCGATGTTGCGATTGTGAGTCGGCTTCGATGGATCTGGTCACTGACATTCGCAGGCAGCAGGTGCAGGCGGCTCAGCAGGCCGCGAACAAGAACGCGGCGGGAGGCTCGGGGCTCGGCGGCGTCGACCCGAACAACAGCAACGCGCCGCTAATGACGACCAACCCCTTGCAGTCACAGGCCCAAGTGCCCGGCTTACCTCAGGCCGCACAGACGATGACTGAGGCTCAGCGCCGGGAACTGTTCGCCAACCGCATCAAACAGAGCGGCCTGACTCAGGCCCAGCTTCTCGCTCTTGCCCAGCAGCAGCGTCAAGCGCAGGCGCAGGGACAGCGAACGTTAAGCGCCGGTAGCCTCGCCCAGCTTCAGCAGGCCGGCCTCTTCGGCCTGAACGGCGGACAGCCGCTGCCGCCGCATCTGCAGCAGCACCTGATCAACCAGTTGAAGCAGTCGCAGATGGGCAACCAGAACCAGCAGCAGCAGCAGCCTGGTCAACCCCAGCAGCCTCAACAGCCGGGTCAGCAGCAGCAGCCTCAGCAGCCCCAGCAGCCGCAACAGCCTCAGCAGCAGCAGCCTCAACAGCAGCAGCAACCCCAGCAGGCTCCTCAGCAGCAGACGCCGCAGCAGCAACCCCAGCAGCTCCAGCAGCAGCCTCAGCCTCAACAGCAGCAGCCGCAACAGCAGACGCTGCAGCAACAGCCTCAGCAGCAGGCTCCGAACATGCAGAACCCGGGGATGCCGAACATGGGACAGAGCGTCCCGATGGCGAATCAGCTGTCGCAGAATGCCCAGCAGCCGGGCGCTGGTGGAGTCGGGGGCGCAGGTGGACCGTGGAACATGCAGCAGACCGCTCCGACGCAGAACTTCCCTCCGGAGGAGGACTGGCTCCGCGTCCTGCGCAGCCTGCACCAGCGCCCCGATCTGCAGTACCCGCTCGTCAACGGCAAGCCGGTCAACCTCTACCGGTTGTTCGCTTACGTCTTCGCATACGGAGGCTACCGCAAGTTTGACAGCCAGCCGATCGACAAGCTGTGGACGACCGCCGCTCAGGCGATCGGCTTCCTCCCGTCGAGCCAGCCTGGTGCTGATCCGAGCACGATCGCGCGGCAGATCTCGGAGGTCTACCACCAGTTCCTGAGCCGTCTCGAGGAGCTCTGGATGCAGAACCTGCAGGCCGGGCAGCGCAACCAGCAGCAGCAGCAGCAGAACCCCGGCGGCGTCAACCAGCAGAACGCTGTGCGCCCCCAGGGTCTCATGCCGCAGCAGAACCCCGGTCAGCAGTCGACGCCCCAGCAGGCTCCTCAGCAGCTGCCGCAGCAGCAGCCTCAGCAGCCCCAACAGCCCCAGCAACCGCAACAGCAGCAGCAGCCCCAGCAGCAGCAGATGAACGTCCCGCCCAACCCTCAGCAGCCCGGTCAGATCCGCCCCAACATGACCAACGGCTTGACGCAGGAGTTCATGAACGCGGTCGCGCAAAACCAGGGTATGACCCTGACCGAGGAGCAGCAGCGCATCATGCGGGCTCGTGTCGCGCACGCTCAGAGCATGCAGCAGCAGGCTCAGCAGAACCAGCAGAACCAGCAGAACCAACAGAACCAGCAAAACCAGCAGAACCAGCAGCAGCAGAACCAGCAGAACCAGCCGACACCGCAGAACCAGCAGCAGCAGACTCCTCAGAACCAGCAGCAGCCGACACCGCAGAACCAGCAGCCAACGCCTCAGCAGAACCAGCCACCCCAGCCGAACCCGCACCCCGTCAGCTTCCAGGAAGTAGTCGCGAACCTTCGTCACAAGGAGGCCCAGCTCGAGGCTGCGTTCCTGAACACGCGCAAGCAGACCGTTCAGATCCCGCCCGAGCAGCAGGCCGAGTACCGCTCTGTTCTTGAGAGCGTAGTCCGCCTTGCGACCGAGGCCAAGCAGAGGAGCCCGCTGTTCAGTGTCGTCGCCCAGACCGCCGAGGACCGGACACGCTGCCACGGTCTCGTTCAGCTCACCGCCATTTGCTCTGCCGCCGTCAACAAGACGAAGAGCAACCAGCCATGCTTGACGTTGAAGGAGCTCGAGGGCGTCCGCAACCGCCTCAAGCTTGTCATCGACGAGGCCTCTGTTCACCTGCAGCAGGCGATGACCGACCCGAACATCCGCAAGCGCATGCAGTCGCTCACCAACCACAACCAGACCGAGGCGATGCGCGCTGCGGCTGCTGCGGCCAACCAGCAGAACCAGGCTGCCCAGCAGGCTCAGCAACAGGCTCAGCAGCAGCAGCAGGCTCAGCAACAGGCTCAGCAGCAGCAGCAGGCCCAGCAAGCTCAGCAGCAACAACAGCAGCAGCAGCAGATGAACGCCGCCGCCGCGATTGCCGCCGCCAGCAACAACGCTGCTAACAACAACGCCCCTGCTCCGACGAGTGCCAGCGCCAACTCCAACACCCCTCAGCAGGCGGCCCACGCTCTCAGCCCCGAGATGCTCAACAACCTCATTAAGCGCCCGCTGAAGCAGGAGGACCTGAAGCCGCCGCCACTGCCCAAGAGCCGGAAGGCCAAGGTCTCCGAGTCCCCGAAGCCCGCGCCGACGGACGCCCAGACGCCGCGAACACCAGCGGCTGCCACTACCCCGCAGGCCGAGGCGTCGACGCCGTCAACAGCAGCTCCTAAGCGACCGGCGAAGCGTAAGAGCTCCGTCGCTCAGACCCCGAAGTCGGCCAAGCGAGCAAAGGCCGAGGAGGATGCCCAGAGTGAGAAGGCGCCGACACCAGCAGCCCCGACTGCTCCCACTCCTCAGAACGTGGAGTCGGTCCCGACACCAGGCAGCACCTCTGGAGCGACTCCGGCGGCGGCTGGATTCTCGGGCAACGCGATCAACGTGTCTCGGGCGACGCACGCGGACTACTTCGCGCAGCAGCAGAAGGGTGCGCAGCAGGAGCGTGACCAGAACGCTGCTTTCTTCGCTCAGCGACAGGCTGTTGGCGCGTTCGACGGAGACGTCAACGCTGCCCTCAACATGTGGACGTCTGCGCAGATGGTGCCGCCACAGGGACCCGCGCCGCCACCTCCTCTTGGCGACGGCCCCGGCGGCCTGACGATGACGGCGCAGACGGACGACGCGCTGGCGGACCAGTCTTGGCATGATTTTATAAACGAACAAAATTTTGACCCAGATGAGCCGACACCGTTGCTGACGCGGTGCCGGTCTCTTGACACCGACCCCGAGTGCAGCCCCCGCGACGGCGACATCCTTGGTCGCTCGCCGCTGACGGCGATGCACGCCCACGCAGTCGGCATGCACCCTGGCGTTTTCGACCCGAACGACAAGTTTGCGACGCGGCGGATCCCGCTCATGAGCCCGTCGGCGCAGCTCTACAACGGCATGTTGTTTGTCAACACCGAGGTCGAGCACCCGGGCGCGATGGAGCCCTTCCTCTGATCTGGACAACTACGCTTATCGACTTCTATATTCGAATCCTTCTATATTATGTTCTCCCCGTCGCCCTCGACTTGTCTTTTCTCTTCCGGTTTGACTTTCCACGCCTGCGATTCCCCCGTTTTCCATTTCCTCTTTTCCTTTTTCCTCTCTCCTCCCTGCCTCTGCGAGTATCCTATCCTGGACTGGGTGACGAACGATGATGTGTGTGTATTGTGTCGTTGCTAGAACCCTTATCTGAAACCAAGCAAGCTTTACGGACGGCCTCCCGCGTCCGTGGCGAAACGCAAACGAGTGTGCCCATGTAGTAGTAGCGTACATGCATAATCTGAAGACTCGAAGGACTCTGACAGGCGATCGTGATGGGCGATCGGAGACTTGACTTGTGATTGAGGGCGTGACACGTGGACGGAGCAACGTTTGTTATGTGTTGCCTCGTGATTGTGCGCCTCGTGGTGGCAACCTTGTGATTGAGAGGGGCGTCGATGTTGTCACAGAAGGTGCAGAGCATGCAGAGGGGTCGTGGGTGGTGGGTGTCATTGTCCTGTTGGTGAGAAGAGTGTCCTGAGTAGTGTTTCGGATGTGTGGCAGGGGATTAAGTGATTGGATGGTGGCTGCGTAATAGAAGATTAGCTTCTGGAACTTGGAACATTAGGAATGCAGCGTAATCACCTGAATCGCTGGGTCACACTGGATTACGGGACCACGTTTAATTCTGTTAGGCTGCGAACCTTGGGCCTTGGGTGACCCTGCCTCCTGTCGGCTGCTGCCTGGGCCTCGGCGCCTGGCTGCTGGCTGGCTGGCGGCTGCCTTGAACCCAGAGAGAGCCCAACTGAATTCGAAGCTGCAGGCTGGGGTCTCCTCAGATCCTCCGACCCTCCGACGTAGGCTCGGTCGTTGTTTGGTCCATCGGCCAAGCGGTCCGCCGCAATCTTTCATGACTCCCTCGACCTCGACACGGCCGTCACCTCTGATCTCACATCCGCCTTCGCTTGCACTGATCGATCACAAACCATCACACTCCCACTTCCTTCAAAGTTCGCACACTCCCCTCTCCCCGCGTCCCCTGTTGCGACTCGAGTCGACTCCGCTTTTCGTCGGATCTCGCCTCGCGCGCCCCTCCCCCGGAAGCGATACTACCCCCGCCCTAGTGTGCTGCTGCTGGTATCCTCTCGCTCCTCCCTCACTCTGCAGGACCCATCCTCTTCAGCCTTCAGCCACCTCGCCGCCTTCCCTCACATAAACGCCCTCACCCAGGTTGGACGCCAACCTCATTGTCAACCTCTGCGTCTTCCTTTTTCGCGTCGCGCACTTGTGCATACCAAACCACGAGCCACCCGGCCACATCCGTTTCGGTTCACTTCTCCTACCGTCTCCTGCCGTCCCGCCTCCCGACACCGCCTCTGCCGGTATCAGTGAACCACAACTCTCTCTCTCTCTCTACGCGCGCACCGAATCGAGCCTGAGCCCAGATCAAGCACGACCCGTATCGCCCGCCTTCACCATTTCTTTGTTCGCAACCATTTCACCTCTCGCAGAACGCCGACTCGACGCTCCGACTCGGTCCTCGACGTCAAGCCAACCACACCATTACCGCGTCCGCTGCCCGCTCTAGCCCTCGGCCCCGGAGGAGAGGCGCACGTTCCACCATGCCTTCCTCAAAGTCGAGCCTGGACAAGCGCGACGTCTACTACCGCAAAGGGAAGAGTGACGGTTAGTATTGCCCTCTCTTGCTCGTTCTTCGCGATTAACACAGCTCGAAGGATACCGCGCCCGGTCGGCTTACAAGCTCCTCCATCTCGGTGAGTCCACACAGAACACAACTCGCGGCCCCAGACATGGCGGCCGCAGGTACGCCAAGTGCGGGTCGACACTAAATGGTGCTCGTCATGTCCGACGCGGGCTGTTCTAATCCTGGAAGCTTGGCCTGATCCTGACTAACGTTACAGATGAAGAATACGACCTGTTCACTGGCGTCAACACTGCTGTCGACCTCTGCGCCGCGCCGGGTTCGTGGTCGCAGGTGCTCGCTACGCATCTGAAGTGAGTCTTCGCCCGCCATCGGCACGACGCATTTCTTCCGGCTGGACTCGCACCTCGCACCGCGCGTTTCCTTCCCTCCCTCACCTAATGTTCTGTCCGCCTTCCCTGGACTGGGCTCCGTGCTCGACCCAAACCCTTAAGCCCCAATGTATGCTGACAGCGGCAGGCCCGGTCGCGCTGGCTCCGACTCGCGCATCGTCTCGATTGACCTGCAGCCCATGGTGCGTATTGCGCATGCCGCGGCTAGTGGTGACTGACTTCCCCCGCAGGCACCTTTGACCGGCGTCACGACGATGCAGACCGACATCACCTGCCCCGACACAGTCCCGCGCGTCCTGGAAGCGCTTGGTGGGCGCAAGGCCGACTTGGTCGTCTGCGATGGCGCTCCCGATGGTACGTATCACACGCTCAAGCCAGCGTCTGTGGCCGTCTCGGAACAAGCTGACGACCAGTTACCGGTGTCCATGACCTGGACGCTCATCTCCATGCGCAGCTCATTTTGGCGGTACGTGACTGCGAAGCTTGAAGCGCAGCAGCGGTAGCGCGTGTCGTGTCGTGTGTCGCGCAGGATGGATGCGCAGCAGCACGCGCGCGCGACTGCCCGATCGCCTAGCGTCGGATCCTAGGGCATCGTGCTGATCGTCCCAGGCTCTAACGCTGTCGTTGACGCTAATGGCCCCCCACGCCACCCTCATCTTCAAGATTTTCCTCTCACCTCTCGATCCTCAAGCGGCTATCCTTCGCTCGCAGCTCTCGACATTCTTCCCCGGTCCGCCTCCCGGACAAGACATCGACGAGGACGAGGACGACATGGCCGGAAAGCCTGGCTACGATCGGATAGGGCGCCGCGGCGGCGTATGGGTGCGTAAGCCCAGGAGTAGTCGCAAAGGTAGCGGGGAAGCTTTCATCGTTTGCCGTAACTTTGACCCGACCACCGTTCCTCTACCGAGTATCATCTCGCCCCAAGCCTACGAGACGTTCAAGCGCGACATTGGCTCGACGCTGACTCTCGAGTCGCTGTCGGCTCTGAGCTCCAACGGCGGCATCGACCCGACCTGGTCTGAACGCAAGCGATACGTCGGCGGTGGGGATCTGAACGGCAGCGCCCCAGCGGCTGGCATGCATTTGCCGTTACCGTCCCACCGCCGGGACTCGTCGCTTAAGAGCCTCGACGAGATTCCTTCCCCCATCGACACGCGTGCCAGCTTCCTCTCGTCGTCGCCTATAAGGGAGCAGCTGTCCGAGTTTGAAGACTTCCGCCGCGGTGTCAACATGTTTCGACCAGTGTCACCTGCGCCAAGCGACTCTTGGGCCGAGTTCCAAGGGCTCAGGAGCGCAGCCGGGACGCCGGTTGCGTCCAGCTTAGACTCGAACGGCTCGGCGGCTGACTCGAATTCAACGCCTGTGCGAAACAAGGAACTAAATCAGACGCCAGTGTCCAATTCGAAGACGGACGCGTTCTTCTCGACGTCGACCACGAGTGTTTTACCGACGCCACCATCGCCCCTGCCCATAACAACAGCGAGCAGCACATCCCCCACGATCACAACTTCTCCTCCGTCCTTACCGCTTCCTGCGACGCCTCGAACACCCGCCTTAGGTCGAGGCTTGCCGCCGAGTATGCGTGCGCGAGTTGTGACTACCCCGGGCACCCCGCAAGCGCTCGACATGAACCACCTTCTTCCGCCCGTGTCTCCGACAAACACCCAGGGCGCCTTCCGATCTGTCACCAATCCGCGAGTCGACCTGCTGAACCCGCCGTCGCCAAAGTCGCAGTTCCCTCGCGGTAACGGACCGATAGCGATCTCGCGAGAAACGCATCACGACGACCCCGATGCAGTCCCGATCAAGGAGGGAGACGTCCTCGTTCCAAGCTCCGACAGTAGCGCGCTGCCGATCCGCGTTCCAGCGAACCCGGGCAAGTGGACGCTGGTGGAACCGCTCGGGGAGGGCGCTTTCTCGATCGTGTGGTCCGCCGTCCGCGAGGACGAGAAAGAGGTCGGCACCGTCGCAGTCAAGATGATCGACCGCAGTGCCTGCGTCCGCAACTCGCGAACGACTATTGCGTTCTGCCGTGAGGTCGAGGTGCTGCGGCATCTCGTGCACCCGGGCATCGTGAGCTACATCACGCACTTCTCGACCGACTCGCACCATTGTTTGGTTCTGGAGAAGCTGAACGGTGGCGAACTGTTCCACGTGGTGGAGGATCAAGCCCTGCACAAGCGCATGCTCCTGCCGGGACCAAACGACCCGAAGGGCGAGGGTCTTGTGCGCCGGATCTTTGGCGAGCTGTGCCGCGCAGTGGCTTGGCTCCATGAGGTCGAAGTCGTGCACCGTGACATCAAGTTAGAAAGTGAGTTAGATATAGCTGTTTCGTAACTGACAACCAGATATCCTGTTCACAGTGAACCCCTTCCAGCTGCAGGCGACGTCGACAGGCTCCGTCCCGCTGGACCAGCTGCCCACGCCGCTCATCAAGCTGTCCGACTTTGGCCTGTCGCGATTCATCGCGACTGACTCGCCGTTACTGTCGACGCGCTGCGGCAGCGAGGCGTACGCTGCGCCCGAGGTCGTCATGGGCAACCTATACGACGGCCGGCGCACCGACGCCTGGGCGCTTGGAGTCGTGCTCTACGCGCTCATCGCCGGCGAGCTTCCGTTCGACGATAACAGCGTTGCGTCCGGTCGCCCGCGTGCGGGCAGTACAGCGTCGACAATCTCGTCGACGGGCGGCGACCAGGCAGCCGCGGACCGCCTCAGCCGGCGGCGCGTCATGCACCACATCGCAAAGGGCGAGTACGGCTGGCGCGAGGGGGTCGGCAGCGCGGGCGTGCGCGAGGTCGTGTCTCGCCTCCTGACGCGCGATACGCAGCGGCGCGCCCGCGTGTCCCGCCTCTGGGAGCTGGAGTGGATTAACTCTGGCCCTGGCGCTGTCCCGCCGCCGCAGGAACCGATGGTCGAGCCACTGCCCCCGCGCGCGCCGACACCGCACGTCGTGGTCGACCAGGGCGTCCTCGTCGATCACCAGGGTATCGGCGATCTTGCGCGGACAGAGCTCACAGAGCACATGTGAGCGCGAGCACATGCGAGCGAAGCGAGCATAGGCGCGGCGAGTACGCGAGCACCGCGAGCGTGAGCAAAGCAAGGCGCGCGCCGCGAACAGGTGCGCGTGAGCATGAGGCACGAGGACATATAATGTAACCATAGCGCAGTCAAAGCTAGATGTACAAGTAGAATGGCATTATAATTACAGTTACTGCGACTTGGCCTTCTTCTCCTGTTCGGCCGCGGCCTTCTCCTCCCGGAACGCGACGTAGACGTACGCGAAGAGCACGACGTTGGCGGAGAGCACGGCGAGGAGGGCGGCGAACTGCGTGTTCCCTGGGCGTTAGCTAGATGCTGTAGAGCGAGCTGGCGGGGGTGAGGGCGGAGCAGACCTCCTTCGTGCCATTGAGCAGTCAGAGAACAAAGGGAAGCCGCCCGGAATGAAGGAGAGGACGGAGGGAAGAACTCACCATCAAAGAGATACCGCACACTCCCAAAGTAGGCCGTAACGGGCACGATGGCGGTGAGGAGCGCGAACACGACGAGTTTGTAAAGCACATCGCTGGAGTTAGCTTCTCATCGTTCATACAGCTATGCCCCTCCATTTCATCGTAACAGCCGGCAAGGACGTGCCAGCACGAACGGTCGGGATGAGGATGAGGGCCACGAGGGAGAGGGAGAGAGGTGGAGGTATAGCGGATATGGAGGCTGGAACGGAGGACGGAGGAGGGCAGGAGGACGGACTCACGGAGCAACACCCCCCTGCTGTACCTTGGGCTGAGCGGGCGGGATGGCCATCTTCCCTGACGCTGGCATTTTGATAGAGATTTGTTGTTGTTGCGATCTCGCTGTCTCTGTCGTGGTAGAAGTGGTGACTGGCGGCAAAGGCGGGTCACGTGCAACGGGTTCCTGGGGATGTCCGC
The DNA here is from genome assembly GCA_039545375.1 of Trichosporon faecale. Taxonomy (NCBI): domain Eukaryota; kingdom Fungi; phylum Basidiomycota; class Tremellomycetes; order Trichosporonales; family Trichosporonaceae; genus Trichosporon; species Trichosporon faecale. Next base: position 2,176,682 of record BCLU01000004.1, on the reverse strand, counting down.
TATGACGCCGAACGGCTGAGCGCGACATGGACGAGGGGACGACTGACTGGTAGTGACAAGCATCCACACTCGTTTGACATCAGCCCGATCCAGATCCACACAGTTGGTGGGATAGATCACAGATCTACTGTTCGGCTGTAGCTCGGCGTGGACTCGGAGACATAAGACTGGCGACTCATCGACGAGCTAAGACGAGCCAAGTCATCCACCAACGACCACCAACCACCACCCATCAACCACCACCCATCAACAGTCACCGCGTCTCGCGTCTCCCTCGCAAACGACCAACAGACCTCGATCACTGAAGTCTCTGCTCAAACCTCCTCGAGCCAGACACAATGTCGGACCCAAAACGTCTCCTGGCAGCCGACCCCCTCTCCTCCGGCCAGGGGGGGAAGACCCACTTCGCCGTAGCAGGGCAGAGCGCGACGGGCGCACCAGGCGATGTGCGCATGTATCAGTGGGACAGTGGCGTAAGTCTTTTCAGCTGGGAGAGGCGTGATTCAGAGCTGACAGACAGACGGACACGCTGAGTATTGTTGGACTGCAGTCTGATGTTGGGGGGAGTATCAAGGTGAGTTCCACTAGCTGAGCTTCCGGTATTGAGCGCTGCGCTCTTGGTATGGGGCATCTGGTGCTGCTCGCCCAGCCTGGCTTCGCCTTGCTTTTTTCGGCGTCCTCGGCGTCGCTGACCACAGGCCCTCGCTTGGTGCCCTCACCCCGCGCAGCGGCGCCTCCTCTCCCTCGGTCTCGGCACGGGTCGAACACAGCTCTTCACGCTACCCCAGAGCAGCCTGAACCTGACTCCTGGTGTGTCGACGTCCCCCGTCGCAGTTCTGTCCGTGAAGCACCAGCGTGCCGTGACAGCGCTCGACTTCTCAACCCACGATCCCTCCCTCCTCGCGATCGGGTACGAGCGGCATCGTTCCGACTACTCGCTCCTGATCTGGGACATCGCCGACGCGATCGCGGCGCTCCCGCCCGACCCCTCTGGCGAGTCGACGTATGTGCGGCCCTCGGAGCGCCTCGAGGCGCACGTAATCTCGCGCACCGACCGGTGCCGGCATATCCAGCAGTACTGCGCGAGCGAGGCCGTGCACTCCGTTGCGTGGATTCCGGGGTCGAGCTTTCAATTGCTCGCAAGTGCGAACAACAAGGCGATCAGGACTTATGACCTCCGCGCGCCCTCGAGGGATGCCGGCGGATCAGGCGCCGTCACGCAGTGGGCGACAAAGGCCGTGTTCCACCTGGCGCCCCGGCCGGGCACATGCACGGTGGCAAGTGCCGAGATGGGCACGGTCAGGCTGTGGGACACGCGCCAGCCCGGGATGGAAGTCACGAGTATAGACGTCAAGGACTCGGGGCCCGTGACGGGCATGAGCTGGGTTGATGGCCGGCTCGGCGTCGGCACGCGCGACGCAGGCGTCAGGCTCTGGGACATGGTCGGCGACGAGCCGCAGGTCGCGGGCATGCGCCACGTCGTCAAGCCGAGGCAGCCGCTGCAGAGCTTCGCGTTCGTGCCGTCCAAGAAGGCGAAGGATATCGCTTTCGTCGTTCGCGACGGGACCATCGGTATTGGCCCCATTGGGTCACCAACAGGCGTAAGTATCCAGACACACTCCGGCTGCGTCCCACACTTCCTCAGCTGACCCCAGGTTGCGCTCAGCGCGCGAAGCGATCTGGCGATCTGCGCCTCTGGGCTCCAGATCTTGGACCCCGAAACCGGCGGTAACGGCGCATGGACGCCGGCAACGAGCGTCCCTCCCTCGCCTACGCGCGAGACCGAGACGCGGCGGAATCGCTTCCAGCTTGCGCCGGAGCGTGTATCCGCTCTGCTCAGCGCTCAGCGTAAGAGCCGCTCTGGATGGAGCACGCCTGCGTCCTTAGGCAGGGCTGCGACGCATGAGGAGGCTTTAGACGAGTTAGCCCACTCTCTCGCCGTCGACTTTGACGAAGCGCAGGGCATGGAGGGCTTCGCGCGCGTCCTCCGGCACGACGGGTCGTTCATCATGCGGCGCCGTGTCGAGGAGGGCTACGGGCTCGAGAACCTGCACTTAAACGCCGCGATCGCGACGCGCTTCCCGGACGCGGACCGCATCGCGGGCTGCTGGGAGTTCATCGACCACTTTGTCCGCGCCACCGGGCCCTCGGTCTCCGTCCGCGGAAACTACGACCTGACGTACCAGGGCCTGTGGGCCGTGTGGACCGGGGAGCTGGGCAGCGACACATCCGCGGGATGGACGGGGTCGATGCGTAGCGTGTCGTCGTCCTCGGAGAAGGGCCCACCGGCGCATGACGCAGAGTACAACGCGGCTGTCGCCAAGCTGAACGCGCTCAGGAGTGACTCGGGTTCTGTTGGTGCGCCAGGGTCACACCGGCTGCCGCACGGCTCGCGCGCCCCGCAACGACGTATGATGCTCGCGATCTGCGGCGAGAACTCAGGCTACGACGCAATGAAGGAGGTCGACCGGCTCGTGGCCGACGCGCAGCGCACGAAGGCGGCGTGCTGGGCCTTCTTTGCGGGCGAGGAGGAGCCGGCCGTGACGCTGCTGATGCGGTCGAGCGACGAGCGGCACCGCCTCATGGCGGCGACGATCGCGGGATTCATGACGCAGGCCAAGGCGGAGCGCGGCAGCTTGTTCTGGCAGGAACACTGGCGCGGCCTCGTCGACAAGGTCGACGACCCGTACGTCCGCGCAGTACTCAGCAAGATTGCGGGCGAGAACTGGGATAACATCCTGTACGACGAGAGCCTGCCGCTGCTCGACCGTGTCGCCATCGCCGTCTGCAACCTGAGTGACAAGGAGGTGAGTCCAGCTAGCCGTTGTGTATCTCTGAGCTAACATGCAGCTGACGCAGTTCCTGCGCAACCGCCTGAACCGGTGCGTGCAGCTCGGCTCCCTGCCCGGCCTGGCCCTGACGGGCTTCACGCCCTCTGGCCTGGCGCTGCTGCAGCGCTTCGTGGACCGGACGTCGGACATCCAGACGGCGGCGCTGCTGTCGGTCTTCTTCAACCGCTCCCGCCTGTCTGACTCGGACGCGCGCCGCGTCCTCAAGTGGCAAGATGCGTACCGCTCCCTGCTCGACAGCTGGTTAGCCTGGGTCGCGCGGTGCTCCTTCGACGTGGCGCTGAAGGACGAGCGGCGCGTGCTCGGCGAGGAGTCTCCGACCGACGCACAGACGATCGTGACGTGTCCCGTGTGCCACAATCAGATCGCGCGCGAGTTCAACGAGCTCCTCAGTATCAAGAAGGCGCACCTGAGGGGGACCGTCAAGCCGCCGAGCGTGCGCACGACGCAGTGCCTGTACTGCCAGAACGCACTGCCGAGGTGCTCGATCTGTGAGTGAAAGTGGGGCAGTTAGTCGATCCGAGCACTTAACTGACGCCCAGGTCTGCTCCATGTCGACCCGGACGAGAACGACACGAAGATCGACGGACTCGAGAACGCGTACGTCACCTGCCAGTCGTGCAGGCATGGCGGGCACGCGTCCCACATCCTCGCGTGGTTCGAGGGCGGGCTCGACGGCGAGCCGACGCACGAGGTGTGTCCCGTGTCCGGGTGCGAGTGTCGGTGTGCTCAGTGGTAGACCTTGGATTGTCTGAAGTAGTAGGAGCGCCGTGTTGTAAGCTATATTGTTCGGGAATCATGCATGGTGATTGATCATGAATGCAGTGGTGTGCTACTTCTTCCTCCCCTCCGCCTGCTCGATGCTGGACATGCTCTTGACCTCGTCGTCGATGCACTTTGCGAACGCGGCGATCCAGCGCTCGACGCGCACCCCCGACGCGTTCTTCAGATACCGGCTGTGCGCGACGAGTGGGACACGACGGAGGAAGCGGCCCGATATCCGCTGCTTCGCGCACCGCTCCGCCAAGGCCAACAGCGACGCGGAGGCCTGGAGTGCTCTGAGCCGCCGGCGCTCAGCGCGCGGCATGCCGTCGTCTATCGTCTGCAGTGCTGGCGCCGTGCACTCGGCGGCGTGGATGATCTCGCTCAAGTTCGGGAACGCCGTCATGCCCTCTCCCTCGACTGCCTCCGGGTGCGGCCGGTGGTGCGGCAGCTCGTCGTACCGCAGCAGCCGGGACGTGCCCGACGCCAGGCCGCAATTGCCCAGCTCGCGCAGGCACGAGGAGAGGATCCAGTAGATCGCCTCCGGGGACGGCAGGCCGACGTACTGCTTGATGTCGGCGCGGTCGATGAAGGCGCTGTCGATCGAGCCGGCCAGATTCGACGTTGCCATGACCAGCACGTTCCGGAACTGCTTCAGCTTGTCGAGCTGCGTCAGGAGTGCGTTGACCACCTGGGTGTTAGTTGTGGGGGCGGGATAAGGCGAGGCCGGCGTCAAGCCACCTACGCCTGCGGCGCGGCCGGCTCGGCTCGGCTCCGCCTCGCCTGTCGACTCACTCGCAAAGCGTCTCCCGGCTCCGAGCCGTTCATGGCGCCCGCCCTTGCGGCGGTGAGCGACTCGACCTCGTCAATCATGACGGTGACGAAGGACTCGGTGTCCTGCGCATAGTCGTGGACGCGGTCGAAGAGCTTCTGCACCAGCTTGCCCGACTCGGAGAACCACTTCGAGAACAGCGAGTGGCTGTTGATCTCGATCAGCACGCCGCGCTTGAAGCTTATGTCAGCGCTACCCTAGCGAGGGCTTACTGCTCGGACATCCGGATCGCGGCCTTGTTCGCGAGCGCGCGGCAGAGGGACGTCTTGCCCGTTCCCGGCGGGCCGTACAGGAGGATCAGCCTGCGGTTAGCAGCGGGGGCGGGGAGGGCTTACCGGTTCCACGAGATGATGTTCGTGTCCAGCTCGGCGCTCGCAAACACCATAGACGTCTGGATGTAGTCCAGCATGCGCTCCTTGATCTCGTCCTCGTAGATGAGCCTGGTGTCAGTTCCGCTCCGAACGCGCCAACTCACGTCTCCCACAGGCCCTCAATCTCCCCGCTCGGGAGGTACGATATGCTCGCGGCCGTTGTGTTGTCGTCCTCATCATCGAGCGCGCACGTTAAGCTCTCCCCCTCGTCGTAGCTCGCCATGTACGCGTGCACCTTGAGCACGGCGCCGTCCATCGGCACCTCCTGGCTCTTGTGCGTCTGCGAGATGTAGATCCGCTCGATCGCGTCCCGCAGCACGCCGACGTCCGTCCAGTACTCCTCCGGCACGGTCACGCCTGGCCTCAGGGAGGCGTATCGCTGCTGCAGCATCGAGGACACGTTCGGCGCAAGGAACGACGGCAGCAGCGTCGACGTCGGAGACTGCCGCACCTCGACTGCGTGTTAGCTTCACAACGTGCCAAAGCTTACCATGCACGACGTTCTCATCCTCTTCCGCGTCGGAGAAGCCGTCGTCGCTGTCGCTGTACTCATCGTCGGAAGCGGCCTCGGACGAAGGGTACGCGATTGGGGACTGCCTGCTAGTCTCGTTCATGTCTGCGATAACGTTAGCCCCCGAGTTGCGGCGATCGCATTTACCATTGCTGATAGACGCTGAGGAGTGCGCCGGAGACGGTAAGTGGTTCAGCGAGTTCTGCTTGAGCTGTCGCGACTGAGGGGGAGGAGGTGCCGGGGCTTCGAGAACGCGGGCACTCATGCTGGTGTCGGTGGCCGCTAATGTCACGCGAAAGAAATCAATCGCACAAACAAGCCGGCCGGCTTGTTGTTGCGAACCCCACCTCCGGAATCAAAACAAACCCACATTTGGCTGGACATCAGTGCTCACCACGTGAGATGATGCCATGGTGATGCACAACGGCCGCAACGATATGAAGTAATAGTGCATCCAACAACCTACACAAATGACCTACAAAAAGCTACTGATTAGAAGTGGAGAGATGATAAGCGTCGAGGAAGTATGTCTAACAGCTGCAGCCATAGTTCTGCGAGTTGTCCGAGTCGATTCTGATGGGGTCGGGGTAGTCGGCGTACCTGAAGTCAGCTTACCACAACAGCCGAATAGCTCACAGCTCCGTCTCGGCCTCCTGCGCGAGTGCATTCTTAGCAATGGTCTGGAAGGCCTGCTCGACGTTGATAGCTTCCTTGGCCGAAGTCTCAAAGTAGGGAATGTTGCCCTTCGCCTGGCACCAAGTCATGGCTCGCTTTTGCGACACCTGCCGTCAGCTTGGCATTCCGGTTGGCCGTAGCTCTACGCACCATGCGCTTCGACTCCTCCATGTCAATCTTGTTTCCGAGGACGACGAAGGGGAAGTTCTCAGGGTCGTGGGGGGAAGCCTTCGGGTGTTAGCGCAGACTGCCGGGGAGACCTACCTGAACGAGGAACTCATCCCGCCATCCGTCCAGAGCCTCGAAGCTCTTGCTCGAGTTGACGTCGTAGACAAGCACGCAGCAGTCGGCGCCACGGTAGAAGGCGACACCGAGCGACTGGAAGCGCTCCTGGCCGGCCGTGTCCCACAGTTGCATGGTGACGACACGGTCGTCAACGACGAGCTCACGGGTGAGGAAGTCGGCACCTGCGCATTGAAGAGGTTACAGTCCACAGATCACGCGACGCCGCACGGATGAAGAACACGAATGTCAGTCCCATTCTGTGTATCTCGCCGCTCGGGCCATTCCGTCACTCACCGATGGTCGCCTTGTACTGATTAGAGAAGCGCTTGTTGACATATTGGTTCATGAGCGACGTCTTTCCGACACTGCAAACAATGAACATTCAGGCCAAGGAAGAGGTCGAGGGCGCGAGTGCCGAAGAGTCGAGCGTCAGTACACTTATTGGGTGCGATTGCAGCTGAGCCCAAAGGGGCAACTGTCGCGGTGTCGACTTACCCCGAGTCACCAAGGATGATAACCTGAATGTCAGCTCACATGTGGTAACAATTGCTGTATGGCTAGCTCTGCCCGGTCATCGCACAGGGATGCCCTAAGACGGTTGGCCGCATCGCAAGTGGTGGCGGCAACACGGAGAGGGGTACGAACCTTGAGCAGGACCTTCTTCCTCTGGGTCGACATGGCTGGCGAGTAAGGGATAGGCGGAGAGTGAGGATGAGGAGGGATGCGAGGGCAGTAGAGAGTTGGCTGAGGGAGGAGTGTCGCTGTGCCGGAAGGACAAGAAGTCGGACTGGATGGAGATGATGATAGAGGTGGCTCCGACGAAAGTGAGGAGTGGCCAGTCGCTGCCGTCCCAGTGACGCACCAGGCACCAGGCCGGTCACGGCGGACTCAGATCCATCCCACCAAGACCTACGTTACGTAAATTCCTTTCGCGTGGTACAAGCATGGCGGCAAATGGCTTGCTCTCGGCTTCGGAGCCGACCGACTCGAGGTCGGGACCGCGAAGCAAGTGCATGATCGGCGCGTCAGGTCATAAAGTCGCCTTCGTGTTGCTTTCCAGACTGCATCAAAACCGCCTTGCAACTCACCACAATGACACTCAAGTCGGGCTTCATCAACCCCGACCCCATCGCCAACCCCACCGTCCTCGGCAAGCAGGAGGTCCCGATCGCCCCGCTGTCCTGCTGGGCTGTCGGTGTCATTGGCTCTGTCCTGACCTTCCCTACCCAGCTCGACCAGGAGCGCCTGCAGAAGGCGTTCGCCAAGGCTGCCGGCTACTGGCCCGTCGTTGCTGGCCGCTACGTCAAGGCGACTGTTCCTGGCACCGAGTTCGCTGTAAGCTACAGAGGCTAGTCACAGCTGACATCAGATCTCCCTCACGCAGTCTCCCATTCCGTTCGACACCCAGTCGGTCGATGCCGAGTACCCGTACGCGGACCATGCCGTTGTCCAGGACGACCTCGGCGAGTACGTTACTCCCCTGAAGGATGACTTCTTCGTCGCCGGTGCCGACGCCCCGCTCGTGACAGTGCGCTTCACCACGCTGAAGACTGGTTCGGCTCTCGGTGTCAACTGGTCGCACGTGCTGGGTGACGCTGCGGCGTTCTCGCGCTTCCTCGAGGACGTGTCGATCTTCTACAACCTGCCGTACACGGACCTCGGGAGCGACGAGGTGCCGACGTTCCAGCCGCACGTGCGCCTCCCGCCGGCGACCGACGCCATCAAGGAGCAGTTCAAGATCCCGATCCTGACCCGCCTGCCTGTCGGCGAGGTGTTCAAGGGCTACACCGACTCTGTCGCGCAGTCGCAGCGCTTCACCGTCTACCTCACCCCCGATGACGTTGCGCACATCGCCGCAGTGCGCCTCCCCGGCGACAAGGTCACCGACAACGACCTCGTGTGCGCCTGGTGGTGCAGCGTGCTTGAGCGTGCCGGCCAGCCGCTCGACTGGGCCGTGCAGACCATGAACGTGAGCTTTGTGGTGCCGAACGATAGCTGACAGCAGTACCGCAACTGGCACAAGGGCGACCCCGCTTTCCCGCGCAACCTCCCGACGCTGTCCGCCAATGTCGCGCAGCAGCGCCAGATCATCATCCCCGCGCGCGGCACGATCAAGGGCGCGCAGTCCAAGCCTGGCACTCGCGTGCTGCAAATTGCCCGCGCGATCCGCGGCGGCATGCAGGCGCTGCAGACCGACCCGGAGCTGACGCTCGGCTGGCTCTCGAACGCGGCGTACGAGATCGGCATGGCCGCGCACGAGGGCACGAGCTTCTGCCTCGTGCCCGAGGCGAACGGCGTCGTCCTCAACTCGAACTGGCGCTACGACTGGGCCGTCAAGTTCGGTCAGCCCAGCGCAGCGTACCACACCGGCGGCTCATTCCCGCGCATCCTCCGCGTGTTCCGCGCCAACCCGGTCGAGGGCCAGAGCGACGAGAACCGCGCCGTCGAGCTCGCGTTCCGCGTCCCCTCTGGACCCGCCATCGAGGCCGTCCAGAAAATCATCGACGACGAGCGCGCTCGCTGGAAGGCCGAGGGCCCCGTCCACGAGCACGAGGACGAGGACGAGGAGCCCGAGGTCAAGTCGTTCAACATGCACAGCACCGTCGCGCGCGAGCCTTGGGGTGGTTACGGTATCTAGATATAGAAATAGCACAATGTAAATGTACGCATGGGAATATGTCCGCTTAGCGAGGCAGGTGTGAGACTTGGGTTGATCTGCTTGCGTTGAGTCAACAGCGGAGGTGACCTGTTTGAACGGCATACTGCCGGGGTAGTAGGTCACTCCGAGCGGAAGTTGGAGAAGCGTTAACAGATCGGATACGTACCCGAAAAACTACTCTGGGGGTGAGTGTCCTGTGGAAGAGGCTAGGTCAGTTGGATACCGACGGCGGTGGGCTAAGATCCGCAAGCGCCCTTCCTTCCTCGTCGATCCAATGTTACCGGCCCTTCCTCGTCAGCCCAGCTGCGTCACATCGCCGCCCTCCCTCAACAACACAGATCCGCCGCCTTCCATCCGTTCTCCGTTGAGGTCGCCGAGTTCCCTAGCTTGCAGTAGCGTCTTCAGAGGCATAGTATACATAGGTCTACGATTCGGTTGATCTAGCGCAGCAGCGGGCTCAGAGGTCGTGTCCCGTGCTGTTGGTGTGTCTGAGATCTCCGCGTTTGGGCGCTGCATGTCAGCTAAGGCAAAGACGTTCAGAGCTCGAGATAACTCACCGACCAAAGGATGCAGCTGCGCGAGGTACGTGACGGACCACATGAGGTAGCAGCAGACGATGGTGAGGAGGGAGCTGGAGCGCCAGAGCCTGCTTTGTCAGCTTCACGGACGCGCAAAGAGGAAGCGTCATTGTGCAAGGAGGGCCACTTACACGAGGTACTTGCCGCGCGGAGCGAAGAACCAGCACGCGGCGCCGAGGGCGGCGCACACGATGCCGACGAGGACAATGTGGAAGAACGACATGGCCGACTTGGCTTGTGGTCGTTGCGGGGCTGTTTTGAGGTTGTCGCGGGATTCGGGACTCGAAGGGTTCGTCTGGAGCTTGGTCTCGGACTTGACGAGGAAGGCGCGGCGCAGCGAGGATCGGAGACCGAGTGTTGTTGAGTCGCCTGGCGAGATGGCCATCGGACTGTCACTTCGTGGCCAAGACGTCAATGACGGCGGTGCCGGGCGGGAGCAGACCCACGCGGAGGTTCATCGGCAATCGGAGGGCTCAAACAAGGTGACTGTCCCTAGCTCAGTCCATTAGGAAAGTCAGGCAGGCCGGCAGGCCTGTACGAGAGCTAATAGAGCTAATAGCAATCTCCCTAATGGATTAACGGATTACCAGGTAGTCAAAGTCCTGAATCTACTGAGAACAGGAGCAAATTCCTAGTGGCCAATTCACCTCCATCTCTTCCTACGAGACTCCCCAGACGTATTTCATAGAGCGAGAAATGCATTTTTCGTATACAAGACGCTCCCAACGCTGTTTTGGCAGCCAACTGATGATGCATTTTTCTGTGCTGCTCGAAAGACTACCAAACAAAAAGACAGTCACGTAAGTGACGGTATAGCGGGAGTGTTCCACAGGTCCACCCAGAACCAACCAGGACCATGCTCCCAAGCGATGGAGCAGCGGCTCGCACCGACAGGTGATGTAATGTCTGAATTGCGGCAGAATCCTGCTAATCTGCATGCGAGCTTCCTCCGGCCTCCGGGGGGTGCTTGGCCCAGGCTGGCCCACGGTGCAATCCGAACCCGCACCAAATGGGCCTTACGTTGCGACCGAGAGCTTCCGCGCTCATGATTGCGAGATCAGACTTCACAGGTCCCACGACCGACACCGAAACAGAGTTTCAGACACCTGCTCGTTCCGGCTAGTGCGCGCTCACACGGTTCTGGGCGAGATGACAGGTGGACTTGTGGGTCCTCCCCGCTTCTTGTTGTTGGTGCCAACCTTGTTTGTCGCTGTGACGAGAAGCTCCCCATCGCGCCCATCGATGACACCGATGACAGCGGGGAGCATGACATCAGCGCACCCATGGGTGACGAGCAAGTACTTCTGGGGCGAACACGACGCTAACGCACTCCCGCTTGAGACAGTACCAGTGCTTTGGACTGTGGTACGCCGCGGATACCCCCTGCGGATCACACCAGGTCATGTTCTAATGTCGAGCGACGAACAAGCGCACGCTTACGAGCTTACGCACGCTTTGGGTGCGGATACATGACTGGCTCGTAATGTTCGTTCAGTCCCGACATTCCAGACCACTCGTCGAACGTCGAACGAGTAACGCTTCCTGTGTGTGCCGAAGAATTCTCAACACAGCAAACGATCGCGGCATGCCGGCGGCGGATACCATGGCCGCCCACCGAGATACTCGCTTGCGCTAGCCCGTCGTACGCCGACACCGCCTCCACACGCTCCCCACGAGCACGTTGCACCCTTCGTCATGTGAGAACGGCCTGAGGCCTATGGGAATGTTTGTGCAGAGCTAGCCGTCCTCGGTGGGGATGATGTCAATCCGGCGACGATGCTCCATCGGGCATCCCAATCGGCGCTGCGACCGATCGCTGCCCACTTGCTGTCCTTGGCTGCCCTTGTTGCCGTCGCCGAACAGACTCGGTCTCGGTGGAGTGGGCGCACGGGAGGGAGCGTTCAACATGATCAATACCGATGCTCCCTGCTGAACGTAACATCTGCTAGGATCACAGTAGGGCATGTGGTTGCTCAAACGCAGATGAAGGGGAGAGGGCCACCGTCTGCGCCACCCACTCAGAGGGGCTGCAGCTGACACCACTGTAGGAGTCCAAGTATCGCTGCATGTCAGCTGGAACACAGGCGAGACTTACCCTCGAAGGGCTGTGGACTGTCAGCAGCCCTGGTTGCTGAGCCACGGGCGACCCGGCTCTAAGGTCCCAGGAACCCAGTTCAGGTTCTCGATTAAACTTATCGGCATTATCCACCGTCGGACCCTACGCTCCGCGAGTCACCAACGTCAACTGCTCGTACCGAGCAGTCCCACTGCGACAACATCTGTTCCGCAACCCCATGCGACCAATCGATGCACCAGGTCGGACGCCATGAAGCACGGCGAAGTGTTCGTTTAGCCGTAGCGGAGAAAGCACGCCGGCCCCGAGAGTTGTTGTGTTCGGAAGGGCGGCGCAGTGGTGGAGTTGCTTCTACCCGCTGGTGCTACTGTGACTAAGATCTGCGGGAAGTCAGCTCCACTGTTGGTTCACAGACCCAGCTCCAAGCAGCCCTGGTGCTCACCCAACATCTGTGCCAGCTTCATTTCCAGTTTCCAGTGGCGCTAGTGGTCATACTCTTGGTGTTTGGTTGGTAGCTCGTGGTTCCCCTGCTCTTTCCGCGCGGTCCCAAGTCCCAAGTTTGCATGGCTGTAGCTTGATCCTGGCTGATCCTGGCTAATACTGGCTGACCCAGGCTGAATGGGTTTCGTACGGTTTCGATGATGCTGCTCGACAATTCAGTCTCCCGCAATTCCCTTGGCCGACAGCTGATCACGTAACGTTTTAGAGTTGGGCGCAAGGGAACATGCAGGGAGCAAACCCAGGTCACTCAGGGTCTCGAGCTTCATCCCATTCTCCGAACGGGCGAGATGACGATAAGGCGCGATAATCGCATCAGCGCTGGGTGGGCGAGCTCGTAGCCACGGCGGCAAACGCTCCCATGCCCGGGTGCATTCACGGGTCCGTGTCTTACGAGAGTCTGAGGCCACTGCGAGGCGTACTTCCGATCTCCGTCGTCGAAGCTCGCTGCCGCTGGCACGGCCTTGCGGAATGATGGCAGTCGCACACGCTCTTGCCTAATGACGGGTGCATGAATTGATGGCCAAGTCGAGAGTCGTGGCCGACGGATCTTGAATGAATTGCTCATGTGAGCACCACGACCAACTAGCTCGTGGTTCAGCTCATCATGAGAAGCATCTTCCTTCCGCATGGCAACATGGTCAATTCAGTCGAGGCGGAACGAGTGTAAACTCTCCCGCAGAGAAACCATGTCCGCACAGCGTTGGATAGCTTCGTCATGAACGGCCAGATCTGGGGAGCGTCGTTCGGGAGCTGTCACATCGCCTCACGGCTTCGAACCGACGAGCCCTTCTCTTGTTGTGGGTTTCACTGTGCTGTGCAGGGTGAGGGCACCCCTGCCCTCCCAGGTTCGTATGACGGCGGATGTAGCTGGTGATGTTGCTCGGCCGCGATCGGTCCATCCAGCGAAGCGCTGCAGATGGCTGAGCAGTTGCTTCGAGACGAGTCTGTCTGCCCTGGAAACATCGAGTGTCAGCCAACCGCCAAGATTCGGCGCTTTCGGAGCAGTATCGCAGTCCATTGTTGTCTGGCGGCCAGTCAGTATTGCTTCGTCGAGGTCGTCAAGGCCGATTTTTGCTCGGTTGGACTGCCATGTGGCAGTCATGAACCTGGTGATGTAAGTGTCCGTGTTACGTTATCCTCGTGACGTCTCTGCCAAGCACTCGCACTTGCACTTGACACAGGTAGAGTGGCACTTCGCTCTCGACTCTGCGGGTCCGAACCCGACAACGTGATTGCAGATCCCGCAAAGTGGATGGTTGTGAAGGTCGTCGTCACTCCAAGAGTGGGTGGAGGAGATGCGTACTCACCGAGTAAGCTTAAGCTGGCCCATTACGCCGCTTGTCCCCAATAAACTATGCACGGGGTCAATCTTCCGTCTACCACGGCGACTTTTGAGTTCAAGTTCCTGGACCGTGGCGGGCACTCCCGGGCTTGTCCTCGACTTCGGGCCAGCCGACGAGGCCATCAGCTCCCGTGTGTAAGTGACAGTCATCCCTGCCAGGTCGACTGTTTCTTGATGGGGATGTTGTTTATTGCAAGTGAGAAAAAGCGGACTTCTGATCGTCAGAGGCGTTGTTGCGTCTTCGAAAAGGGAGGCTTGGAAGGTTTTCTTCCCCAGACCCCCTCCTTCACAACACAACACCTCGAAGACGTCTCAGGAGTGGTTTGCTCTTTCTCTCTCGAGTGTTCTTTCTTACCTGTCTTGCACAGTGAATCCTTCCCCCGTGAGGTTCACCCCTATGGGGAGGGCAACGAGGTGCCACAGACAAAGCGTAGGGAGCATTCTGTCTCTATTCTCGGCCGGGTGAGAGATCGATGCGCTCCACGACTCGGAATATGGGTAAGACGAGGGCCTTGGGCGGTAGAGTGGGGGTGTGATATGGACGGAGCGTGAGTTCAGCCCGCTCTGGGTGAGGACCTTGCCGCGTTGATCAGTTCAATAGCGGCATAGTATCGAGGATGGCGAGCATCAGTCGTCGGGCGTGGGCAGCATCGGGCCATCAACTCGACTTGAGCGTCGACCTTTATGCTTATTTTGATAAACTTTGCTGTTGCATAGTACGCAGTCGTTCTGTTTTTCTGGGGAAGGCGATGCGCAGCGGTGGGCAGCAGTAAGAACGCTCCACGACCTTCACGTCAGCTCGTCGTCCAGATACAGAACTCCATTCAGTTGCTTACGTTGTATGTAGGTCATTAATTCTTGCAGCTGTTCCATTCCTCCGACGCAGCTGTGCGCCTGGCAGTATTAGCTTAGTTTATTGTGGCCACGTACCTGCCGAGAAGTTCTTGTTTGGGGGGTCGTGAAGCGTCTGCGCGACTGCTGCGGACGATGCCGCAATCGCCTCATGCACGAGATCATCCTCGCTGTCTGTCTTAAGTGCGCAGCAGCTGCAGCTGCTTCGAGAGGGGGGCGGACTTTAGGAGGAAGGCCAGTCGCGAACTCACGTGGCCAAAGCTCCCCTATATCTGGTTCGTCTGGGTCGGGCCGCCATGAGCGCTGACATGATCGGGGTTGACCGACCAGACAGCTTGATCCATCTAAACGCCTTACACAGGATGACAGAAAGATTGGGTGGGGCAAGGAGATCACTGTGGAATGTCTGGACCCTTCCTAGTGAGCCGGGGGCGCATGGTCATAATCGTCTTCGATTTCTGGAGGGCTTAATCTGGGCAAGGAAGGCGCAGGCGTTGCACGGTTCGGCTACCGTCGAAACAAAGGCGAGTCTGCAATAAGCGGCATGGGTCCGCAACTCAACTCCGGCTGTCGAACGGCGGCGAGATCGTCTTTCTCCTTCGCACGATCGTCCGCTGGGTCATATCCATTACTTCGCTGTTAAACTCACATCGTTGTCTCCATTGCTGAAAGTGAGACCTCACGTGAGTAGTTGCTGTCAATGCGGGAGTGATATGAGCATGTGTGCGTACGAATGGGTGAGGGGGGAAGGTGAGTTCTTGCATGGCCTTAAGTTGCACCGGTTGTCGGAGGGCTGGCACTGCAGTGCCAGACGCAGGGGGCCAGATGTGATGAAGCAATGGCTGCTGCTCAGCGGGTTCTGTAAGTGGAGTGCTGGACGGGTAGCTTAGTGCTTGGAGAACGTTTCGAACTTTAGTCGTAGCGGGTGGGTCAGATGGCATTGGCAGGTGATGGGCGAACACGTAACAGGTGGGTCAGGAGTGTGGAGGGAAGATCGCCGGGTGGTGGAGGCGTGGAGGTGGAGGTGTCAGTGTGCCAGGTTAGACTGCCCATGCCAAGTCGTCACCACACCGGCCGACCGGCCTGCGGTCGACCGACTGCTTAGTGATCGGCTGACTGATCGGGCAGACGGTGGGAAGAAGGCCAAGGGCTATAGGGGCTAGGCGCCGTGGCGCCGCCACCATATCTCGCGGAGTTCTTCGCCATAGGTCGCATTCCGAAGACCAGTTCGGGGCCCTGAGGGCCCCGGTCATACGGACGATCACCTACCTACCAGTCATCACAATCGCTGTTGGCCAGTGCGTCTGCGATTAAACGACGTCAGTGATGTGGAGCACTGGAGTTTAGTGGGTGCGGGGACAACGAGAAAGTTAGCAGTGCTAAGGATCCCGACACAGATCGGAAGTGGCTTGATAGACGCGGATGGGTTTCAGAGTCGATTCCAGCCTGGTGGTGCCAATCCAAACGACGCGACCCTCAGCGAGGCAATTCGAACACGTTGCTGTGCATGCTTTGCAGAGGAACGAGGCACGTTTGGAGAGGTGCATCGGGTTCGTAATTCTGCACTCTAACGGGCGATTCGGTGCGATGGGCCCGTGCTATCTGATCGTGACAATGCAAACGTGACAGAGATAATCAGCCCGGACCTGACACCTCATGTTTATCACGGCCGAGTGCCCCACAATCCTCCGAATTTTCGCGCCCGACGCTCAGTCCCATAGTCCCGAGTCCGAATGCACGTCGTTGTCATGCTGACGAAAAACGTTGCCATCAGCACTACGGCAGACTAGTGGAGTTTCCGTGCTGCAACAGCCATCAGGTGTACAGCCCGTCGACAGGACGGGGCTCAGATCTCGGCATCCCGTCGCGTTTGTTTCTGGCAACGGGGCTGTTGGAGAGAGTCGTCAAGAGGTTTCAGGTTCTAGAAGGTCAGCATCCGGTGGGAATGGCGGGTTCCAGAGTGGAGTGCAGAGCATGGTTCGGAGGTTACCAAGAGCCAAGTTGCGGGACATGTCTCGTTGTCTCCATCCGACAGAGTCGGGGAAGGATAGAGTTAGAGGCTGGACTTTGGGCGGGCAGAGCGGGCGGGCAGCTGGCTGTGCGTGCAGGCTGGCGCTGGCGTGGTGCACAGGGTGGGCTCGACAAATGACACGGCTCGTAATGGAAATCCCCAACTGATTAGAACTGATTAGCAGTGAATAGGTGCGGGGTTGAAGACAAGGGTAATACGTACATTAGAAAAAGTGTCACGTGATCATCGCTTATGGCCGGTGCAGGGTCATGAATTCGAGATATTGGCGGTGGCGAAAGGGCGGTGTCGTGATTTTTAGGTGTCGGATAAGCACGTCATCTTACACCAGCCGTTGATTAGACCTCCGGGAGACCGGCCCTTCACCTCACGAATCAGGTGCACCAAATGGCCGGTCCTGGCCACTCACAGCGTCGCGATTCCGAACGCTCACCTTGGTCTGCCATCTGTCGTGACCACCAAGAAACCGAAACCCTCTGCGAGATCACCACCGACGTCCTCCATTCCGGAACCGTCCTCCTCGTCCCTCCTATTTCATCAAGAATCCTTTCCGCCGTTGTACCAACTTTCCCTTCGCTCCTCTCTTCCTCTCTCTCCTCAAAACCAACCTTTCGGACACTCACGAGCTAGCTAGGGCTGTAGGATAGGTGAGTCGCTCGTCGCCCCATCGCTAGCCCGGTAACACGGCTAACTTTTTTCCAGACACAATGTCCCTCGTTGCCTCGCTCGTCCGACTCGCGCCCACCGTGGCTCACCCCGTCCCCGGTGTGCCCAGCGACGTCAGCAAGCTCAACCCCTACCTTCCCCTCCCCAAGGACACTCAGCTCCTCACCAACTCGACCTTCCTCCCGTCTCTTCCCAGCGCCTCGACCGGTGTCGTTCACGTCCTTGGCGCTGAGTCCGCTCAGGCTCCTCGCTCGCCCAAGGCCGTCTCGATCATTTCCCGCACCGCCCAGGAGGCCTACGACCACGCCATCATCGCCCAGCGTCTCGCCAAGTCAAACAATGTGATCGTCTACCACTTTGTTGCTCCCGCCGCCCTTGAGGGCAAGGTCGAGGAGGTTGACGCTTCCCAGCTCCTCTCCTCTGCTCCCCTGGAGCTCGAGGGAGACTTCGCTGAGGCTCTCCCCAAGGCATTCGACGCGGCCTCTCTCGAGGTTCTCAAGCTCACCCGCCGCGCCCAGCCCGTTCTCTCCGGCTCTGCTGAGGGCGACCGCGCTGTTCTCAACTTCCTCCCCACTTCGCTCAAGGCCAAGGGTGTCGTCGACATTGTCCTCGCTTCTCCGCTTAACAACCAGAAGATCGCGGGTGTCAAGGCCAAGGAGGTCGTTGTCGTTGAGGGCGGAAACGGCAAGTACGGCTCTGCCTGGGCTGCCGTTGTCGACGCCCTGGACGGACAGGACGCCACTATCCGCTCCGTTCTTGTCGCCTCTCCCAAGGCTATCGGCCAGCTTGACGCTGCCATCGCCTCGAGCGCTCCCGTTTCTCGCATCGGATCGCCCTCGGCCATCCCCGAGATCCCCTCCAGCTCGATCACCGTTCCTTCGGCTGAGTCGACCTACACCTCGCTCCTGGAGGCTACTCCTCACCCTCTCGAGATCCTCAACGACCCCGCTCACCTCTCGGCCAACGAGTCGACCTCGCCCCTCTACGCCTTCGGTAAGGCTGTCGCTATCCGCACTGAGCGTGAGCGCCTCGTTGAGCTTGTCAAGAAGGTCCTGAAGAACCCCGACACCCGCAAGGAGGTCCACACTGCCCTTGCCGACTGGCTCCTCGTCAAGGACGACAAGAAGAGCGCTGAGGCTGGCGAGAAGGCCGCCAAGGCTCTCGGCCAGGGTGCCAATGAGGACGAGACTGAGCTCGTCGCCCTCGGCAAGAAGGGCCACTGGACCAAGACTGCCCTCTGGATCGTCATCTCCAACTCCTGGGCTGCTGACCTCGCCTCGTCGGGTCTCCACCACGCCCTCGTGTCTGGCCTGGACATCAACCTCCTCGTCTACGAGACCCAGCCCTCGCCTTTCTCGCCCCTCGCCGAGAAGCAGCGCGAGCGCAAGAAGGACCTTGCCCTCTACGCCCTCAACCTCGGAGACGTTTACGTCTCGTCGGTCGCTGTCTTCGCCGACTACGCCAACGTCATCAACGCTATGCGCGAGGCTGAGGCCTACAGCGGCCCCTCGCTCGTCCTCGCTTACCTCCCCTGGGGTGAGAAGGAGGACGGTGCCACCATCGGCACCAGCGACAAGGTTGGCCCTCTCGAGCGTCTCCGCGAGACCAAGCGGGCCGTCTCCGGTGGCTGGTGGCCCCTGTTCCGCTGGAACCCCGTCGCTGCCGACGACAAGCGCTTCACCCTCGACGCTCCTCATATCAAGAACGCTCTTGCCGAGTTCCTCGACCGCCAGAGCCACCTCTCGCAGCTCACTCGCGCTGAGCCTGCGATCGACTCCAAGGTCACCAGCTCTAAGGGCACCAACCTCGCTGCTGCCCGCAAGCAGAAGGCTCGTGAGGCCTACGACCGTCTTCTGAACGCCCTCGACGGCCCCGGTCTCCTCGTCCTCTTCGCCTCTGACGGTGGTAACGCCGAGAAGACCGCCAAGCAGCTCGTCTCTCGCGCTAAGATGCGTGGTGTCTCTGCTTCGCTCCGTGTCCTTGACTCTGTCGCCGAGGACATCATTGGCAACCTCGCTGAGGAGGCCAACGTTGTCATTGTCACCTCGACCGCCGGTCAGGGTGAGTCGCCCCTGAACGGTCGTGAGTTCTCCAAGGCTCTCGCCAAGGTCGACGCTGCCACCGTCAAGTCCAAGCTCGCCGACACCAAGATCTCCGTCTTCGCCATGGGTGACTCCAAGTACTGGCCCCGCAAGGAGGACTACATCTACTACAACAAGCCCGGAAAGGACCTCTTCGCCAAGCTCACTGGCCTCGGTGTCACCGAGCTCATTCCCCTCGGTCTCGGTGACGACTCTGACGCCGACGGATGGAAGACTGGCTACAAGCCTTGGGAGGCTGACCTCTGGAAGGCCCTTGGCGTCGACTCGGTCGACGTCATCGAGGAGGCTGAGGAGGTTGTTGCCAACGAGCACATCAAGATCGCCTCGAACTACCTCCGTGGTACCATTCTCGAGGGTCTCGCCGACAAGAGCACCGGTGCCATCGGTGCCTCGGACCAGCAGCTCACCAAGTTCCACGGCACCTACATGCAGGACGACCGTGACATCCGCGAGTCGCTCGCCGCCCAGGGTCTTGAGCCTGCCTACTCGTTCATGATCCGTGTCCGTATGCCCGGTGGTGTCTGTACCCCCGAGCAGTGGCTTCACATGGACCGCATCGCCGACGAGCACGGCAACAGCACCTTCAAGCTCACGACCCGTCAGACCTTCCAGTTCCACGGTGTCGTCAAGGCCCACCTGAAGCCCGCCATGCAGGCCATCAACCGCTCGCTGCTTGACACCATCGCTGCCTGTGGTGACGTCAACCGTAACGTTCTCTGCTCCTTCAACCCGAACATCTCGAACGTTCACCAGGACGCTTACCAGTTCGCCACCGACGTCTCTGAGCACCTCCTGCCCAAGACCACCGCCTACCACGAGATCTGGCTCGACAAGAAGCCCGTCTACACTGGTGCCGTCCAGGACATGGAGCCTCTCTACGGCCCTTACTACCTTCCCCGAAAGTTCAAGATCGCCGTTGCCGTTCCCCCCGACAACGCCGTCGACGTCTTCACCAACGACCTCGGCTTCATCGCCATCGTTGAGAACGACAAGATCGTTGGTTACAACGTCTCCGTCGGTGGAGGCATGGGTGTCACCCACTCAAACAAGAAGACGTACCCTCGTCTTGCTGACGTTCTTGGTTTCGTCACTCCTGAGGACGGTGTTCTTGCTGCTGAGGCTGTCATGCTTACCCAGCGTGACTTCGGTAACCGTCAGGACCGTAAGAACGCTCGTCTCAAGTACACTGTCGACCGTCTCGGTGTCCCCACCTTCAAGGCTGAGGTTGAGAAGCGCATGAAGAAGCCATTCCAGCCCGCTCGCGCCTACACCTTCGACTCGAACCTTGACCAGTTCGGCTGGGAGAAGGGACAGGACGGCAAGAACCACTTCACGCTGTTCATCGAGAACGGTCGTGTCGAGAACACTGCTCAGCACCAGTTCAAGGACGGTCTCCGCGAGATTGCCCAGGTCCACAAGGGCATGTTCCGCCTGACTGCCAACCAGCACGTCATCCTCTGCGATGTCGACGACGCCGACCTGCCCAACATCAAGCGTCTCCTCTCCAAGTGGGGTCTCGACAACATCAACCACTCTGGTCTCCGTCTCTCGTCCTCGGCGTGTGTCGCCTTCCCGACCTGTGGTCTCGCCATGGCCGAGTCTGAGCGCTACCTCCCCGTCCTTATCGACAAGGTCGAGAAGATCTGCGAGGAGGCCGGTGTCGGCCACGACGCTCTCGTCATGCGTATGTCTGGATGCCCGAACGGATGCTCGCGCCCGTGGGCCGCCGAGGTCGCGTTCGTCGGCAAGGCGCCCGGCTCGTACATGATGCTCCTTGGAGGAGGCTACAACGGTGAGCGCCTGAACAAGCCGTTCAAGGAGAGCGTGACCGAGCCCGAGATCCTGGAGATCATGGGCGACCTCATCCGGCGATGGGCCAAGGAGCGCAACGACGGCGAGCGCTTCGGTGACTGGACCGTCCGCGCCGGCATCATCGCGCCGACCAAGAGCGGCAAGACGTTCTACGAGAACTCGTGTATTGCGTAAAGAGCATAGGTGGTACAGGGTACCGTAAAAAGGGATCAGCGTTCAGCGTATCTAATAGAGTTGTTGCAGTCATATATCATATAGTCATGTTATGGATTCTTGCATTTTCCGGATTATTTGGAGCACAGGAGCAATGGTAGCGATGTCTGTTCGAGACCACTGGAGAGCGTAGGACGACTGACGACTGACGTGCGCCACAGCCATTTGAACGGGAATGCGGGAGACTTAAATGGCTTTGCTAGGGCACGCCAATATTCGCGCGACCAGCGAGGCCAACTCTAAGAAAGTACGATTGGTGGTGAGTGAAAGGCTAGCCACTCGGCAGCGCGCACGTCCTAGCACCGTCTCGGCTGGGAAGTGTGGAGGGGCAGAGATAACGTGAACGAACACGAGGAGGCTATCCAGTTGCGTCTCAGTACACGGCGGGCTGAGATGACCGTGACAGTTTAGTCTTAGGTCGTTGCCAAGCCGTACCACTGGTTTCCACCCCTCTCATTCCCCTGTTGGATCAAACTACGTCGTCTCCGCTACGCTCGATGCCAGCACAGTCCGCGGTCGCAGAGCAGCCGCATGCCGCAGCGGGCACAGCAGAAAGGCAGACGCGTGCCGGCATGGAGGCGTTCTAATTCAGTTGTCTGAGGCTTGCCCAAATGCCCTACGCATTCCCTAATACCCTGGTCAACCCGGCTGCTTATCCAGCCCTATTTGAGCCCCATGTCGCTTCGCCGCCCTGGATAAACTGGCTTGAGATAGTTCACGCAATGACCTGTGCACAGCGTACGCGCAGATCCCGTCTTCCTCCCACACTTGCACTCTTGTCACTGCATCGTTCGTGTCACACTACATCCTTCTTACTTTCCTTTTCTATCGCATTCCCTCTCTTCGTTACTTGACCCGATCCCGCTCCGCCGCCCTCCCTCGACCTCAACTGACCTCGCCCTCAACTCGACCCGAGCTCAGGTCGCCTTCCGACGCCCTCACAGAGCTTCCTTTCGCCCAGCTGGCAACCTTCCCTCGCTCCTACCTACACCTTCACCGCGAAGTCTTGTTCGCCGCACTCCCCGGCTCCAACACCATGGGCATCACGTCCGACCTGCGCGATGCGCTGCTCTCGCAGCCTAAGTCGTTCAAGAAGAAGAAGGAGTACCAGCTCGAGGAGCTCTTGGGCCGCGGCGGGTTCGGAAAGGTCGTGCGTGCGACGTGGCGCCCGCCAGCCGGCGAGGAGAAGGAGGTCGCTCTCAAGTGAGTAGCAAGGTCGGAGCCGAAGGCGCGGCGTGGTTGACGTGGACGGCTGCCAGTGGAGGCGGGCTGGTGGGACGACAGATGAGCGTCACGGAGACGTCACTGCTGCGGTCGGTTGTTGCTCTGGGCGCCCTCTCGTGGGCTGCGCTCGTCACGTCCCATGATGGTGCTGCTCTTATCTGCCCTCCGTAACCCGTCCCCTCTCACCCCGCGCAGGGAACAGCTTCGCTACGAGGGTCTCGGGCATAGCTAACGTCAGGATCGTACCCAAGAAGCTCGTTAAGGACCCGTCGACGATCATGGACGAGATCAACGTGCTGAAGAACCTGGACAACCCGCACATTGTGCATGTGTGGGACCACTTCGAGAGTCGGGACAAGTACTACATTGCATTCGAGCTCGCGATCGGCGGCGAGCTGTTCGACCGTATCACGGAGCGGGGACGGTTCACGGAGAAGGACGCCGGAGATTGTATCCGGTAAGTCGGGCCGGAGGCGAAGCTGTGTTTCCGTCGGTACCAGCTAACGGGCAGGCAAGTCCTCGAAGCCACGGCGTACCTGCACGCGCACCAGATCGTGCACCGCGACCTGAAGCCCGAGAACATCCTGTTCAAGACGCGCGACCCGGTGTCTCCGATCGTCATTGCCGACTTTGGAATCGCGAAGCACCTCGAGCCCGACGAGGAGATCACCTCCATGGCCGGCTCGTTCGGATACGCGGCTCCCGAAGTCCTGCTGGGCAAGCCGCACTCGTACCCCGTCGACCTGTGGTCCACGGGCGTGATCGCCTACACGCTCTTGTGCGGGTACAGTCCGTTCCGGAGCGACGACAAGGCTGAGCTGATCCGGGAAACGACCAGGGGAAAAGTAACCTTCCACGACCGGTTCTGGAAGCACGTCTCCGAGCCCGCGAAGGACTTCATCCGCAAGCTCCTGGTCGTCGATCCGAAACAGCGCCTGACGGCCGCGCAGGCGCTGCAGCACCCGTGGATTGTGGCCAGCCGCGGCGCGATGAAGGAGGAGGACACGGCGCGGGCAGGCTACGACCTGAGCTCGAACATTCGCGAGAACTTCAACCCGAGGAAGAAGTGGAGCGACGCACTCAACGTCATCATGGCTTCCAACGCTCTGAAGGCAGCGGGACGGAAGAAGGAGCCCCTCGACTCGGACTCGAGCAGTAGCAGTGACGGGTACGCCACTGCTGATTCTGAGGCGACGCCGGCGTCCTCTACCCCCGCTGGAGCTGGGGTCAAGCCCGCCGTCCCAGCTGCCGCTGCTGCCCAGGCTAGCGCGCAGGCCTCAGCCCGGCCATCAACACCAGGCACGCCGGGCACGCCGGGCACGCCGCAAACCCCGCCGGCGCCGAAACCGTCCACGCCCGGCGTGCAGACCGAGCCCGCGCGCAGCAGCAGCGGGTTCGGGCTCGCCGGCCTCGTCAACTCGCTCAAGGCCCAGAAGCTCTAGCGGAGCGGCCTGTGTTCATAACCATCCAAACATAGACTCCTGCCCATAGACCCGTATGTAGATTAGTCATACCCCTGTGTTTTGTTTACAAGCTATAGCTGCATCGTCGTCTAAAGATCTATTGAACTGCTGATGGGGCAAAGAGGAAGTGAGACCGCCGGCTCGCCTACCGCCTAATGTTGTGCGGGATCTCGAGCGGGATCCGCACCCATGTCCCGCCACAGATACAGTTCATGTTCCAGTTCTTCCTCCACGCGCTCCAAGGCGACGCAGGACCGGTACGCATCACGTTGCTGACTGCCAGAACGGTGCGCGCTCCGCAACGGTCGCAGACGGCCGTGGGCATCTCGCCGACGGGACCGAAGGACGCCCCGTCCCGCTCGGGCTGGACTGCTGGCGCCTCGAACAAAGCCGACGGGGCGGGCAGCGCCGCGAGAACGGCGGAGAGCTGTGGCGCCAGGGGCGCGATGTCGAGAGCCAGGAGGGAGGCGCACAGGTCCGCATCCGAGGGTCGCGTGCCTGCATGTTAGCTGTCGAACGTGGTCTAAGCTGGTTGCCGAGAGGCAGACTTACCTTTACTCAGACCCGCGAGCACCTCGCCCCACGCGTTCAGGTCCACGCCCTCCGTCGCCGTCGCGTCCGCTACGCGGGTCTGCGCAACGGCGGTGGCCTGCGGGCAGCGCGTGAGCATCATTGCGCTCTCTGGGGGCCGGATGGGGCGGTCGAGCTGGGCGACGAACTTGGCGAAGGCTGCGCACAGCGCAACCAGCCGCGCCACGATACGCCGCAGCAGGGGGTGGACGAGGTAGAGCACCCTGCTTGTGCCGGCTGCCTCGGCGTCGGTGCCGTTCCACTCCGCGGCCGCCTTCTCGGCCACAGCGTCCCGGAACACCTGGCCCAGGAGCGCCACACTCCACTCGAACACGTCGACGAGGTGCCAGACACTATCCAGATCGAAGGAGATGACGCCGCCCTCCTCGTTCCCGCACAGGAAGAGGATCTGCGACGCTTCCCCCAAGCGGATGAGTTCGGCGGCGTACGCCCGCCGCCCGTCGTCGGCTTGCGCCCACACCGCGACCTGGATCCGGAGGAGATGCGGGACATACGACCGCGAGTGCTTCGTGAAGAGGTTCAGCGCCTGCTTCAGGATTGCGGCGGAGAGGGGGCCGGCCTCAGAGCGGGGAACCAGCGCAAAGGCGGCACGCACGGCGTCGCTCCAGTCCACGCCTTGGACTACGGCCAGCTCGATGGAGCGCGCACACCGCTCCGCGATGTGGTTCAGCGACTCCTCGGGGTGTGCCGGAGCCCCGAGGCGAGGTGAGGGAACCAGGCGCGGGCGCGACCCGCCACCGCCGACAGCGACGAGACCCATCTCGCCCCTCGTCACGCCCTGGCTCGGGATCAGGGCCAGGTCGGGGTTGCCGACGCTGGGGTCGAGGGCGAACTGCTCGCCGACGAGCGCCTTCCAGCGCGGCGGGCCGCCGGCGCTACCGTCGTTCTCGCTGTGCGGAGCCAGGTTGATATGTGACAGGAACAGGCCGTCGTGGTTCGACACGAGGCCCATCGCCAGCGTGTGCGGCGGCACGTCGGGGAGGACCGTCAGGGCGAGGATCGACGTGCCTTCCGGCGACACGGTGGTCGTCTTTGACTCGACCGAAGGCGCCCAGTCCTGCGACGCTGCTGCTTCGCCGCCCGATCCGAGTTCCTTGAACCCGTCCACGACGGCGACGGAGCGCTTACGCAGCTCAACGTACTCGAACCGCATGCGGACGCGGGGCGGCGGGCCAAACGTCATGTCCAGGTCGCGGTAGATCAGGCTCAAGCCGACGCCCTCGCTCCCGTCTCCGTCGGGGAGGGGGACGAAGGCGACCTCCTCGAGGCTCGCGTGCGGCGGGGAGCTCGAGCCCTCGAAAGGCTTCGGCTGCGCGTGCGGGAGTGCCGGCAGCGGCGTCGTGGCGAGGTATGGCATGTTGTTGCTGTCGAGGCCGATGTCGATGCGCGTCACGTTGATCTCGCCGTCGCGCTCGACGGCGGCCCACACCGCGTCGCTGCCGCCGACCATGCCGAGCCACCCGCGCTCAGCTCTGTAGGTGCCCGAACTCGTCACGGGACCGGGGTTGTTCAGGCTCGCGTAGCTCCGGATGCCGAGGGGACACCGCAGCGCGTTCAGCGTCCAACTCAGCGGGGCCGCGTTCCCGCTCTCCGCGGCCGAGACGCTCTCGGTGGGGACGGCGTGCGAGCTGCGCGTGTCGAGCACGACGGTGGCGGGGAGCGGGTGAGGGTGCAGGAAGTAGATGAGGTCGGTCGAGAGGAGGACCATGCTGGGTCCTCGCGAGCGCGCCGTGAAGTGTCCTGGGGGCGGGACGGGTCCGAGTCCCGGTGCGGCCTTTTGTCCGCTTGGGCTCAGCCGTGTGCGAGGCGGGTAGACGTGCAGCACGGCGAGCGGGGGAGAGGACAGCGGCATGGATGCCAGCGTCGGCCATCCGCCCTGCATCGCCGAGGGCTCGAGCAGGCTCGACGCAAAAACCATGAAGTCGCCCCGCTCCTCCATCCGCGGCACGCCGAGGTTCTCGCTCGGCCCATTGTTGAAGAAGGACGTGAGCCACGCCCCGTCCGGCGACACACTCATCATCTCCGATTTGCTGAAGACGGGCGGGAGCGCGATCGACCGCGGTGCCGACTCGGTGAACACGGACGTCATGACGTGATGCCGTCCTGTCCGTCCTGATGGGGGGTAGATCAAGTACGACGATCCGGGGTGGAAGGCCGCAAGGCTCCTGCGATAGTTAGCTGAGCGTAACAGTAAGATAGCTCACCGTCCGGAGACCTTTCGGCGGGCCGACTCGGTCAGGCGCTGCATGCGGCGGAGACCATCGCGGGAGGTCTCAGCCTCGTCGGGGGATGTCGTGGCGTCGACCATTTTGGGTGTGGTTGAGGATGTTGACGACGACGGACTGGTCGTTGATGGCGGCTTCGGCACTAGCGACGGTGGTCAGTATCGCGGTTAACGATTTGCTTCCGTCTATCGCGCCTGGTCCGTTCCTCACACCTCCACCGAGGGAAGGAGACGCAATGTGTGAGGTCATCACCGCGATTTTGTGCTGCTTCCCTTTTCAACAACACCGAACCTTCGTCCCTCCTCTCTTCTTGACTCTCTTGTCCTGGAGCCACCATGTTCGGAGCCATTGTCGCGGGTCGATTGGTGTAAGTGTCCCCTCGAGTTCTCGCTGTAATCTCCTCCCACTGATCCCAGCTGACAACAGGCAAACGAACCTGCAGCAGATGTAAGCTAAGCCGCTGTCCTCATCTAGCTAACTGACGCAGCGACGAGACGCACTTCGTCTTCCTCCTCGAGAACCCCTATGAGATCCACCACCTCACCGTCTTCCTGACGGGCACGCCGTTCCCCGACGGCTACGGCGCGACGGTGCACTATGCGTGGCCCAACGCGCCGAACGAATGGATCGCCTTGGGAGGGTGAGTCGAGCTGAAACGCCGAGCTGCGAAGCAGCGATGCGTGAGGCAGTGAGCGCAGCGAAGCGCGAATCAGTGAAGCAGTGAGGCCACGACCTCCAACGGAATGGCTTCCGTGTCGCGCAGACACCTGCAGGAGCTAGAAAGAGTTGCGCAAGCTAACGCCAGACTGACGAACGCGCGCCCCAGTGCGATCTACAAAGTCACCCCGCCCACGAATCAGGCCCAGGGCCCGGCCCAGGTCGGTATCGAGATTGCGCCGCTTGCAGCTGTCGACGCGCTCGTGCAGCAGCGCGCGGCGTCACGGGAGAAGGGCGCCGAGATTGCCGCCAAGGTGGACGTCGGCAAGGTTGCCGAGAAGGTTGTCAAGAATGTACGTATCTTCTGTTCCCTCTTTGTCTCTGCTCTCTCCTTGTTCAAGGGACAGAGGCAGGGAAGGGGAAGGACAGTGAGAGAGTCTGCTCGCCCCACCTCGCTGCGCTCGGCGCTGACAACCAGCTGTGGAACTACCTCCACTCATTCGGCGACGCGCCGCTGACGCCGCAAACGCCGATCCCGCTCTCGGTATTCCAGAAGTGGTACGACAACTTCACGCGCAAGCTCGGCAATGACCGGGGCGCGTCGTTCCTCGACCGGGAGGACTAGACGAGGGCCGCAGGTCCGAGGATCCTGTTATTCAAGTGCCGCAGCTCTTAGGATCCTCTGATCCAAGCGTGCGCTGGAGGAAGTGTGCGACGCGAGGGCCTGGCGGCCGCCGCGCTAGACAATACCATATAATGCATCATGAACATCTACGCGTCTATCGGGGCCTTCTCCTTGCCCTTGCCTTCTGTCGCTTCTCCAACTGTCTCCTCAACCGCCACTTCCTCCGTCTCGGGGACCGTCTCCGCCGTCTCCGTCTCTGGCTGCGTCTGCGCAGACTGGGCTGGTGGGGTTGGCTGGGGAGGAGTCGTGGCCCGTGGAGTAGCGACCTGCGGCGGCACCTCTCCCAGCGGACTGAACGTCGGCTGGCGCGAGAACAGCGGCGTCACGGGCGGTTCGGGGGTCAGAGACCTCGCGACGGAGCTCCAAGGCGCATCAACTTCGCGTGTGATGTGGTGCGGAGACCGCGGCGGCTGGGGTCCTGAGCTCGGGGGACTGGGGAGAGCAGTGGGGAGAACGCCACTGGAGTCTCTTCCGCTGCCGCTGGCTGCCGGCCCACTCGTGCCGCTCGTTCCAGCGACCGCAGAACTAAAGGAAGCAGCGGGAGTAGAGGAAGAAGCGGGGGTAGAGGAAGCAGCGGGAGCGGAGGGAGCGGAAGCGGCAGCCGAGTGCCCTGCGGCATCTTCAAAGTCCCAAGCGCTCTTGAGCCGACTGAGTTCCGTGACGAGGCCCCAGACCTGCCTGTCCACCGCCCGCAGAGCCGAGAGACGCTGCTCGAGCGCGGCGCGGGCCTCGGCCCTCGTTCCGGGCGCCTGGGCGAGGCGAGACAGTTCGCTAACCGTAGTACCGGGCGAGCCGATGCCGGCCTCACTGAGATAGGCGCGCTGGCTTGGCGCCTCGTCCCAGTCCCTCTCCTTCGCCTTGCCCTTGCCCTTGTCGAATCGGCGCAGTGCAGCGGCAGCAGCAGCGTGTCGGAGGGGCATGTCGTTCTCGTCGAAGAGGTCGTCGGGGGCGCGGCCGCGCTGGCCTGGCAATGTGAATACCGGCGGCGCCTGGGAGCTGCTCGGCGTCGCGCTGCCTGAACGAGTCTCGGGCCATCGCGGCGCCGCACCGAGGGGAGGACGCACGAAGCGTCCCGGGGTAATCGGGGCACCCCAGATCGAGCGCTGCCTCTCCTCGTCCGAGGTGCGGGGGCGCTCCGGACGTTCAGAGGGCGACTGGGCGGTGGAGGAAGGTTGCGTGGGCACTGGGATCGGGGCAGCGTCCCCGTTCACGGGCGGGAGGCGGAAGTACTCCTCAAACACGGCGCGGGTGTTGTCCGCGGCGGCTTGAGCGACACCAGCCGCGGCGCCGGCCGCCGGCGGCTGCGGGCGCGGATGTGGCTGCTCGTTCTGGTTCGCCTGATTCTGCTCCTGCTGGGGCTCCTGGGGACGCGGAGTCGCCGGAGCGCGAGCGGGAGACAGCACGTCGCGGCGACACGTCGGGCACGCCTGCTGCCTTTCAAGCCAGGAGCGGAGGCAGTGGAAGTGGAAGATGTGTCCGCAGGCCAGCTTCTTGGGTGTCACGTTCGGTCCGTCGGCGTCTTGCTCCGATCCCTCACCGCGCGCGACCATCTCCTCGCGGCAGATGATGCAGGTGTGATCCCCACTCGCCTCGAGTTCAGCAGCCGTAGCGTCGGGGTACTGCTCGTCCATGTTTCGGGTGGCGCGGCGGTAGCGCAGAAGGTCGGACCAGCGGGCCATGAACGAGCGCAGGGTCATGTAAACGTCGCGGAGGATGTGGATCGGGAAGCCGTGGTTGAGGAAGATGACGATACAGAAGATGAGGTACGTCAGCAGCTTAGCGAAGTCGACAGCCAGGTCGATGTAGAACAGGTACATCGACTTCTCCTCCCAGACCGGTGCGTCGACGCGGCCGCGCGCGTGCCGCAGGTCCAGGATGCCGACGATGTAGCGCGCCCAGATACCTGCGATGGAGGCGATGAGGATCGCAAACTCGGACGCGAAGAGCACATTCGCCGTGTGCCCTTTGAGGCTGATGGAGGACTGCACGGCGTACACGAACAGCACAAGGTCCGACGCAGTCAGCACGCTCATGACCGAGGCCATACGGACGTGGTACGACGTCGGCGGGCCGGGAGGCGGCACCTGGTCCATCTGGCGTCAGTTACCCACCAAAAAACTGCAACTCACGTAGTCCACACGATCACCTGAGACCCAGTGGAAGCACTTGAGGAAGACGAGCACGCCATAGAAGGCGAGGAAGGTCGCGCTGAAGTCCTCCCGGAAGATGGTGAGCGCGAGCAGCGACTCGGTCAGGAAGATCCACAGCCGCTCAAACATGTGCTCGTACTCGATCTGCCGCAGCGTGCCGAAGAAGACACGCTTGAACGCCATTCCTACCAGGATCGCGAGGAAGAGGACGAAATTACCGAGCACCTGGGGTCAGCTGTTACCAGGAAGTGGCCAGCATGGAGTGGGTACTCACCATTAAGCTCCCACTACTCTTGCCCAGCGCCACGGCAGAGGCGAAGAAGTTGGGCCGCGAGCGCACCGCATTCACAATGATGCTGCCCGTGAGTGCCGTCGAGAGCAGCCCGTAGGCGACGAGGCGCCTCATGATGTCTCAGTCGCTGTCCGCGATGTGTAATCGAGCTGCGAGTGTGTGGTGCGACTTGATCAGTCAACCCCGCAGGGACAGTGTGAGCCGTATTACAAGGCAGTGTCCGAGTGATGAAGGTGACAAGCTTGTCTTTTGGAAGCACAGGTCTCGAGATTGTTTTGACCGCATGGGCTGACGGGCTTGCCCGGCTGTCCGAGATCGATGTCTGTGATGGGCCGGCGAGTGCGTGCAGGGGTGTGCAGTGAAGGAGTGGATGCGCTCGGCTGTCGAAAGTGCTGTCGACCTGTGCCCGTCGTAGAGCACTGCGTTAGTGGTCGTGAGGGAGTGATGAGGG
The DNA here is from genome assembly GCA_039545375.1 of Trichosporon faecale. Taxonomy (NCBI): domain Eukaryota; kingdom Fungi; phylum Basidiomycota; class Tremellomycetes; order Trichosporonales; family Trichosporonaceae; genus Trichosporon; species Trichosporon faecale. The sequence goes on along the minus strand of BCLU01000004.1, from coordinate 2,145,831 downwards.
ATGGAGTAATGTTGCCGGGAGCGAGCGGGTCGCGGCTCGGTTGTGCCGAAACGTCACCGTCGTCACCGTTGGCGTTTGACGTGGCGGTGGCAAACCTGTGGTGGAGGTTCTTCGGTCCGCACCGTACTCGCGCCGTCCCTTCTCCCCATCACATCGTGGGGTTAGCTCGTAGTGCGACGTGCTTCGGGCCCTGGGAGTAGTGCACGCAGACTGACACATTATGCATTAATCACTGGCAATCTTCCGTCTACTACATCTGCTCTCTATGGATCTCCATGCCCTCACATCTGCTACGCTCCGCTGCCTAGTACGTGCTCGCCTTGTTCTTGGCCGCCTGGAGGATCTTCCTCGTCTTGTCCGTTCCCGGGTTCTTCTCGCTCCCCTTAGGGTGGCGGAGGAGGTAGCTCGTCGTGTACTGCTCGACCTCAGCGGGCGGGAGCTGGCACTTCCCCTCGACCCAGAGCTCGAGGACGACGGCGGCCTCCTCGGCGTAGAACTCGCGCTGGTCCGTCTCCTCGCTGAGCGCGACGATCGTGTCCCAGAGTTCCCTTGGGCCGACGCCGCCAGCGAGGAGAGCGCGGGTCGTCCACCCCGGCTCGCCCTTGAGCTCGCTCGTCAGCCCGTAGATCAAGGGCAGGACGATGTCGAGCGGCGCCGCCTCTGAGGGGTAGAACCGTTTCAGGAGGTCGGTGATCTCCTTGCTGAGGGCGGGGATGTCGCCCTCCTCCTTCCGGAGGAGCTCGAGCCAGACCGCCTGGCACACCGCCTCGACGCGCGTGTCCGCCGTCTTGAGGATCAGGAGGATGCACTGGAACAGACGCAGGGGACGCGCAAAGTCCTGGTACAGGTCGTCGAGCGTGAGCAGCGCGGACTGCAGCGCAGACAGCGGGCCGACCTTCTCGGCCTGAGACATGGCGGGGTGCGCGATGATGGACCGCACGACCTCGAGCTGCACCTGCGCGACGTCGACGCGCTCCTGCAGCGAGGTCAGGAACTCGACGTCGTCTGCGCCGACGCAGGCCGCGGACTGCGCGTTCGTAAGCGCCTGCGCGAGGTAGTACACGCGGTCCTCGAGCGAGATGCCCGAGCCGTCCTGCACCATCGCGAGCGACTGCAGCGCCTTCGCTGCAGAGAGGTACTCCTCCCTCCGGGCGTAGAACTTCCACAGGAGGTCCCTTCGCTCCGGCACAGTCGAGAAAGTCTCGTGCAGATACTTCTCGATGAAGGGCGTGTCGAACTCGAGCAGCTGCTCGGGGCGGCCCATCTCCACGATCCAGTCGTAGAGGTAGAAGTGGAAGAGCTCGTCGTCGCTCTGGATGGCCAAGGCGTAGGCCTCGTCGCGGATCGTCGCCGCGTTGTCTGGCCGGTTGTTCGCGACGGCCTGCGAGAGCGCCGCATCGTAGTCGCCAAGAGCGAGGACGACGAGCGCATAGCACTCCTGCCGCTGCAGCATGAACTCGCGCCGCGGGTCGTCCTTGTGCTGCCCGTCGCGGACGTAGTCGCCCGCCTTGTCGTTCGGGTCCAGCTCGGTCGCGACACGGAGCGGGAGCTCGATCGCACCCCGGATGTCCTTCAGGTCGCGGTAGCGCTTGGTGACGTCGTCGAGGCGGGGGAAAACGGCGCGCGCGGCCGACTCGGATGCACGCCCGAACAGCCGCAGCGACTCGGTCAGCTGCTCGTTGCGCTCGATCGGGTCGCGCGTGTTCTCGGCCCTCCGCAGCGCCTCCTCGGCCCGGTACAGGACGACGTCTCCGGGCTCGACGAACGTGCCGCAGCGCTGCTGCAGGATCGACGACAGGGTGTCAATGCTGAGCTCGGCGCCGATCTGCAGCTCGATGAGCGCGGTGACGAGCTGGCGCGCAATCTCTCGCCCGCCCAGGCTCGTCAGCAGGCCCTGGTACGTCAGGCTCGACATGGCCTGCTGCGTCTGCGGCTTGCACTTGGCGATCACGTCCGGCAGCTTGTAGTCGGCGAGAAGCAGAATGAAGCTGATAGCCTCGATGCTCTGCTTCAGCAGCAACGTGAGGCCGTGCATGCTGAGCTCCTCCTGCTCCCACGCGAGGCGCTGGTCACCGTCGGCCTGGTGGCGCGGGAACGGGTGGTCCTCAACGACCTTGAGCAGCTTGGCGAGGTTCTGCTGCACCTCCAACAGCGTCTTCTCAGGAACAGCGAGTTTCTGCATGCCCTTGGGCGCGGGGACCGTGACCTTGTTGTCCCAGATCGGGCGGAGGAGACGGGCGATGGAGAGCGCGTAGCCGTCGTGGCGGGGCGAGTAGCTGATGGTGCGGGCGCCGTTCGACGAGGTCTGGATCACCGGCGGGTCGCACGTCAGGAGCACATTCATCGCCGTCGACGACACCTCTTGCTGCTTGCCCGCTGAGTCGGCTGCGAGCTGGTAGCACATGGCGGCGACCTGGATGCGGCCGAACGCGGTGCCGCACGTCTTGGCGGCCTCCTCCTTCTCGACACCGATGTCGTCCTGGTACATGTCGACGGGGCGGGGCTGAAGGGCCCAGAACATGCCACTGTTAGTGAGGATGAGGAACTGGCGGGCGTTGACGGTGGCCTCGCGCGGCAGCTGGGAGAGCGCGATCGCATCCGGCCGGCGCAGGGAGGGCGGCGAGTTCGCCGGGTTCGTCTTAGTTACCTCGGCGATCGTCCAGACCTGGGCCGGGATCGTGCCGCTCTCAACCCACTCCTGCAGGATCGGCTGCGAGTACATCGACTGGCCCGGGTGGGTGTGGTTCTCACGCTGGCTCGAGATGCGGCCTGCCGCCGTCGTGACGTAGCTGACGACCGTCTTGCTCGTGTCCTCGACCTTGACAGCGATCATAGTACCGGACGAGTAGAACGAGTTGGCGTCCGCCTTCGTGCACGCGGGCGGCGGCGGGCGGTGGCCGATGAGGCTCAGCATGCCCGAGGTGCTGGGGTAGAAGCCGGCGGCGCCGAGGTAGAGACGCGAGCCGTTGGCGGAAATGGCGACGATCCACACCTTCTTGCTCTCGCAGCTGAGGACGGGGGCGATGTTGACAATCTTGGCGGCAGAGTGCTGAGGCGGCGCTCCGCCGTAGTTGAGGCGGAGCAGGTCGCTTTTAGCGTGCAGGTACTTGCCTCTGCTCTCGAACTTTGTGCCAGAGACGTCGAACCACTCGATCACACCGTTCGACTGCAGGGTGTACAGGCGGTTCTGTTGCGGGTCGAGGACAAACTTCTCGACGCCCTCGCGGTTCGCCGGCGTGAAGATGGACGGCACCCAGTTGGCGATAACGGAGGAGGTGCGGTTCGTGATCCACATTTTCGTGCCGTTGCCAAACCACCCGCTGTTAGCCGTGTACTCGAGCTCGTAGATGTCCTTGTTGTGGCCGAGGAGGAACACGCGTCCGTCATCGGTGCCCTGGACCTCGACGAACTGCGTCGGCGAGTCGACCTCGAAGTCGGTCGTGTACATGGACAGCTCGCCGTTCTCCTCCTGGCTGAGACCGAGCATCTTTGTCCGCGAAGCAGTCGAGATGACGAGCAGGTGGGTGATGCCGTCGATGAACACGTCCTTCCGCGCGCGCACCAGGCCCACAACCTGAATCTCGCCCGCCATCTGGTCGTAGCGGCTGAACTCGCGTCCGTCGTTGTAGTTCCACAGGAAGAGCCGGTTCTCGACGACGAACCACGCCCGCTCAATCTCCTCGAAGATGCCCATCCGCGCCGCCACATGCTTGTCTATCCGTCAGTTTCTCTCGACGGAGCTCAACTCACGGCTCAGCTCGGAGTGCAGCGAATCCGGGATCGGGACGTTCTTCAGGATGCGCATGTTGAGGAACGCCTTCGAGTCGGCAGGCGGCCGGACGTAGACGGGCTCGGCGGCTGGTGGTCAGTTTACAAAGGGCCCACCGTAACTCACAAGGAGCGAAGAGGTCTCCGAGGTCGGGCGAAATCTCATTGTCGCTCGTCAGGCCGCGGTCGATCTTCCCCCGTGCTCGTCCCAGAGGGCCGTAGACGGGGTCCTCATCCTTGCTGACCGTCTCGAGCTGTTGCGGCTGCAGCGCCGGCACGGCCACAGACGACGAGTACCCGTATCCCTGCCTCGCGTTCCAGCCACCGTACCCCGGTGCGGTCAGCGAAGCCGTGTTCGGGGTCGAGAGCGACGAGAGAGCGCCCGTCTGCGAATGCGTGTGCTGGGATCCGCCGAAGGGGATGTGGATGTGGGGGAGGTGAGGGAGGTGAAGGCCGTGGTGCTGCTCCTGCTGCTGCGGCTGCTGGCCATAGTTGGCGACCGTGTTGCTCGGCTGCCCGGCAGCAGGGAGCGCAGGGTACACTGGCTGCTGCTGGTACCCGCCGTAAGACTGCTGGTAGGACATTGTTGGTCGGGTTGTCGGTGTCGGAGTACAGTCGGGAGCGATCAGCCGTCACGCAGCCGGGGCCGGAGCTTCTTCACAGCGAGGTTGTCAGGTTACGCTTCTGTGCAACCGCGCCCTTGCTGTGTGGGGTTGTTGGCCGGGGGACGCGAAAGGCGGAAGACAGAAGAACAAGTGATGACAGCGATGACGGGCTAATGTTTCCAGACGTAACACAATCGAGCATCGAAAGTGTGAGCAAAACCCACGTGGATTAGCTTCCGCGCCCTCATCCAAACAATGGGCCCCTGGCGTCATCACCTCCACCAGAGCTCTCCAGGACGAGTGGCTGTGAGGCAGCATGCACGACTTGTTGGTCCTGCATTGTTGGCTAAAGGCCATTATCGATTGGCATTTGGCTTACAGCAGATTTGCAGAAGGGAGAAATGCATGTACTCGGGATGTACGTAGGGTATATAGTTTTGTTGTATGGAGTGCGATACGCGACACGCCCGCTCTCGCTCTCGGCGACGACACGGGTAGACATGCAGAGCGCCTACCCGCCGATGATCATCGTGTCGTCGTTGACATTGACGTCGTGGGTGACCTTGGGCTCAAAGTGGAGCGTCCAAGTGGAGAGCATCTTCCTGCGTCCGACCTGCTCGGGCGTGAGGGAGGTGCCGTAAGTGAACGGGGCGAGGAACCAGAAGCACCACAGGACAAGGGCGAAGAGGACGGCGAGAATGCCGAGCTTGCGCTGGGAGAGGTTGACGCGGCTGACGGGACGAAGGCGGGTGCGCGGTCCAGCCTTGGACATGGGGTAGTTGACGGCCTCGACGAGAACGAAGTTGATGACGCCGCCGGCCACGAGCGCACTGGCCAGGTGGGCGGGGAGGTAGTGGTGGAGGAAGCGCTGGCGGGCCATAGTGAAGAAGGGGAAGTAGTGGAACGCCCAGGCGAGCAGGAAGAAGCCCGTGTTGCGGTAGAGGCGGTTGCGGATCGCGGACTCGATGGGCTCGATACCGCGGCGGCGCGCGATCATGTCGGCCGCGAGCACGCCGACGAAGATCGACAGCGCAATGGAGCAGATCCAGTAGTCCAGCAGGTTACCAATCATGTACACCTGCTGGCTCGTGTCGGCGTCGGTCCAGAAGGAAACGCCCGAGAGGGAGAACGGCCACTCGATCGGCTGCGAAGCGTACGGGTGCGACGAGGAGAGACCGGCGTTGTGCTGCAGCATGAGGATCTGCAGCTCCCACCACTTCTTCAGGAAGGGCATCTTGCGGACGGGCTTCTCGTCGACGTGCACCGTGCGGTTCTGGAAGTCCTGACCCTGGCCGTCCTCGATAATCTCGTCGACGATCCACAGCAGCCCCGGGTCGTCAGCCTTCTTGTTGCCGTTGACCTCCTGCTGCTTGTGGCCCCACTCGGGCAGCGCGGTCTTGTGCGTCCACAGCCACACATGCGTCTTCATGTGCATGACCTTGATGTGGGACGAGAGCGACTTGATCGGTTCGCCGTCATGCGCGTCCTCGACCTTGAGCTGGAAGTACGTCTCGTCCTTGCGCTCCTCGTTGTCGGGGTCGATGGTCGTGAACTCGGTGTTGGTCGGCATCGTGGGCGAGGCGACGTCGTGGGTGAGGAGAACGGTGTTGGTGCCGACGTGGCGGAACTGCACAATGTCGTTTTGGCGCACGACGCGGCCGCGTCCGGTGTCGGGAATCTCGCGGGTCGGGAGGATCTGCCAGTGGTTGTTCGTGTCGTTGAACTGGTAGCAGGTGACCTGCTGGCCCTGCGAGGAGATGCGCCCGTCGGGGTAGCGGAGCGGGTACTTGTCGGGGTGGGAGTGGAGGAACTGCTTGGTGTCCTTGTGCTTGAAGACAATCGTGTCGTAGTAACGGACCTCCTGCGCGTTCAGGAGCAGCTCGTTGCCCTGCAGCGTCTCCTGGAACGCGGGGGACATGAACGAATCACCAGGGCCGGAGAACTTGAGGATCTTGAAGTGGACCCAGAAGAAGGAAAGGTAGAGGATGAAGGGGAAGACGATGAGGCCGATGGCGCGGTAGATGAAGTGCTTCCACCAGTATGCCTGAACGTTAGTTGATCATCAATATATGGCCAGCTCACCATCGTGTGACCACGCCTGATGTCGAGGATCTCCCAGAGATCCCAAAGAACGGCGGAGCCGACGGTAAAGAACGTGAAGAGGCCGACCATCTTGCAGCCAAGGGTGCAGGCGAGGGAGAAGCCGGTCGCCAAGAGCCAGAACCACCACTCCTGCGAGAACTCGCGGTAGCGCATCTGGTGGAACTTGACGTAGGAGAAGAGCGTGAGCGCCATGAAGAGGCAGAGAGCTGCGTCGAGAAGAATAAGGCGGGTCTGGGTGATGTGACCGTTGTCTGTTGTGTCAGCTCGGCATGACAGCACGCTAGCTTACCGAAGAGAACGAGGAAGGCGGAGAAGGCGGAAATGGCGATCGGGTAGCCCGACTCGCGCATGATGGCGTAGACGAGGGGAATGGTGACGGCGCCCATGGCGGCCACGAAGCTGCGCATCGCGACGTACGGCACGCCGGCCTCGATGTAGTCGTCTCCGATGGAGGAGAAGCCGAAGGAGCCGTTGTAGCCGACGAACCAGCCCGCAAGCGCGTTCAGCATCTTGGCCAGCGGGGGGTGCACGTCGAAGTAGTACTCGCGCCGGAGGTACTGGTTCGCGAAGCCGCCGAAGTGCACCTCGTCGAACACGACCTGGTTCGGATGCCGGATGCCCCAGAAGCGCACGCAGACGGCCGCAAAGGTCAGCGCGAGCGCGACGGCGTACGACGTCAGCCGCTCCTGCCGCAGGTCCTCGGCGTGGACCACGGGGCTAACCGGGTCGATGCGCTGGGAGTTAGCTGACTGCCTCTCCTCCAACAGCGATTTGATCGACCCCGGCCAGATTTGTTGTTGACCGCGGCCAGGGATGCCCGGCTGTGCAAGTACTCACTTTCCGCTCCTCATACTTCTCAGAAACCGGAAGAGGCGGGCTGCTGCCGCGTGGCCGGCGGTTGCGCACCTGTACCGACATGAATGGTGGTTGGGTGGTGGAAAGGAGAGTTGGTTGAAGATATCAACTGGTCCGGCTTGCTTCAGGCCCGTTAGACTTCAACGCGTCGCGGTACGAAATAGCCGTCGACGTGGCCAAGGCACCGTGTGGCGGATGGGGCCGATTGTATTGATTTTCCGGTTGTTTTGCGAAGGTAACCTCCTTTCCGCTGTTTATGCTCCGTCATGCATGGATGGATGAAGAGGGCCAGCTGGTGAGGACATCGACGGTGCACTGACGTGTGGGTGGATACACTTCGCGGCAGGGGACAGGAGCAGATACACGCAAGCACATCATTGGTAACAGGAACTTGGAACTCAGATTCAGCACAAGACATGCATTATGCAAGAGGGTAAGATTACAACTGTGAACAACAACACAAGACTCTACTCGTCGTCCTCCTTCTCCCCGTCGCCGGCAAACATGTGCGCGAGCCCGTCCGCCGCCTCGTCCTTGGCGGGCACGAACACCTCGAACGCCGTCCTCTCTCCCTTGGCGAGTTTCGCTTCCCTCGCCTTCTTGCCCATCTTAGCGAGACCAGCGGCCCATCCCTTCTTGCGGGCGAAAGCCTCAGGCGAGCGGTCAAGGAGGACCTCGAGGTCAGCGTCCGAGATGATCATGTCGTCGGCTGAGGCGACGTTGATCTGCTCCCCCTCAAGGTCGAGGAGCGCGCGGGCCATGTCAATTGTACTCTTCTCCTTCTGCCGGCCGAGGAGCACGCGCCCATTGTCGTCGACGACCTTGCCGAATTTGCCCTCTTGGATCACGAGCGCCTCGAGCTTGCGCTTGTTCGTCGCCTTCTGTAGGATCTTGGTCTCGATCGTGTGTTCCGACACGAGGCGGAAGATCAGCACCGGCTTCTTCTGCCCGATACGGTGCGCGCGGTCCTGGGCTTGCAGGTCCATCTGCGGGTTCCAGTCCTGGTCGAAGAAGATAACCGTGTCCGCTGCCACGAGGTTGATGCCCAGTCCTCCGGCGCGAGTGCTGAGGAGGAAGAGGTTGGGCGCGTCGGGCCCCGCGCCGTTGTTGAACTCGTCCATCTGCAGCCGCCGGTCTTCCTGCTTCGTGGTGCCGTCGATGCGGCAAACCTTGAAGCCCTTGAAGAGCGTGGCCCAGTCCTCGATCACATCCAGCATCGTTGTGAACTGCGAGAACAGGAGCACCTTGTGCCCCTTCGCGAAGAGCGCGTCCAGAAGACGGTTCAGCAGAAGCATCTTGCCGCTCTGGTTCACGAGCTCGTGGTCCACGATCAGCTCGTTCGTGTCCGGGTCATACGGCCAGTCGAACAGGAAGGGGTGCGACGCAACCTTGCGCAGCTGCATGATCATATTCTGGAGGTGCATGTTGTTCACCTGTTTGACTGGATGTCAGTTTCAGTCCTCGGCGCTCCGAAACTCACGAGCTTGGCTGACGCGCCATGCACGGCCAGCGTCAACGGACGACTTCTCCGAGGTCTTTGTCGCCATACCCAGGGACCGGCGGGAGCGCACGCCATTCGGCTGGTCTGCCTTCTCCTCGATGAACTCGATCTCCGGCTCCTCCGGAATCGGGTCGTCACCTCCCACTAACTTCCGGATGAGGTACTCCCTGATCTCGCCGTTGACGATGGCCTGGTAGATGTCCTTCTGCGGCTGGGTCAGGGGGGCATAGAGCAGGTACTCCTTCTTGGGCGGGAGCTCCTTCTCGACCTCGGTCTTGAGGCGGCGGAGCAGGAACGGTTTCAGGATCTCGTGCAGCTGCTGCACGATTGCGCCCTTGTTCAGCAGTCCGTCGCCCGCTGACGAGTGGACGTCGTCAAAGTTGAACCACTGCTGGAAGGACTCGAGGTCGTCGAAGATGTCCGGTAAGATGAAGTTGAGCAGCGACCAGAGCTCGGCCAAGTTGTTGTGCAGCGGCGTGCCCGTCAGGATCATACGGTTCGCACTTGTGTACGTCTTGAGCTCGCGGATCAGCCGACAGTCAAGGTTCTTCAGACGGTGGCCCTCGTCGACGACGATGAACTGACGGTCAGTTTGACAGAGGCTAGCTTGATCAACTCACCTTCCACATGTAACCGGAGAGGTACTTCTGGTCGCGCATACAGATCTCGTAGGTGGTGAGGATAATGGGGAAGGTGGAGGTCGAGTTCACGGCGGCACCATTAGCGCCCCGCTTGCCCTTGCGGACGACACCTGAGGCCTTGGGGGCTTGCATGCGCGTTCCGCGGAGCTCAGAGCGGTGCTCCGGCGTGCCATGGTACATGACGACGGGGATGGAGGGAGCGAACTTCTCGAACTCGGACTTCCAGTTGTGGAGCACGGAGAGCGGGCAGACAATGAGGAACGGGCCCCACGTCCCCTTTGAGCGGAGGTGGGCGAGGAAGGAGATGGTCTGGAGCGTCTGGGAGTTAGCAAGGACAATATCGAAACTCACCTTTCCGAGTCCCATCTCGTCGGCGAGAATACCGTTCAGCCCGTTCTCGTACAGAGAGATCATCCACTGCACGCCTGCGAGCTGGTAGTCCCTCAGCTGGGCGCCGGTGACAAGCTCAGGTTGGACGAAAGAGTACTGCTTGTCCTCCTCCTCCTCCTCCTCTTCCTGCTTGGCCTCAGCAGCCTGAAGCGCCTCCTTGATGTCCGGTTCGGCGACCTTGCCTCTCCGTCGGTCATCAGCAGCCCTCCGACGCTTCTTTGCCGGCTCCGCGACCTCAGCAGCGCGGTCGCGCATCCCCTCCCTTCCCACAGAAGCACCCTCGGCACTCCGCTTCTCCTTGTTCGCCTTGCGCACGGCGGCGCGCGCGTTCGCGTTCGCCTTCTCGATCTGCTGTCGCTCCATACGGTCGCCGATGATCTTGGCGTAGACGCCAGACTTCTCGAGCAGGAAGCTCAGGCGCGCAGCTCGGGCAGCAGCCTGTTCGGGTGAGAGCACAGTTTTGGGTGGCATTGTCGAAGGTAGGTGGTGAGGGAGGTGGACATCGCGAAGCATTGTTGTGAAGGTGCGGTGAGATTGGTGGGAGGGGAATGTGTCGCGGCGTGTCAGCACGGAGCACACGGATTGTCGCAGAACGTACCTCTGGATCAACCTCCTGGGGCTGGACGACCTCGACCTCGTCCTCTGCTGATCCAGACGCGACTTGTCTTGAGTCATTCCCGGGCGTGCTGGGGGAGGGGGACATGGAGGTGGACGCGGTGCCAGCGATGGAGTCGGCGACGAGGGAGGGGACGGCGGAGGACCCCATTGGTGTACAGGAACTGATTTGTGTCTAGATTACGGAAGGTCTGAGTGTGTCTAGGATATTTTGGACGATACAAGGATACACAGCTACACAGGTCGTGGGTAGTCAGATGGAGAGGAAGCGGCTTGTCGAGGAGCAAGGAGGAGTGCGTAGGAGGCTGACTGATCCGATGGACCAAAACACGCGCCTGTAATGTCGCCCGACGCGCTCCCTCCCTCTGGCCCAGCTGATGTCAACCGGACGCGTCAAATCAAAAAACCCTTACTGGTGGGCTCGAACAAGATCATACCCACGTGTTGGGTGGCGCGCCCTGTGGCGCCGTCTGCTTCCCTGCTACATCGATGTCCGCAACTTTGCGCAATGCACGGAGCCGGCGCTCAGTATCTACAAGTGTTGCACTGCTGCAGATGCAGAAGGGCAATCGGAACACATCCCCTTACTCTCTTCACAAACACAAGCCCCCGAGTCCCCACAGATTCCCAGGAACGTGGCGTCCCCTTCAACCCTCGAGTTCAGACCTTCCCGTGCAGCCTCGAGGGACCCTCCAGGACCCCTAAAAAGCAAAAGAGCAGCTCTCTCGAGCCGTGTTCTCCGCCAGGGAGTCGAACCCTGCTCTATCGCGCACTGCCGAAGCAATCTCTCGGACTTGAGAGGCGATTATACTAACCGATATACTAGCGAAGAGAACGGTGCTGATGGCGAGGGCGCCTCCGCGGACATCCCGCGCTGCCCGTCCGCGATTTCGCGAGAAAGAGAGCTGTAGGGCATGCATCTGTGAGCCTCGAGATACTAGGAGACTCTGAGGAAGACATTGGACGCGGAATGAGCACATGACCGCTTGTGGTTGAGTCGAAATGAGGTGGAATGAGTCATGATGCGGTGACTGGTTTGTGAGTGCCGAGGATGGCGCTAACGCAACGGAGGCGAGTCGAAACATAGCGGCGGTGCAGTTGTTGTAGAGTTGTGAAAGACTGGCTCTTGAGGACAGAGTGACTCCACCTGGCGCAGGATGGTCAGCTGACTGCGCGGGAATCGTTGCAGTCGGGCACGCCACCTCGAGGCAGTCTTTCACAGCCAGTTTCCAATGCTGTCCCCTCAAGTTCTGGAATTACACACGATGAGGATTCCGCGGGGCGCGCCGATGTCTGCGGCATCAGTGATCGTAAGCCAAGGCCTAAGAGGTCAGGTGCGAGGTCAGCTTCCGACTGAATGACAGTGCTCGCAATATTCCTGTGTCAGTCCGTCTGTATCTCCATCATCCGCTTTCCACACCGATCCCAACGAGAGCAACGCAGCATCGTGACGAGCGACGGGCCCGGTCGCTGCGTCCGCCTTCCTCGTTATACCTCCACCGAGCGGTGTGACCTCCATCCGGTCTCCCATTGGCCCACGCAGATCCGCCCTCCGCGCTCCCGCAATGTCGACCGGTGTCCGTCCAGCTCTCGATGAGTCCGTGATGTATCCATGCTTCAGTCTACAATTTGCTAGGTCGTCGGTCGGTGGAGGCGACTAGTGGTGGTCGCCGTGGTCACCGTGTCCGTCCCACGGGTGCTTGAGGCCGAGGAGGACGGCACCGTCTTGCCTGCGATGTCAGCTGGAGTGTTCGGGGCAGACAGCTTCGAGATTCAGAGAAGCTCCGATCGAGATGTAGGACGGCGAGATCATAAGTTCGGATAGGGGCGAGGGCGCGAATGGGTTGGGCTGGCTGACCTCGATCGGCGGTGCCGATCGCTTCATGCCGCGACGTTGCGGCCTTCCGCATCACTACTGCCCGTACGCAGCGCGTAGTCCCTGTGGATCGCTTAAACCTCCACATCTTGGTGCTGAAGACGCAGGTGCGGAACTCGACATCAGAAGTGCCAGTCGGACCGTAGTCGAACCGTAGATGTTGTCGATCGCTTATTTGTCCCACAACGTTGTGCGGAGCTTCCCTCGTCCAAATTCCCAAGATGCACTCACCTGGCACGGTAGAAGACGAAGAACCACATGCCGGCGCCGAGGCCCTTGGCGAGGACGCGGTTGATCATAGGAGGGGCGTGGTAGTGGAAGCCTGCGATGTCAGTTTGACCGAACTAGTCCGGGCGGAGCTCGGGGCGAGGCGGGGGGTCGAGTCGACTTCGGTTCTTGATGCGCGCGCATTGCCGTGTCGAGCCCGTTCCGCCGAGCGACGTGCCGTACTCACCGGCCATGGTGTCGATGTGCTATGCAGTGAGCTCAACGCTCAAGACGACCAAGACGGCGTCGAGCACGGTACGGTGCAGCGCCAGGCCTGGGTGCGCTCTACGGTGAGGCCGGGAGTAATTCCGAAACGCCGAGACGGTGGCAAAGGGCGCCCTCCATCTTTTGTGTCGACTCGTCGAGCATTGTCATCGACAGCCGTCCGAGTCTACCGATCTCCATCTAGCTTGCTTCTAGACCATCCTAAAAGCGTTCGTCACCAGTCTCCGACTCGAGTACCCTGCGAAAACGACTCTGTTGATCGCCAAGAACGCCATAAAAATCCGCCTTGCACCGCGCGACACCCCCAGTCCCTATCGATAAAAGTCGCCCCTCTTACATCTGTCATCTCCCCCCTTCCATTGTCCACCCACCATGGCCGCCGTTAACGACCCGACTGCTGCCTTCCAGACCGAGGCCGGCGCCGACGCCAAGCCCGTCGAGGTTGACCTCACCAAGCTCACCGCCCTCAGCCCCGAGGTCATCATGAACCAGGCTACCGTGAGCATCGCGATTCGCGCATTTGCTTGTTCCAGTGGCAAATGCGCATGAGATGGGAAGCAACGGGACAGGAAAAGCCGCTCAAGAGGCTCGTGAGCGTGCTTCGCTGTGGCCAGGGCTCCGAGCGGGCTATGTCCATCGCTTGAGTGCCGTCGTGCTCGTCGCCGACATGGCGTCAGCACCGTCACGAGTGATCGGCGCCGTCGGTCCGAGGCCTCCCATCTAGCTTAGGCTTCGTTACTCTCAGCTAACGTCAGATCAACATTGGTACCATCGGACACGTCGCGCACGGAAAGTCGTCTACCGTCCGTGCGATCTCTGGTGTGCAGACCGTTCGTTTCAAAAACGAGCTCGAGCGTAACATTACCATTAAGCTTGGTTACGCCAACGCCAAGGTGGGTTTAGTCATCAGCTTCCAGTGTGGAGCAAGCTGACATGCCAGATCTACAAGTGCCAGAACCCCAACTGCCCGCCTCCCTCGTGCTACCGCTCGTACCCGTCGAGCAAGGAGCTGCACCCGAAGTGCGAGAGGCCAGGATGTGACTCGCGCATGGACTTGATCCGACACGTCTCCTTCGTCGACTGCCCGGGACACGACATTCTCATGGCAACCATGCTTACGGGAGCTGCCGTCAGTGAGTATCACCAGCTACGTGGATGTGACCCTCAGCTGACACGCAGTGAACGGAGCCCTGCTTCTTATCGCCGGTAACGAGTCGTGCCCGCAGCCGCAGACGGGAGAGCACCTCGCCGCGCTCGAGATCATCGGTATCGACCCGCACAACATTGTGATCCTGCAGAACAAGATGGACCTCGTGCGCGAGTCGGAGGCGCAGGAGCACTGCGAGCAGATCCGCCGGTTCGTCGAGGGCACGACCGCGCGCCTGGCGCCGATCATCCCCGTGTCGGCGCAGCTGCGCTTCAACATTGACGCCGTCGTCATGGCGCTCGCCAAGATCGAGCCGCCCAAGTACGACTTCACGGCCGAGCCGCGGATGGTGGTGATCCGTTCGTTCGACGTGAACAAGCCCGGAGCGTCGGTCGACGAGCTCAAGGGTGGTGTCGCGGGTGGATCCATCCTGCAGGGCGTGTTCAAGGTGGGCCAGGAGGTCGAGGTCCGCCCCGGCATCATCACGCGCGACACGGAGGGCAAGGTCACGTGCCGGCCGCTCATCAGCAAGATCGTGTCGATGAACGCTGAGCAGAACCACCTCCAGTTCGCTGTTCCGGGAGGTCTCATCGGTGTCGGTACGCTCGTCGACCCGGCGCTCTGCCGTGCCGACCGCCTGCTCGGCATGGTCATGAGCTCCGTCGGAAAGGGCCCCAACATCTACACCGAGATCAAGGCCGAGGTCTTCCTCCTCCGCCGCCTGCTGGGTGTCAAGACCGAGGACAACAAGAAGGCCAAGGTCGGAAAACTCGTCGTCGGCGAGATGCTTTTCGTCAACATCGGTGCTTCGCAGACCGGAGGCCGCATCATGGCCGTCAAGGGCGGAGACGTCACCATCCAGCTCGTCACCCCCGCCTGTACCGAGAAGGGAGAGAAGATCGCCCTCTCCCGCCGTATCGACAAGCACTGGCGTCTCATCGGATGGGGCAAGGTCAAGTCCGGAGGCGTCCTCGCCGAGGTCAAGGACCCCCGCGGCGACTAAGACCCTTAGAGCAGCAGCGTTGACTAGCAGTAGAGAGTTTGTAGGATCGTTACAGCATCATGCACCCCATTATCATACAGACCTAGTTCACATCAATGTCCGAACCATGTAAAGGTGGTATATAATACAACGAAGTTTTTGAAATCACTAAATGATGAGGCGCAGAAGCTCGGCGGTGCCCGTTTCGCCGAGGGTGACGTCTCCGCCGCGCTCGGCAGCGTGGGGAACGTTGGGCAGGGCAGCGGCGACCTTCTCGTCCTCTTCCTTGTCGTTCAGGTAGATGCTGGTTCCGTTGCGCACGCCCTGGGAGAGAATGCGGCTCTCCACAGTGTCCATGGTTGCGTAGCAGTACACCGTTGTCTGCTTCTCCTGTCCCAAGCGGTCGACGCGGCCGATAGCCTGCAGTTCGAACGAGTGCTGCATGATGGGTTCGAGGAGGTGCACGACGCTCGCAGCCGTCAGCGTGAGACCGGCGCTCTCGCGCTCAGCGTGCAGGAGGAAGACGGTGATGCTCGCGTCGTTCTGGAACTGGTGCACGACGTCGTTCTTCTTCGTGTTCGAGTCGAGTGACACGAACCGAATGTGGTTAACCGTGAGCGCGCGCTCGACGATGCGCAGCGAGTCGGCCCAGTTCGAGAACACGACGTGACGCACGCCGGGTTGCGTCAGGCGGTAGTAGTGCAGGTGCTTCACGAGGAAGTTGATCTGAAGTCAGCTACGTGGCTCAACTCCGCGGAGCTTACCTTTGATCCAAACTCGCCCATCATGTCGATGTTAGCGACAGGGCGCATGCGGTCCACGCTGAGCATGTTGAGCTTGGCGAGATCGGCGGCACGGCGCTCCACCTCGCGCTCCTCGTCCAGCTTGTCCTTTGAGGGGTCCACCTCCATCGGCTCGGACGCGGGTTCGGGCACCGCCTTGGGCGAACCACCCTGCTCCGCCGCCTTGATACGCACACGCTGGATGCCCTTCTCGTCGATGACAGTCTTGCAGTTGGCACACTTGCGTCCAATATACGCCGCCTTGCGGTACTCCGTGAAGCAGGAGACGCAGAACATGTGCCCGCAGTGCAGAAGCACGGCGTGCGTGTCGTCCGACGTGCCGAAGCAGATTGCGCAGTTCTCCTTCAGGTCGTCCGCGCTCTGATTCTCCGCGTCCAGGAAGCCGAGGTAGCGCCGCCTGACGGACCAGCGCGCAAGCGTCGTCTCGGCATCCAGGATCTGACGGTCCTTGACCTCGATCTCCTTCTTGACGTCCTTGAATCTGGGTACGGCGACTGAGTCCGAGATCTCCTGCAGCGCGGCGAAGTACTTGACACGCCCGTTGTGGGTGTCGCGCAACATGTCGAGTTCCTTGTTCAGCTTGTCAACGATCTCCGTCTGCGTCTTGATGTACGTGCGGAGCATATTGGCGACCCCCTTGGCGATCGCCGCCTCTTCAGGACGGTTGGCCGCGTGCGCGATGTTGCCGAGGTCGATTAGGAGTGCCTTTAGCGGACGTTCACATTCTTCTTCGGTTCGTCGTTCGCGGAACGCATTGCGCTCGAGAAGCAGCTTGACGGTCAGGTCCTGCACATCTGTCGGCAGATCGGGGTCAATGATGACTTGAGCGTCCTTTGAGTTGGCGGTCGAGCGCTTCTTCGTTATGTGTGCGTCGTGCACAGCGAGAAGGGTGCGCTCCTCCAAGAGCATTTCCTTGCGGTCCGCGATGGCAGCCGCATAGGCTGTCAGGTAGGCGTCCACTGCTTGTCAGTTCTATGTCTAGAAGAGGGTCAACTCACAGTCTCCTTGGGCCTTCAGAGCCTCAGCATAATACTCCTCATCGGGATTCTCGACATCTTGACCTTCGCCGACACCAGGGACAGCTTCGTCGTTCGCCTCGATAGGGGTCTCGAGAAGCTCGACAACTTTGTTGCGCCAGTTGAAGACGAGCACGGCGTTATCATTGAGAATCTTGAGAAGACTGTTGGTCTGGGCGACAAGGTCACCAGACAGGATACCGCCATTGCGACGAGTGTCCTTGGTCTGGAGCTCGCCGAGGGTGGAGATGGCGCCATGATCGGCGATGGCGCCCGACATCGCTTTGACGATGCGGTCCGCGGCCTTCAGAGGACGCGCAAGAATCTCGCGACGGATGTTCTCGGCGTTCTGGTACGCCTGGACTTCCAGCTCCTCCTCTTTGTTTGTGTGGTGAACGTCGCCTTGCAGGAACCACGACAGATGGAGGATGTTCATCGTCTCACGGACTGCAGCACGCGCAGACTGAACTTGAAGGCGCTTCGCCTTCTCCGCTTGCGACTCGTCCTTGTGGCCCTCATCATCGACGGAGTCCTCGCGGCCGTCGGTCTGCTTGGCGAGCTCAGCCTTGGCCTCCTCGAGTAACTTCAAAGCGCCCTCACGCACACGCTCATAGATCGCAAGCGCCTTCAAGTTGCGCAGCTCGTCCGAGTCGTCGCGCACGAGAAGTTGAGCCTTGTCGAGCTGAGTGCGGAAAAGGTTACGGGACAAGAGCGTGAAGTTCTCCTCGAGGTCGTCGCGCATCTTCTTCAGCGCCTGCTCCATGGTCATGAGCTGACGACCGAGTTGGATACGGTCGCCGCGTCGATTGCCTGCACGCTGATTGGGTTCGAGACCACCGACCTGAATGTGCGTACAGATCTGGCGGAGGTGACGCAGAGCGTTCCGGTAGAGGCTAAAGTCCAGCTCCTGGTCCCGTTGGCGACCATCAACAATACCCAGGCGCTCGCGCTGTCGCTCCAGGACGTCGAGATAATAGTGCATCTCGATGTCGGAGAGCTCGATGGGGACCACGTAGCGAGTCTGGTTCGGGAGATTGAACTCTCCGACAACCTCAGCCTTCGTTGTGCGGACGCTGATCGCCTTGAAAAGACCTTCGAACGCAGCTCTGTTGGATGGCTGGGTGATACGACTCCAGATAACGCTGCTAGCGACTGGGACGTGGAGGAACTTCAGGGATCCTTGCAGATCAGAGATGCTGGAGCGGGCGGGTGTGCCAGACATGGCGAGCGAGCATTGTCGGGGAATCTTGGAGACCATCTGTGCCGAGGTGCTAGAGTCACCTTGGAGCTGAACCTCGTCCATGATGACTCGCCACCATTCAACCATGACCAGCGGACTGCGGGGACGCTCATTGAGACGGTAGTTTGCTGTGGAACGACGACTGCGGCGAGGAGCGGGGTCGGCGACGTTGAGATCGATCGACAAGGTCTGATAGGTCGTAATGACAATGTCGAAGCCACGGATGTACTCGAGGAAGGCTTGCTGAGTGAGGTCGAGCAGACTCTCACCGTCCTCGATCTTCGGAGTCGGAACGAACTCCTCTTCCTCCTCCTCGTCTTCACTCTCCATCTCGACGTAGTCCTCGTCGTCTGACTCGGGCTCGATCTTGACTCCCTTTGCTCCCTTGGCGTACTTCCGGCGAGTCTCGTTCCGGAACTTGACCCTCTGCCTCTTCAGGTCCTTGGCAGCTTGTTTCGTCCTCTGGCTCAAGGTCGCCTTCCGGCGCTTCTCGACTTGTTTGATAAGGTTCGTCCACCCTGGATAGACGCAGACTCTGAGGGAAGGTGCATGGAGCTTCATCTCCGAGACCCACTGGTTTAAGAGCGACTGAGGGGTGACGATGAGGGTCGTGCCGACGGCGGCAACGTTGAGCTGACCTTCCTCGGACCATGCCACGGAATCGGCGAAAGCCTTGGTCTGGCCGTCGACCCACTCCTGGATGTTGCGGTCAAATTCCGGCTTCTTCTCCAGGTTGATCTCAGGCAGCTTGCGAGCGTTGGTGTTATCAGTGGTCTCGGCCTGGGGTCGCTCGAGCGAGAGAGGGTGGGGGTGAAGCAGAACGAGAGCAATCGCCTCAACCGTCTTGCCGAGACCCATCTCTTCGCAGAGCATGGTCCCGCGGACCTTGGACAGGGGGAAGACGTGATCGAGCGCATCTTCCCACGATGTGTCGTCGGCCCTTCTCTTGCCCTTAGGGTCGGCCTTGAGCCGGACCAGCTGGGAGGTCAGGCGGTGGAATGCGTACTCGCCAAATTTGCCAAAGTCGAATTTAACCCACTGACCCTCGGGATATGTGAAGGCCTTGTTGCCAGTCACCATGGGCGATCCCTCGCGCTCCAACAGCCGGGCAACTGAACGCTTCTGGAACGGCAGCAGAGGCTTGGTCATCGAGTCCGGCTGCAGTTTGCGAGCGTCGAACCCGTAGGGAAGGTCCGAAGCAGGACGGAGAGCAGCGTAGAACGCCTTGAGTGCGTCGGCACGAGCAGCTCCGAGACCTTCGCGAGAAGGGTGCGGCTGGTCACCGAGATCGGCGGGGAGAAGTGAGACAAGGACCAGACCGAGGAGGTCGTTCGAAATGTCGGGCTGCGGGAGCAAGACAACGTTCATGTCGAGGTAGACATCGAGGTCGATGGACAGTGTGATCGCGTAATCATCCTCTTCCCCGGACTCGCCTGGTGTCCATGAGACGTCCACCCCGGTGCGAAGATAGACCCTCTTCTCCTCGGGCCTGTACTTGCCGCGGCGGGTGGGCGGCTCATCGGGGTCGAGAGCCAGGGTAGCGTGAATCCAGTTGAGGTGGTCCCACGTAATGGAGCTTGGGAAAAACTGGCGTCGAGCGTCGGAGCCAGCGCAGACGTCCGGTATTTTCACGAGGGGCTTGGTGGTGTTGCCGGGTCGGAACACATTTGCGCAGCTGACTCGGGAGGACTTCTTCTTCTTCAAAGGAGTGCCGTCGATATGGATCAGCCCAGCTGTTGGAGGGAAGAAGGGCAGCGGCACACACGGCTCAACGGAATCGTGTACGGACTTGCGGAAGTCGCGCCAGACGGGGTACGAGTCGTTGTCGCGAAAGCCGTTGGGGTATTCGACAATCTCTTTTTCGGGCTGGAGCGTCGCCTGCAGGTGCAGGGTGTGAAGGTGCATGTGCTCATCGGGTACTGCGAAAAGAGGTTAGTCACTTGACGCTGGACAGCTCCTTGCGGTGCGAGGAAGCGCACGAACATCACACTCACTCGGCTCGGGACGGGCCTTCTTTCCACTCTTGGTCGCCCTCATGGCCTTTGTAAGCTGTCCGAGGTCATAGTCGCCGATTTCTAGGTAGATGGCCTCGGAGGAGGTCGTCGGGAGGACACTCATTGTTGACGGCGGGTGTGGCGTCGACTAACGGACCTACCGCCGGACGAAAACAAGGCTCGGTCGTGCTGGGGTCGAGGTCGATGGCGGTGTCGAGGGGGAGCCGGTGCACAGGCTGGGACCTCGTCGAGAGGGAGGTTAGACCCAGAGTGCAGACTTGAGGAAGGGTGCACTCTAGAAGTTGACGTGTGAGGAAGAGGGAGATGGGAGGAAGGAAAACAAGGCTGGTGGAGGTCCGGTTGAGTGGATCACGGTCAGGTCGCGTCTGCGAGACACTAACTTTTGCCACTGGCTGATCGGCATTGCGGGGTCTTCCACACGCGACCCTGCGTCCGATAAGAAAAGCGGGTCACGTGCTCTTATCAAAAGTGTCTGAAGCTTAAAGACAGGTGTAAACATTTCTGCCTGGAGTTGCTCTCAGCCTGACGTCAGCGTGGCGCCCGATTTCCGGCGGATGTAAGGAGGCGTTGGGTGACTGCCATGACCGAGCTGGCCGTCAAAATCGTCAACAACTCAGTTCTTTAGACGCCGATTATCAAGCTCAACTCTCCATGCATGACTAACCGAACCTACGTGCATCCGATCCAGTCAGACAGGTGCGACGCCAGATGACAAACTTCCGCAGGAAACTGGGTGCTCAGCGGGCCAGTCGGCACCGTCGAGTGCGTGATCGGGGCTGGCCATGGTGCGAGCGATCGTGAGGGCGAAGCCGCGGCGTCTGCTTAGCTGCTTGCTGACACTCTTCTATTCCGGTCGGCTCTGTGCCTAACTCCGGCGGAACACCATGGACGTCACTGCCGTCTCTATATAGAAACCGAGCAGCCCTTGCTGGGCCATCCCATCTCCATCACCCCAACTTTTCCATCCTCACTGCATACCCACCATGCCTGACAAGAACGTTGTCGCCCTCTACTCAGTCACTGGCCTGCTCGGCAGCGGGTTCCTCAAGGAGCTCTCCAAGGCCCACGAGGAGGGCAAGATCACCCTCGTCGTCCTCCACCGTGCAGGCAGCGACACTTCGGCTGTCCCCGACAATGTTGAGAAGCGCATCCTCGGATACGGCCACAGCGACCAGTCGCACGTCACCAAGGCGCTGAAGGACGTTGATATCCTCGTGTAAGTTTGCCCTGCATGTGGCGCTGACAGCAGTTCGGCGATCGACAAGGTGTCTCAGGAGCAGCACTTCAAGTTCCTGCGCCACCTGGCCGACATCAAGACCCTCACGACGTTCATTCCCTCGGACTACTCGATCAACTGGACGCGGGAGGAGCTGAACGTGTCCGAGAACGTGATCGCGCAGAACAAGTTTGCTGTGAACACGCAGGCGAAGGAGTGGGGCGTGCCGCTGACCGTGATCCACAACGGTCTGTTCGCACCCCTCTTCCTCGCCAAGGAGGTGACCGGCATCGACGTCCGCGGCAACAAGCTGCGCCTGTACGGCGACGCGCTCAACAAGAAGATCGCAGTCACGAGCATCCCCTACCTCTCGAAGGCGGTTACAGAGCTGGTCAGCGGGCCGAAGAACGAGCTCCCCGGCTCGCAGTACACGGTGACGGAGGCGGAGTGGACGGGCCAGGAGATTGTCGACGCGCTCGAGAAGGCGAACGGATCCAAGCCCGAGATCGAGAAGATCACCGACGACGAGATCAACGCCGCCATCCAGCAGGGCGAGTACGCCGCTCTCAGCGCCGGCATCCAGAAGAAGTGGGGCAAGGGCGACTGGCCGAACACGAGCCCGCTCAACCCCAAGGGCGCCACGCCCATCACGCTCGACCAGCTCGTCGGTGAGGCGAAGAAGCTCTGCTGAGTCTTCACCTAGTAGTTTGAAGTCTGTAGCCCGTCTGTAGCCTATGCATACTATGCAAACACCTTATCGGGGCGGAGACGCTTTACGTAACGGGGTGTCGGCGGATGCCGACGGGACCGGCGGGCATGACCACATCAGGGCTGGAGCGCCAAAATGTCATGGCGGCGGTGATCGGCTGACGAGATCCGGTCGTATCGTCGACCCACCTCTTCTCTTCTCGTCACGTCGCACGACCCATCCGGGCACACAGCGGCAACAATCTCCACCTAGTCACTTGCGATATCCAACTCTACATCTTTTCTCGACTTCGGCACTCTTCGGCACTCTTTTTCTTGACGCCCACCGACCCCGCTCACCGGACACAATGTCCGAGTCCGAGCCCCTCCTCCCCGCGCCCAACGGCGGCAACGGCGCGCCACAGCCCCGGCGCCAGCGCAGCAGTTCCCTCTCCACAATGACGAACGCGATGCGCAACATCGGCACGAAGAAGTCGAAGAAAACGCTCCCCTACGCTTTACTGCTGCTGCTCGGCGTCCTCCTGGGCGCTGGGGGTATGTACGCGTTCCATGCCCGCCCTCACACGCACGAGAAGCCCCCCATGGTGCCCCCGATATACAAGCTGCCACCGGTATGTGCTGCGCCGCATTCCTTGAGTGCTCCCCTGACTCAGTCCGTGCTGATAGCAAGCCGACCGGCCTGCCGCGGAATCCGCCCTCGCTCGCGGGGCCCGGGAACGCCTCGGTGGCGTCCGAGGACGCGACGTGTTCCAACATGGGCCTCGAGATTTTGCGGACGCACAACGGCACCGCCGTCGATGCGGCGATCACGACGACGCTCTGCATTGGCCTCATGAACGCGTTCTCCTCCGGAATTGGCGGGGGCGGCTTCGCGCTCCTCTCTGTCCCCGAGGGCCTCGGGAGCGAGAGAGCGTGGCGCGACCTCGCCGACGTCGAGTACATGTCCCTCACGCAGCCTGACTATGGCAGCCTGAAGTCGAAGCGGCCCAAAGCCATCGCCGTCGACTTCCGCGAGACGGCCCCCGCAGCAGCGACGGAGGACATGTACACCAAGCTCGGCCGGGATGCGAGCCAGGTCGGCGGGCTTGCCGTCGGCGTTCCGGGCGAGATGCGTGGTCTCGAAGCCGCGCACAAGCTGTATGGCCAGGTGCCATGGGACAAGCTCTTCGCCCCCGTGATCAAGCAAGCTCGCGAGGGCTGGCAAGTCTCGCGCGAGCTCGCGCGGAGGATCCGCATCTTCGGCGCGTTCATGCTCGAGGACCCCGTGTGGCGTGCCGTGTACAGCCGCAACGGTGTGCTGCTCGTCGAGGGTGACTGGGTCTTCCGCCCGACCTACGCCGACACACTGGAGCAGATTGCGAAAAACGGCGCAGGTGCTTTCTATCACGGAGACATCGCCGACGACGTCGTCAAGACGGTCAAGAAGCACGGCGGCATCATGACGCACGACGACCTGAAGGGCTACAAGGCGCGGGTGTACCCGGCCATCAGCTCGAGTTTCCTCGGACACGAGGTCTATTCCGCCGATGCACCTGCCAGCGGCGGCGTGCTCCTCGGCATGCTGAACATCCTCGAGCCGTTCGTGCAGACATGGGCCAAGAAAGGAGAGTGCTGGGGCGCCGAGGAGAGCCACATCACGATCGAGGCGATGAAGCACGCCTTCGGCGCGCGCAGCGAGGTGTGCGACCCCACGTTCGCCAAGAATCTTACCCGGCTCGCCGAGTTCCGCACCAAGGGATGGGCGGACAAGCGCCGCGCGCTCATCGATGACAGGACGCACAAGCCGGCGCACTACGGCTTGGTCACCGAGACGCCGTCGGACAGCGGCACCACGCACCTGTCAGTGGTGGACCAGTGGGGCGGGGCGGCCAGCGTGACGAGCACGATCAACCTGATCTGGGGGTCTCATCTCATGACGCCGGGCGGCATCATCCTGAACGACGAGCAGGACGACTACTCGGTCCCCGGGTCTTCTGACGCTTTCGGCCTGCCCCCAAGCCCTCACAACTACCCGGCCCCGGGTAAGCGCCCTCTCTCGTCCACCGCGCCGACAATCGTCTTCACCGACGGCCGCGTCAGCGCCGTCCTTGGCGGCAGCGGCGGGAGCAGGATCTTCCCCTCCGTAGCCCAGGTCATGCTGAACCTGGAATGCGGGCTGAATATCTCGGCCGCGATCGAGCGGGAGAGGCTGCACGACCAGATCCTGCCGAACATCACGACGCTGGAAGTTGGTCCGAACGGAGTTGATAAGGACTGGCTCCAGGACCTGAAGAACCGTGGCCACAACATCGGCCAGTTTGACATCAACATCGGAAGCAGCGAGGTCCAGGCCGTCGTTGTGCGCAAGGGGGAAGTTTGGGGTAGTTCGGACAGCAGGAAGAACGGTATCGCTGCGGCCTACTAACCTCCCTTGATATCCCCGCCAGTGATTAGTGTCTCTTGTCTCTCCGTCTTTGTATGCTATGCATTGAACTTATCTTGATCCCCTCATCTCTGGATTCTCTCCAAGCTAACTCTGCTGAAGTCGCGCATGTTCGCTCTCAGAGCGTGCGTGTTGCCGAGGGCGGCTCACAGAGACCGGAAACCGGCCCGCTCGAGGCCGTGCGGGGACTCCAGACTCTGCCCATCGAGTTGAGATTTGCGTTCCTGAAATCTCTCCACCGCCCAAACCACCAAATCGATATCGTCATGGACGTCGACCCGGAGGTCCAGTCGGTGAGTCTGGTACATGCACACGGAGCGCGTGGCGCGGAGTGTGCTGTGTGCTTGCTCTCCCTTCATTCCTGCTCCTCTGCTCTCCTGTGCGCTAGCCGCCATCTCTTGGCTCGCTCGCTTATCGCCGCAAGCTCGGTCCGCCCTCTTCATCGCCAAAGAGACAATGAACGACTGAGCTACAGGGAGAGAAGCCGGAGAAAACGAACAGCTTGCAGGATTACCGATAGCTAATACCGCAGCTCATCGACACGCTCTCCATCTCCGAAGACCCCAACAAGTCCGCGCAAGGTCTCGAGCTCGGCGCCTTGTCGGCCATCTACCCCAGTGTCCGGCTGCACCACCCCTCCCCGTCTCGGCCGGGCACACCTGCCTCCAGCTCCTCGACGAGCGATAGAGTCCGCTTTGTCGTGACGCTGCAGCCCGAGGACGGGGCGACGCCGGACATTGAGGTGCTCGTGTCCCTGCCGGAGGAGTACCCGGAGTACGCGCCGACGCTGCAGCTGCTGGGGAAGTATGTCGGCAGTTATGCTGTCGACGCGGGACTTTGTGAGTACGCAAGCTGCGGGAGCGGACCGAGCGCAGTCTTACTGCAGTTGGGAAGAGCTGGGGAAGCTGAAAGATGGGCTTCAGCTAACAGCAGTCGGCAACGTGACGAGGACATATCTAACCTCCGCCGGCGTCCCCTTCACGCCGGGCCAGGAATGCATCTTCGACGGCCTGGTGCACGTCCAATCCCTAGTCGAGGCATGGTACTCTGAACATCTTGCCGTCGACGCAGCGGGGGAAGCGGCCCGCTCCCACCCGCCCTCCAAGCCTCCGTCACCACCCTCCCAGCCCGCCGCCCCGAAAGAAGTTAACGACATCTCGACGGGCTTCAGCAAACTGAACTTCTCCGCCTCGCAATCCCCAGCTCGCCCATTACCGAAAATCTCCACGAGCGAAGCGATTACGGACAGAAAGTCCGCGTTCGTAGGCCACTGCGCCCGAATAACCGCCGAGGCTGACGTGGCCGCCATCGTCGCGCATTTGCTGGAGGACAAGAAGATCGCGCGAGCCGCGCACCCCACCATCTGGGCGTACCGGCTTGCGAGAGATACGGGGGGCCCGGCGGGGATAGTGACCGAGGGCGACTACGACGATGACGGCGAGACGCAGGCTGGCAGCCGTCTCAAGCATTTGTTGGAGATCCTGGACGTGAAGGACGTCGTCGTCGTCGTGACGAGATGGTTTGGCGGGATTCACCTCGGCCCGGACCGGTTCAAGCATATCAACCAGGCGGCGCGGGATGCGATGGAGCTCGCTGGGGTTCTGGAGGAGACGAGCGGGAAGAAGGACAAGCGGCGGCGATAGATTACATTTTTTATACATATGTTACAACTACATGACTTCTTGTTTTGCCTACTGCGGGCTCAGCCGCGCCCACGCCCCCTGCCTCTTCCCCGGGCCCGCCTGAACCATCCGCCCCTCCTAGGCGCAGCCTTCCGTTTCGGCGGAGCAGCAGTGAACGCTAACCGGTCCGCCTCGTGCCACTCGTCGTCCTCTTCGCCCGCCCCGCGGCGCCAGTGCTGCTCGTAGAACGTCCTGATCTTCTCGTCGAGCTCGTTCAGGAGGCTGAAGTCCGCAAACTTGACCGCGGGGAGCTTGCCTTTCCCCTTCTTGCTTGACACCTCGGCGACGGGCAGGGGAGAAGATGAGCGGGAGCGAGGTACCTGCGACGCGGGCTCGTTCGCGAAGTCGGGCAGGTCGAAGATGGACTGCCGGGGGCGTTTCCGCGGCTGAAGATCTGGCTCGTCTGGAACGGGGGCGAAGTAGTCTCCCTCGTCTGGGATCGCGTCCCAGGGGAATGCGTCGTCGTCGTAGTCGTCTAACAGGGGCGGATCGGAGGGGCCAGACGTCGGGACTTCGTCAAGGTCGATCGGCTCGATCGGGTCGCTCGACATCAGGTCGATCGCGTCGGGGGTGTCGTGCGAGCTGTGGTGCGGCTCGTCGTCACTAGCAGGTATGATCGCACGCGCCTTCCCCTTCCGCCTTGAGCTGAGTGGCTCGTCGTCGCTGTCCTGGACTCGCGCTGTTGATCTCCTCAATCGGACGAGGGGCACGTCGTCGTCGCTCTCGATGTCCTTCACCTTGCTTGGCGGCGTCTTCTCGTCATCACTGGCAGCGACCCGGCGCCGCTTCTTGGCTACTGCCACAGGCTTCGGTGCGGGTTTTGGTGTCTCGGCAGACTTCCTCTCCTGCTGCGTGAATAGGTCGTCCAGCGTCGGCTGCCTCGCCTGCTTCACGGGCGACGCCGAGCGCGACTTCGACTTGGCTTTCGGCCGCATCGGAGACGGCTGTTTCGGCGTGCTCTTGCGCGACTGTCTCGGTGCCGGCGAGTCAGTCGTACTGCTCGTGAGGTTCGACGCAATGTTGCTCGAACGGGCTGTTGTTAGGTCAAGGCGACGACGTTACAGCTTACCCTTCCTCGCGCTGCGCTCCAGCTCGGCTGGCGTGAACTCGCTGTCGCTCAGCTCCTCTATGCCGTCATCTGTCTCGCCGTGCACGCTAGACGTCGGCGGGACACTGGATGTCGGTGGCGGTGTCGGTAGGGACTCTTCTGAGCCGTCGCTCCGGGTCTTCTTCCTCGGCGAGAGGTAGGACGGCACGAGACTGCTCACTGCGCGCTTCTTGATCTCCGGCGACAGCGTCAAGTCCACGGGATCGAGGGGCGATGATGAGTCGGGGAGGAAGGCGCGGCGCCTACTCGAGTCTGGCGCTACACTGCCTGCGATTGCGCGTGGCTGGGAGGAAAGCGCGAAGGCGGGCATTCACTCTGGTGGCAAGTGGGTGCGGGTGCGGGGATGGAGCAACATGAACATTGATTTCGCGTTGGTTTCTTCCGACGCGTCAAAGAAGGCGCGTTCCTAATCGCATTGATTAGGATGACTGGGCTAATGTGGCATTAGCTGCGAGACTAATGGTTTGGGAGTGGACACGTGCGGCGTGAAACGCGGCGGCCGGCGGCGACGGGAGCATCTTGACAATAACCCTTTGGTTCTACCCCGCTGCGATCGCCGATTTCGTGGACAGCGACCATCGACCCAGCCACAATAACATCATCCACATTCTCTTGACTTCTTCACGCCCCTCGCCACAATGCTGCCGACACACTCGTCAGGCCGCAAGCGGCCCGTGGGGGCGTACGCGCCTCTCCCCCTCTCCGGCAACTGGGTCTCCCAGCTCCGCGTCCGCTCGCGACTCACAAACCTGGCCGTCCTGCTCCTGCTCTCGACTCTGGGCCTGTCGCTGCTGTACAACCTGAAGCATGCGCTGTTCTACCCCGCCCCGAAATACTCCGCCAAGGCATGGGACGTCGACCTTGCCCCCGAGCTGGCAGGCAGACCGCCCAGCGTCGAGGCAACCATTAACCGGGACCCTCGCATGCGCGCCGTCGATCATCTCGTCATGGTCCCCGGACATGCGGTGTGGCTTGGCACCGACCCCGAGCGCGTGAACCGCGACGAGGACTGGGTCCTCGAGCCGATGCAGCGTGGAGGGAGCGTCAAGACGTACGTGAAGCACATTGAACGTGCGGCCGCCGTCGCACGCGAGGACCCGCACGCGCTTCTCGTGTTCTCTGGGTGAGTAGCTGCTCGAGCCTGCCTGTTGGCAAGCTGACATTCAGCGGCGCGACCCGCTCACACCTGACGTCTCCCCTGTCCGAGGCGTCAAGCTACCACCGCCTAGCTGCCGCTCGTGGCCTCCTCCGGAGTCCAGGGGAGGGCACATCTCTGTCGGTAGCCCAGCGCGCCACGACGGAGGAGTACGCTCTGGACAGCTACGAGAACCTGCTCTTCTCTATCGCGCGGTTCCGCGAGGTGACGGGCCGGTGGCCGGACAAGATCACCGTGGTCGGGTACGGAATGAAGCGCAAGCGCTTCGAGCAACTGCACCGGGGCGCGATCCGCTTCCCAGCCAATCGGTTCCGGTACATCGGCATCGACGACGCTGGCAACACGTCCGAGCACTACTCTGGCGAGCTCAAGCATGGCTACGCGCCGTACCTCTTCTCGCCGGCGGGATGCCGCCCCCCGCTCTCCACGAAGCGCCTGCACCGCAACCCCTTCTCGAGGTATCCGTCGTATCACGCAAGTGTCCCCGAACTCGTGCCCCTGCTCGAGTGGTGTCCCCCGTCCACGCCCGTGGGCGAGGTCGGCGTCCCGACGTCCCTTGGCGAGCCGGGCTCCGACCGAGCCGCCGGCGAGGGAGAGGGAGAGGGCCACTTTGGCGATACGGCGGGCATGCAGCCGCCCAAGGGGTTCCGCGTGTTCGAGGGCAAGGTGCCTTGGGCCCGATAGCGAGCGGAGCGAGCGTAAGCGTGTGGGGCAAGTGATCGACGAGGAGAGTAGTAAGCGAGAGCCCATCTTGTGGTCAGCGGCATAGACGACCCTCAATGGGTCTTTTGGTAGTTATTAGATTAGACAAACACATAGTTTCCGTTACAGTCCGTCAGCATCATCTGCATTTGTTACACCGTCTAGGTCTTCTGGAGCTTCACGGGACAGGACAGTTGGAAACGAGGGAAGGTGTCTGCAGTGGAGGTGACCCGTGGGAAACCTTGGATTTAGCAAAGCCGCCCTCCGGCTGGGTTTGCCTCTTTCCTCCTCGGTTGGGGTGTGGATCAGGCCTGTGGGACCTTCAAGTGGCCCGCGAAGCATATGCCGTACGGCTTCCCCGTCCTGTACATGCTCGCTACGAATCCTCAACCCAACTGACTGGTATCTGTAGCCACGCAAGCGTTGCGTCAAGCTTTTCCAGCCCACTGGAATGCAAAGGAGGCTGCTGCCTTGGCTGTAGCTTGGGAGGAGTACGCCTCCCCATAAGGTCGCCTCCAGTCCCTCACCAGCTCAGATCCCACGCGAGCTTCTACCTCACGCCAAGAACGCAGACACCGAGGAATGCCACAAGCCGGAAGCTCTCATGCCTCCATGAAGAGTGCAGCGGAAGGCGCAGAACCGATGCATGCGAAGAATGTCTGTGTATGTATGAGCTATGGAGAATTACAACAAGTGCAAGAGAAAGTAGTACGTGCGGTGCTCCCCGGTCCCTCTGTTCCTGTTCCTGAGTCGGCCTTTGGCAGACTGAGCTAAGGTTTAGGCTCTGGGTTCAATCTGCGGTGCACCTGCAGTGGGCGTTTGTTGGAGTGCGAGGTGTTTGTGGGATTCGTGGCTCCCATGGAAGCCATCGCGAGCTTCTCGAAGGTCGAGACCACCGTGGGCTGTGCTTGCTACGGCACTAGTGTCACTCTGTGTGGAGTGGGAATCAATGGACGATGCAGTGCTATGTTGGCTGAGAGATGGGTGTGGGGTCGGGGAACCTAGCGTGCCGGGGTCATCGTCGAGCTCGGCGTCTTGGCCTGCGGGACGACGATTCTCGGCCTCTGCGGCCTCGTCCTCGGCCGGGTCCATTCGGGGTTGTACGCCGGCGGGTCCATCGCGTCCTCGTCGCTGCCGTCGTCGACGGCTCCGACGTCGATCGCCCTCGGCCTCATTCTCGTCGGCGTGGTCGGCGACGCTCCCAGAGTGCCATCAACGGACGCCTCCGGGATGGCGAGGAGCGCCAAGTTGCCCCCGGGCGTAACGGGTGTCGGGAGGAGATTCGCATGCGACTGCCCCGTGATGGGCGTCCCGAGCATGAACGAGGGGTAGCTTGTGAGCGGCGTGTTGGGGCCCGTAATCGGCGTGACAGGGTATGAGGAGCTGGGCGAGTTACGGTTGTCGAGCGCTTGCAGTGTTGCCTGTTTGAGAGAGGGCGGGGTGGCGCTGCCGCTGTCGCCGCCGCTGTTCGCGGAGATCTGGCGTTCCCGCTCGAGCTCGACTTCCCGGATCTCTCTCTGTTCTCGCGCCTCGCGTTCGCGAGCCTCCCGAGCCTCCAAGGCTTGTAGGTGTTCGGCGCGCCGGACCGCTTCGGCAGCGGGGTCGCCCTCGACCTTGCGCAGTGGCGGTGGCAGCGGCCTCGGGTCCTCGAACGGCGTGATGGGTCCGTCGATCTCGAACTTGTCCTCCTCGTCCAACATCTTCTGATGCTGGCGTCTCCGCTTCCTCCTCCAGAACCAGAACGCGATGCCTCCCAGAATCAGCAGACCTCCAACTACTCCACCAACGACGCCGCCGACGATGGCGCCCGTGTGGTTCTCCTCAGGCTGCGGGGGCATGTCGCTGTAGAAAGTGATGGAGGTCAGGAACAGCGGCCGTATGGGAGGGCCGTTGCTGCCGAGCGAGATGTTGTACTTGACGTGCGGGGAGATGGAGCGCCAGAAGAGCATGTCGTTCGCGACGTACGTCGCCTGCTCAGTGTTTGTCTGGAAGGGCATGTATCCGTCGATGGGGGTGCCACCGAGATTCATCCATCCGAAATCTGGGCCACGGGAGCCGTTCACAACGATGAAAGTTGTGTTGGCCGGAACGTCGACCCAGATCACGCCGCCTGCCGGTCCAGTGATGGGCGAAGCGGCGGCCTCGTGCTCCCGAGACAGAGCTGCGAAGATGGGCGAAGAGCCGTCACGCTGTTTCTGGGCGTAGTCTGAAGTCGTCGTCCAGGTGTCGTTGGAGTCGGCGTCCCAGGTCCGGAAGTAGAGGGAGGGGTGGTCGCTCAGCTTCCCCGCTGTGGCGAAGGGGAGGACCGTCTTGTTCAGGTCGTCGAAGGATTTGCTGAACGTTAGCTGCTGCGGTATTTGCTGGACCACCTCGTACTACTGTGCTCGGCACTCGCACTCACGCGCTACTCTCGATCACGGTTGTCACAACGACCTCATCAATGATCGGCTTGCCCGGTCTCTTTCCCCAGTCCTGATCCAACACCGCCCACAGGCCATTATAGCTCCCGTACGGATCGACTTTACTCCTTCTGAACGCGCCCAAGCCCTCCACCTTCCCCAGCAGCCCCTTCCCGTCCTCCGGCGGCGTGACCATATTCTCAACCTGGGTGGTATCCGTCTCCCAGAAAGTGACGTTCTGCGCCTGCTCGTTGTGCCCCATGTCGCCCCAGACGTAGGCGTTGCGCACGACGCCCTCGAAGAAAATCTTCGACAGCCCAAAAATGTCGCTGTAGTCGTAGCTGTGGTTCCAGACCATACGCGTCGGGCCCGACCCGAGCGTGGCGTTGTTGGAACCGATCGTGGTCGTGTTCTCATACTCGATCATCCATGCTTGGGTGTCGCCGAGAAGCGCACCAAAAGGGACACTCAGGTTGAACTCGAGGTTGACGTTGGGGAGGATCGGCGCCTGCGCCGGGGCCAGCGGCAGCTGGCTCAGCGCAAGCGCAGCCCAAAGCGCAGACATGGTCAACATGGTTTGGTGCGCTCGCGGAGCGCTGGCTGTCGTCGTTGTCGAGCGAGCAGAGAGCGGGCGAGCGTCAAGAGTTGAGCAGTAGTATCAGCGAGCAATGGTGAGTGAAGAAACAGTCAGAACAGAGATCGTAACGGAGCCTCGAGATCGACGGCAGCGCGGCCGTCTGGCCCACTGCAAGCGAGCGACCTGCACGCAGCTCGCGATACGTGATGCCCCTCCCCCGACGTCCCTCGACGTCCCTCGGCGTGCCAGGGAGTACGACGTGCGGTTGGAAGAGCGTTGTGCCAGGATACGGGCCAACTGAAATCGGTGGGCCGCGAGGCACAAGGCACGAAAAGGCACGGAGCATCATGCCCTGGCTCTTAACGCCGTTTCAGCACACTTTTGCTCCTCGAACTCCACCCTCATCACGTTCTCAGCCAGGGATGACCCCCTTCGGAGCGAGTGAGCGCCCTGATAGTGCTCCTACCCGGAGGTCGGCCCTCCCGTGTGTATGATGAGTCAGAAGAGGGCTCGCCGAAGCGACATGAATGGAGAGGTACGGCGGTACGGCGGCATGGCTCGCCCTGCTCGGATCGTTGATCGGGTCTGGATTGCGCAGTCGAACTTCTGCCGACGCTAGCCCGTGCACTAGTCGTTGCGGCGAAACAAATGAGCGGGCAATGGGACTGTTGAATGCCATTTGGCTGCTCGTAGTTGGGGACGCTAAAGAGCTCAGCGGATACAGTTGGCCAAGCACTACTCTGGACTGACGTGAAACCTCCATGGCTCACTCCCATGCCGCTTCTCGTAATTACATGAGCACAAGAGGAGACAACCCGCATGCCAGCCGCCGCATGCCAGCCGCGCCGCAACAAGTTCCCCCCGTCTACATAGAAAAAGCACCCGGAATCCCCAGCATGCCACCGCACAGCCTGTGCCGAACCTTAGAGAATCTGTCGGCGGGAATGCGGCAGTCATCTTCGCAGGCAGTGCCATGGCTTGGAGTCTGATAGAGTTTGCGGAGCTCAGCTGATCCACGCACGGAGATAGGTAGGAACGGCGCTGCAATGCTGCTCGCGCAGACGGTGTTGCGAGCGGAGTCCGTGCTGAGCTCGGAGAGCTGTCACGGCTGCAGACATGCAGGCATCTTATCTTTCAGTCGGTATCCACCCGAACCTACCCCTCGGCAATGAAGCACGATATGGTGCCAACGTCGTCTGCCTCATAGCTCGAAAGAGCAAGCAGACCTGCATGCAACGGCATCTCTTTCTCTCTCTCCTATCCAATGGTTACGTCCACATGCATGGCTTGGGACCGTGCATCAGCCATGAATTGGCCGTGGTGTCGCCATCACGCCTGGCCTATCGGCGCAGCCTGAGCGGAGGGTAGTAGCCGGCGATCGGCAATCCCCAGGTCCGACACGTCCACCTCATGAGATAGATCATCGCGATTTTCTGTTTTCCTTCGTCCGTCCATCCATCCCTTCCTCATCTCTCCAGTTCCTCATGTCCACCTTAAAGGGAAAAGGAAAGACGGCGTCGGCACCTCGCGAGGCGTGGGCAGCACTCGTCACGCGTCCGAGTTATGTGCCAGGTATGTCTTCCCCGCGAGCTAACATCACTCTAACGCGCAGGTCTGCTCGTGCTGCACCGCACGCTCTCCGTCGTGTCGAACTATCCCCTCGTCGTGCTCGCCACTTCCTCTCTCGGTCAGGAGTACATTGACCTCCTTCGCCGGCGAGGGTTGACGGTGCATGAGATCGAACCACTCCAGCCGCGGGTCAAGAACGAGGCCGCCTTCGAGCGCTTCGCGGACACCTGGACCAAGCTGGCCGTCTTCGGTGTGGAGGGCTACGACCGCCTGATTCTCGTGGACGCGGACACGATCATGCTCTGCGGCATGGACGAGCTGTTCACCATGCCGCTGGGCGAGGACTGGATCGGCGCCAGCCCGGCATGCACATGCAATCCGTTCCAGTTCCCGCATTATCCGAAGGACTGGTGAGTCACCTTCCCTCCAGAGAGATGGAGAGCTGTGCGTGAATCGTCGAGCTGACGGCAGGACCCCCGCGAACTGCTCACTGTCGTACCAGTCCTCCCCGACGACGCTGGACAACGTCCCCCAACCGACCGAGGACAGCCCGCGAACAGCGCACCTGCTCAACAGCGGCGTCGTCGTGCTCCGCCCCTCGAAGCAGCTCATGGACTCCCTCGCAGCCCACCTCGATAGCGACGCTGTTGCGACGGCCCAGTTCCCGGACCAGGACGTGCTCGCCGACGTCTTCAGGGGGAAGTG
Source organism: Trichosporon faecale (assembly GCA_039545375.1). NCBI lineage: Eukaryota > Fungi > Basidiomycota > Tremellomycetes > Trichosporonales > Trichosporonaceae > Trichosporon > Trichosporon faecale. The sequence continues at coordinate 2,111,538 of BCLU01000004.1, read as the reverse complement.
GAAGGTGCTCCCGTGGTGGTGCAATGCGCTCAAGACGCTAAGGGCGGCGCACAAGGATCTGTGGGAGGACAGCGAGGTCCGGTTACTGCATTACATGTGAGTGTCAGTGAGAGCGCTGGGAAGAGTGTAACGCAGCTGACTCCAGTCTCGACAAGCCGTGGAGCAAGCGGCCAGCCGGGTTCGAGTATCCGCGTGTGGAGAGCAGTGAGAGCGAGCTGCCAAAAGCTCTTCTTCAGGCCGTCAAGCACGCCAAGCCGCAAGTGAGCTTACAAAACTACGACGAGCTGCACTCGTGGTGGTGGCTCGTGTGGGACGATGTGAAGGGACGGCTAGGCGAGGACCGGCCGCTGGTCGAGCAGTGGGTCAAGGAGTAGTTTCATGTAGATCGTAGATGCACCGACCCTTGCAAGAATACAGATACATAGTTCCCAAGTCTAAGTCTAATCGCTCTCGTCCATCTTCTCCGCCTTGCCCTCCTTCCCTCCCTTCTTGCCCTCCTTGGCAGCCTCCTTCCTCCGCTTGCTCGCCTCAATCATCTGCTTCTTCTTCTTGCCTGCCTCCTTGATCAGATCCCTTCCACCTCCGCCAACGGCCTTGCGCTTGACAGGCGCCTTGGCGAGCTTGCGCTTCAGGTTCTTGCTCGCCTTGGGCATCTGGAGCATGTACTCGGGGACGGCGCAGCCGGACGCGCGGAGCACATTCGCGATCGTGCGGAGGTACGGCCCGTCCTCGGTCGAGAAGAACGTGATCGCCTTGCCCGGGCGGCCGGCACGGCCAGTGCGGCCGATACGGTGGATGTACGAGGGGACCGTTTGCGGGAAGTCTGGGTGTCAGCTTAGCCTCACGAGCAAGAAGCTGCCCGCATCCCATAGGGCGGGGGAGTGCCCAAGGATCTTAGTCACTCACCATAGTTCACGACGACCTTGACGCCGCGGAAATCCATGCCGCGCGCCAGCACCTCGGTCACTACCAGCACCCACGCCGCACCCGTGCGGAAGTCGGCGATGGCCTGGTCGCGCCGCGTCTTGGACTTGCCGCCGTGCACGGCCTCGGCGCGCACACCGTCAAGCACGAGCTGGCGCGCGAGCTCGTCTGCGCGCTCGATGCTCTGCACGAAGATGAGCGAGGGGTACGGCAGCCCGCCCTCTGCGATCAGGTTGCGGAGCGCGAGGAGCTTGCCCTGCTCGCTTCCCGTGTACAGGAGCGACTGATCCACTGTCGTGACCGCCGAGTCCCTGATGTCAGCTTTGATCGGGATGACAAGAGCGGGGGGAAAGGATGGAGGAGGGGAGGACTCACTTCAGACCGACGACGACTCGCACGCCCGCGTCCTTCAGCCACGCGCGCGCCAGCTCCTCAGCGCCCGCCGGCATCGTGGCCGACAGGAGACACTTCTGCACGTCGCCCGTGCACGCGTCGACGATGGGGACGACCTGCGGCTTGAAGTCGGCCGAGAGGAGGCGATCGCACTCGTCGAGCACGAGGTAGCGCGTCCTGCTTGTCAGTTTCTCATCCGTAACCAAACTCACTTGTGGAGAGACACGAGGCCCTCATCGAGGAGGTGGTGGAGGCGCTCCGGCGTCGCGATGAGGAAGTCGATGCCGAGGTTGCCTTCCCGCTCCTCATCCTCGCTCTCATCATCGGAGTCGGTCTTGCCGAACTTAGGTCCCGGGGCGGACTCGCAAACCGCCTTCTGCGTCGCCTTGGACAGGACGAGCGCACGCCACTTCGGCGGGAGGATGGCGGAGAGCACCTGGTGGATCTGCACCGCCAGGTCGTGCGTCGGCACGACGATGAGCGAGCGCACGCCCTGGTCCTTGTCGTCCATCTTCCTACTCGGCGTCTTCAGCGCAACGAGCAGGGGGAGGAGGTACGCGAGCGTCTTCCCTGATCCCGTCGGGGCGACGCACATCGTGTCCTGGCCGTCGAGGAGGGAGCCGGCCACGGCGCACTGCACACCCCACAGGCTGCGGATGTTGGCCGAGGCGAGATTGCGGAGCATCGGCTTCTTCAGCGTGTCATCCTTTTCGAAGAGCGACTCGAGGTCGGTGCCGAGCGACGTCGGGAGGGGGTCCGGGCCGGTCAGCATGATCTTCTGTTTCGGCGGCTCGGGGATGGACGCGGCGGACGAAGACGAGGACGACGAGGCGTCGCTCTCGGACCCAGAGTCGTCTTCCGGTGTGGCCTTCGAGTCGCCGAAGAAGTTCAGAGACGACGGCAGCACATCCTTCGCCTTGCCCTTGCCCTTGTCCTTCTTCCCCTTCTTCTTCTGAAGGTCAGCTTCCTCATCCGCTCCCGAAGCTCACGGTGAAGAGGTCGAAGTCGTTCGAGAAGCGCGACCTGTCGAAGCGCGCCCCCGTCGTGAGGAGGTTGAACGGCGAGCTCATCTCGAGTATGTCAACAGGAGGTGTGGTTGCAGGAATGACGCAGGATTGTTGTCTCGTGCTGGTGCTTGGTGGGTGGCTCAACTTTTCTGAAGCGACCGTGGGAAAATCAGACGCCACCCAGACTCACCGTACGCGGTCGCGTTATCGCCCAACGCCGATTCGCTGGTGGGCCGCAACACGCGCTGCACATGCACAAACAGACCATGCATCCGATCACCTACCGCCAACATTCTCGCCCGGCTGACAATGACGCTGAGGACGACGCGCTCGGCGCTCAACTCGCGTGTGTCCCTCATCACGACCGACGCTAAGCCCGACATCGACGAGCCCGAGTCACCCCCACGGAGGCGGAGCGCGCGCTCTGCGGCACGCCTGAACCTCGCGCAATATGCCTACAAGGGCAATGAGTCGCCTAGGAAGCGGGCCAAGGTCGAAGCGAAGGCCGATCCGGCGTCGGAGGATGAGGCGCTGACGGATCTCGACGAGCCGTTAACTGAGGTCAAGGGTGAGGTCAAGGAAGAGGCTGGACCATCGACACCGAGGAAGGCCAAGGCGACGCCAAAGTCCAAGTCCGGCACTCCGAAGATGCCGATGGCAAAGCGGGAGAAGGCACATCCCGAGCCGGCGCGGTGGTACGAGCAGTACCAGCTGATTGAGCGGATGCGTGCCGGCATAAACGCACCGGTGGACACGATGGGATGCGAGCGGCCAGCGACCATGGAGAACCTGGACCCGAAGGTTTGTCTTCCCTCCCCCTTTCCTGCTTTCAAGTGGGCACTGAGCTGACGCCAGACACTCCGGTTCCACATTCTGATCTCGCTCATGCTTTCCTCGCAAACGAAGGATGCGGTCACGTCAGCCGCCGTGACGAATCTGCACCTCGCTCTGCCAGGTGGTTTGACGGCTGAGACGCTGGCCGCAGCGGACGAGAAGACCGTCTCCGAGGCGATCAACAAGGTCGGCTTCTGGCGCCGCAAGACGGGATACATCCAGGACGCCGCCAAAGCTCTCCTGGAGAGGTTCGACGGGGACGTCCCGCAGAGCATCGAGGAGCTCTGCACGCTGAAAGGCGTCGGGCCCAAGATGGGCTTCCTCGCGCTGCAGGCGGCGTGGAATATGTGAGTGGTTTTGAGCGGCGAGGGGAGCGAGTTCGTGAGGATAGCGGTATGCGAGCCCTACCGCTACAGGGCAGCTGGGGACGAGGAAATTCTGAGCTGACAGCAGCAACGCGGGCATCGGCGTCGACGTACACGTGCACCGCATCACGAACCGGCTGAAATGGCATAAGCCGCCGACGAAAACCCCAGAGGAGACGCGCGTCAATCTCGAGTCATGGCTGCCACCGCCGCTGCATCGGCCGATCAACCCGTTGCTGGTTGGATTTGGGCAGGTGAGTGCGCGAGTGCGGCGAGCTTCTGCTCGCCGGCGGCTGAGTGGATCCTCCACCCCAGTGGGGCTCCTGGATGAGGGTGAAGAGAGCCGTGTTGGGAATCAGCTAGGAGAACTGCGCGTGAGCTGACATCAGGTCATCTGTCTCCCCGTCGGACCGCGGTGCGACATCTGCCTCCTGGCGAAGGAGAAGCTATGTCCGTCCCGGACAAAGGTGGACGGGAGCAAGAGAAAGGAGATAGTATACGACTTTGGTGAGCCCAAAGTCGAGATCGGGTACGAGGAGGAGGTGAAGACGGAGCCCGGGCCTGAGGTCGGTGAGGAGGTTAAGACGGAAGTGAAAACAGAGGTGGTGCGGGACGCAGAGACGGAGGACGTGCTGCAGGAGGTGAAGGAGGAGACCGTGACGGTGAAGGAGAATCAGGAGTAGAGCATACCTAGACATGCAGAGGTTGTATCACTAGCTCGCACTGAACCGAAGGCTGGGGCGATGATACTCACCCACAGCACTGATTCAGACATCAGAAGTGTGCGGGCTTGAGGGGCAAGGACTTGGAAAGCAGAAACGTCAGCTCCCCGGGCTTCGGTGTCTGACCTTTGTATCGGACAGCAGCCCGCTCGACCGCCGCAGCACATTTGCGTGATCGAACTGGCCCTCGTGTGATCGGTCGTCCGCTCGAGGAGCGCCATTTCGTCCGGCTGCCCGCCCTTGAGTCTCGGAGTTGGTCGAGTTGCCCGCAGCGCTCACACTCGTGTGACCAATGGATCTGGCACACTCTTCAGATACCGCCTTCAGGAGAGTCGGGGAAGCTCCTCACCCTGTCAGCTGGTAGAGTAGTAAACTGCTGCATTACATAGATTATACTACGACACTGTCCCATGAACAAAGCCCTTCTCATAGTCCACATTTTGCTGTGCTCCCACATTTGCCTCCTCATCGGCAGAGGCATGGCACTCGCACCTCCCTTCGGCCTCGAACCTTCCTTCAGCCTCGCACCTCCCTTTGGCCTCAAACCTCCCTGCGGTCGGCGCTCGCAGCTTCTAGCAGCAACACCCCGACTCGACAAGCTGTTCCGGCACCAGCGTGTCCCGCCCGAAGAGCAGGTATCCGAACGTGTGCCCGAGGAAGATGGCGAACAGGATGAAGCCGTTGTAGTACATGCCGAGGAGCATTCTGTTGTTAGCGCGAGCGTGCGAGCGAAGCGAGCGCCGAGCCGAGCTGAGCTGAGCTGAGTGGAGCGGAGCTCTGTCGTGAAAGGAGGCAGGTTCAAGAGAAGGAGGGAGTGCTTGGAGATTGGAAAAGGGGATAAGAGGACGACAGAAGAGTGGTAGCCCGCGAGTCGGACAGACCAGTCTCAGCACTGTCTGACCGGCGTGGCGTAGCCACGCTCTCTTCCTCACGTCTCCCATCTCTACCTCCCCACCTTCCCACCCTACCTCTTCCCCTCATGATCAGGCACTCAGCGCGCGAGAACACTTACACAAGGAAAGCGGCCGCAAACTGCACGCCATACAGCAGACTCCTGACAACATGGTGGATGTAATTCGCCCTGATCCCCCCGCTGCTCCCGAGACCCTTCAGGTCCTTCTTCTCCCTGCGGATCGCGGCCTGGGCAGCGACGCGCCGGTCGAACTCGCGCGCAAGCCGGCGCCACGCCTCAATCGCCATGCAGAGGAAGAAGACGCCGAGCACGCTGCCGGCGAACATGCCCTTGCTCGTGACGTGCCACGACTTGGCGAGGAAGCACGAGTCGATCGTGTTCCAGTTCCAGAGCATGGAGACTAATTGTTAGCGCGAGCGGAGCGGAGCGAGCGAGTAATGTCATTCAGTAGGAAGGTGGGAGGAAAAGGGAGAAGGGGGAAGGGGGAAGGTATACTCACTCTTGCACGAGTTTCCGCCCATGCCGCCCATACTGTGTCCGCCCGACTTGGCCGTGCTCGCTGCGCCCATTGCCGATGCGGTCGCCGAGGCCATCTGACTCATACCGCTCATGGCGGCGGCAGTCATGGAAGCGACGGCGGAGCCGGAGGCGCCCATCGCGCCCATGTCGTGTCCGGAGTGGTCCATTGCTTCTTTGTCGTTTCGAGAGAAGGGCGGAAAGGTGGTCGACTGGGTGGAAGTCGAGATGGGGAGGGGGGAAGAAGATGAGGGGTCGAGGTCGAGGCAGATCAGGAAGACGAGCGTGGGGTGAGTGGGTCGAGGTCAGACGGGTGGTCTAGGCGGGGCTGTGTCTGTAGTCTCTTATCGAGTGGGAAGACGACGCTAGTGCCAGCTCATCGCTCGTCTTTATAGTGCAGCACCTGCGGCAGGATCGGAGCAGCATTCCGAAATCTCCTTTCTCCTGCTCGCCCCCCAAGCCTAGAGTAGATCTCCCCCTCTCCTCCAGTACAGCTTCTCTGCGCCCCCCTGCATGGGCACTTGACAACGCACGGCCACCCGAGCCTGGCCGAGTCTCGCTATCGTATCCGAGCTTGACCTCCTTTCGACTCGCACGGCCGGGTAGCCTTGGCACGGCCAGCCCGCTCACGACTGCACAGTCTCACGCCAGCTCAGGGGCGATACACCCAGGCTGGCCAGGCGGAGGCTGATTGCAAGTCTGATTGGGAAATTGCCCGACCGATCGAGCGAGATATGGCGCACATGACTGAGCCATTTGTGCGTATCTGCTCCCGTCGCTGGTGTGCCTGAGGCAATTGTACTCCGCTTGGTTGAGCGAGGACTAGAGGGGTGAGTACCCTCGCGTCAATAAGTCAACTCCGTGCGCCAATACAAGAGGCCATTTCAAGACACCCGTACTCGATGTCTCTCTGGCATTCTTCACGGAAGAGCGACTGCGCAAGGGGTAAGGGCAACTGCGCATGATAAATTTGGGTCAATCACGATCGGCACGCCAAGCTGAATGGCGGACTAACGTCGAATCAATGGGTATGCATGTCTATGGCTGAATTCCGGACTCGGTCCGTGATCTACTCCTCGCTCAACTCCACTCCGCATCTCACTGCTACACTCCGCTCGCTGTCCCTCGCCCTCAGTCCCGCTTACTCTTCAACAGACCCCCCTCATCATCGCTCAGGTCGATGCTGACCGCCGAGCGCACCTCGTCGTCGCTGCTGTCGCCCATGGAGAAGATCGCGCTATCCTCCTGCACCCTCGTTCTGGACGAGCTGGCACTAGCACCAAGGTCGACGTTGACGGGCTTACCGTAGGCGTCGACGCGGCGGTAGCTCTCCGTGTGCTTGTGCCTCGGCTTCTTGAGGTCGTCGTCGCTCTCCGAGTCGCTGCCGCGGTCGGCGTCGAAGAGCGCCTTGCCCTCTGAGGCCTCGTGCTCGAACTCGTCGCGCGCGCGGAGGGGCGGCTCACCGCCGATCGTCTGCGGGTCGCGCGAGCTGATGGGTTGCAGGCCCAGCGCCTCCGGACGGCGCTCGTACGACTCGATCTCGTAGTCCTGCGCGTCCTCCTCGTCCTGTGCCAACTCCTGCGAAGTCGAGAAGCGGATGTTGTTCTCGGTCGGGCGCCAGAGCCACGCAATGAGAGCGAACACCACCAAGTAGATGGTGGCAAGCGACGCGTCGAGCAGCACCCAGCGCCACTTCCAGTGGTTCGGCTGGTAGTCGTCATCCATCCGGCTGCTCAGGGAGATGGAGGAGAGGACGAAGAAGATGGCGATGGCGATGACGGCGCCGATGAGGATGCGCCAGAGGCGCTCGAACATCCTCAGCTTGAACGACTGCTTGCGCTCCTTCAGGAAGAGGATCGTGTTGTTCAGCGACACGATGATCCACATCAGGAACGTCGTCAGCGTGATCGAGAGCGGGAAGATCATGAACAGCACGACCCAGAGCGACGCCGTGTCCAGCGCCACCTTGACTGTGCCCACGCTGTAGACGACGCCGAAGATGAAGTGAAACGCCGTCAGCACCCACACCCGGTACATGACCGTACCGAGGGACTGGGTCACGACACTCAAGCCCATGCACACGATGAGCAGCAGGAAGAACGACAGCGTCGTGCGCCCCGCGTTCAGCACCGCCGTGACGATCAGGAACGCGAGAGACCCGGCACCACCCCCGTGCTTGTTCACGTAGCGGTAGTAGCCGAACAGAGCCACCATCTCGAGCACGAGGAACACGATGGTGCCAGAGATGTACCACTGCATCGGGAGCAGCTCCCGGTAGTGCTTGTAGCAGAGGTAGCCCCAGCCACACGCAAGCACAAAGTACACGACGGAGAGGAAGCCGTAGAACTGAAGTCAGTTTTTGCGAGGGGCAAGAAACTCACAGCAATCTTCGGGTACTCAGCCGCAGGCAGCTCGCCCTGGAACTGGTTGCGGAACGTGACGACGCCCTCGTACGAGCCGCGCTGGTTCGCGGCGCGCGGGTCGAGCACGTCGTCCTCGTGGTACACGCGGCGCTCGTGCTGCTCCGCCTGGTCGCCCTTGACGAGCGTGACGGGAACAACGCCGACGCAGTAGTACCCCGTGCTCGGGACCTTGTAGTGGATCGGCTCCGTGTACTGCTTGACCTTGCCCTCGATCTGGGCGCTATTTACAGGCGTGGGCGGCTTGACGGGGACCTTCTCCTCCTCGACCGTGTCGGGCTTCTCGGTGTCGGGCTCGGCCGCCTGCGCCGGCTTCTTGCTGTTGTCGGTGCCGGACGTGCCGCCCTTGGTGTCCTCGGTCGTCTGCGCGGCCGCTGCGGCGGCAGACGTCGCCTCTGGCCCGTCAACGTTCGGGTTGTCGTCCACCTCGCCGCCGTGCGGCGCCTCGTTATGCGGTGCGTCTCCGTCGTCGTCGATCTTGACCGGGGGCTCGTTGTGCGGCGCCGTGCCGTCACTGTCGACCTTGGTGTGCGCCTCGGGCTTAGCCCCGCCGGCCCATCCCTCGCTTCCCTCGCTCGGCTCGTTGTGGAACGGCTCGCCCTCCTGCGTCACCTTCGTGTGGCCGTTCGAGAAACCGGGCAGATGGTGCGTCGTGCCTTCGACGTTCTCGCCGCCGGCGCGTCCCACGCGGACGTGCGGGAACATGTCGCGGTCGAACTTGAGCCCGCGACGGCGCAGCCCGTCCTCGTCGTCGTGGTCGCCAGAGCCGGGCGCAAGGACGTGCCCGCCTGAACCGACCGCGCCCGAGCCGCCGGACCCGAACCGCAGCGGCGTCGTGTAGATCGTCGACTCGGCGTCGACTGGCGCTGTTGTGATGAACCCGCCGAGCTGGTTCAAGGAGCACTGTCCAGCGCTTACCGCCTTGGACGTGCAGATGTACTGCTTGGGAGCGAGCGAGTCTGGCGCCTGGTCCGCGCCGAGGTAGTTGATGTCCTTCCACTCGTAGATCACGAGAGCCACTTGACCAGAGGAAGAGTCGTCAAACGCAACTGGCTGTCAGCTGGCGGACGAGAGGCCTGTAGCTCACCCTCGATGTAGGCGTCCTTACCACCGTACATGCCGGAGCAGATCTCTCGGTAGTCGTCATTGTCACTGATGGGCACTGAGTGTCAGCTTATGAGGAGGTTGACGAAGCTTACCTCTGTAGGCTGCGACGCGTGCTGCGAGGGCTGCCAATGATACGAAGCCGAAGCTCCGCATGATGGAAGAGTGTGGAGGGGCGCTCCGGGTGTCGGTGGAGGGTGCTCAGGAGGCGATGTCGGTGATGGGATCGGCGGTGTGTGCGGGGTGCGTGAATGCGAGCGAGTATACGACGATGGATTAGAGTAAGGAATGTAGAGGGTGGGGAAGTCTTTGTTCTTTGTGGTGGTAGTCGTGAGAGAAGAGGAGATGATGGCAGTGGCGTCGGAGTCAACGATGAGGTGGTCGACGGGAGGGACATTTCTTGGGTGTCACTTCACGGCGACGCGCAGCTGCGCCAGGAGCAAGGACCACAGGGCAGCCGTTAATACAGCGGGATCCACGTGGGCCCCGCCCTTATACGACTTATACCCGCGCCTTTCAACCGCTCCTCTATCTAGCCCGCATGCATAAGCCTGCGCAAGCGTCAGCCTGGCGCTTCCTGAGTCTCTCTATTGACTGCATAGCCGGTGGTCGTCTGGTTGTGACTTGAAGAGGTCTTGTCGACAGATGCTGAGGCGATCGTCAAAAGTCAGGATTGCCCGAAATGTGAAGAGCCTGGCAAGATGAAACGCGAGGTGAAAGTCGTTGTGCGGTGGTGCGGTGGACGCGGCTGAGACGCTTGGAGAAGCACACCCCGAGAGAGACCTTGATATGGCTCTATCAGTCTTCGTCTGTCCTTCTGCACACGACCAGGTGTGTCAAGCACACACGACCTTCTCCTCTCGATCGTTCTGCATGTCGTCGATGCATGCGATGTCCTGCTCACACGACTGACAGCACACCCGGCGCTCGGACCGGTGGAGGTCGAGACTTGGCCACTCGCCCTCCCTCGTGTGCAAGCGGGCGCTGAGCCAAGGTGAGCGAGCGTGCCTGGCCGACTTTTCGTGGCCACCCAACCGAACGAATAACCATCCGTCACCGACTGACAGACTCGCTTCCTCGACATCTCCTCGGACGACCATTGTCCACATTACTGTCATCTCCAAAACATGACCGTCGACGACGCCGCCCTGCGCAACGCCGCCGCCGGCATCGCCGGTAGCTCCTCCTCGAGCCCGAGCTCGTCCCAGCCTTCCCTCCTCGAGGACGACATCACCCCCTTCCCTTCCCCCATGCTCTCGCCGCAGGAGCTCGAGGACCTGTCCCGTGAGCTTCTTTGGCATGCTTTAGCTAACCCCAGTGACGTCCGACTCGGAGCTTGACGACATCGATGAGAGCCGCGTGCCTACGGAGGCGGAGAAGGCGGAGGCGCTTCAGCTGAAGGCCAAGGCGAACGCCGCCTTCGGAAAGAAGGACTTCGGCACCTCGATCGAGCTCTACACGCAGGCGCTGCGACTGGACCCGACCGAGCCGACGTTCTGGAACAACCGCGCCATGTCCAAGGCCAAGATGGAGGAGCACGGCGCCGCCATCGCCGACGCCAGCAAGGCCATCGAGCTCAAGCCGGACTACGCCAAGGCGTACTACCGCCGCGGCGTCAGCGCCCTCGCCATCCTCAGGCCGAAACAGGCCGTGCCCGACTTTAAGAAGGCGCTCGAGATCGAGCCCGGAAACCGCACCGTGCGCGAGCAACTTGTCGCTACGACGAAGCTTATCCGCCGCATCGAGTTTGAGAAGGTGAGTACGCATCAGCGGCGGTAGCTGCTGGTGCAGCTGCTTGTTGGCCAGAAGACTACGGGTCTATATCGGGGAGGAAATGTTGGGGAGATGCGGGGCGCAAGGGTCGACGGGGGTCTGAGCCGTGCGTGTCGGCCTGTGCTCGTCTCCGGGAGATGAGCTGGGGTTGCGATCGCAATGTCGCTTCTCCTTTGTCTTCCAGCCTGTTTGCATCTCACCAAAATGGCAACAGCAGTCATGGCCACCCCGGTATCCTTGCCGTCTCCGCCCGCGACGCCATTCGCGGTCGTGTTCGACTGGGGCGAGGAGTTCGGCCCGTATCAGTCCGCTGACAGCCAGGCGATCGCAGTGGGAGAGACGGAGCGGGCGAGTGCGCGCTGCCTGCGCTCGATCGCGGACGGCGCCTGCGCGCTCGACAACCCGCACAACGTCACGCTGCCCATTGTCCCCGACGACCCGAAGGCGCGCTACACGCCGACGAAGGAGTTCGTCGAGGCCATGGTCGAGACATTCAAGAACGGCGGCAAGATGCCGAAACGTGTTGTCTGGGAGATCATCCTCGGCGTGAAGTCCGTCGTCGACGCCGAGGCGTCCCTCGTTGAGATCGAGGTGCCGAAGGGTGTCACGTGCGACATTGTTGGTGACAGTGAGTAATCCGCGGGCGCTCGGAGGGAGCACGGGCTCAGTCCTGCGCCGCTACCAAAAGGTCGCCTGAGTCTTCTCGGCGTAGCTTGTCATGGTTCAACTATAGCTGACCCCCAGCGCACGGCCAGTTCTACGACCTGCACAACCTCCTCAGCATTATCAAGCCGCCAAGCGACGACCACATGGTCATCTTCAACGGCGACTTTGTGGACCGCGGCTCGTGGTCCGTCGAGGTTGTCCTGACGCTGTTCGCGTACAAGTGGCTGTACCCCGAGCGCGTGTTCCTGAACCGCGGCAACCATGAGACGGCAGACATGAACAAGGTCTACGGCTTCGAGGGCGAGTGCAAGGCCAAGCACGGCGAGATGACGTACCAGCTGTTCGCGGATGTGTTCACGGCGCGTGAGTATGAGCGGCGAGCAACCATGATGCGAGCCCGAGGACATACCTCAGGCACGCGATCCCCAGCTACATCGCGATGAGGACTAGCTGACACCCAGTGCCCCTCGCGACCCTCGTTTCCGCTTCGCAGCCCCCGAAGTCGCTCAAGAGCGAGGGCTCGCAGCGGGCCATCCTGCACGACGGGCGCAAGCGCTACTTCGTCGTGCATGGCGGACCCCCCGTGAGCAAGGACGGCGTCAAGCTTGAGGAGGTCAAGGCCATCGACCGCTACGGACGGCAGCCGGGGCAGGAGGGGCTTATGTGTGAGGTGAGTAGCGGCCGCGAGCGGAGCGAGCGGGCGTGAGCGAGCCTCCTATCTTCGCACCGCACACCGTGGCGGTCAACGAAGACATTGGCGCAGCTGTCGCGGCATGGACCATAGCTAACCCCAGCTCCTCTGGACGGACCCGCAAGAGATGCCCGGGCGCGGGCCCTCGAAGCGCGGTGTCGGCCTCGGCTTCGGCCCCGACGTGACGCGGCGGTGGTGCGAGCTGAACGAGGTCACGGCCGTCATCCGCTCCCACGAAGTCCGGCAGGATGGGTACGCGATCGAGCACGACGGACTGTGCATCACGACGTTCTCTTGCCCGAACTACTGCGACTCGACCGGCAACCAGGCCGCCTACGTCCGCATGCAGGACGACGGGACGCTGAGCTACCACCAGTTCTCCGCCGTGCCGCACCCCGACATGAAGCCTATGGCGTACAGCCAAGGATTCGGGTTCATGGCTTAAGGAGCGAGCGGAGCGAGCGATGGGTGTCAGATGATGGAGGAAGGTGGAGGCTTCTTGCAGAGTGAGAGGGTGAGGGAGGAGAGCAGCATAGAGACAGATGCATCACGATCATGGCTACAAGCTGGCATCAGTTCTCGCCTATTGGCCGCAAACTTACGAGAGAATGAGAATACAGCGAACTTCCTCCGTCCCATAACACACACCTACACACGCGCCTTGGATGACAACCTGTACAGCCCCCAATCGTCCCTGAAATCGCGATAAAGCAGCCCCGGTACGTACCCGAACCCCAGCACACTGGCGATCTGGACCAGTTCCGCAACTTTCAGCACGAACAATGCGCACATAGTCCCCAGGAGCATGTTCGGCAACTCTTGGAGGACGAAAGCGAACGCCGTTCGCCACGGCCCTCTTATTGGCGCATTGGCCAGTAAGCGAATGGTATTAGACGCCCAGAGAAAGTTGGACAGGGAGAAGACGCTGTGGCACGTCGTCCCGCACCCTGGGGCTATGTAGGGGAGGAGAAGGCGGAGACAGATGCCTAGGACGAGGAAGAGGAGGGACGTCGTTAATGCGTCGGGGACTGGCGGTTAGCTCACGAGGGGTCGGGGAGCTGGGGAGGCCGGAGAGGAGGGAGGCAGAGACGTACGGGAGGAAGCTAGGCGACGTAGTCGCCAGCGTATCGGCATTGTAGCGTTGTGTTGAAGACAATGGAGACGACGAGGAAGACGGATATGCGAAGCATGGCAGTGATAACGTGACCACCACGGCCGAGGAGATCCGGACTAGTCTAGCGTCGCGAGCCGATCGCTAGTGCCTTCTTGCGTCAGCAGAGAGGGCTAGCCCGCACTCTTTCTCAGATGTGTACACCTACGGACTGTAATGGAGGTGTTCCTCTGCATGTGTTGAGCGTTCTCGATGCCCACCACAGGCCAGATCGCGATGACGCAGTGATCGGCGGTGATCGACGGTGGCGGGGGTCTCCCACGGGTGGCGTCTAGCTGCTGCTCGACGTTCTAGGCGATCTTCGACTGCCTTGTGCAACCTATCAAAACGTCCAGGTCAGACTGACTACAGATTGTTGCGACATGCTTGACTCGGTTGGAGTCGTAGACTGATGGGCCAGTCACGATGTCACTGCGTGGCTGGTACGCGACTGACCGTCTCACCATTGACTTTGTCGAACTGTATACGTCCAGTTGCCCGACATGTCCTTCCTCTAACACTCCGAGCCTGTTCGCTGTCGACCTTGCGTTCGCTGGACTGACGATGGCGAGCGTCGTGGTTCTCCGGCTGCTATCTCAAGAACTGGGGCTGATATCCACCGCCGCGCTGGTCTTCATCCGCACGCTCCTCCTTGGTCCCGGAACAGCGACGATGCTGCCCTGGGCGTGGGTCGAGCTGTCTGACAACCCGTAGCAAGACAGCCTAATGCATCGAAGCAGCATACTGATACATAACCCAGTGTCCTATGAATAAGTGGCAATACAACGCCTAGTTTGTGTGTCGGTGCGCCGACGTCTGGCGGACGTGCAAGCGCTGCGAACGGGGATCCTGGCTGAGGGTCCGTTGGGCGCGAGGTCTATCGCCCCACGCCGGATTATATAGGGGCGGATCCATCAGGTCTTCCTCAGTCACGGAGCCCGCGTCCGTGGCACGCGGCACGTCGTTCCATGGCGCCGGACCCGCCTGCCCACTCGGCACGCCGACTGCGCTGAGCGGGACGCTGACTGTCGACAGCGTGGAGAGCGTGCGCAGCGTGTCGCCCTGCGCTTGCAGGCCCCACGGCACTTCGGGGCCGCTGCCGATCGAACTGCAGCTGGAGCTGCTCTTCGGCTGGCTGTGGTTCGTGTCTCGCGTTTCTCTCGTGTCGCGGCGGTCGTTGCGAGGCCGCCTGTCACGGGCCGCTTCGGACCTCTCCCCACGCTCCGTCCTCTCGGTGCGCTCAGTGCGCTCAGACCCGTGCGTCCCGTGCGTGCCCCGGGTACGCCTCGACCCCTTGGAGCTCCTACTCTTCTGGCTGCCCCTCGTCACAATGGGCCACGGCACGCCCGCCCTCTTCTTGATACTAGCCTTGCGCTCGAGGTTGGCTCCGCCGATGGGCGCGCCCCCCGTCGCTGTGACGGTGTTCGCGCCGACGTCGCTGCCGCTGTTGACCGCGAGGGCGCTCTCACTCCTCAAACTGCCGGTTCCCCAAGGCTCATACGGTTCGTAAGGGTACGAGTGCTGCGAGTTCGAGTGCGAGTGCCGCGGCAGTGGCTCGTAGGCCCCGCCGTACCCGTGCGGCGTGTACGAGTTCGACTTGATCGTCGCCGGTTGCGGCGCCGTCGGGCCAGAGGCGTGCCGCGTCACGGGCGAGCCGAAGTAGGACGTGACGTGCGAGCGGTTTCTGGTGTCAGCTTTAGATTTGGGAGAGACGTACTCTTCCCGTCGTCGCCGACGCATGCAGCACCACAGGAGCAGGAGGAGCAGGAGCAGACCGACAACTCCGCCAACGACCCCGCCGACAATAGCGCCGACGTTGGTCTTCTTCTTGGGAGCCGAGTCAGTGTCGGACGCCTGCTTGTCGCTCGTGCCGTCCTTTTGTCCATCTCCATCCTTGTCCGTGTCGTTCTTCGCGTTTGGGTCGGGGTACTCTCCGTCCCCAAGGCCAGAGTAGAACGTGAGGCTGTTAATGCCCACGGCGGACTTTTCATCCAGCAGACTCGGGAACAGCGTCAGATTGTACTGCACCCTGGGGTCGAGGGAGCGGAACCACACGAGCTGGTCACTGCCGTACGCCGTGTCCTTCGTGCTGACCGTCTGCGGCGCGTATCCGTCGATCTTGACGTCCTCCTTGATCTGGAGCTCGCCGAAGGTCGGCCCCCGCGTCGCGTTCACCCCGATCCAACTCGTGTTGGCGGGCACGACGACATGTAAAGAGGCTCCCTTCGGCGCGACCGCGTACGTCGGCCCGCTGAGCTTGAACACGCCCCAGTCGCCTTGACCAGTCATACTGAATGCGTACTCGTACGACAGCGTCCAGTTCTGCCCCGGCGTGCCCGGCGCACCAGTTCCATTCTCGAACGTGAGTGCGCCGCCGCGCCTATCGAAGACATAGTTGTTGAGTAGCGGCCAGGTTGTGACCTTCGCGTCCGCAATGTTCTTTCTGGGAAAGTCAGATGACTATTAAGGCACAGAGAGGAACTCACCCCTGCGACATGATGCCGGTCGTGACGACGACGCGCTCTATTGTCGGCCTGGCCTCGGGCGCGAGTGGCTCGCCGTCCGCGCCCTGCAGAATAACCTCGACGTTGGCGTACTCGCCCTCAGGCGTGCGTTTGAACCACGCCAAATCCTCGATCTTCGCGAACATCCCCTCCTCCCCGGACGCAGGCACGTCGACGAAGGTCTCGTCGTCGGCGTATCGGAACTTGACCCGCGAGACGCCCTCGGGCTTTCCGTAGATGTAGGCCGCGGTGACTCCTCCAGGCAATCGGAGACTGGGGTATGGTGTCGATCCGTTGCGGATTAGACCCGGCTGCCCTATCCCCGGCGTGCCCGGCTCGACGGCGGTGCCGTTGTTCAGGTTGCTGTACGTTGTCGACCAGGATGGCAGGCCGACATCAACCGAGGTGTCGGCGATCGCGAGGGTGACGTTGAACTCGACGTTCGGCGTGGGGATGTGCACTTCAGCCCTCACCCCGAGATCGCTGTTGAGCCCGAGGGAGAGTGCCAGCGCCAGCACCAGATGTCGGAGGCGCCGCATCGTGATGGATACCGCAGTCGGTGCAGTGAGCTCGAGTGATGTGGGAATGAGTCGGATGCCAACATCACCCACGGCTCGTGAGTGACGTCCTCGAGTGGGAACAAGGTCGGAACGTCGGAGCGGGCCAAAAGAGTTGCACTCGAAACATGACAAGCTCGCTGGTATGACGGAACGGTGGCCTCGCCTGGCACCCTAGCAGCGCAGACAGGCTACAAGCACCACTCTGTGTCACCTTTGCAGGTTACGGCGACGTCAGGCCGCAAACGACCGGAGCGCAGCCTGAGAGCAGCCTGAAGGCGCAATGAGAACTGTCTCGGTTCCCGGCGAACCTTACCTTGATGCTCTGTACCTTGTTGCGCTTGTTGCGAGTTTGCTTCAGCGGCCCACTTCTTGTCGCATCGCGAGTGAGGGGGTGAGGTCAGCCGACAGACACAGAAAGTGCCTACAGACCGTGCCTGAGAGTGACTTGAAACGGCGCTGAAACTCGTGACTTGGGTGTTCCGCCCTTGCTTTGTGTGAGGGCCCCTGGGGTAACAGGGGTCCTCGAAGACGGCACAGATTAGGCTGCGCGCTGCAAACCTTGATGCACGTAGAAAGCTTGCGGAAAGAACCAGAATGGGAGAGAAGGGGTGCTGTCAGGCGTCATGCAGTGCTGCAGAAGCTTGGAGACGGCGGCACGGGACCTGGCATCGGTCATGGGTTCGATGGTGGGCCTCGCAACATCAGACAGACACGGACATCCCAACCCGCTGGCAAACCGCTGGCTGCCAGACTCCGGATTCTGGGGTCCGAAGAACGACCCATGAGTGCTACTGCACTGAAAGGGGAGGAAACATTGGTGAGCATGCAGGGGGGTGTCAGCTGGGCGGTGTGTCAGTTGAGAAACCGCTGTGTCTCATGAACAGACCGACCATAACGGCTAGTGGTCATGTACATGAGCGTCGTAAGCCTGCTGCGCGGGACACGAGTTATGCCTACTGGTCTTCCCTTTCGAGCGATCCCTAATTGCACGCAATCTGCTCGACCCGGAATGCGATGCATACGGGTCGAACGGGTGTCTGCGGGCAGCAGGCCGCGAGCTGGAACAGGGGCCTCAGCACCGGTACGAGCGGTAGGTACGAGTTGATGGCGGGTGGTCTGCAAGTACGCAAGCAAGAGCACGCCGAAGGCACGGGCGGCTCCGCCCAGATTGTGGGCGGACGTCGTACGCACATCTCCCTGGTCCGAACAAGTTCCCGATCGGCGGGAATGCTCACGCGAAAGGGAAGAGGCGCCCAAACATGCAGACGAAGTCGCGGCCCCTCGACATTACGCGGAATGCAGCGGGTGCTCGCTGTCCCGACATTACAAGTCGCACTCCGACGACGGCGAATGCGATTACACACAGTGCTCAATGCACCCTCGGTCGCATCGGTGAGTCCGATGGCACCTGCCGGGGTGCTGAGCGCACT
This sequence comes from Trichosporon faecale, assembly GCA_039545375.1. Lineage (NCBI taxonomy): Eukaryota > Fungi > Basidiomycota > Tremellomycetes > Trichosporonales > Trichosporonaceae > Trichosporon > Trichosporon faecale. The sequence goes on along the minus strand of BCLU01000004.1, from coordinate 2,093,566 downwards.
TGTGAGCTCGCGCGAGCAGTTGGTAGCTCGACAGGGTGCGCTGAGACCGGCGCAGAGTGTCCCTTCGACACCGCAGTCAACCGACGCTCCCCGTTGCTGTGTTCTTAAGCTTGTACAAGCATATACATACAAACAGTCTAGCTTCGAGTCTCCACCTCTTCGGTCCCAAGTTTCCTTCTGGGATGTTAGCTCCTTCAGGCGTCGCCGCAGCTGTCTTCGGTACCGCATTGCGTACTCACGACATCTCTCACTCCGGCAGCTCCGTAGCAGCGACAAGTGGCTCAGGTCTGCATTGTCAGCTTCGACAACGCACCCTCACAGCTGATACCCACCGTAAGCTGAACACGATCTTCTTGCGCACGACAGCGACGACCTCGTAGTGTCTCGCCCTCTCTCTCGGCGGCCTGTTTGCCCTCCTGCGCTTCCGTTCTCTCTCCCTCCTCTCCTCTTCCCTCTCCTGGCGCGCCTCCTCGTCCTCCTCATCTTCCTCCTCGCGTGGGAAGCCCCACGCGTCCATGCCGCGCATCGGTGAGCTGAGGTCCGAGGAGTACTCCGGTCCCTGGCTGGAGGGCGCCGGCGGCGACGAGGGCGGTAGGTCTCTTGGGCCACGTTTCGGCGTCGCCATCTCGGGGAACAGGGGCGGCTCGTCTTCTTCCTCCTCAGCAGCGGTGGAGGACAGCTTGAGCTTCTTGGGAGCGATAGGGGATGAGGTGAGCGCCTCGTGCTCCGCTTCCCGCTCCGCGTCGCTCTCCTCGTCCGCTGCGTCGCCTTCTATGTTCGCCTCCGTCGAGATCGCTCGCCGGATCACGGCGTACGGGCGCGGAAGCGTCGCCATCTTGCCGTGCAGGAGGTGGTGCTGGCCGATGTGGAGGGTGGGGTGGTCCTGATGTCAGCTAACGCGCGCGCGGGACACAGCTGCAGTCCACGACACTCGGACACTCCTCGTATCCAAGCTTGATAGCTCCAGACTCATGAGAGGGGATAGAGAGAACGGCATGCACTCACAGGTCGGTCGAGACCAAGCACACCGATGACGCTGTTCGCCGTGTCGCCCTCGACCTCGATGCGGCCCTGGAGCTCAATGAGGACGAGGTCACCGCCGATCTTGGCCAGAGGTCCGGTGGGGTTGGACGTGAAGTGCTTGGGCTCGAGGGGCAGGTGGATACGCATGGCCGTTGAGTGTTGTTGTCGTTCGAGCGAGCCAGTCGAAAGTCAGTCGAGCGCGAGACGCGTCGCGTAAAGGACCCTGAGATCGTGATGCGCGGAGTGCTCGCTCTCTCCGTCTCACTGGACTTTTTACGTAAACACGTCCAGCAGTGGAGGAGTTGTCTCTCGCGTCAGCGAGTTCCGCGCTTCGTATTAAACCCTCTTTAACTACGGCCGAGGCATTGCTCAAGTCTGTCAGGTGGTGGTCGTTCCCACTGTGTCTGTGTCTCAGCCTCAGAACTGGCTTGAGACTGGCTGGACGTGATGAATCATGGCTGACTGGCGGCACTGCATCCTGGGTGACCTCCGACTGACTTCTGTCTAGTCCTCTCAGCGAATTGGCTGACCAGAAGGTTGCAGACCTGTAATCGCATGTCGTATGGTATCGTAATATATCATGTCTAATGTCTGAGTACTCTGGGCACTTTCTAGCCCTTCCGCGTGCCTCACGCCTTCTTCGCCGCCAGCGCTTCCACAGCCGACGACGGCACAGCTGTAGAGCTCGCGGGTGCGCTTCCTCCACTCCCTCCCTGCCAAGCAGGGTTGTACTCTGGCGGGTCGAGTGTCTCACTCTCTGGATCGGGGGCGACGCCGCCGTCGATGGCTCTCGCACGGGTCCGGGGCGTCAGCGGCTCCTCAGCCGGCTCAGGCAATGGAACGAGTTTGCCCTTCTCATCGTACTCGTATCCGGGAGGCAGCCCAGGCCCGCCGAATGGGACAACAGGCGCGTCATCGATTTCGAGCTTGGGCTGGCGCTCCCTGTACTCCTTCCTCTGTCTCCGACGGCGGAGGAGGAACCATGCCAAAGCCGCCAGGAGAGCCGCACCGACGACGCCGCCCACAATGGCGCCGATGTTCGTCTTCTTCCCACCTCCGCTGCCCTTATCTCCTCCATCATCGCTGGCGGTGTCATTAGTTCCAGCCTGAGAACCGTCGGTAGCCGCTCCACCATAGAAGGTGACACTTTTCAGCGCGATGCGAGAGCCGGGGTGGTCGATGTCGGTCGCGGCGGCGAGGGTGATGTTGTACTGCACTCTCGGGTCGAGGGAGCGGAACCACAGCCTCTCGTTCGGGACGTAGTGGCTCTCGTACAGCGTCGGCGTTTCGGCGAAGTATCCCTCAATCGCGGGCTTGGACGTGATCGAGATCTGGCCCATGCTCGGGCCACGCGTCACGTTCAGCGCAACCCAGGACGTGTTCGCCGGCACCTGGACTACGACGAAGGCGTTCAGCCCCTGCTGCGGCGAGACGGCCGCGTTGGCCCGCTGCGACACGGAACGCAGCGTCTCGTCACCAAGAGCGCCGGCATACGTCAAAGTCGTGTTCCACTTGCCCGTCGTCTCGCGCCAGGTGAAGCGGGGGCTGAGCTCGCCGTCCTCTACGAAGTGCCATGTTGTGACGTTCACGTCCTCGAGCGACTTGCTGCTTGTCAGCGTCTCCACCGCGTTGGTGCTCACGCATCGGTCTCGATCGCGGTCGTGACGACGACCTGCTCGACGCTCGGTGCATCGGCGTTGAAGTACATCCAGAGCGGGGCGTAGCTGCCCTCGAAGGCTTTGAACATCTCCGGCTCCGCATGGCCCATGAGGCCCTTGTTGGCCCCCTGCGCCATGTTCTTGAGGTCTTCGCCAGCAAAGCGGAACTGGATCTTGTTCTGGTTCATACTGCCCTCCTGTCCCAGGTCGCCGTACACATACACCGCCTTAGCGGCCGTCACGAGCTGAAGGTCGGGGTCACGGTCGAACGCGGCCAGGCGCGGCAATCCTTCTGCGATGGTGTCGTTCCCCTTGCCCTCTGTGTTGGCGTAGGTTGTTGTCCACTTCGACCACTTGCCCCGGTTGTTCAGCGTCGAGACGGGGACGGTGACGTTGAACTCAAGCGTTGGGTTGGGCACGCCGGCCATCGCCGAGGGGAGGGACAGCGCCGCCCATAGCAGCGGGACAAGCGGCATCAGCATGTTGTGTGGACTACGTGGTTGTGCTATGGTGAGTGTTGGCGCAAAGTCAGCATTGCATCGTTGTTATTATCTGGCTGCCTGCACGCCGGGAATTCGCGCCCACCGTAAGTGGAAGACTTCGGGCAGGAGCGCAGGACCTCAAAGCGGATCATCTGACCGCCGCCGCGTGCGGAAAGAGGTGATGAGCGGAGGAGAGCGAGGGCAGAGCGAGGGCAGAGCGAGAGAGTGAATTACGCACAGTCGCAGGCCTGAAAAGCACCATGGCAGAGCACAGTTACAACGAGCCGTGCCTGAAGCGATACGAAGGCTCGCCGTACAAGGGCTTGGCACTCCCTTCCGCTCGAAGGGCTGCGACCGATATCTTTGTTCCAACGCTTGGGCCGCGACGCCTCCGCGCCTCCGCCGATTCCGGTTCTTGTCGGAACTGACACTTGTGGCGCAAGCCGAGACACGCCGAGAGCCGCCGGGTCCGTCGAAGTGTCGCCCAGAGACAACAGTGCGCTGTACGAGAGAACACCGCTAAGGGCAGCGTATCAATTGCAAGTGACGGCAGCGAGTGGTTGTCGGAGCCGAAACCTTGTTATCTCGGGATGACACCGCCTGTCATCCTGACGTGAGATTGGTGCGGCGCTGCCACCGCTGGGTCTTGCATTGTGACTTGCACGCAGAACGGGCACGCCCCTCGTCGTCTGAGACAGCAACACAAGCACTTCTGGCATTACTCTTACACAGCTGAGTTTCCCAGCTCCCTTCTACCGAAGGAATCGGCTTCCCCACTTCGGCCAACTCTGCCTCCGTGGCCACATACCCGCATCGCTGCTCCGACGCCGCCGCCGCCGGCGCGGCGGCGAGTGCTGCGCCCCGCTGATCCCACGTGTCCGCCTTCTTAGTTCAGTGGCTAGAATTTTCCACTAGTAGTGTCTCTTCGAGTCTTGCTATGGAACGGTCACCCGTTCGATTCGGGTAGAAGGCAACGCATGGTGGGGCGCCTCGGCCTCCTCTGAGAGGTTGAAGTACCCTGCGTTTTTGCTGATTGAGCTGGCGAGCATGGACCCAGGAGGGAGACCGAGGTCTGGCACATATCCGTGGCACTCACAACTTCGCTTGCCACTCAAGCTAGTTAATCAACCTCACACGGCACTCGTGATCACCGCGGCTCGTAGTCTTAGCGTGATCACTATTGACGGCTACAGAATATTCACGGTTAACATACATCTTGCAGGGAGTTGCCCATAAGCATCGTCTCTTCAGCACAAAACATACTGACCACACCCATCATGTCGTCCTCACATCCAACAGCACCCTCGTCGACACCCACAGTCACCCCGGGAGACGATCACAAGCCCATCTTTCTCAACAAGGGAACTTTTGGGGCTGTGTTCTACCATCCAGTCCAACAGATGACGTACAAAGAGGTCTTCGATGTGTACGGCGACAGCAACCTCTTCGCCGAGTTCACCCAGTAGGTAACTCTCATTATGTAGCAGCTGACAGCAGGTACGCCGAGCTGCACTCTGCCATCGGGCATCCCCCAGAGTGGGGAGCTTTCTGGACCCCGAGGCCGTATGCGTACTGGCGCCCAGCGGCATGCGAGGTAATCAACCTCGACCCTCGCGAGGCCACGCGCCCTCAAGATGTGTTGGCCAGCTTCACGCGACCGACCTTTTCTTTCGACCTGGTGCCCTCTGCCCCACCCCCGGTCATCCAGGCGTACATATCGCTCTTCATCGCGCCCGAGGCGAGGTCGTCTATGCCGGCCGTCCGCCTCCTTCGACTCTACTTCGGGCGCGAGAACTTGCCCGCGCAGACCGTGGCCTTCAACCACGACCTCTTCTCGGACTCGCCACTGGATCCCCGGCGCTACAACGCGATCAGGGATGTTCTTGGGCCCTATAGCCTGCCACCGGCTACGGACGTGGCGAGAGGCATGGGACGGTTGCTGGCCACATTGCACTGGCAGGTCGGCGTAAATGCGAGAGACGCAGAGCTCGTGCTCGGCAGCCTTGACGGGCAGCCGCACTGCTACGTCCTCGACTTCAACCAGTCGCAAAGGTGGCTGCCCCCGAATCCTATGAGCCAGATCAACACACTCGTTCCGGCTGGCCAGTATGCGAAGGGCGACCTCCCCGCCGGCGCTCGGCGGCTCGCGACGCTCATCGCTGGGCAGGAGATGTACTACCCACGCCCTCACCAAGCGGATGTCTACCCCTCATTCAAAGAGGGCTACCTCCAGCACGTGAACACTGTGCTCAGCGGCGTTCATGGAACCCAGTCCGCCAAAAACTGCGTCTTGACCGCCGCTGCGGTATTCTTCCGAGAGTTCGAGGAGATCGACGAGCGGAAGGAGGCGAGAAGAGCGAGAGCTCAGAGTAAGAAGGTTTTCCCATCGTAGCAACTATATCCCGATCAGCATGCATATGTCCCCACTTGATCATCCGTCGTGCCTGCATTGCCGCTGGCGAGTGCAGGGCCTGCATCGCGATTCACTTTGCTTCCCGGGAAAGTTCTTTCCAAGCCATCTGCTAGCGCCATTGCCACCTGATAAGAGAAATGGGACTAGAGCCATATCAACAACTTCGTCAACCGCACTCACACCAGGATCATTGCTCTTTACATCGCAATTTCATCAAGCATACTCATGGGTTCACCGTCAAGCTCTCTCTCCGCCACTATACGAGCGATATACGCTTCTTGGCCACGAACCTCCGATCCGAAGACCTTTGGCGATCTCATGAGAGAAGGTCTGCACATCGATGTCATAGAGGCGCACCGCCCCCTCCGAAACCTGCAGACGTGTCTGCTCTATCAGTTGCGCGGGGAATCCGACGAGCGAAATCTACGGTATTATATGGCGCACCTGATTGAGAAAGCGGCGTTTCTCTCGCCAACATACGAGCTTGCTGTCTCTCAAGAGCTCGATGTAGGTGAGCTGTCGGTCGCCGGCGGCCCGATCGAGCAAACGACGACGGAGGAGGAACATCTTGACATGGAATCTTCAAGGTTGGATCATGATCCGGAGAATGCCGACCGACCACACAAGTGCAGCGACGAGTTCGCGGTGCAGTTCTACCGTTTCCTCTGCGAACACGACCCAGCCGGCGTCCAACGTGACCTCGACAGTCTGGGCTTCTATGACGGGTTGGACACGTCTAGCCTCACGCATGAGTCACCTCCATTGTCGATCGCGTCTGTACCCCGTCGGGTCCGTGCAGACGCCGCAGTTGTGGTCTCGACGACGTTGAACCCCGGAGACCCAGCCTCAAGGTCACGAGCGTGCAACGGGCTCATCGTGTTCGAGTCGTTGCCGTCCGCTGACTCGATCAAGTGTGCGCCCAGCAGCGAGAGAGCGATCCGACAAAGCCGCCGTGAAAGCCGCCGTAATTTGGTTGTGGACCAGTTTGGGCATGGCCTGTGTCGATCCCTGGCTGCCCTCCTCCACGCTTGGGAGCGGTGTGGCACCTGGCTCGGTCTGGTCCAAGTTGGTTCACGATTCTCGAGGATTGCTATCGTTGACGGACTGCTCGTGCTCGAGCTTCTGTCTGAGGCTGTTCCGTTCCACTTCCATCCGACCAGCTGGGAATGTTCGGGCAAGGACGAGCGCAACAACCCGATTCCAGTACCCCTGCAGGAAGGTCGCACCGTGTCCGTGTCCACCCTCCTAGACCGGCGAAGCGAAACGGTGTTCCAGCTCGCTCATGACATGACGCTCGACGGGACTAGCACTGGCCTCGACCTCGACCTCAACCTGTGCGAAGTCCAGGTCTTCCTCGATGTGCTTCTGCTCGCCGGCTTGGACTTCATGATGTGCCGCCTCGACGAGAAGCTGAAGCTCATCCAGAACACCTGGGCTCTTGAGGGTGAGCCGGCCCTGGCCGCTCAGATGGCTGCGATTCCCGAGTCTGCTTGCTTGCCCCTGCCCGCCCACGACGCCGAGGGCAAGATCACGGCATTCACCGACCGCCTACTTGAGGTAGCTCCTTTGGTGAAAGCTAGGTCTAGCGAGCGACACGATGTTCCGAAGACGGCTGCCGAGGGGTCCGAGGAAGCCTTGGCCCTTCTCGCGGAACTCCGGATCCTACCCGTCACTTCGGACGGCTTCGACAGATTGCTTCTCATCCGGTTGCGCACGCTACGGGCTGCCGCCGCTATGCCATCTCGTCAACATGAACAGTCTGAGCAGTGAGCGGCGTCGCCGGTGGCTCCTCTGCCGACGCGGCGGAGTAAAACAAGTCCGGCCTTCTTAGTTCAGTGGCTAGAATTTTCCACTAGTAGTTCGACCGTCCGCTCAGAGAGCGACGTTCATTGCTATGGAACGGTCACCCGTTCGATTCGGGTAGAAGGCAGCCCAGTACGGCTCCTTGAGCTCTTGCGAGGCCGCAAGAGCTTGAGGAGAGTGCTTTTTGGGCGGGAGGGGTGCGAAGAAGTCGGTGGCGGAAGAGGCGGATCGTGAGTGGTCGCCGAAAGAGGGTCCGCGGCCCAGGCCTGGCACCCCGTGGGGTGTCGATACCTGCACTACACCTGCGCTCGTATGCACTGCAGGTGTAGGGAGAGAATCTGAATGCATTGGCTAGAGCATAGATCGTAAGCTGCAAGGCGCAGACCGATATGGCTGCTCACCACATCACTTCGAGTGCCTCACTCTAGAGGGGCGTTACGTAATTGCCCACATCTCGGCAAGACGGACACCTCCACTCCGAGTTGAGTCGGCTTCGACCGTTGACGACCTCCGCTGCTTACTACTCTGCCCATCACCGCGACATGCTCACCCTTGCGCGCACTGCCACCCCCCGCTCTCTCGCTCGCTCGCTGCACACGACCGCCACCCGCGCCATGCCCCTCTACGTCTGCTACTGCCCCGACTACCCGGACAACCTCCAGACGCGCCTCAAGGCGCGCGAGGCCCACCTCGCTGCCGCGAACGAGGACAAGAAGACGGGCTCGTCTGGTGAGTTCGCGAGGCCGTAGGCCGAGTACATTCTCTCTGTTCTGCTACCTACTTCCTCTACAAAGAAAGCTCCGTCTGCGCTCCTCCCCGGCACCTTCCGTGCGCTCGACGCCCACTCCATTGCCGATGCAGATCTCGCTGGTTTTGGGGATGACAGAGCGGAGGAGGGACAGGGCAGCTTACAGTCGTCCCCGATTATAGCTGACATCAGTCTTCGGCCGTGCGTTCCTGAACGACGCGACCTCGACGCACACGGAGAAGCAGCCGCACGCCGACCAGCTCTCCGGCATGGACGGCAGTGTCATGATCCTGCGCCAGCCAACGATCGAGGCGGCCTGGGACCGCATCAAGGCCGACGAGTACTGGAAGCAGGGCGTCTGGGACAAGGAGAGGGTCACCGTGAACGAGCTCATTGGCGCGCCCGTCGACGAGACTATTAAGATCCAGTAGACCATCGCAAGAGGGCGTTCTCACTGTGCGTGCCTGCTTTCTGGCGGGAACACACAGTGAGGGCTGGAAAAGAAAAACAGCAGGGGCGGAAGGGTTACAAGGTCATCAATGCATGTCTAAGCAATAGCAAGTCTAAGGCTTCGGGCGCACAGTCACGCCGCGCTCCCACTTTACGTCGTCGTCCTCCAGACCAGCGAGACCATAGATGTCGGTCTGTCCCCATGGTCGGAGGCAGCACTCGCAGTCCCGTCCCTTGCTGGCGTCGGTGTACGTGATCTTGGCGCGGATGGCAGCGAGCAGCGCGTCATCGACGCCCTCGCGCTGTGCCAAGAACTGCGCAAGGCCCATGTCCACGTCTTCCTTGATCACGTAGGCGGCCTCGGCCCATCCGACCCCGTTGCCGGCGTCCCACCACATGCCTGCCAGTCAGTTCGGTCTCGCCCGAACGATACTCACCGCTGTCGTCCGCACCTTCCCTCTCCTGGAGATATAACCCTCCCTCGACATTGACGGCTTCCCATCTCGTCCGCTCTAGCGTCTCTGTGTGTCGTTCCCGGCTGCCACTCGGGAACTTGCCCTTGACGGCGAGCGCGATCTGCCACGGTCGGATGCTCCAGTCCGGGCCGGGGAGGAGGGTTGCCTGATGTCCCCAGAGGAGCTTGTACTTCTCCTTTTCCTTCTGCTTCCCTTTTCCTCCCTCGATTTCATCCAAGCTAGGCCGCTCGTCGTCTGTACTCCGTCTCCGGGCGGGGCTCGCGTATCCGCCGGGCGTATCGTCGCTTCTGGGTGTGACTGCTCCGCTGTTGCTGCGTGAGCCTACGCCAACAACGCCCGCGTTCCCCGCTGCCCGCGCCGCCTGCGTCCTCTCTCGCAACAACCTCGCTTCCATGGCCTGCTGCGCCAGCACTTCGCGCAAACTCCGATACCCAGCGTCGACGACGTGCGGCGTAAACTCATACCGATTAGCACAGTCAAGTGCGGGCGGAACCTGGAACAGGACATTGTGGAATGCGGCCGTCTGTAGTGACCAACGCTCGGCAAGTGCGTCTAAGCGCTTGCACAGCGCGTACTGGCCCTGCGTGGCGAGTTCTTGGTGTCGCTTCCAGTCGTCGGAGGGACAGAGGCGGAAGGCGGCGCAGAAAGCGGATGGTGAACAATGCCGAGCGAGGAGTTCGAGGAGTAAGGGCAGGGGACAAACGAGGTCGGTCGCGTACGACGACGGCGTCCATAGTCGGAGCTGGTCGAGCGCAACGGGCCCGAGGCTAAGAGACGTCACGCGGGGGAAGATAGAGTTGCCATCGTTCAGTCGTCGGTGCAGCGCATTCAGCGCAGAGTCGGACGGGATCCACGATACAGCCAGGTGCTTGACATGTCGAAGACACCTGAGTCTCCGTTCCCTCGTTTCGCCCTCAGTGCTGAGGTCGAGTACGCCCAGCGAGTTCGGAGCAATCTCGAAGCGGGAGTACAGCACGTCGTGTACTGCGTCGTAGGCTCCGTGCGACGCCAATGCGAGAGACGCCAGCGTGCCCTGCGCCCCCGAGTCGAGGAGCTCCTCGCCGACACGCCGGACTATGTCGAGGGGGATCGAGTCGCGCATCGGACAGAGAGTGCGGAGTACAGTTGGTGAGTGGGTGGTGCTGAAATTCGAGGATGATCGGAACGATGACGACTGACCTGACCGCGGCATGTGACTAGGCACGGCACGGCTCCACGGCTCGGCAATCTAGCGATAACCCGGATGATGGCTCTGTTGATCTTTACTCCGCATCATCTTCTCTGCTCACACAACTTCGCTGGTTGCACGCACTCAGCTTTCCAGACTCCAGTCTACAGCAAGCCTGCCAAAAAGGCAAGACGCTGAGAAGCTAGCCGAGGGCGTGAAACCGGCCCAAGCGTACCTCCACCAGTCCGACCCACATTCCCCCATCCACCACCAATCGTCCACCGACAGATCACCTTCTCTCCAGTCATCCAAGCCACAAAACAACCAAAAGAGTGCGCTTCTCAGCGTCCTCGTGCTTCCCGTCGGAGAATCGAACTCCGATCTCCCGCGGTCAAGTTACGTAATGACAAGCGAGCATACTAGCCGTTATACGAACGGGAAAGGGCATGTCTGTCTCGGGCGCTGTCCGCTGGCGTCCGGCGGCGCCGCTGCAGCGCGGGCGGGGCTCCGAAGGGAAGCAAGGGAGCCAGCGAGCATACAAACCGGCGCGAGAGCTGCTCTGGGTGTGGGGGTTCGGTGGTGCAGAGGTCGAGCGAGCCGGTTCAAGTGCCGACTAAGTGGAAGCGTGACCTCTGCGCTGGCACTGCGCACTGCACCAGCAACTGAGACCTTGCGCCCCCACTGAACACGCACAGAATTCACAGAAGGCACACAATGCGCACGGGGAAGGATGCCAGCTGACACACGGAACCAAACAAAGCGCTAGGGGCCTTCCACCGCATCATCGATCCAACACTCGCCTCCTCCCCATCCACCATCACCCTTCCTCATCATGTCCTTCGTCCCCTTCTCGGTCTAACTGCTTCATCTCTCGCCATTGCTGACTCGCTACTCACACAGGCTCTTCCACCCTGTGGCGCCCTCGCACCCCCGCCGACGCCCGCGCCTCCCTCCCTCTCCGGTGGCAATCATCGGTCGCGTGGCCCAATGGCAAGGCGTCTGACTACGACCTCCGACTCCGAGCTCAGCTCGGGGACGCGAGTAATCAGGAGATTGCGGGTTCGATCCCCGTCGTGACCTTTTGCCGCTGCTGAATGCAGAGGAGAGCTTTTGGATAACGAGAAGATGACGGCAGACTTGGGTGGCGATTGCCCCAGGTGGGGGTGGAACGCGCCATCGATAACCGGCGACGGAGGGTGAGCGAGTAACAGCCACACACCTATACACCGGGTCTCAGAATGGCTTCCATGCGAGGCTCCTTGTCGAGTGAGCTGTTTCGTGCATGCTAGAGCTAACCTCCAGTGCGAGGCAGCAGCAAGTCTCATCGCGGGGTTCTACGGCGCATTCTCTCGTTTATCACCCACCAACATGATCACACCACCTCAAGCCTCCCTTATCTCCCACACCCAACGCATCCCTCTTCCCCTCCGTCGATTGATGAACGACAATGCTCAATGCAGGGATGGCCCATGAGGCCCGGCATGCGTAACCCTCACGCGGCGCTCGCACCCGCGCGGAGCCCGCCGCCTCGTCCCGCCCGGCGTCATCACCATCGGTCGCGTGGCCCAATGGCAAGGCGTCTGACTACGATCCATCGGAGAATCAGGAGATTGCGGGTTCGATCCCCGTCGTGACCTTTTGCGTGTGCGCGAGAGCGTGCAAGCTTTTAATCGTGCGTTTGGAGCGCTGGGCGACTTGAGGGGACGGTCGGAAGGAGGTGAAGATGTTTTGTGGGAGTGCCACTCGGCGATCCGAAGGTGGAGGTGGCGACATCCCGACTATCAACTTTCATTGCGCAAACCCTACGCACCCTTTTCGACTCATGCAGCAGCAGGGGATGAGAAAAGTTGAACAGCTCCAGCCTCAACGGGGCAGTTCTTGAGACCCTCGGTTCAGATCTCATCGATCTCCGTCGAACTCAGGCACCACCGCCTTCGCGTCAACGCACCACCCCCTCCCTCAAACCCTCAACCACCTCAAAGGGCCCTCTCTGCCTTTTGCTCACCACAGGTCCAATGCATACGTCGTCTTCACGTGCGCTCGCACCGGCGCCGGCGCCGGCGTCTCGCGCCCGCTGAGCGCGTTCACATCGGTCGCGTGGCCCAATGGCAAGGCGTCTGACTACGACTCAGCTTCCGAGGTCATCTCGGAGCGGGAGTACATCAGGAGATTGCGGGTTCGATCCCCGTCGTGACCTTTTGCATGTCTGCGGGCGTGTTCTGGAGCTTTTGAACGTTGCCATGAAGGAAGAGGAAGAGTGAGAGGGAGTAGAAGAGGCGGATGGAGGTTGGGTGCCACCTTGAGACGGGCCCGGGTGTGGGGTGTGAACATCAGGGAACAGTCTGCTGCATCTACGACTCCTTCGGCTCAGATTGAGATGCTCGAATTCTGCTGAGCCCCAGGTCGCTTCGGTATTCCAGTCACTACGGCCGTACCGACAGACGCCAGCCACGACGTCGACATCACCTCGGACACTCCGTCCCCACCCAACTCAGCTGTGGCGGTTCTGGTGCCTGCGTTTGACGTCAGCCTCTTTCGTACTTTGCTGTGACCGCTGTTTGCGCTTCCGGCTGAGCCGAGTAACGAAGAGCAGCGCAGGGACCAGAGGGTGTCAGGTTTTGCTCGGATTTTCGGCTGGGCGAACATGTGCTGGCAGCGAGCTTCAGTTTTCATCCGGTCGCGTGGCCCAATGGCAAGGCGTCTGACTACGATTTGCTAGTTTATCAGGAGATTGCGGGTTCGATCCCCGTCGTGACCTTTTTGCGTGTCTTCCGGTCTTTGTTGATGCGCTGATCAGCCTGTGATGCATTGGAGGCGACGGGGAACCTGTGGATGGCGACAGAAGAGTGGCTGGCGGCGATGTGTGAGAGCTAAGCGACATAGGAGTTGTGTGGCACTTCACAATGTGGACTTTCAGAACATCCGGAGTAGCAGCAGTACTAGGCCATCTAGAATGCATGCAATGTCCTTGATTCTTCCTACAATCTCTTCGTTCGCTTCACAATGCAAGTTGTTCTATACTCCTCTACGTCGTACTTCACAGCACTTCACACAGGTCACAATCATCCCTCTTCTCGTCTTACCCTCCCCGTCTTCTCTCCATCGCCCCACGGCTCCAGCGCTCCGTCGGCACACGTCTAGAACTCGTGCTCGTACATACTCCTCCCCTGACCGGCATAAGAGTGCGCATCGTCGTAGACCTGGTCCCTGCTCCCAGGCCCAAGCATATCGTCGTACTGCCTCGCATACCGCTCGAGCTCCGCATCGGTGTACCCCGCCGGAATACCTCCGGGATGCCCTGCCGTCGGCGTCGCAGCTCCAGGCGGCAGGTAGCTGAAGCTGCTGCTTGTGCTTGAGTGCCTGACGTGGCGGGGCGGCAGCGGGGGCGAGTGGGGATGGATAGGCGGCGCCGCGCCAGGCGGGAGGGCGTGCACCTGCCCCGGACTGGCGGGGAGGCCGGACGCGGACCGGCCGCTGCGCTGCGACGAGACGCTCATCATGCTGAGCCGCTTGTCTGGTCCCCCGCTCGCGCGGCGGTTGGCATAAGGCCGCTCGGGGAGGGACGGGGCTATGCTCAGGCTCGAGGCGTAGCTGCCGCTCCTTTCGCGTGCGGGGCGGGGCGCGTCGAAAGCACTGCGGCCCGAGTCCCGCCCGGAGTCGAAGGACATGACGCTGGCGCGGCGCGCGGCGATGGCGTCCTTCCGCGCCGTGTTCAGGAGATGGACCCATTCTGCCTCTGCCGACGTGCTGGGAGCCTTCAGCCGGACCGTGTTCTTAGGACTGCCCGGGATCAGGGCGAAGATGGTTTCGGGGCCCGTGGCAATGGAGAGGTCGAAGAGGGACATGGGCTGGGGTCAGCTTGGAACTGAGTGTTGAACAGCTCGGAATTGAGGAGCGAGCGTAATAACTCACCATACGGTACAGCCTCTCGTCCTCGATGAGGATGACGATGTCGTTGCAGAGGACCATCTGCAGTCGTCTGCCGCTCTTCGCCTTGGCGACGGGTCCCTCCTTGATCAACTTCCTGGGTCCCTGGTACGCTGTAGGCGCAGTCAGGTCGATGCGCCCCTCACCGCCGACCCAGAGCTGCTCCGAGAGCGTGCGCAGGCGCTCCGTCGCCTCGGCCTCGCGCACGCGCTCGTTGATGCGCGTCACCATGTCCTGCGCGATGCCGAGTGCGACCTCGAGCTGCGCCTGGTCCTGGTCCTCGCGGGTGTAGTTCAGCACCTGCCTCAGCAAGAGGGGGTAGCGGGTTACGCGCTGCACTGGAACGTTAGCTGGACATCATCACCAATCTAGCTATGCAAAAGTCGGTGGGTGACTCACTAGGCTCAAGGAGGAAACTGGAAATGTCGAGGCCACGCACGGCCGGCTCGCCGTTGCGGATCTCGACGAGCTTGGCGTCGAGTTCGGGCCGCTGTCGGCGCAGCTGGACGAGGAGGCGGCGCGCATTCTCCTGGTTCAGGCAGTAGGGAATGTACACGTCGAGGTCCTTCAGGTTCTCGACGAGGATATCGGCGATACTGTCAATGTACAGGCGGCACTGCTTTTGCCTCTCCTCGAGCAGGGACAGCAGGCGCGAGTTGAACATCATGATGTCCTCGATGTTCGCGAAGATGACGCCGAGGCTCTGCTCGTCCAGCGTGTCTATGAGGCGTGCGTACCACACCCCGACGAGGAGCTGGACGTCGGCGACGTAGGAAGCTTCCGTCGCGATCAGCTCGAACAGCGCTTCCTGCCGCTTGCGCTCTTGCTGAGGCATCGTCTCGAGGACGGAGGCGTCGACGAGCGAACTCCACGTCTGCCCGAAGCCTTGGCCGAAGTCCTCTTCTTGCTCGGGCGAGGCGGGCTTCGGCGCACTGATCGGACCGCTGATCGGAGCACTCGAGAC
The DNA here is from genome assembly GCA_039545375.1 of Trichosporon faecale. Classification (NCBI taxonomy): domain Eukaryota; kingdom Fungi; phylum Basidiomycota; class Tremellomycetes; order Trichosporonales; family Trichosporonaceae; genus Trichosporon; species Trichosporon faecale. The sequence goes on along the minus strand of BCLU01000004.1, from coordinate 2,078,454 downwards.
GGGACGCGAAATGACAGGCTTGGCAGCGGGCTGGTGTGCCCCGCCCGTGATGCGGGAGATGAAGCCCGAGAACCTCTGCGTCGCACTCGGTGCCGGTGCGGCGGGGACGGGCAGCGACACCTCAGTGTGCACCTTCGGCGTGGCCGGCTTCGGCGCAGGCTTGCTCTTCGCCTCGGCGAGGAAGGCCTCGTACCGCGCGTAAGCGTCTTCGACCTCGATCGCCTCCGGCTCCTCAGGCTGAGGGGTGTTCGCCCCAGTGCCAGCTTGCGAGTGCAGGGCGCTCGGCTTGTGCGCACGGCTGGGCACTGCTGGGGCCTGTTTCCTGCGCTGGGGGACGCCTGGCGGCTCGCGCCTGATCTTGAGGCCAGCCTTGGCCAGCTGTTTCTCGCGCGCCGCTTCGCGCTTTGCTCGCTCTTCTTCCTTGCGCTTGGCCTCGGCGTTGGGGTTAGTGTTAGGGCCCTCAACGTCAGAGGTGTCCGACTCGTCGTCGGACCAGAATGACAGCACACTGTCCGCTTCCGAGTCGGCCTCGTCGACGTCGTCCATTACGAAGATGCTGGATGAGCGAGACCGGTTCGTGCGCACCGAGGCGGGGTAGGAGGTGTCGCCGCCGCCGTTGTCAGTAGGCACCGCGAGTGGCTGGGAGGGCGGGGCGCCGTTCCCCACGCCGTTCTCGCCCTTCGGGGCATCACTCAGGGCGGCCTCACGCCTGTCAGCTCGGTCCTCACCTCGCCCCTGCAGGGCATCCGAGTTCTCCAAGGCCTTAGTCGGGGGCTCCACGACGACGACGGGCTGCGTGGTGGGAGCCTTATCCTTGTCTGTGTGTTGTGCGTCGGCGTGCGTGGAGATGATCCGGTTGGTATGAATTCGTTGCATTGAGAAGAGAGAACAGATAAGGGAATCATAATCATATATTGTTTTAGCCTGTGATCACGGGAGTGTAAGAAGGAATTTCAAAGAAAGGCCACGCCTACTCACCTATGAGCTCCACGTACGCCGCGGGCACGATCAGCGCGCGGTCACCGCGCTCCACCTTCCACCAGTCCGCGTCCGTGTCGTCGATGACCGTGAACTCGTCGCCGGCCGTCAGCGGCAGCTCCTCGGGCCCGCTGGCAGGGTAGTCGTAAAGGGCACGCGCGGGCTTCTCGGTGAACTCGGCGACGTAGCTGCTCGGCACCCATCCAGCTTGGCCGGTCGGGAGCGTGCCGTACCACCACTGTCCGTCGGGGTCGCGAGCCGGGTTCGCGAGCATGATCGTGTTCTCCTCGAAGGGAACGTCGCCGTCGAACGTGCTCTGGTACGTGTACAGCGTGCGCACACGCAGCGAGCGGCTCAGGTCGATGTCGTCCATGCTGGGGCCGTCGGAAACAGGGCCCTGGGCGGGCGACTGGGCCTGCGGGAACGAGCCGCCGACGGGGGTCGCAAAGTTCTCGTCCTCGTTCTGCTCCTCGGTCGGAGGGAGGGTGACGGACTCGCCGTAGGACTGCGCCGGGTGCGAAGCGTCAGCGGCGAGGCCGGCGTACCAGTCGGTTGACTGGCGGTGGTCGTGGCGGGGGACGAAGTCGTCCTCGACGGGCGGAGCAGGAGGAGCAGCGATGGGGACAGAGGGAGGCGAAGGAGGAGGAACCGGGACAGAGGCGATGTGGTCCGGAACGTCGTTGCCGCCAATGACAGCACCAGTGACAGCGGGGCCACTGCGGTCGACCGTCTCAGTCTTGCGCAGCCTGGCACCACCCTGGATCGACGACAGAAGTGCAGACATACCGCCACCGGTCGGGCCTCCACCGCCAAGCTTCTGCAGAGCAGCAGGGGGAGGAGCCTTGGGCGCAGGAGGGACACCGTCGGTCGAGCCCGAGCGCGAGGGACCGCCGGTGATGTTGCCGAAGAGAGCCGACGCGAGACCGGCACGCTTGTCGCGCGAGTAGTCGAACTCGTCGTCGCTGCTGTCCGAGTCGTCCTGCTCCTTCTCCTGGATGACGTCCCAGTCATCGTCGGGGGGAGGGGCCGAGTTGACGCGCGCAGGCGCGAACGCCGGCTGAGGGGGAGGGGGAGGCGGGGCGGGAGCGGGGGGCGGCGAAGGCTCACGGGCAACAGGCTCCGGAGTCTTCGGCGCCGGGGGAGCCGGAGGGGCGGGGGGAGGGGGAGGCGCAGCCGCAGGAGTGGAGGCAGCCGAGCCGGACGCAGGAGGGGGACGGAAGAAGGGGTTGAATCCAGACGTCGGCTTGACAGGCGACACGGGGGCGTCCCCAGACTGCTTGCGGTGGAACGGGTTGTGCGAGCCGGTGCCAGGGGTAGGCAGACTGGGAGACGTAGGAACCTCGTGAGGCTGGGGAGTCGAGGCAGTCGAGCGAGCCTTGCGGGCAGCGAGCAGCTCCTCTTCCCTCCGTCTCTCCTCCTCCTCTTCCTCCTGCATGCGCTTCAGGCGCTCTCGCCTCTCAGCCATCTTCCTCTTGTGCTCCTCCTCCTGCCTGCGGAGCTCAGCCTCCTCGGGGTCCTCGTCCTCAGGGGTCGAGACCTTGACGGCGGGAGGAGCAGGAGGCGGGGCAGCGGCACGGGGAGTCGGCGCAGGGGGCGGGGCCTTGTGGCGGGGAGCGGGCGGAGGAGGTCCTGGCTTCTTCGTAGGCTTCGGCGGAGGAGGGGCGTTGGCAGGGGGTGCGTCGGGAGCACCACCGCTAGCACTGGCAATACGCTGACGGCGAGCCTCCTCACGAGCCTTCTGCTCCTCATCAGCCTTCCTGGCCTTCTCCTCAGCCTCCTTCTTCTCTTGCGCAAGACGGGCCTCAGTGTCGTCGGCGGCCGAGTCCTCAGCGGGTCCGGTGTCGATGCCCAGGGCACGCATACGCTCCTGGATACGACGCTGGGCCTGCTCCTTGATCGACAGCTTAGGCTTGGGCGAGGCAGCAGGCGGCGGAGGCGTAGGTGCGGCGGCGGGAGCCTCCTTTTTGGGTGCGGGTGCGGGCGAGACGGGGCGCTTCGAGTCGCGGTCGTCCCGGCGGTCAAGACCGTTGCGATCCCTGTCGTCCCGGCGGTCGCGGGAGCTGTCACGGCGGCGGTCGTAGTCGCGGTCGCGGTCACGATCCCGGCCATAGTCGCGGTCGTCACGGCGGTAGTCGCGGTCGCGCGACGAGTCACGGCGGTAGCGCTCACGAGACGAGTCGCGGCGACGGTCGTAGTCGTAGTCGCGGTCGCGGCTGCGGTCCCTACTCCTGTCGCGGCGGTCGTAGGAGCCACGGAGCCAGTCCTCGCGGTCGCGGTCGTCGAAGCGGCCGTGGGTCTCGTTCCGTCGGTCACGAGCGCGAGCACCAGCACGCTCCTCCATGCGCTTCTCGTCCTCCCGGCGCTTCTGCTTGCGCTCCAGCTCCGGGAGCTTCTCGTGCATGAGATACATCATCTCACGTTCGAGCTTGCGGCGCTCCTCGTCCTTCTCGTGCGTGCGGCGACCCTTCGAGACGTACTCGAGGTCCTCCTTGATGCGGCGGACCTTGTACTTGATGTCCTCGATCTCCTCCTCGAGCTGCTCGTCCTCCTCGGTCTTGCGGTCGCGCTCCTTGCCCGCCTTGTCGAGCATGGTGGAGGTGTTTTCCAGCTGGCGGCGCAGGTCCGAGATTTCGGCAGACGGGTCCTCTCCATCGTAGCGGACAGCCTTGCGGTCGAGATGGCGCGACGAGGAGCGGTAACCGCCAGAGGATGTGTCGTCGTGCTTGTAGACCTTGGCGTCCTTGGACTGAGGGCCTGAGACACCATACACGGGCGAAGCGTCCTGGGAGCGGCTGGTCGCCTCGTGCTTGAGGAGGTCTTTCATGAAGTTGACGGTCGTGTCGATGTCGCGCATCGACGCAGGCACGAGCTCGGGGGGCAGCTGGTCAGGGATCTGGTTTCCGTGGAGCGCACGGTAGATGAGGCCCATGGCGACGTGGAACTCGGGGAGGTTGAGCTTTCCGCGGTTGTTCGAGTCGGCGAGGTTCCAAATCTTCATGAGGTCCTCCTGTCCGAGGCCGGACTGGCCGAACACCTCACGCGCCATGTCGCCAGTGAGGAAGCCGTCGCCCTTGGTGTCCCAAGCGCGGAAAATCTGGTCGTAGTCCTTCTTCTCCTGGCGCGAGAGCGCCCAGGGGGTTTTGGGCGTGCTGACGCTGGGGTTCTGGATGAGGCTCTGGAACGTCTGCTGCAGAGGCTGCTGCTGCTGGCCTCCGAACTGGGGCATACCGCCTTGGAAAGGCTGTGGAGATCAGCGATCTGTTACCTGTCACGTCAGCTTGAGTAACTCACCTGCGACATGTTGCTGGGCATGAACGTCTGCATCATCGCCTGCAGACGGGGATCATGCACACCAGTAGGCTGTGTGCGGAGGCCGCCCATGCCCGTCGGCTGGGACATGAGACCTCCGCCGCCCATACCCATCCCGGTTGGCTGCGACATCATGCCCATGCCAGTCGGTTGAGACATGAGACCACCGCCTCCGCCCGGGAATCCGGTGGGCTGCGACGACAGACCACCCTGGAAGCTCCCCTGGCGCTGAGGACCGCCGCCGAAAGATCCCGGTGGCGGGGGTGCGTTGAGGAAGGCGTACTGGTTGTTGCCGGAGCCCGAGTTGGTAGCGCGGAGCCCGCCCATGCCAGTCGGCGCAGACGACATGCCGCTCATGCCGCCCATGCCCATGCCTCCCATGCCACCCATGGGCATGCCGGTCGGCTGGGACTGCATGCCCGGCATGCCGGTCTGCATGGGGCGCTGCTGCTGGGCCTGTCCGAAACCGGTCGGCTGGGTCTGCATGAAGCTCGGCTGTTGCTGGCCGCCCATGCCGCCGGACTGGAATCCGCCGCCGTAGCCGAACTGCTGTTGCTGAGACCACTGGTTTGGCTGCATCGTTGGAGGTGGCGCGATGCGCAATGCCAGTGGTGTGGGGTCGGAAGTTGATACAAAGGAAGAAAAGAGATAAAGGATGGAGGATGAGAAGATGCGGTGCGGTGACGCTGTGATGGATTCCTACCAGCGAGCACTTGGGCGCTTGGGTGAGGGATGACGAGGAGCCTGGGGTGGAGACCTCGGCTCCAGCAATGCTATTGGCCAATGGCCTAGAACGGATCATTTCAGGGCGCTGTGCACGCGACGATCGCATGTTACCTAACTGCGCGCGGTGCTGTCAGTCACGTGATTATGACAAGAATAGTTCCGTTAACACACGTGACTTACCTTCGTCGCGTGGGTCGCCGTCTCAGGCAGCCACCGTGAAAAAGTTAGTATTCTTCGGGTGAGGCACCGCAACTTCGTCAATCGGATTTCGGAGGTCCCGTCGTGAGCGGCAAAGTGAGCGCCGGGGCCGGGGTACCGAAGCAGCATACGCTGCCTGTGCCATGTGGTGCGAGGCAGGCGACCATCAGTCGCATGGCAGTGGGGAAGATATGTGCAGATTCAACGAAGATTGCGAAGATCGACAAACCGAGGTGCACGTGCAGCTTGGCGAGGGACAAAAGTAGAAGTCCGAAACCGACCCGACTAAGTGAAGTGGCTGCCCGAAACTGGCCCGAAAGCGGACGCCGGTGAGCCACTCGCAGATGACAACAAGCATTCCAAGGTCCGAGGCAGGGTGTCACCCCCCACCCCGTCCGGATCAACGCCAGCCCGGCGGCGGAGGCGGGAGCGATGACAGGGGTGCGCTGTAGCGATTCCCGGATGGAGAGCGGATATCCATGCTCGGAGTCGGACAATCTCTCGCTCTGTGTGCAACGCTGAGCTTAATCAGTGAAAGGAGAGAGGGGAAGCGCCGTTTGTGCCGACAGCCACATCCTTGAACGACTTGGGTCCGGTCGTGGCTTGGCGAGCCAACTGTTGGAGCGAAATGATTGGCGGTTGCCGGCTCGGAGTGGAGGGCCTCGGCGCTCGGTGTGAGGAACCAGGGAGGACGGAGAAGAAGAAGGTCTCCGCTTGTTCCGGAGTCCGGGCTGAAGTCCGCGAGCAAGTGAGTCCCGGATCCTTGGCACCCGGCTAACCGCTCAGTTCAGGCAGCACTCAAATTGGCATCGAAGATCTGCCTGAAGATCTTCGCTAGAGCCGAGCCATGCTGCACTTCCAAGAGATGTGCCAAGCTTTCGAGAGGCACCGCGTGCAGCCTAGAATAGATGATCCGTTGGGGATGTAGCTGACACTGACACTGATGAGGACGTTGGCTGTTCTGCTGTTCGTAGACGTCGCCTTCGACGTGCTGTCCACGAAGGCTGAGGCACACCGACGGGACTGGGGCCGCATGGGGTTGGATGCCAGTCGAGCACCCTCCGGCGGCAATGGCGGCCGGTTCAGGGTTCGGAACCAGGGTCCACCCTACACCCTGGCGGCTTGCCACGCAGGGAGGGAGCAGTGCGTCGAGTCCAGCCAGCTAGAAGGCAGAGCGAGGGAGAGAGTGCGACCGACGGCGGCACTCAAAGTGTGCATTGTGCAAGGGAGAGGGTGCCAAGGTGTGAGTCGTGCGATGGCCACCGGGCCGGAGTACCGGAGGCCAGGCCAGAGAGGCCAGTCACGGCCATTCAGGTATCAGATAATATCAGATAGAAATCAGGTACTCGCCCGACCCTGCTTCCACTAGCGTTGTTTGCCAATCCTTAATGGGATTCGGACTCATTTTGATCAAGTGGCGGGATAGCCGATCCCTCCTCCATTCCTCTGCTTCTCCACTGTTGCCAAAGCACCCTCCTTCCGCGCTTTGCGGGCAAGCATATTGGGCATCGCAGATGCAAATAGACACTTGCCAGATCAAATCACCAACCGAACACTGCACCATGTGGGCTCGGGAGTGCGAATGAAAGTGAGGGTGACAGACCCTCCCTTCGGCGGACTCTGATCCGGGAGGACGTTGCCGTGACAAAGTCTTCCTCTCGTCGAATGCCGCGTAGAAAAAGACCTCTGGCATTCCGCACACACGATCCACGAGAGACAGTCCGAAGGCGGAATGGCAGTCGCGGCCTCGGCTCTCGGCCAGCCCGCTCTCGTCATAACCCTCGGCGCGGCCTTCGGCGTCAGTCAACGAGGCCGTTCGGAATGCCGAGAGATCGAGGCGGCCGCCGGAGGGCCATCAACAACGAAGCCAGGAAAGACGAGAGGATGCTTCTGAGCGACGCCGCATTGATGTCAGTTTCAGCTGGGCCCGCCGGGAACGCCTGGATAATCTAAAGCCTGAACGGAGCTGGGACTGCCCATGGCCCGGAACGAGGCCAGGGGAAAGATACGAGGAGCCGAACACGGTGCAGGATAATGTAGCGGCACGAGATCCATCCGAGATCCATTGCTATACATTCACAGGATCGACAGGACCTGATGGACGTGGCAGTGCTGAATGCACAATGGTGTTGACAGGATGGCAGCTGATGAGTCGTGTGTCTTTACGTGTGTTGTGCCACGCAAGGGGGGTCAGAGCCAATGAGGCCGGAGGGTTTGCGGCATGAGGCAATAAAATTAGCTGCGGGCGTGCAGCATGCACAGGGATCGTGCGATCACATGTGCATGCGACCTCGCGCTCTGACCTTGAGCTTCGACGACTCGCAAGGAGTGCAAGCAAGGCTTGAAGCTTGAGGCTTGCGTACCAAGCCTACACATCGCGCACGGAGCTTGCAGCACTGTCCACCGGCCCTCGGTATCCTACCGCCTCTGCTCTTTCGGCACACGGCATCAAGGCTGCAAGGATTACGCCGAGCCCTTGCTCTGGCTCTGGCTCGGTCCTGATCCGACGATGGCTTCGCAGCCTCGCATTCAGCTGCACGTTCACGTTCGCACCTTCCCCCACCCCCTCCCATTCACCCTCGAGATCTCCAACCCTCTGCTACCCGCCTTTAAACGTTCTCAACCGTCACCTGACGACTAACTCGCATCATCAGCCTCGTCGGACGTTGGACGGGAGTCGCGGACGACCATGATTCATGATTCGGAGTAACGCACGTTCAAGCTTTCAGACATGGCCCGAACGATCGGAAAGACGTTGGACACGAGGCTGACACAGGTGGTGGACGACGATACAACGATGTCAGGCGATGCATGGACGTGTGCAGAGGAGACAAAGCGAGGGGTTGGATTGGTGTGGAGATTGAGTGGCCCTGTGTGACAAGAGTGTGGGAGAGTGATGGTGGTCTTGCCGGCGGAACACGGCAGATCTGGCAGATCATGACAGGTTCAAGAGGATGGTGGAAGGAGGTCAAGGAGGGCAGGAACGGAGTTGGTCGGGAGGTCCGATGGCGGTGGTTGTTCTGCAGTGTGCATCTGAGCAGAGGGCGCAAGGTGTGTCTGGCATGACTCATCAAGACCAGGCGTCCGGCCCTGAGCCGACCGAAGCGACGGCCCTCGCCTTGGGCCCTGGAGCCTGGCGGGCGACCCTGAGCCTGGAGGCAAGCCAAGGCTGGTCCATCCTGGTCTCAGGCTGGCTCAGGCTGGCGGCATGCTGGGCACTGGACATAGCCGTGGGCGAAAATACACGCTCACCCAGGACACCCAGCGTTCACCACCCAAATCAGATATTAAGCCATCGCCTTGTTGACCTCCACCCCGTTTGCCCCCCCCATATCCCACCCAGACATCATCCAGACATCACTCGATGGTTTGTCGACAGCGACAGAACAACCCCCACCACCGTCGCCACATGCCCTTCCGCGACCGACCCCGACCTAGCTCTGCATAACATACGCTCTTTATTTATACACACAAGCCTAAGGCCCAGCCCGCAAGACACCGCCCGCGTCGTCTTCACCTAGTCGCCGCCTCCGTTGCCGCAGCCCCCGCACCACGCCGTGTCTTTCTCCAAAATCACCGCCCACCAGAGCTTCCAGTCCAACCCAAGCGAGGACGTCAGGACACCCGACCTTACTCTCTCGAGCTACCTAGGCAGTCCCCTGCACGCAAACACCGTGTCGTCCACAGTTAGCACTCCCTTATCGCAGCCGTTATCGCACTTGCCCGCAATGAACGGTGTGACTGGCGGCATTCCAAAACCTCCCGCGTAAGTATCACCACAGTGGGCCTTCCTCGCCCCCAATGGTCGCCCACACCCAAGCCATTCAACTGACGCAGTCCCAGTAAGGTCTCTTGCCTTGCTTGCAGAGCCGCAAAGGTGAGTCTCGGAAGTTACTTCCGTCATCCGAGGCCTCGCACTCCATGCTGACGTCGCCCAGCGGAAATGCTTGACCCCTGACGCCTTCACCGTCTGTAAGCGCTGCATCGACAACAATCTGCAGTGCGAATACAAGAAGCACCGACGAGGAAGGCGAAAAAAGGACGCCTCCGGCGTTCCCATCGATACCGACCACACTGGTAGGCTCGTCGGATCCGTTGGATCCCGTCCGACTCCCAGGGTGTCAAGTGGCACCACCCGCCAATTCCACGACCATGACTCAACTCGTCACAGCTCCCACAGCCCCTACGGCCGCGACCTCGACCATGAGCTCGAGGCCTACCGTCACTCTCCTTCGGTCACGACGACCACTGTGACGCCCATCACCATGACGGAGGAGCAGGCCATGAGCACGCAGCATGGCATCCAGTTCTCCCACGTTGTGCCGCTTCAGGGCGAGCACCCTCCGTACAACATCCCTCCGCCGCACCTGACCCAGACCTCTCCCCTCCATGCAAACATCTCGCAAGAGTTTTGCCCTGACCCCGTCATGAGCGGTCTGATCAGTGAGAGCGATGCGTACGAGATGTTCGAATTGTGAGTCCTTCCCCGCTTTTCCGCCTTCCCCGAAGACACCCGACTGACGTCAGCTATTTCGGGCACGTCAACGTGACCGTAGCTGTGCTCGACCCCGTGCTGCACACTGCGACCTTCTGTCGCGAGAAGTCTCCCCTGCTGTTCACCGCCGTGCTCACCGTCACTGCCAAGATCCTCAAGCCAAAGGCCTACTCGTCCTGTCTGCTGATCGCGAACAAGCTCGTCGGGCAGGCAGTCGAGTATGGTGTGTCCACGATCGAGGTCGTGCAGGCGCTGATCATCCTGCAGCACTGGAAAAAGGCGGATGACGGCAGCAGCTGGCGCAAGCTCGGCTACGCGATCCGCATGGCTCAGGAACTTCGCCTCAATCACCGTGCGCCTCGTCCTTTGCCAGCGAATGAAAAGCAGGCGCGCCAGGTTCTGAACAGGGAGCGCTGCTGGCTCAACTTGGTCGTCGCCGACTACCACCTGGCCATGCACCACTCGCTGCCCCGCATGCTGAACAATGACGATCTCGAGGACCCTTACGAGTGGCAGGTCGATCACCCGCACCTCCCTGTGCCCGGTGACCACCTGTTCGCTCCGTGGATCACCTTCTCTCGCCTGTGCCGCCTGTACGCCGACATGCTGGCGAGCATGTCTGGCAGCCACGCCAACCTTCGCAGCCTTCACTGGCTCGAGATGGAGTGGAAGCGGTGGCGCAAGCGCTGGCTCGAGCGCGACTGCGACTTCCTCCCGCAGCAGATCGCCATGATCAAGATGTGCTCGGCACTCCTGCACTTCCACATCTGCGAGTACCGCCTGCTCTTCTGTGCCCGCTACCAAGCTAAGAACGAGGGCGACGTTGTCGACACGACGCAGCCTAACAGCCTGTCGTATGCCTTCGCGCAGTGCAGCGACACCGCCCTCGGTGTGCTCGAGGTGTTTGAGGGTGCCTTTGTCCGCAACGGCTACCTTCCTTTCTGCTTCAACCTTGCGTGGGTTGCCACGGCCATCGCTTCGGTTTGGCTCGTCAAGAATATTTCTAGCATGGACCAGATCGACCGCGTGCGCATCATCCGCGTCCTGAAGCAGGCCGAAGACAGCACGGCGACTGCTTCTCTGTCCTCGGATGACATGGCTGCCTACACCCACCGCCTTCTCAAGCACTTACTCGGCACGATCAAGCCCGAGTGGCACCTGCAGGCGTCGCAGCCTGGCAACACGCTGAACATTTCGCCTCCCGGTGTCAACAACCTGCAGCTGGCCTCGTCGCCCGGTCACATGTGGACGATGCCGAGTACGACGCAGATGATCCAGGACAACCTGTGGAACCCCTCGAACCCTTCCACGAACCCGTTTGAGGACTACCAGACGCAGCTTCAGCAGACGAACAGCAACGACTCGCTCGCGCAGGCGTCCATCCACGCCGGCGGGCACAACGAGATGACGAACTTCCCGACCGACATGCTTTTCCCGGCCGCCGACGACGACATCTGGAAGCTTCTCTTCCCTCTTTAATGTTTCTTCAAAAAATAATTACATCCAACCTCTTACCTCGGAACTCCCCGTTCCCCATATACCCAACAACCAAGGCTCTTCCAGCCGGCTCTGGAGTTGAGAAAAGCGAACAAAGTAGCAAAGTGTATCCTCCTGTAGCCGTAAAATAATCCATAGACTCGTAAGCAATTTCAGTAGGCAGAAAAAATAAAATGTACGAGTGTAATGAGGTGGAACAGCTGCGGTGTCGTCGTCATCATCGTACTGAGTGCGAGCGAGCAGTAACACGAGTCGTGAGGAGCGAGTCAAGAGGCGCGGGTGAGGAACGTGGTTCAGCCGCTCCACTCAATATTCAATGTGGCAGCACGCTGCGCAACGGACATACGATGCGCCGCGTACGCCGTGCCCTGTCTTTGACCCTAGCGCCATGGCTTGAGAGTGTTCGCAATGGCTCAGTGGCTTGTGGCCCGTGGCGTCAGGCGTCGCTGACGCCATGCCTGTGCACTCTCTGCGCGCTTTACCGGTACACTGCCGGTATGCAGTGCGCACCAGTGAGCGGGCCTCTTTCGCGGTGTAAGTCCGACACGGCGCCTCGGGCCCTCGGGCTCCGAGGGGAGGGGGGCCGAGGATTCGACCCACAGAGACCTCGGGGCCAGCGTAGTCTGTACTCTCGGTGCATGGCAAACTCTGACGAATAGGAATCAAGAAAGCACGTGCAGGCATCGGGTCGAAGGCGGGTACGTCTCCGCGCAGTCCCGCTTCAGAAACCCGGAGCTCACTGCAGAAAAATTACCGGACCCAGAGGAGCCAGAAAACCGAAAATTCACCGTATCCCCTCGAGTTGACACAAATTTGACCGATCGCGCCATACCCCCGTCTCCATCACGAAGTGCCCGGATCATCAAGCGTTGAGACCAAGGGAGCGGCGCCCGACACTGGAACGCGCAAGGTCAGCTGCCCAATGCAGAAGAGGGGTCGGCAAAGCTCGGTCTCTAAGTGTTTCTTACCGCTTCCGTTGGAACAGATCTCAGATCTCAAGGGTGAAACCAGCTTGCCGAAGGGGCCACCCCGGAAGCACTCCGGAGGGCCGCCGGGTCTCCGTCCCAAGCGGCGCAGCACACAGCGAGCACACACCTCCCCCACCCTCGGAGCAACCTCGGAGCTACTATTCCTTGCTCTCCTTGCCCTCCTTGCCCGGATGAAGTCCTGCCCGAAACAGCGTCAATCCACTCAGACACACCCCAGATTCGAGCGTGACCCCCACCCCTCTCTCACCCTGGCACTGCCGCATGGTGCCAGATCAAGTCCTGTGGAGGAGGCGCAGCCCTCATTCTCTGGAATTGACCGATACTCGTCAGACAGCAAGGGTGGATTGGAAAACCGATTCTCGAGGTATTGGAAAAGAACGCCAAGCCACTCGGTGTCCTCTTGACTCGGTGTTGAACGCCGCAACACCTTTGAAGCACAAGCCCAAGTTCTATTCTTGACCAAGAGAGGATTCCAGCATACCGTTCCGCTCATGAGCTGTTTGCCGAGAGCACGACGTATACGCCCATAAATCTACTGAAAACTCGGGGCGTTGCCACATCGTCTTTCGCTCAGCAGATCTTTGGTCACAACACCTCGAAGCCTCCGCAAGGTCTTCCAGACCTCACGAGGTCACTGGGAAGTCAAGAAGACTCCAAAAAGGTCACGACGGGGATCGAACCCGCAATCTCCTGATGGGCTACTGGATCGTAGTCAGACGCCTTGCCATTGGGCCACGCGACCGATGAAGAGGACGCCGAGGGGCGCAAGGCGGCGGCGTCGGCGCGGGGGCGAGCGACACGTGAGCCCCGGGGCGTCGGACGTGCTCATTGTCGTGGCCTGCAGTGGGTAGCGGTCTGAGTAAGAGTCGAATGTTGCAGGCTTCGGAAGTCAGACGGTCGAGGCGAGAAGTGAGCCGTTGGAAGGGGGATAACTGGACGGATCGAGGAGCGGGTCTGCCTTGTCTTCTCACGGCAGCAGAGGGCGCTACGCCCCTCGTCTAGCGCCCGCCCACCGGTTGATCCCGCCCCACACAACCGCCGACACCAAGTCAAGTGGCAGCATCCACACTTCTCACCACCCTCCTCTCCTCCCTCCGTCCGCCCTCCCTCCGTCCACGCTCCCTCCGTCCACCCTCCCTCCGTCCAAAAGCTCAAGCGTGCTTCTCGCGAGCCAAAAGGTCACGACGGGGATCGAACCCGCAATCTCCTGATTACTCTGATCCCCGAGGTGACCTCGGAGACGGAGTCGTAGTCAGACGCCTTGCCATTGGGCCACGCGACCGATGGGGTAGGGCCGAAAGGGCACACCCACGACGGCGGCGGGGCGGGTGCGAGAGCTTATCAAGTGCATCCGATCGCGAGTTGAGCTTGTGCGCTTCCTGTGACCACGATTACCCCTGCATCCTCTCACACCAACGCTCCTCCTATGCCGTTATGATCACCACTGCTCGCGAGGAACGGGGCACGTTCAATCGCACCCCAAGGCAGCTGCATGCAGGAGAGAGCCGCCCCCTCCCTCTATGCGAACGGCTATCGACCTGGCGTTCCGTGCTACACGGCATGCACTGCACATCGCTGTCAACCGCGTGTCACCGCATGAGGCAGGAGCCCCTCGCTGATCTGCGGTTTCAAGTATGCGCGCAGTCAATCGCGCCCTGATCGGCAGGAGCCCGGAATGATCTGCACTCCGCAGTCGATCTGCACCAGTGTGGCTCTTTCATCGCTGACCTCATCCCTCCCACTTCCCTCCCCGATTCTCCACTTTTCCAGTCATCAATCTGCGATCTGATTAGAGCGTTCGACTCGTGAGATTCAGGAGATTCCAGCGCATCAATGGTGTAGTCGCTATCATACTTCCTTCGGGTTCTACTGATCCGGATGAATCATCCTTGGAAGTGGTCCCGGGTTCAAATCCCGGTTGGTGCCTCTTTTGTTGCTCGCGCCGTCAATCGAGGGTGCGAGGAGGACGCGGGTCCCGGGGGACAACGTTGTTGAGCCCATCAGGGCTAGACCTGAGTAAGATGAGGCCCTGGCTAATGAGCAGGCTAAAACTTCATGTTATTTCGAGAGCTAAGAGCTCGCCAGGCTCAGCCACATACTCCCGTCCTAATGGAGAGCTCCCTTTCCACGCTGATACAAAGAAGGGTCTCCCTCACACCACCGTAACCTTTCATAGCGAGCGCTCAACGATCTGTCCTCAGCATGTGCTGCAGACCTTGAAGGGCTTAGGAAGTTGAGCCCCGTCTTGCTCAACCGACTCAAACGCCGTGTTGGCAGACGCACGGCTGTGAACCAGTATCTCCCGAGTACCCTGCATCTTCTCACACAGCCCCCCGCTCTCGGCGTCGGCGTCGGCGCCGCCGTTCGCGGGCGGGCGCGACCGGACACCGTTGTGCCCCTTCCCGTTCGTATAACGGCTAGTATGCTCGCTTGTCATTACAGACCGCGGGAGATCGGAGTTCGATTCTCCGACGGGAAGCACGAGGACGCTGAAGGGCGTTACATTTTGGTGTTTTGGAGGCTGGAGGGAGGCAGGAACGTGAGAGCGAAGGAAGTAGCACGGGAGCGTGCGAGTGGAGGCAGTCGACTTTGATATGCAATAACTCACACCCAGGCTTCTTCGAACAAAAATACAGCACCACGAATAATACAAGAGCCTAAGCTGCTTGCAGCTGGAGTGGAAACGCTTCCAGGACCTTGTCGGTTGTGCATCTGACCGGCGACCCGGAAAATTCGGAAAACCCCCGTTGGTGCCACACTGGCCACTTGCGCGCCCCATACCACCCCGCAAACACTTCTGACCTTTTCACGAACTTCCAACACTTCCCCCCCCCCCCCTCCCTCCTGCATCTCCAGAGCATGCCAACAGCTTCAAAAAGGTCACGACGGGGATCGAACCCGCAATCTCCTGATGTACCGCAGCTCCGAGATGACCTCGTCGCTCAGTCGTAGTCAGACGCCTTGCCATTGGGCCACGCGACCGATGAAAACTGGCCCTGTGCGGCGAGGGACGCCAGGCCGGCCGCGGGTGCGAGCGCCGACGTATGCCTGCCTGCTGCTGCTTTTCAGCTGTGCTGGATTGACGCTGCATGTAGATAAGATGCATTGTATTGGGGTCGCGAGCTATCCTTACAGCTAAAGGGGGGTGATGTGGTGGAGAAACAAGCTCTGAAACATGTGCCCCTCCGCTGCGCCTCCCACTTGCTCCCTTCCTCCACCATTTTCACTACTCACCAAAAAGTCACTGACCTCTCTCACCGTCGTCTTCCGTTCTAGCATTCTGCAAGGTGTGCAATCGATGTCGAACACGCAAAAAGGTCACGACGGGGATCGAACCCGCAATCTCCTGATAAACTAGCGAATCGTAGTCAGACGCCTTGCCATTGGGCCACGCGACCTGTTGGATGTTTGATCTGGCCGGCCTGGCTAAGCCAGCTCCGACGCCACTTCGATTGCGGCTGGCACCGCATGGACTGGGTTTAACCTGTCGGTGAGCTTCAGGAAGGCGTGACCTTAGCTTGCCTCGGATATGCCTTGGCATCTGCTAAATGCGTTGGGCAGACTGATACTGGATACTGGTTCTGGACTGTGCGTCAGCTCGACTCCGAAATGACGAGCTCTCCAAGTGCGCAAGCGTACGAACAACTTGTTGCCGTAGTGTAGGGTCCATTTGGTAGACGTGAGGCAGAAGGCCTAGGTCTGTCTGTCAGCTGGTCGTCCAGGCAATCAGCCTAGCTGAGACCGACGTTCAGTAAATGAAGTTCCACTACGGTCATGAGCTTCGAGGCGGAGCAATGCCGTAGCTCAGTCTACGGCATTGCAACATGTGCCCCCGCAAGACTTACGGACAGCCGATACAGAAGAGCGCTCAACCCATTGTGAGTGAGGCAAGCGACGAACTGGGAGTGAGCTCCGTGAAAATCTCATTAGCTCACAGTTGCGGTGTTTCCATCGTGGAGGCACCAGATGCCGAGTCCTGGGATCAGCTTCACGATGAAACCCTGCGCAAGCTGAGGGCTGCCGCTTCCCACTCACTGGCTACCGATGTGTCAGTCGCAAGTCCAGAACGACCTCAACGCCACAAACGAGTGGCTAGTTGTCCTGATATTAGCTCGCCCAACCGTTCTCAGCTCACAGAATGCCGTGTGGACGCGAGACAGGAGCGATGTCTGCTGGTCAGCTTACCCGCGACACCCAGTAGCCAGCTCACCTTCACCCCCGTGCTTAAGTATGATGCCGACGGCGTCGATACCTGGCAGTCAGCGAGAAGACAAACTCGGAGCTCACAACTCACACGTTGCGGTGGGTCGGGGTGAGAAGGGCCTGGGGCTGTGCTTCAGCTTGACGTCCGCTGGGTACAGCTGAGCTTTGTCTCTCCGATTGAGGAGCCCGCATGTGTCCAGGAAGGATGGCTGGAACGCTTGGTCACACTCTGAGCGAGCTTCACACAGCGGAACACATGGTAGCTCGTCACTCAGCGTGGTCGACGTACCATCAGCCACTGGGGACTGGGGTTAGCTATGATTAACGCGTGGAACCGAGCTCTCACATCCTGTTACCCCCTAGCACCTTCGCTCCCGCACCGGCAAGGAGGCTGCAATAAGCTGCACATGAAGGGCCTTGAGGAGCTAGGCGTCTGTGCGTCAGCTGGGTTCACCGAACGAGAAGAGGAGCTAACCTTGCTGTTCCACAGCCGCGGCGTCCTGCTAGTCAATACGGTGCTGTTGTTAGCTTCAACATGTGCCAACCCTAGCTGCCGCCAACGAGCCGAGGGACGCGTCAGCTCCCACCTTGCGGTCTGTGTTGGACTGATATCCCTGTGCGTCAGCTTGACCTTACTGGCATCGAAGCTCACTAGTTCACTGAGGGCCGCCGTTTCGCTGGGAGTCTGGAATGAGCTTGACGATATCTCTAGACTTTGTGGAGCTCCGCCCACAGCCATTGAGTCTGCCACTCACGGGCTGCGCATGTGTGCTGCTGGGCTGGCAGCTTGACGTCTGCTGCGAGTAATGAACGACTGCTGTCTGCCGTTAGCTAGACGCTGCGAGCGGCAACTCACTCGCATCCTTCGGCCTCGAGCTGTGGCGGGGGCGGAACTGGAACGAACTGGAGTCAGCTCAACTATGCAAGGGTCTTAGAGCTGATGCAAAGCCATCCGAGGTCAACACTCATTACACATTACTGCTCACCAGGCTGAGAGTCTCCAGACGGCGAAGGAAGGGGCTGCGTGCCAGCTGTGCCTTGAACCTTTGATAGCTGTCTTGCTACCGTGCGCTCAGCCCACGGGATGGAAGAGCTCGTCGCGGTCTGGGGTCAGCTTGTATAGCGGCTCTGCAAGCTGGTGGGTATCGACCTACACATCACGTACAATGCGAATGCTTGGCATAGGTGCTTTCGTCCGACTCAAGGCAGCCTGCCGGTCAGCTAACCCCCAGCACGATAGCGAACCTGGTACGATCTATTGAGAGGATGCGAGGACGTGCCGTCGATGGCTGAAGTCAGCTCAGCCAGATCACGCAGCTACATGGTCGTTGCTGTTGCCGGCTTGTCGATACAGTTGGAAGGTGAGAAGCAGGAAGGAAGAAGGCAGCAGTCAGTTGACGTGTCAGTGTGTCAGTCGAGATCGGCGCGGCATCAGAGTCGTTGCGCCCCGTGGCAGGTGGTACCAGAAACCCTTCGTTGCATATTACAGGTTCACTATACTTCTGTCTCTTACACTAGTCGCCTCTATCGCCTCTGCACAGCTCGCCAGCTAGCTGTAGCCTTTTCCACTCCTCACGGTCGCCGAATCGCCGCTCGCTTGCTTAGAGCTTGCAGCAAGCCTTGTCCTTGCCCTCGTTAACGGGGGCGTTGTCCTCGACCTCCTCGCTCGCGACCTTGAACAGGGTGCTCTGGTTGAAAGCCTGGGTGGAGGGCGGGACGTCGATGGCGGGGTTGCGGCCGAAGAAGTCGAAGGGCTTGAGCGAGATCATGTGCGTCTCGACCGGCATGACGGGGTAGTCCTCAATGCGGGGGTTGTGCGTGAGGCCGAGGGTGTGCCAGACGACGATGTCCTCGTTGTCCGTCTTGTCGTCGCGCGCGACGAACGAGCGCATGCCCTGCGCGTTGCCATACGACTGGTTCGTGTACTTGCCCGCGGCGTAGTACTCGCCGTCGCGGTACTTGGTGACGTAGACGTGGTGCTCGCCGAACTCGGCGCGCGCGTACTGGACTGAGTCGGGGTGCGCGAGCATGAGCTGGCTCGGCGCGGGGACGAGCTTGTAGCCCACCGGTCGGCCGCTGATCGGGTTCGTGACGTTCGGGTTCACGATCTTGAACACGCGGTTCTTGTGCGGCGCCGCGTCGGCTCCACCCGAGCGGGTGATGGGGGTCTTCTCGACAGTGTAGCCGACACCCCACCTGTTGTTCTCGGGCGGGTTCTTGGCGTCGTAGGGCATCGGGACAGAGTCCTCCTGGACGACCGTGTTGTTGTGTCCGTCGACGGCGGGGTCGATACGGATCGAGAACAGGTGCTGGTGGTTCGTGCCGAGGGCGCCGGTCGAGACGACGTTGCCGTAGGGCGAGACCTCGCCGGGGAGGATGGCGGCGGTCGAGAGGATACCGGTCGCGCGGATCTCGAGGTGGACCGCGGCGGCCTGGTCGAAGCGCCAGTTGAAGATGTACTCGTAGTTCGCGACCGTGAGGATGGTCTGCAGAATGAGAATACGCGAGCGCGTGACGGCAGGCTTGCCGGTGCGGTAGTTGGTGTGCTTCCATCCGATGCCGTCGTCCTGCTCGTGGATGCACACGACGCCCTGCAGAGTCTGCGTGTCGCCCTTGACGTCGAGGTGGTCGAAGTCGAGGTAGTGGATCTCGCCGAGGCAGTCGCATCCGAGCTTGAGCTCGTTGGCAGTCAGGCCCGCGCCGATGTCACCGAGGTCGAACGCCTGCTTGCGGTGGTAGGGGGCGCGGGGGTCGCCGTAGGGGACGGTCATGTCGGAGACCGAGAGACGGTAGAAGGTCTTGCGGCCGTCGTAGCGGATGTCGGAGAGAACGAGACCCTCGCGGTAGTTGAAGCCGATGTGCATGCTCCACTTCTGCCAGCGGAGGACACGGCCCTCAAGCGAGAACGAAGCACCCTCGGGCTGGATGACGCGGTAGGGGTGCAGGTCCTGGCGGAGCTGCGTGCCGGAGGCAACGAGGAGCTCGGGGTCGTACTCGTTGCTCTCGTACAGGTGCCATGGGAAGGGCTCCTTGAGGTCGAGGAAGGTCTTCTCGCCGGTTCCGAAGATGGGCGTCCAGTCGATGCGGACGAGGGAGAAGTCGTCCGAGCTCATGACGGGAACGAGCGGGAGGGGGGCAGAGTAGTGGCACGAGTCGGGGTTGCCGTTCGTGTTGGCGTAGACCATGAAGGGCGTGTAGCGGTTCTTGCGCTCGAAGTCGTCGGCGCCGTAAATCCATCCGTCGGCGACGACCTTCCAGTGCTTGGGGAGGCCGAGCTTCTCGATGGCAGCGATGAACTCGGGGTGCTTAAGGAGAGCCTCCTCGGCGGCGAGCATCTCGGCCATGTCGGGGGGGACGTGGAGGTCGGTCGGGCACTGAACAGCGCGCTCGACCTTGGCCTCACCGTCGAGCGAGACGTAGAACTCGTACCAGGTCGTCGAGTCCGGGCGCTTGACACCCGCGAGACACTCAGCGCGCCTCGGCAGGCGCTGAACGGGGAGGCCCTGGTGCCACCGGTCGAGCCAGGGGGCGAGGACCGCCTTCGGCGGGTCGATGAGCTGGATGCTCTTGAACCAGTAGCGGTGCTCGCCCTTCTCCTGAGCATCGATGTACTTCTTGATCGCGGCGGTCGCGGCGCGGACCTCCTCCTTCGACAGCGGGTCAAGGGGGTGGTAGCCCTGGGTGGTGCGTGCGGCCTGGGGACCGCCCGCTCCGCTGATCGACATGCCGGCCGTCGCGGCGGACAGAGAGGCGCTCTTCGTCATTGTTGTTGTTCGCTTGATGGGAGTAGTGAAGAGAGCGAATGTGGAGAAAACGTAAGACGGCTGCGGGGACGGGCCTTATGTAGCTTTTTCACGCTGTGTGGGGGGCGGTCACCAGATGCGATCTGAGTGGGCAAGCCGAGGTACGAGTGCTTGCGAAGCTGGAGCCGTCATGTGGGCATGTGGTGCGGGGACACCAGGGACAGTGGGGGCGATCAAGGACCGATCGCGCAAAACCCGAGCTTCAGCGGAGACTGATTGGTACCCGCTCGACTTATCGATATGGGACGGCAGAGCATCCGTGGGTGGGTGCACAGGCGTGCGAACGAAGCCAGATCCTCAGAAGCGGAGCCTGAGCTGACATGAGCGTGCGCTGAGCCTCGTATCACGCGAGACTGGAGAATCTCCCAGGCGGCTTAGACGAGAGCCGCGTATCACAAGCCGCCATCTTGGATGTCCCGAGATACTACCGCCGCTATTCTGGGGGTGCGTGCGAAAGTTCGCCCGCAGGCCCGGGTGTGTCGCCGTGCACGCGTCGTGCACTGGCCCCGCGAGCGCCGCGATAACCGCAATCTGGCACGGGGAGTCGTGAAGCTGGGCACGTTTTCACAGCGCTCCACCCTGTACCTCCTGTGCCTCCTCCGCTGTCGCCCCCAATCAACGCCCCGCATTCCACTCGGCGTCACCCGACAACGGACCTCGGCTGACCCTAAGTTCGCCTCATCCGAACTTCGCATCGGAGCTCGCGCGCGTCACGTGTGGAGCTTACCAGTGGTGGAGAGCGAGTAGACACTCCGCTTCACTCGCATCACCCGAGCTCGCTACCATATCTCCTAGACGCTATCACCGCGATACCGGTTGTACCGACTAGATGCAGGACCATGAGTTGGTCTGCTACCAGCTAGGTTGCCGCGACTGGGGCACCAGGAGTGGAATCGGGAAATGGTTCGCCGAGATCAAGCTGTTCGGTTCCCACACGCGGTCCTATGGCTAGTATGTACATCGCGCCAAGTGCGCTATCTTCTATCTTGTATCTTACAATCTCTCTATGCGTATCAATTGTGACTAACCGATAATCGCTGGGCGCCCAATCTCGATAGCGACCTCACGCCAGTTCGAGCTCTCGTCATCGTACCCCTGGTCGATGCGCTTCCACATCTCCTCGATGATCTCGCGCGCCACCTCGAGCTCGTGACAGCACTGGTACGCAAACGTCTTCATGACGCCTCGCGCCACGTTGCGCTTGTCCAGGTCCAGCAGCACGGAGCAGGCGACGATCAAACTCCAGTTCAGGAACTCGACTTTGTCTCCGACTTCGATACAGAGCTCAAGAATCGCCGACGCGCTCGACTGAACATCGGCATCGTCACGCCCGCGCTTCTGCATGTCGCGGAGCAGGATGATCTGCATCCCGTGCCAGAGCGTCATCGAGCCGATCATCGTGCGCGGCGCCATGTAACGCGCAGGCGCCTCTGAGCGCCACGTGGACATCTCGACTTGCACGTTCGTGAGCTGGCGCGACAGCTCCATGCGCTCCATCGCCGCCGGGCTGTGCAGAGACACGGCGGGGTCAAGCTCGTTCAGTGGTCGGTAGTGCGCCTCGAACTTGCGCCAGCGTGAGTACAGTGTCAGGACGGTGCAAGCAAGGCGGACCATCGATCGGTCGAACCCGACCAATGACTCGAGACTCTCCCACTGCGGTCAGCCACAAACGCCTCATTGCGCTCCAGGCCCGCAAGCCACTCACCTCCCGATCCGTCGAGCCTGTTGTTCCGAGAAGCTCCCACCACGACGAATCCTGGTCTAGCACGGTTGGCGGGTCGCCCGTCGAAAAGCACGACAGCAGGTCGTGCATGACCGCGTGCTCGATAAGGTATCGGCGCGCGGGCGGTGGAGGCTTGATACCGTCCAAAAAGGCATCTGCGCCTCGTCTGCTGTGCAGCCTCCAGTCACGTCCGAACAGGAGATTTCCGGCGCCACCGCGGTGCGCTATAGCCGCCTTGGCATATCGCAATGGCTCACGCCACGAGACGTTGGCGGCAAGGATCTGTTGTCAGCTCAAGGAACACCGCGAAGGGCTCACATCGTTGTCCACGATCATCAGACTTGCCGCGAGGAAGGCGTCATGCCCCAGTTCACCGGGCGTTCTGCGGGCTTGCCGCAACAGGCCGAGCGCGGTATGGCGGTAGCGCTTCGAAAGTTCGAGGGTGTGTTCCGCCTCGGTGGACCGGGCGGCGGCTTCGAAGAAGCTCAAGTGGGTCGCTCCAATGGCAAGCATCGAGTACTTCAGGGCGCTCACGCTCAGCGGTGCTTCTCCGGAAGGGAACAGGAACATCGGAGCAAGATGCTCGATCCAGGGGTTGTGGTCTTCGTCGATAACCGTGATACTAAGCGCATAGCTGAACGCATGTGCGAGACACTTGAGGTCCTCTGCTTCGGGGAAGGCATGACTGAGGAACTCTGGAGGCGAGATGTTCGGGTTGTTGAAGTAGTTGCCCATCTTCGTTTTGCGGAACAGCGCATGCACCATTTCCAGCGGCTGCACCGAGTCGAGCAAGCGTCTGCGGTCGGCGCGAGGAGGGAGGTGGCTCGACGAGTTGTGGAACGGTCCATGGTCGTGTGAGGGACCGGCCTGGCTGAGCTGGTCAATCTGGTTCAGTGGCGGGGAAGGTGTATGGCGTGGAGGAAGGAAGTTATCCTGGTACGCAGCAGCCGTCGCAGCCATGTTGGACGGGCGGTTGTGCCTGCTACCGAGCGCGGCATCCACGGCCTTTGGGTCGAACGCCTTCTTCACGGGGTAGACGCATTGCGCCGAGTAGTTGATGCAACGGCGGCATTCCGGTCGTTCTGATGATGTCAGCTGGGGATCGACGGGTAGCTAGCTCACCAAGGTCACACTTGATGCGGCGTGCACGACAGACGAGACAGCCGTTCCTTGAGCGAGTACGCTTCGGGGCAGGTGCGGAGCTCGAGCTCGCCTGGTTGTTTGAGGATGCAGGTTCCAGGTCGCGCTTTGGCGGTGAGATGGGAGAAGTGGAGGACATGGTCTTTGGAGGATGACCAGGTGGCCAAGAAGAGGCGATTGTAGCGAGATAATGATCAAAGGCAAGTCGAAAAGAGGATGTTGACCAAAAGTCGGGGCGCCAGTAGTCGGTCAGGGGGAAGGTGGAGGCCAGACACAACGACAAGAGCGTCACTAGGACAACTAGGACAACGTGAACCCTCCCTCTAGGCCCCGATGCGCGGTCTGTGCACCAGAAATGGAAGCAGAAGCTCGCGGCTAACACACCTTCGCTCTATGGCCACCAAGGGATTGTGAGGGGAGGAAGGGGAGTAAGGGCCCCACCCGCTTCAGCCCGCTTGTGACTTGCCCGATCCTCGAGAGTGGAGGCTGCGACCTCGCCTCGGTTCACTCGCCTAAATGGCCAGTTCCGGCGTCTATCGTCTTGGTCCCTGCCTACCTGTCCTCGGTTCTATGCATCCTCATTCGATCTTGCATGCGTTTCACATCATCCATTTGACCTTTTCTGTCGTCGTTGCCAACGTCCTCATCCCGCCGAACACGGTCCTACGACTGACTGGTGCACAACAAGTCTCTTCTGCACAACTCACCGCCAGTCTTCCTCCTGTCGCCGCCTTGTTTTCGAATAGCCGATCTACATCTGGAGTAACGGCCACTGCAAGCTGCACATCGCGTGCTTCGCCGGGTCAACCAACCTGCCAAGGAGGACTGCTGTGTTTGGGAGCTTCACTCGACCGGACCAGAACCAACGGCATGCGGCAGCGAGTATGAAGGCTGAGCAGGACCTCTGCAATCTGTGGACTGCGTCAAATAGCTCTCGATTGTCGCTGCGGTCATGGCAATGGGCTTGGAAGCACAAGGTAACACACATGCACACAGCCAGCCCCGCTCATCTACCGCTCGGCTCTTCCCCTTGGAATCGACGATGCGATGAGCTCAGCGGTTCAACCAGAAACACCACAGACTGCGAATATAACTCAGCTTTGCGCCAGCAACGCTTAGGGGACACAGCGAGCCGAGCCCCCGGTTCAACCATACTGACGCTCGTTGCGTAATCGCTGCGAGGCGTTGAAACAGGAAGAAGTGGAGCAGTGCCGGGGCGCAGGGGAGAAGCAAGCTAGCGGCTAGCCGTTGGTCTGATTTCTCATGGGCGTCATCACGGTCCTTCGATGCGCCTTCCCCGTCTTCTTCCTCTTGTCCACGTCGACTTCTTTCTGCTCTTCACCGTTCGCTTTATCGCTTCAACGGTCGGAAGCGCTTGTATCAGGGCAAGTCTCCATCACTCCAGTGGTACAGCTTTGGCAGCTTGCACAGAGGTAGCTGACGATCCGTTCCCTCAGTGCCAGTAGATGAGAGGTTTCAATTGGCTCGGCCAACACTACCTACCGTCAATACTCGCCCAAGAAGGTCTCCTGCTGCAGGACTGCCCTCAAAAGCTGGCCTCGCTTATCGAGCGACCGCAGTATGGCCCATCAACTGTGTCACTTTCGTTGCCAACCCACGACGGCAAGAGCGCTCTCCAAACCCGTGACGCCCCGCGATCACCTGTCTCGTCAATGCTCGTACTTCTGCTTACCGCCGTTGGCCGCGACATACGTGATAAACTCCTGACGATCAGTTCTCACCGCTGGTGGATTGGCGAGTCGCGATACTTGGTCCTCAGCGGCCCACCAACTTTCAACCGGTCGCGTGGCCCAATGGCAAGGCGTCTGACTACGATTTTCGGAGTTTATCAGGAGATTGCGGGTTCGATCCCCGTCGTGACCTTTTTGCGCTATCTTCGCCCTCTGTGCGTTCAGTTTGCTGCTGGAGATGATGCTGTAGTTAAGATAAATGGAAAACATAGTGAGTAAAGCGATAACAATCTTATCAGACCGCGATAAACGGCGGAGGCTTTTTTAGCGCTGCGCCCCATCCGGCGCCCCCGACACACCCTCCCATTGCCTCTTCGTTACTCTTCCTTCAAGCTGCGACTGCATTACACTCACCACTATGCATGCTCTCACGACAGGCACCTCCGATGGGGGCCACGTGCCCTCGCACCAGCGCGGGCGCCGGGGTCTCCCTGGGCGGCGCACAGTTTTCATCGGTCGCGTGGCCCAATGGCAAGGCGTCTGACTACGATTCGAGTTCCGAGGTCCTCTCGGGCGTTCAAGTACATCAGGAGATTGCGGGTTCGATCCCCGTCGTGACCTTTTTGATGCTGTGCGATGCGTAGGAACCTTAGAGGAACGGATGGGAAGTTGCGAGGGATGAAATGGTGAAGCTTGAGTGGAAGGTGGTGGGTGATGTGGCGTCGTTCTGTGATTTCGCCGTGTTTCATGACGCGCCTGATTTTCTAATTAGGGCGCACCTCACGAGCTAACGGTGCTGAAATGATCAGCTGGCGTGAGGAGACTGACGTTCCCACGCGAGATCTTGTCTGAGTGCACTCGGTAATGCTGTGCAGGGTCGGCAGTGCGACGTGTGTGCGAGACGGGTCGCCAGTCTGATGGGATCGGACCTGAGCAGACGGGCGCCTGATCGGACACTGTCGCCGTAGACCCAGCTCCGCATTCACCGAGATAACGAACTGAATGATGCACAAGCCGTACTCTGAGCACTGCATGTCTGCTCACTCCATTCTACTGATGCAGCTGGGCTGCGACTTTGGACAATAGACGGCCTCACCTCAGTCTTTCAGCGAATCTGGCATTGTCCTCCGACGCTTACCACACGTCCGCCATCTGGTGTGCTCGGCGTCGCGCACGCTATGTCCCTGGCATCTTGCGTCGTCGCCTCCTCGCATCCACACACTCCAAATGTGCACTCGCGCTGTGTGTCCGGCCCTTCGCAAGTCACTTCGGATTCCCACGGCGAGCACAGCGGCGAGGTCGGAGGACGAGGTGCCCACAACGCTGGCGTGGACGCTCTCATCATCAACGTCATCATCATTCGCTTCATTGACACTGCTCGTAGTCACCCATCAAGCATCCTCTCGATCACGTCGATCGACAGCAAGCTCTCTCATCCAAACGCCTCTCTCGAGCTCCCCGAGCTCCGAGCATCAAGTCGCTTCACCTCGAACGACCCCTTCACCCCACCAGCTTGGCATCTTCAAGTCCCCGAGCTCCGCACTCGTGACTACCTTACGGTCATGACTCGTCAGCTCCCCAAGTCCCCCGCCAACCCTGGCAACAACACTTCCTCCGCCTCTCCGGCCCCCATCCCCGCCGACCCCGTCCCCCCCTCCGCCCAGCTCACCGCCGAAGCCGGTGAGGCGATGCAATTCGTTCGGGAGATGCATCTTGCCGACGACCCGCTCTTCACCGAGCTGGAGGACACGCTGAAGAAGGCGAGCGACGAGTATGACGCACAACAGGAGATGGCCGCCGACGCGGCTGCGGATCCAAGCACGGCTCCCGCCCAGCTCCCTCCGGGGCCTGCTGCGGCTGTCGCCTTCCCCACCTCCCCCTTCTTCGCGCCGCACCTGGACACCTCGCAGTTTCCCTCCGCGCTGGGCGCGCAGGGCACTAGCGCCACTCCCGCTGCCGCCGGCGAGATCGTCATCGACCCCTTGCTGCATCGTAAGACGAAGCCTCTGCCCAAGCGCCGCGGCGTCAAGTCCAGCAAGAAGGCGACGGAGTTCGCCAACCTCCCGAACATCAACGTCGACGAGGAGCCCGGCAACCTGTTCGACTGGGAAGGCGTCGACCTCAGCAACCCAGACTGGAACCTCGGCCTGCAGACCTCGACGTTCTACGACTTCGACTATGCGGCTGAGGACGACAACTCTGGCCCCGCCACCCAGCAAGGTCAGGACTCGTACGACTACAGCGGGTACGGCGCCGACGAGTCCTCCCCCCTCACCCAGCAGGAGGGCCAAGACATCCTCGACCTGCTGTTCCCCGGCAACCTCGACCACCTCCTGCCCGGCACCGACAACCCGTTCGTGTCTGGTGGCTATGCCACGGCGTCCGACCCGTCCGCCAACGCCGCTGACCAGGCTTCCAGCACCACCGACTTCCAGGGCGGCAGCAGCCCCGCTGCTTCCAGCTCGGCAGTCACCAGCTCTGCGTTCGCCAGCACCGACGCCCAAGGTCTCATCTCGGGGACTCTCTACGGTGGTGCGCTTGCCGCGCAGAAGAGCACCATCAAAAAGTCGCTCTACC
Organism: Trichosporon faecale; assembly: GCA_039545375.1. Taxonomy (NCBI): domain Eukaryota; kingdom Fungi; phylum Basidiomycota; class Tremellomycetes; order Trichosporonales; family Trichosporonaceae; genus Trichosporon; species Trichosporon faecale. The sequence continues at coordinate 2,051,125 of BCLU01000004.1, read as the reverse complement.
CGCCCTCTTACACCCCCATCAGCGATGGCTCTGCCTCTGCCGGCGCCACGTCCACCGGGGCCATGCCCAGCGGCGCCTTCACATTCACCGTCACCGACAATGACGCTCAGCGCACGCACGCCGAGGTCGCGTCTGGCAAGGCCATCCTCGACGCCATGGCTGCCATGGCCGCCAGCCCGACGAACATCCCGGCCGCCGACATCCCGTCCGCCAATATCTCGACCGCCGCGCCCGTGGCCGAGATTGGAGCCGCTTTCGCGTCAACTCCTGCCGTTCGCGCTGCCGCGTCCACCTCGCCCGCGCCCGCTGCCGACAACGGCATCAACGCAATCGCGGCGCTTCTCGAGGGATGGAAGGCGAGCGCGCCCTCAGGCGCAGCCGACCAGCCGATCGAGATGGACTCTTTCCTCAAGTCGCTGTCCACCAACCAGCTCGAGACGTTCGCGAACTGGATGGGGGAGCACGAGGACATGAATGTCGACCCAAGCGAGCCTACCGCGCAAGCCGTGCCTGCACTCAGCTCCGCGCCGCCTGAGAACATGACTGTCGATGAGGTCACAAACATGCCCGCGTCCAGCGCTCAGCCCGCCGTTCCCGCTCCATCAAACGAGTTCATGAACAGCTTCCCCGAGCTCATCACCATCGACGACCTCGGCCAATTTCAGGCCACGCTGGACGATCTCTTACCCGTCCCCGTCACCGACGCCTCCAGCTTGGCCGTCGAGCTCACTGCGGACCAGAAGGACACCGAGTCCATGGCCGTCGATGCCCCTGGACCCATCACGGCTGCGGGCGAGGCTGAGGCTCAGGCCCAGCTTCAGCAGCTTCTTGGAGGCATGTCCCTGGGCGCGAACACGGGCTTCTTCTCCACTCCTATGGTCACGGACTTGGTCACCGCCATCCCCGCAGACAACGCGGACAACAAGATCACGGTCAACGATCCGCAACATGCCGAGGACGAGCTCACTGCCGCCTTCGTGGGTATGTCCACCGACGTGTTTGAGGCTCCGCTCGCCCAGGACGAGCCGACCGTCGGTCAGGACACCCCCGCGACCGAGCCCGCTGCCGACGGAACGTATAGCAGCCCGGCCTACACCACCATTCGCGAGCTTGACGACGACGAGATCAGCGAGGCTGGCGACGACGAGATCAGCGAGGCTGGCGACGACGCAGCAGCCGACATCACGGACATCGCCGACCTCGACGGGGTCGCTGAACCCGTCGCAATCGCGGACGAGACCATCGAGGGTGTCGCTCAGCTCTTCAACGCTTTTTGCCTCGCCGACGCCAACAAGGCCGATGTCGACGACCAGAAGTCGACGGACAACAAGGACAGCCGCGGCGCCGACGAGGGCGCCGACGAAGACCAGGCGCAGGACATGGACTTGGTGACTGAGTCTGAGTCCGAGGAGTCCGAGGAGAACGCCGGCGCCATCTCGGAGGCCGCTGTGGCTGCCCTGCGTGCCCGATTCCGCGCGTGGCTCCCGAAGACGGCCAAGCACGACAACGCTGCCAGCACGCCTGCTGTGCCCCAGAACGCCCAGCGTGAGTGTCTTGCTTTTCAGACCTAATCCCAGCTGCTACCCAGCCCGTTCAGCCCGCCGAGCCCGCCGATGAGCCCGCCGATGAGCCCGCCGATGAGCCCGCCGATGAGCCCGCCGCCGCCATCCGTGCCAAGTTCAAGGCCTGGCTTCCCAAGCCAGCCGAGAACGAGGCCACGGTCAGCGCGCCTCTCGCCACTCAGAACGCTGAGCGTGTGTGTGATGACGGTGCATTGCTAATCCCAGACACCGCCCAGCCGGACCTGCCCGCCACGAACCCCGTCTTCGACGAGCCGGTCCAGATCGTCCAGGATGTACAGCAGAGCCAGACCCTTCACAAGGTCACCCACGTCGACGCGACGCTCGTGGTTGCTCAGCATGACCAGGCTCTCCAGTACGAGTTCACGCCCGTCGCTGCTCCCGTCAAAGTTCCCGACGCCACGCCCGTCGACAAGCCCCTCGAGGCGGCCCTCGACATGCCCGTCGACACCTCCGACGACGTGGCCCTCGATAAGGCCGCTGACAGCCCGCATGTCGAGCTCATCCCCGTCCTTCCCATCGACGCACCCGTCGGCATGCCCCTCGAGACGGTCCTTGACAAGCCCGTCGACAAGATCGACGCGGCCCTCGATAAGACCGTCGACAGCTCGCATGCCGACACTTGGGCGCCCACCCCGCTCTCGAGCAGCCAGGTCGTTTTCACCTGGTCGACGGTCGACTACACGGAGGCAGCCAGCCCCACCAGCATCTTTTCCTTTCCTGAGCTGGCCTCAGAGGCGGAAGCGAGCTTTGCCGATCAGAGCGATTCAGCCACGTCGGACGCAGCGTCGGAGTGCTCCGAGTACCACACGGCGTGCGAGAATGCCTACAGCGGTTCGGAGTTCGGATCCGACTACAGCGCGGCCACCTCCAGCTACTGGACGGCCAACGGCTACGACTCCGACAAGTCGGAAAGCACCGAGCCCGCCGCTCTCCCCAAACCCGTGACTGCGACCGAGGTCAGCGAGTCCAAGGACCATGAGGAGGGCGACGTGCAGCAGCCGGAGGAGGCCGAAGAGCAGAAGGGGGAGGAGACGGAGACGACTGCGATGCCCGAGCCCGCTCTCGCGACGTTCAGCCCCACGCCGCCCGCCCCCCGTCCCCTTCGCTTCAAGGAGATGGCCCGGCTCATCAAGAAGCGCGACCACGACTGGCGAGCCGGTGGTCGCGTGCCGAAGAAGCGTCACCCGGTCCCGACCCTGTCACGTCAGGATCACCGCCGGCTGCTCCATGCTGCTTTCCGCCGCGAGGCGCTGATCAAGAAGGGCGCCCACATCTGGTAAGAGAGCGAACCCCCATGATCTGCTAACGACTGCAGGGCTCACTACGCGCGCAGCACCTCGCGGTCGGCGATGACCTGCCGGTGGGCGGTGTTCTTCATCCCCGGCAAGAAGGAGAAGGAGGAGAAGGTTAAGGAGGAGGTCAAGACGAAGGAGAACGAGAAGGAGGAGGCCAAGGAGGAGGAGTCCGAGAAAGAGGAGGTCGTGATGGAGGAGGTCCAGAAGGAGGAGGACAAGACGGAGGTCGACGACAAGGAGGAGGATGTGGAGATGGAGGAGGTGGCGGACAGGATGGACCTCGACGAGGAGAATGCGGGAGAGGAGGTGGAGGAGGAGTCGATGTTGATCGACGAGACCCTCTACGAGTGGGTAGTGCCTCTGCGCAAGCGGAGGGCCACCAAGCTCAGGAGGGCGCAGCGGGGCCAGCAGACCACCAACGTCCGCTACCACCCGTATCAGACCCTCAAGGTTCTGAATGCGGGTGGGGCCCTGACCCGCTCTTGCTCTTCTGAGTACACTCACCCCCTCTCCTCATTCTTCGGCCTCGTCCTCCAGCGCGCGGCTGGCGTGGTTTCCACGCTCCGCAGGAACGCGGCGAAGCTCACCCGCCGTCTCCGCCGTCCGTCGCCTTCCAGGCTCCAGCGCATGCTCCTCGGGTAGGAGGATGACGCCCTACAGCGCTGAACGCTTCAGTTCTTGGACCGACTGGTGTACAACACGAAATCTTGGACCCAACTGTATCTATAGGTATCGACATATAACAAACATCAACATCTCAGCCTGTCACCGAGAAGCAGGTGCCGATCACTTGAGCCCGGAAATGTACCGACGGAGTAGCGGTCCCTGCACGGTAACAGCAAGAGCGAATGAAACTTGTCCGAACGGCCTGAAGGACCGACCTGAGCAACTCCCCACTACAGCCTGCGTGACCATGCAAGACCAAGCTGCGACCTGCCCCGCTCTCACCTGAATGATCCACCTTCAAGCCTGCCAAAGAGACGCCCGCAGCGACGCGTGCCCGCAGAACCGATCAACCAACGTGCCAACAATGGCCACCGAGCAGAACCGCCACCGAGAACTTCAAGCGCATCGTACCTGAACTGCATACATGGACTACCAGCCGAGCCAGACCGAGCCAGACCCACCTGCCAACCTTCGGCCTGATTACAGGCGCGCCCCGTACGAAACCTAAGAGCAAGAACAGCCGCCCGACTTTGACAAGCGAGACCGAGAAGCAACTACCAAACCAACTACACCTTCCACGTGCACGCGCGACAACAGTATCACCAACGCCTAGAACAGTCATTAGACCTGAAGACTTCACTGAGGAAGCGGGCAGCCAGCATCGAAGACATCAGAAAGCGGCCAAACAACACCTCTATGATCACCACCAAGCGCTCCAAAAATCGAGATGTCCTACCACAACCAGTCCGAGTGCACCCGTTACCCGCCGAACCAGATTCATCCATAGCAATCCGAGATCATCCACAGCCAGCCGAACGAAAGCGGAACCACCAGCCACTGAATCGATAGCGACCCGAACCACAGCGGCCCTGGGTCCACGCCGCATCAGACCAGCCGCATCAGACCACACGCCACACTGTACGTCATAAACGAGGTTCACCCCAAACCACAGCCCCACCTGAACTACACGGACCAGACTACCACCACGAACTAGGAACTAGAGCTAGCCTTAAACATTTGTATCGGTAGAGCCACAGACACAGGCCTTTAGACTGCACGCACCATTTCGCGAACACTACGCTGCTCCTGCACCGAGCACATAATTCACTGAAATGCCACACAATGATGCCACCACAGCGCACACTTGGGTGAGCCGGCGATATGGGTGTAAATGCCGCTGGGCGAAACTGCCAAATTTGGTCCCGCTTTGCGGGGCTGATTTGGTTCCGTCGTGTGGGGTATCTCGAAATCCAAACTGCTACGAGAGTATCTCTTGCACCACCACCCACACCACCACCACCAAAAAAACAGACAAAATGGGCGAGCCTCTCGTTTTCAAGGGATCCCTTGCCGGCCACGCCGGCTGGGTTACTGCCATCGCTACCTCCAGCGAGAACCCCGACATGATCCTCACCGCTTCGCGTGGTACGTATGGAAAACGGCGGCTTGAAAGTCGCTGGGCGAATTTTTCGAGCGGTGTAGGAGCAACCCGCTGACATCTCCCAGACAAGACCATCATCGTCTGGCAGCTCACCCGCGACGAGTCTTCTTTCGGTTTCCCCAAGAAGATCCTTCACGGCCACAACCACTTCGTCTCTGACGTCGTCATCTCGTCGGACGGCCAGTTCGCCCTCTCGTCCTCGTGGGACAAGACCCTCCGTCTCTGGGACCTGAACACCGGCCTTACCACCCGCAAGTTCGTCGGCCACACCGGTGACGTCCTCTCGTGAGTATTTCTGCTGGAACTGGACAGGCTGCGCGGGCCAAGCTGCAAGCACGCTGCATGGATTCTTGGGCCGCTTTGGTGTACTTGGAGCAAAATTCTGTGCTGCTTCGTTGTCATTGGCTCCTCGCACCTGGCCAGCAGTTTCGTCGAAACCTGCGAGCTTTCAGCTGACCAACAGGGTCTCGTTCTCCGCCGACAACCGTCAGATCGTCTCGGCCTCGCGTGACCGCACCATCAAGCTCTGGAACACCCTCGGCGAGTGCAAGTTCAACATTGTTGACGACGGCCACTCCGAGTGGGTCTCGTGCGTCCGTTTCTCGCCCAACCCCGTCATCCCCGTCATCGTTTCGGCCGGCTGGGACAAGGTCGTCAAGGTGAGTAACCGCAGTGGTTGGGAAATGATGATTTGTATTATATTTGCTACTTCAGAGGGCTTGCCCGATGAGACAACACTATCCACCAAGATCTCTGATCCCCCATTGAACCAGCTTTGTTTTGAAAAGAGCGCAGCTGACAGAAACAGGTCTGGGAGCTCTCCAAGTGCAAGCTCAAGACCAACCACTACGGCCACACCGGCTACATCAACACCCTCGCCGTCTCCCCCGACGGATCCCTCGCCGCTTCCGGTGGCAAGGACGGCATTGTCATGCTCTGGGACCTCAACGAGGGCAAGCACCTCTACTCCCTTGAGGCCGGTGACATCGTCAACTCGCTCGTCTTCTCGCCCAACCGCTACTGGCTCTGTGCCGCCACCGCCTCGTCGATCAAGATCTTCGACCTCGAGTCCAAGTCGATCGTCGACGACCTCAAGCCCGACTTCAACGAGCTCTCCGAGAAGGCCCGCAAGCCCGAGTGCGCCTCGCTCGCCTGGTCCGCCGACGGCCAGACCCTCTTCGGTGGTTACACCGACAACCTCATCCGCGTCTGGGCCGTTACCGTCTAAGGCGTTCATCTGTAGTCATGCAGAGTTTGTGGTGGATAGACGCTTGTTTTGGCAGGGGCAGTTTGGGCACCCCGAGCGACGCACTAGACAGCAGTCGCTATGTATGAACACTCATCATCAGCACGATTTGATCATCAGTAGTCAGAAAAGCGCAGAGAACGGGCTTACGAAGTGACGAGCCAGGTTACACTTTGCTCGTCAGAAAGCTCAGGTCGGCGCGTACGTGATCGTGCCTGTGTCTCTTATGGCTTATCTGCGCCTCTGCTCGTAGCTCTGCACTGCACAATGCGCTTCTGCACTTGTGCGCGAGACAGAGCGTCCGGAGTGCAAAATATGGGTCATGGGAGGAACGTCGCTGACGATAAATTTACTTCCGTCAGTCCAGATATCCGGCGGCTCAGGCGGTACCCAGAAGTGGAGGTCATTGAGATTTTGGCCACCTGAGCTCACGAGACAGCAACCGTGTCAACATCCACCACGGCGACGACGAGAAATAGACATGCCTCACAAGCGTGAGTGTGACAGCTTCCGAGTGTTTCTTGTAGCTGACATGGACAGGAGCGAAGCGGTCTGTGCGTGAGGAGACGCGGAATAAGAAGTGAGTCTGCTCGGTTGGCTCGCGGTCCTCCCTACCCTTCAGCGGCACCTTCACGTTCCCACGGCATCCTGCAGTGGTAGCTGGTGTGGGAACGTTTTGAAGATTTGTTGACAGAGGTATCGAAAACTGGAGGCGAGGAGACAGCAGCTGCCAGGCTTGGTCCTTTAGCTGACAACCAGGGGATACAACCTCGCGCCCTCCTCCGTGAAGGACGACACGCCGAAGGGAGCTCTCCGCATCCTGAACGCGGCCAAGGTTCAAGCAGCTTTCCGACAGAAGGGCCGCGTGAACTCAGAGGACACGGGCGAGTACACTCTGAAGCGAAAGCGGGGGGAGGACAAGAAGGCTGCCAAGTCTGACGAGTCCAAGAACGAGCCTGCGAAGATCCGGACAGAGGCAGAGAAGGATGCAGCGAAGGCCGTCAAGGCTGCCGCTGCCGACGGAGAGGCTGAGGGCAAGAAGAAGAAGGGTGGCAAGCCGGAGATCCCCAAGATCGGCCCGAACGAGACGCTGGGCGAGTACAACCGCCGCGTCGAGGCGCTCATGCGCGGGAGTGTGAACAAAGCGATCAAGTCTGCGGAGGCGCTGAAGGGTCAGCAGATCCAGGCGCTGAAGGCCGAGAAGGCCGCGCGCCGGGCTGCTGCTCAGGCCGGACTGCCGCCACCCAAGCCCGGCACCAGCTTCTCCGCCAACCCTCTCCCCGCCTCCAAGAAAGAGCCGTCACCCTCGCCTGAGCCGGAGGAGCGGAAGTTCGCCGAGGCGCCGCAGCGCCGCCGTCTCAACGACATTGCGCTCGCGCCGCCCCAGCTGCCGAAGATGCGCCAGGCGAAGAAGAAGCCGAGCGAGATCGGATCCAAGATCCCCCTGAACGCGGGACAGAAGCGTATCATGGAGGAGGAGCGCGAGAGGGTCATCCGCATGTACCGCGACATGAAGGCGAAGAAGGAGCAGGAGAAGGCGGCCGAGAAGGAGGAGAAGGAGGCCGAGAAGAGGAAGAAGAAGAAGGCGAGGAAGAGCCAGTAGACGCGGAAGGATTGTTGTAATCATATCACATTAGATGGCATCTCATACCATGTTCAAGGAAGGCGGGCGCGGTCCATTGTCATTCCGCACGTCCACTACCGCAATGAGCACATGTAGAAGCTTTGTGACGCACCGATCCTCGACGCTGCAACGATCGTCCGCCGGCCCAGGCCGTGCAGCATCCAATTCTTCAGAGGTGCCAACCAGTGACACCCGCAGCGCCCAGGAACGGCTCGGTTGCCTATCGCAGCTAAGCGGCGTCACGGCGCCTTTGGGTTGATCCGCAACGTCATGTTCTCCTGTTGTAATCTCGTGTAACACGGCTTCATATGATACGTGATACAAATAATGCTGCTAGCAACCCCGCGACGCGACGACTACTGTACGCCGTATGTTTACTCGAGCTGGTCGAGGTCAGCCTTCTTGTCGGCCTTGTCGTCCTTCTTGTCGGCCTCGTCGAAGTTCTCAACAAGGTCGGGGATCTCGTCGTCGACCTCGCCGTCCTTCTTCTCACCACCGGCCTGCTGGTTGAGCTGGGCCTGGCGGGCGGTCAGCGACTGGTAGGACTCGGCGAGACGGCGGAGGTTAGCCAGCGAGTCAGGACCGAGCTGGTTGAGGATACCGGGGACGAGCTCGGTGAGCTCCTTGTTCTGACCCGGGCCGTAGATGGCGAGGGTGTTCGAGGGAAGGGCGGCCTGGACGGCGACCTTGGGGGCAGCGAAGTGAAGAACGTTGCCGTCCTCCTTGAACATGTTGACCTCCTCAACGCCGGCGATGGGGGTGGTGCCGAGCTTCTTGAGGGCAGCCTGGAGCTTGCGGTCGTCACCCTGGGTAGCGGTCACGGACTTCTTGACCTGCTTACGGCGGGGAGTACCCTTGCCGCCTGTTTGTTGATAGCCGAAGAAAGAAATGATGCACGCAAAGTCGAGAAGCGATCATGGCGGCACGGGCGAGTCAAAGAAAGCACGAATGTCAGTGAACGGCCCTCGCCAACAAAGTCACGCGAACGCACCAATGCGGACCTGAGCCTGGAGCTTGGCGAGCTTCTCCTTGTCCATGATGATTACTGGCGGCTGTAGTGATGAATGCGGGTGATGGTGGTCGAAGGAAGATGGTTCACAGATGACGTGGTGTAATGTCGGACCGGTTCAAGTGAGACGAGCAGGCACACGACGATCGTTCAGAAGACCAAGAACCCAACAACAAATTCCCAGTGCGCGCACGTTCAGTTACGAGTCGTCGAAAAAAGACGCGAGGTCATACGTCCGAGGTCATGACAAGCCCGGCGTCGCGAGATGGAATGCGTTCGAAGGTCACGCGAATAGGGGTTCATTTCGTTGCAAGATCGGTTCGATGAAGCACGGCGTCAGCATTACGTCTCGGAACCGCACCGGAGCCCGGGAAAGTCGCTGCGCGCAGTCGGTGCTGAGTGTCCGCTGTTTCCGCCGAGTCCGAGGTGCCGTATTCGACTTACAGCGGGTCCGTTTTGATGGTAGGGAGAGGAGAGAGAGTGGTGGGTGGCTTGGACTGAGCGACTTGGACTTGGCTGCTGTCGAGTGTGGGCTGGCTGGGCTGGCGCGCTGGCTGCTGGCTCCGGTGCAGTGTCGCGAGCTCATTGGAGATCCCCGTCACCTGTTCACGGCAATATCGCCGACCACGTGGATGTGGCACTAGCGCGTTTGATTTCCCTCTCAACCACCCCCGTCCACACCTGCCCGATCGAGCGCTAACGTCAACAACAACATTATCGCATGCATGACCTTCTCTCATCTCTTCATCCTTCCTCTCTTCTCTTCTTACTCAACTCCACTCCACCACTAGTCTCAAGCAACTCCGCCTCCTGTCACTCTCACTGCTTGCCTCATTCACTTGTCTTCTTGCGCGCCCCCTCCACCCCTGCTCGCCCGTCCACTCGACTTGAATCACCTTCCCTTGACGTCCGGCAACGGGGCCAATCGGTCACCTTCAACAACACGCCACCATGTTTATGCCCCAGTCCCAGCCCCACCACGGCCGCTCGTACGGCGCACCCTCAACCGTCCGCCGCCGTGGTGACAAGGAGAATGCAGGTGCCCTGCCATCCAAGACTCCGAGTCGTAATGCGCTCAAGCAGGTCGCTGGGCCTTCGACCGGACGCATGCTCGGCAAGGCGACAATCGACCGAAATGTACTCGCTCCGAAAAGTGATGCCCCGCCTCCCAACGACGACATCAAGCCGAAGCGGCTGTTCGCAAACGTCCAGCCTCCCCCTTCAACGACGCGACCTGTGAAACCCCGAACCGTCAAAACACCTGCTGACGCTAAAACCCCTGCCCCCTACCGTGATGTTGAGCCTGAGCCGCAACCGACCCCTCTCCCCAGTGCTCAGCGCATGCGCCGCCGCTCCCGAAACTCCTTAAACCGCACCCCCGAGCACCAATGGGACCAGGAGCTGTCGCTGGACTCGATCGCCGAAGTCGAGCTTGAACCGGCAGCCCCGCCGACTGTTGAGTCTGACTACGAGCTCGAGTACGCCCCGTCACCTGTCAAGGAGGTGCCTTACGTTCCGGAGTGGGCCGACAGCATCCCCAACCCCATCGAGACCATGACGAAGCTCGGCAACATGCGCCCCATGCTCTTCACCGCCGCTCCCAGTCCGCCCAAGGCCCTTCGGCCTGTTCCGATGCCGACTTTGGATCTGTGCGACGACGACGAGATTGAGGAGCCGATGCTCCGCAAGGCCAAACCCGCCCCGGCTGTTCTGAAGCCTAAGGCTGCTTTGGCGACGAAGCCCGCAAGCCGCACCCTGGGTATTCGGGGACCGAGTGGCGCAGCTAGGCCCGGCGCTCCGGCTGCTCGGCCCACTGCTCGTGCTCCCGCTGTTACTCGCCCTGCGGTGTCGAAGCCTGCTTCCGGAACAGCCGCAGCGCGTCCTCTGGCCTCCAAGACCGCTACCTCTGTCCGGTCAGCTGCCACGACTAAGCCAGCGCCAACAGTTTCTGGCTCAGCGCCGCTCGGAGCAGCTCGTTCCGTTCCTACCTCTCGTCTAGCTACGACTGCCTCTCGCACTGCTTCGGCTCCGATCAAGACCGGCGTCCGTGGCGTTCTTTCAAAGACGGAGGCACGCCCTACGGCTACGCGTCCCGCGCCTGCCACCACTGTGCGCAAGGCGGCACCCGCGACGCAGGCCGCGAAGCTCTCCACTCGCCCTGGCGTGAAGCCCGGCACCACCACTCGTCCAGCTCTTGTCTCGAAGACGTTGGGACGCATCACCGCCTCTGCGCCCACTCAGAAGTCTGTCCCTGTTGCCACTCAGAAGCCCACGGTTGACACCACTCCCTCGTCGCCCATTCCCGAATTTGCCGACATGGAGATGAACTTTGGCGTCCTCGACCTCGACTTTGACGAGTTGGAGCCAAAAGTTCAGACGCCGCAAGCGGCTGACCTTTGCTCTGACCTCTTGGATCTCCCTCTTCCTGCAGCAGAGCCCGAGCAGTTTACCAAACTGGAGGAGGCCACGCCTGCTCCGGTCGACCAGTCCCAGCTGGGGGAGCAGTTCTCTGCTGAGGCTGCCGAGCCGGCTTTCGCTGAGCCTGCCGATGCTCAGTCGATTCAGCAGGCGGCCACCGTTGAGGCTATCAAGCCTGCTCTCGCTAAGTCTGCCGATGCTCCATTGATTCAGCAGGAGGCCCCCGTTGAGACTGTCGAGCATGCTCTCGTAGAGCCTACCGTCCCTCAGTCCATCCAGCAGGAGGGTCCCCTCGAGACTGCTGAGCCCGTGCCCGATGAGCCCACTGCCACCGAGTTGAGCGGGCAGCCTGCCTCCGTGGAGGTTGCCGAGCAGCTCCCTGTCGACGAGCCTGTCGCCCAGCCCAACGAGCAGTCGACCTCCGTGGAGCTCGTGGAGCGCGTCGCTGAACCCGTCGGTGTCGACGAAGCGATCAGCGAGGACGACTTCGAGGTCGTCGACCCCGCTCTCGCTCCCACCATCGCCCCTGCCGTTCCCTCCTCGAACCTCGCCTTCGACACCATCCCCGAGGAGATGGATCAGGAGCTCGACCTCGACATGGACGCGCTCGACATCAGCGAGGACATGAGCATCGAGTCCGTCTAGTAGTCACATGCCATAGCCCACCAACCATCATCATCAGCGCCCCCCCCCCCCCGACACATCATCATCCAGCGTCACCATCTCACTGTTGTAATGTCTCTCTTGTAAAGGATACTCCATGTTCACTGTCTGCACTCTGTCTCTTCTCCTTCTCATGATGATGAAGCTGTGTCTCACCCGTCTCTGTCTCAGCAACCAATAGACATTTTGTAACTAAATATGCATTGGATCCCATGCTGAACGATACCTTGCTAGATCGGTCTGCTCCTGCTTGGCTGCTTGCTGCTTGCTATTGATGGCTAATTAGAAGATGGGGGCGCTAGACGGGCCACTGGGCTGCGTCTGCTTGTAGATGCTGGGCTTGGGCTTGGGCTCGGCCTTGTCGGCGCCCTCCTTGGGCTGGCGGGGCTTGCCCTGGCCGCCGTTGCCGCCGTTCTCCTTCGCTCCGCCCTGGCGGCCATTGGAGCCGGCAGGACGCCCGCCCCGTCCCCTGTTGCCGGCGGCAGGCTTGGCCTGGCGCGTCTTCGGCTTCTGGACCTGGAACCCGTCCTCGTCCGGTCCACTGGCAGCGGCCTCCTTCTCCTTCTTGGGCTGCCTCGGGCGGTTCTGGCGCGGCTTGCCCTCCTTGCCGTCTCCCTTGTCGCCGTTCTCCTTCCTCTGGCGCTGTCCCTGCTTCTGCTGGCCCTCGCCCTTCTGCTGTGCCTGCTCGCTGCCAGAAGCAGCGGCAGAGCCGTTCTCCTTCTTGGCGCCGTGCGGCTTGCGCTTCCTAGGCGCGCGCTTGCGCTCGCCGGTGCTGCTGGCCGGCGTGTCGGCGCCTCCCTCGAGACGCACGGCCTCGAGCGCGTCGGCGGTCGCGTCGATCTCTGGCGTCGCCGCGGAGGAGAACGCCTCCTGCATCTTGGCCGCGGCCTCCTCGTCGTTCTCGGCGTCGTTAGCTGTCCAGTCGAAGCCGGTCTGTTCGTTCACCTGGAAGTTAGCTTGTGCGGAGTACTGGAAGCTCGCGGCAACAGGGAGGATGCGGGTAAGTGAGAGGAGGCAGTGACTCACGGGAACGCTGCCGGGGACAGAAACCGGCTCGACGACGACAAAGTCGGTCTCGACGTTGTCGGGGATCGCGAGCTCGTCCTCCTGCAGGAAGTTGAGCGTCGTGCGGCCCATTGCGGGCGGGGCCTCGAGCGTCACCTGCACTGCGGGGTCTTCGATGGGCTCCATCGGCGTCTCGGGCACCTCGACCTCGGGCTGGGCGAGCAGAACCAGGAGCTCGTGCACGCGCGCGTCTGCTGTCAGCTCACCCGTCAAGCACTAACCAGCTTATGACGACTCACCCTCCTCGTCCTCCTCGTTCGGGCCGGTAGCAAGACCGCCAAGGACGGCCTGGGCCGCCTCTCCGCCCTCCATGATATCGTCGTACATGCGCGCAACCCTCAGGATGTCCGTGGCAAGCACGGCGTCAGCCATACGGGGCGGGAGGTCGAGGGGCGCGAAGGTGAGTTCCTGCTCTGCAACCGTGGCGGGGCGCAGCAGGGAGTGGAGGGAGAGGAATCCGCCAAGGCGGCCAGCTAGCGCAAGTTGGGCCTCGGCGACACGCTCGGCGACGCGCGACTCGAAGTCCCGCTCGGCCGCCTCGCGCAGCTCCCGGTGCTTCGCGGCCGCGATCAGCTCGGCCTCCTCGACCTGCCGCATCAGGTCCTCGAGCTCGCGGATCGAGCCCTCCAGCACGGGCAGGTTCTGGACCGCGCTCAGCTGGTCAGCGTTCAAAGCGGAGGTTTCCTGGGCCGCGTAGCCGCGGACTCGTTGCTGCGTGCGTTAGCTCGTCTGACAGACACTTGGAAGCTAGAGTTCGCCTGAACGAAGGAAAGGCGGAATTCGACACTCACAACCTTCTTGTTCAGAGGCCGCAGACGCTTGGCGATGAGCTCCTCGACGGGCCCGCGCTCGGGCCGCTCCGTGTTGACGGGGGCGCGCTCCTTGTCCATTGTTGCTGTGTTGTGTCTCGATGAGGTCAGGGGTCAGACGAGCTCTTGCCGTCTTCACACTCGCTCGGCGCCGAGTTAAGCTGGCCACAGCCGCAAGGACGTCACTGTCTGGGGCTCCGGGCTATAACGCCGCGGAGTGCGCCACGTGACCGGGTCGTGTGGCGATGGTCGGTCGTCTGGTCAGTAGGGGACGACTGACGAGCGGTGATGCATGGTGATGCGACCCGGACTGATAAGAACGAAAGCAGGTGCGGTGGTAACGTGGAGACGAGTGAAGAGAGCCGCAGTGCGCGGTCGTATGGACTGCACTGGCTTCTCGTCTGCCGCTACAAACTGTTGGCCGTTCCGACGGACAGAGGAGGGCGAGCAGTAGTGTAGGTGTATGTCCCTGTCTTGTTCATGTGTAGCCTGTGGTTCGATGTTGGCCGATAGTGCTGCTGTCGCCGATGGAAGATTGGTTGTTTACATCGCCAGAACTGGTATGGAGAGGTTTCCCGATCCCACTCACACGAGAACCAACAGGTGAAGTCAAGTAATCTTGGAAGTCGGCCTGTCTTGTGCCTCAGGCGACGCGACTGGCCTATCCGCGTACAAAGCACACATGTGCAAAGCATAGTCATTCCGCTGTCTCCGCCTTCCGCGGCCGAGCGATCGCCGTCACGGCATACAGTGGCAGATGCCGAGCCTGCGACCGTCCTGTAAGCATCCCCAAGCCTCCGAGCTTGGTCGGCAAATGCCACTAATCCCCAATCCTAATCACCACATCCATATCGCTGCATCTCATTACAAGCTCAATTAGGACAAGGTAATCCGAGGCATGCGGCGATGACCGCCCCAGAGTGGAGAAGGCCAGGTCGGAATTCGGTCCAGACAGGTCGGTCATATCCGGGCAGCGCGGGCTGCCTGGTTGCCGGGCCCGTTATATGGGTTCGACGCTACTTCCTTTCCCCCGCACTACTCTCTACCCTACGAGCTACGAACAGACACAATGGGCAAGGCTGAGATTCTGCGCGACTGCCCCGACGACGTCGTTATCGGTGAGTCCGCCACTACCCTGCAGTCTCGGACTTTCGTCCAGCTGCTGGGGGCGGGGGTGTGGGCGACGTACCGGCCTGCTCCACTGAAGCGTAGAAGGCGTGCTAACGCGCAGTTGCGGCGAAGCGCACCCCGATGACGAAGGCGAAGAAGGGCGGCCTCGCTAAGGCGCGCTACGAGGACATGCTCTCCCAGGTCCTCGCGGCGACCATGAAGGCCGGCAAGGTGGACCCGAACCTGATCGAGGACGTTTGTGTCGGCACGGTGCGCACTCCTCGCGGCGGCGCCTCGATCAGCCGTATGGCGTGTCTCGCCGCTGGCATTCCTTACACCTCCTCTGTGTCCACCTGCAACCGTCAATGCTCCTCCTCGCTGCAGGCAATCTGGACGATCTCGAACGAGATCAGGCAGGGCGACATCGACGTCGGCATCGCCGCCGGGTGCGAGAGCATGACGCACCACTACGTCCCGAAGCCTTTGGACCACCCGCATTCCGAGGTCGTCGCCAAGCACCAGCTGGCCAGTGACTGTCTGATCCCGATGGGCCTGACGAACGAGAACGTGGCCGAGGAGAACCACCTCAGCCGCAAGGAGCTGGACGAGTTCGCGGCCAAGAGCTACCAGAAGGCCGAGAAGGCGCAGAAGGCGGGCAAGTTCGAGCACGAGATTATCCCCGTCTCGATCGAGGGCGTCACCGTCTCGACCGACGACGGGATCCGGTACGGCACGACCGCTGAGAGCCTCTCGGGCCTGAAGCCCAGTTTCAAGGAGAACGGAACCACTCACGCCGGCAACGCGTCGCAGATCACCGACGGCGCCGCCGCCGTCATTCTCGCGCGCAGGTCGGCGGCCGAGAAGCTCGGCCTCCCCATCATCGGCAAGGTCGTCAAGGTCCTGAGCGCCGGCGTGCCGCCACGCATCATGGGTGTCGGACCTGCTGTCGCGGTCCCGAAGCTGCTCCAGAAGACCGGACTCACGCCCGACGACATCGACGTGTTCGAGATCAACGAGGCGTTTGCGGGTCAGGCGCTGCACTGCGCCAAGGAGATCGGGCTCGACATGGACCGCCTCAACCCCAACGGAGGCGCTATTGCCCTCGGACACCCGCTGGGCGCCACTGGTGCTAGGCAGGTCGCGACTGGCGCGGCTGAGCTGCAGAAGCGCGGCGGAGGTCTCCTCGTTACGTCCATGTGTGCCGGAACTGGGTTCGGTGTTGCTGGTCTCTTTGAGATCAAGGGCGGAAACTCGAAGCTCTAGGCGAACGGTCGACGAGCGGAGCGAGAAGTCTTCAGCAGGAACAAGAGAAGTAGATTGTGTTGTAGCTCGCTATGAAAAGTGCATCTGTGCATACACCAAGCGCTGCGCTCGCTGACAGAGCTTGGGCGCACTCTGTCGTGGTTGCATGGCTGGAGAAACGGCGGTCCACGGAATCGACACTCACGTTTCCCGATAAGATCAGGAGATTGCCGTCTCCACGATGGTTGGTCGACTCAACTCGGTCTCGTCTCGGCTCTCAGAACCCGCACACCAGAACGCCAGGCCGCACTGGCATCTCCGCACACCCGACTCCCGCAGATATGGGCAGATATCGCTCGACCGCAATCGCAGCCGCAGTCGTAGGCCGCAGCGTGGCGTTCGTGCCCGCCCCATCAACAAGACGCCGCACATGACGCGCAACCGCCAAGGAACCCGGACCTTGCCATCTTGTGCCGGCCCATCTCATCGCAAGCCACAGCCGGACCATCGACAGTCTGTTCCGCGCTCGGCGTTGTGCCTCGGACTACGTTGTCTATGA
Organism: Trichosporon faecale; assembly: GCA_039545375.1. Classification (NCBI taxonomy): domain Eukaryota; kingdom Fungi; phylum Basidiomycota; class Tremellomycetes; order Trichosporonales; family Trichosporonaceae; genus Trichosporon; species Trichosporon faecale. Next base: position 2,034,395 of record BCLU01000004.1, on the reverse strand, counting down.
CCCAAATCCATATCGTTTCTAACTAACATACACTACCCTCTTGCGAGGTCTATGCGAGTTTGTTTTATGCTCCGGAGCTGCTAGCAGCTGAGGAGCGAGGGTTGAAAGTCGTGAAGCAATGGTGTGAGAGCGTAATCCGTCAGCGAGCAGTTGGTTGTTGCTCGCCTGGGCTGGCTCACACCCCGCCGGCTCACAACTCGCTGCGCTCGCTGAACGCTGACGCCTCGCTGCGCTCGGCGTCCGCTTAGAGCTTCGCGTCGTTGGCAACGACCGCCCAGGGGTGCTCGATCTCGCCCTGCTGGATGGCGGACATGCGGTCCAGGACGGCCTTGGCGATATCGCCCATGCCCTGTCCGGGGGGGCCGCAGGGGATCTCGATGTCGCGTCCCTCGTAGCCGATCTTGTCGACGGCGCTCACCACTGCGGCAGTGCCGGTACCGAACACCTCGACGAGGGTTCCGTTCTTCTCCGCGTCGACCAGGTCCTTCATGACGAGCTTGCGCTCGGACACCTCCAGCTTCTCGGGCAGGCCGGGGATGCGCGTCTTGCCGCTGGCGTGTTCGCGCGCGAGCGCGAGCGTCGAGTCACGCGTCACACCAGGCAGGACGATGTCCTTCAGCGGAGGGGTGACGAGCTCAACGGTGCCGTCCGGCTTGCGGAAGGCGACGAACAGGTTCATCGTGCCGACCTCGGTGAGCTCGTGCTCGGGACCAAGCAGCCAGAGGTTCTGGCTGTAGCCGCGCTTGGCTGCCTCGGTCTGCGGCACAATGCCGGGGGCATAGTTGGCGCCGAGCTTGTAGCCGCCCGTTCCGCCGGGGGCGGCGCGGACGAACTCCGTCGTCGCGTACAGCTGCACGGGCTTGAAGCCCGAGGCGTAGTAGGGGCCGACGGGGGAGCAGATGACGAAGAGGAGGGCGTCAGACGAGGGACCGACGCCGAGCGCCTCCTGCGTGCCGATCATGGTCGGGCGGAGGTAGAGCGAGTAGCCCTTCTCGGAGGGGATCCACTTCTCGTCGAGCATGACGAGCTTCTTGATGAGCTCGGTGAGCTCCTCGCCGTCGAACGTCGGCAGGGCGATGCGCGCCGCAGACTTGTTCATGCGAGCCATGTTCATGTCCGGGCGGAACATGCGTACCGTCCCGTCCTCGGACTTGTAGGCCTTGAGGCCCTCGAAGAGCGAGAAGGCGTAGTGGAACACGGTCGACGAGGGGTCGAGCGAAAGCGGCTGGTACGGCTTGATCTCGGGCTTGCCCCAACCCTTCTCGCTGTTCCACGGGATCGTGAGCATGTGGTCCGTGAACGTGTGGCCGAAGACGAGCTGCGACGCGGGCGGCATCTCCTTCGGCTTCGTCGTGCGCTCAATCGTGGCGATCGAAGAGTCGATGTCGGGCTTGCGCACGCTCTCGCCGGTGAAGGCGTCGGTCGTCTTGAAGCGGAGAGCCGAGGGCGCAGCGAGACGAGCCGGGCGGGGGAGGGCGGCACGCGACACACGGGTCGAGGCGCGCAGGGCGCGCGAGACAGAGTTCGACAGCATGCTTGCTGGAATTAGGAGAGAGAGTGGGGAGGGAAAGGTGTTTGGAGAGAAGAGAGGGAGGAGAGATAGCAATAAATCACTCGCTGGGTGGAAAAGACAGTCGAGTCGGTCTCAACTCACCCACCGCCGACTGGCCCGCGTTCGCACAGCGCACAGGCTATCAGCGGCTTTGGCCTGGTGGGCTCGAGTTCCGTGCCTACAGTGGCTAGATCCTCGCTCCCCAGCCAGACCTACCCTCCACCCAATGCCATTCCCGGCCGGGGCTTCTCCTCCGCGCCATGGCCCGGCCGAGATCACGTGATCACCTTCACTCTCACAGAACGCACGGACGAGTGCGAGATTCCGGCCACGGCGCCTCGGCCTGATGCAATCGGTCACTGGGATCGTCATGGCACAGTCACCCCCACGTCATACCCCACATTGATAGACATTGATAGAGAAGTCGTGCTGCACGATATCCATTTCACCAACAGATACACGGGCGTCTGGCCGCCCAAACCTTGTGGTGGTACTACAAAGGGGAAGACGACACTTTCCGTGAATGTGATAATTGTTGTTGCGATTAAAGGAGGAGAAAAGAAGAAAACTAAAGGAAGAGAAGAAGATGCAAAGTTGGGTTGGTGCTGCCTCGAGTTCGCACCCGAGACAGCAGAATAATGCGTTTATGCTTTGGTTGGGTTGCAATCTTGCGGGTTGGTGCGGTTGCGGGTGGATTGTAAAGAGTCTCATCGTCGTCGTCGTTTCCTCCTCCTGAATTATACTTTGGCGTTTTCTGTTACTTCTCGTCCGACGGAGGGCAGGCGCTTATCGGTTTCGTGTGATACTAAACACTACTCCATGTCAACGTCCGATTGTCGGCGTGTCCGCTGGCCGTCCATGCTGTCCTCGTCCGAGTACTCGTCGTCGTCCTCGACCGCCTCCTCGTTGTCCTCCTCCTCGACGTCGCCCATGCCCTGGTCCGCGAGGAACGACGCAGGCACGAGCGACTCACCCGTGTACGTGAAGCCTCGGAAGTTCTCCTGCACCGACGACGTGAGCGGCGACCCGTTGATGTTCTGCGCCGGTGGCCGCTGCGACTTGTTGATCGCCATGCCAGCCTGGCCCATGTACGACGGGTTCGACAGGCTGCCGCCGGGGCCAACGTACTGATGGCGGCCGGGCTCGGGACCAGCGTAGTGGTCGTCGTCGTAGATGTCGACGCCCGCCTCGGCCAGCGTCGAGTTGGTGAACTCGGGGTCGAAGTTGGCGACACTCTCGTCCGAGTCGACGATGGGCTTGAACGGCGGCGTGATCTGCTTCTTGTACAGGGCGTCCCAGTCGATCGACTTGAAGAACGGGTGCTCTTTGAGCTCGGCGGCGCCGCGCTTGGCACCGAGACGGTTCTGCGGGTTGCGGTTCAGCAGGCCCTTGACGAACTGCTTGCCGTCGTCGCCGATGACGTGCTTCGGGAAGCGGATCTTGCCGTAGCAGATGAGGCGGTACATCTCCTGCGTCTGCTCGGCGTAGAACGGCGACCAGCCGCAGCACATCTCGAACAGCAGGACACCGAGCGACCAGAAGTCGACGTGCTTGCCGTATCCCTTCTCGTCGAGCAGCACCTCGGGCGCAAGGTACTCGGTCGTTCCGCAGAACGTGTTCGTGAGCTGGTCATTCGTGAGGTCGGGCTTGGACAGACCAAAGTCGCAGAGGGCTATGTGTCCCGTGGCGTCGAGGAGGATGTTCTCAGGCTTGAGATCCCGGTACACGATGTTGTACTTGTGCAGGTGCTCGAGGGCGAGCACAAGCTCGGCGATGTAGAAACGGGCGCGGTCCTCGGAGAAGCGGCCTTCCTTCTGCAGGTGCCAGAAGAGCTCGCCGCCGCACTTGTAGTCGGTGACAAAGTACAGTTCCTTCTCAGTCTGGAACGAGAACTTGAGGCCAACGAGGAACGGGCACTCGAGCGAGCGCTGCAGAATCTTGCGCTCTCCGATCGTGTGGGCGACCTCCTTCTTCGCGACGATCTCCTTCTTGGACAGGACCTTCATGGCGTAGATACGCTTCGTGTCCTTCTTGCGGACCTGGAACACACGACCGAACGTTCCGCGCCCGATAAGCTTGAGGAAGTCAAAGTCGGACGGCTTCAGGTGCACCTTGTTGCGGGTCGCGTGGAAGGTCGTCTGGATCCAAATCTCGCCCGTAACCTGCTCCGTCTCGCGAGTACCAAGCTTGTACCACTGGTCCGTTGTGAAGCCGTCCCTGAGCGTGGGCTTGATCGTGAGCATGCCGAGGAAGCCCTCGCCCGCCTTATTCCTGTCGTAGATGGACACAGACAGTTGGGACGTGTGCTGGGTCAGGTCGCTGTTGGGTGGTTAGTCACTGGCAAATAGGCGAGGTACTCACAAGGTCACCTCCTCCTTCCAGATGGGATCGCCTGGGCCAGGCTTGCCGAACCACGAAGACTGCTGCTGGTCTCCAGGCTGGGGTGTCCGGTTGCCGTCGTTGCTCTTCTTGCGGCCGATGGCGTCCGAGAACGCTCGCGTGATGGATCCAAGTCCGCCCGACGGGGCGCGGTTGACGGGCTGAGGCTGCGACTGCGTGAAGGGGACGTGCGAGGGGTTGGAGACAGGGTGCGGGGAGCGGGAGACGAACTCGTTCTGCTCGAACTGCATGACAACATAGGGCTGGGGGTCCTCTCCGTCGGCGTGCTTCTGGACGGCGAGACCACGGGCCTGAATCAGCTTGACGTTGAGCGTTCCGCGGATGCTCTGCGAGGGGGTCCCGGGCTGATCGGCGGACGTGGGAGTCGTGGCCCCGTCCATCGAGCGGGACACGCCGCTTCCAGTGTTGATAGCCTTGAGCATCTTGGGGGGCTCGTGGAGGCCGAAGCCGAGTCCGCCGACGCCGCCCATTGTGTCTCCAATCGTGACGCCGGTCGTGGCCGGGGCAGCGCCTGGCGTGCCAATGGGCCCGAAGCCGACGGTCGTGGGGGTCCGCCCTCCGTTCGCGGGCGAGTTGGGAGCGTTCAACGAAAGCGCGGACGTGGCCTTGGACAGCGTGGGTGCGTTGGAGCCCTGGTGCGCGGACATGGTGTCGAACGGGTTGGCGGTTTGCGAAGCCCTCGGTGTCGCTTGGTCAGCAGGGCCGCCGAGGAAGGATGCAGAGGGCGCGAGGGAATCAGAGTCTGCCGACGAGTCCTTGGACGGCTGGGCCTGCTGAGCCTGTGCCGAAGATGGCCAAAGCTGGTGCTGATCAGTCAGTCGCTATGTCCAGAATGCTTTATGACGCGGGTGGCGCGCGACAGTCGTCCGCGATGTTCGCAAAGGTTATCGCTCAGCTATCAACGTACCTTGACGCCCTTGAGCATTCTGTCCTAGTAGCGAGGGAAAGCTAGCTGATAAAGGTGGGGTTGAGGTGGTTACTACTCGCTACAGGAGTGACTGGCTGACGGCTGACGAATACAAAAGTGTTCCAACCGAGCCCGACAAAAACCAAGAGCGAATGAAGTAATGGAAAACGCCGAGCTGAGACTGTTGTGCTGGCGGACTAGACTGCTCCCGTATGTGACAGCAGTGGACGCGTGCGGGTGATCTGAGTCGTGGTTCTGGCGGTTCTGGGCTCCAGCCGGCCTCGCTGCTCTCCTGGGGCGGTGTGGAGATGAGGGAGTTTGGGCGGGGGAGGACGGGAACGGATCGAAGGCGGCAGCGGTATCGATGACGACTTGGCTGGGGACCCCGGTGAGGAGTTGTCGTGCGGTGTCGTCGACGGCGACAGCGGTGCGCGTATGCAAATGACAGGTAAAAAGTTGTGGGGGGAGGGTGAGGTGGTCGTGTTGGTGGTGGATGGAACAAAGATTGAAGGGGTCAGGCGGTGGCGAGGAGGGGAACAGATAGGTAGTGCGGGGGTGCGGGGTGGATAGGAGGTTGAAGGTGGGAGGGAGAAGACAAGAAGCGAGTGGTTTGTGGGGAGTAGTGCACAAGAGGTGTTGAGGAGAGTGAGTAGTGTGAGGGTGAGGATGGTAGAATGGGGTGCGGGTGCGGGGTCGGGGTGTCGGGGTCGAGGAAGGACGTGGTGGTGAGGGGAGCGTGTGCGGGCTGGAGTGAGGGACCTGCTGACCGCTGAGTAGTGCTGGCTGGCGGACGGACGCTGGCTGCTGGCTGGCTGCTGGCTGGCTGCTGGCTGGCTGCTGGCTGGCTGGTGAGGGCACCCTGGCTGGTCGAATAGAGCGAGCGCTGGAGTGTGACGGTGATGGTAGGGTGAGGGCACAGAGGACGCAGGGTCGACTCGAATCGATGGCGGGGACAAGGTCATGCGGAGGCACACCACCTGAGCATCCCTCCTATGACTCAGGGGCCCATCATGATGCTTCAGGGGTCATCTGCAGCCGTGCCGCTGCCTGCTAGCCTGCTGCATGCTGCTCTCTAGCACACTCCCCGCTCCTCCAGCACTCTCCTTCTCTTTCACTCTTCTGCGCCTCCTTCTCACAACATCACCATACATGCATGCATGCATTCAAATCATTCAAATTTGCATGACAAGACGCCATGTGTCGGCCGAGTCCGCCCCGTCGGCCAGCGGCCCAAGGCCAAGCCACAACAGTGGGCGGCAGTGGGCTGGGCTGAAAGGATGACGATCTGATCTCGTGCCAGAGATGCCATGCCGTGCTTGCCGTCCCGGTGAATCTGTTCCTGCATCCTGCACATGTTCTACCGTCTCTCGTCGTACTCGTCGTACTCTTGAGCTTTCGCGTGCGGCCAAGTTTGTTCCCAATTATACTCCGTATCCTCCGTCCCAATTGCAGAATGCAACTAATGCAGCTAGCAGAGCCCAGGCGCAGTCCAAACGAGGTATAAGGCTGCATCACATGCCCACTCGACGTCAGAGGCGTGACTAGTCCCAGCGCGGCCCAGCGCGGCTCAGCGCGTGCCAGCGTTCGGACCGGCGTGCCGAATGGCAGGTTTGCGCTTCTGCCGCTTCTGTGTTCCTTGGGCCTTGCTCGCGCCTCGAGGTACAAAAGCCGTACAGAACAAGGTGGCTGTGCGGATTACGTGACTACTTCGCTGGATCGTTGGGTCTGATGCGTGCACATGTGCACGGCGTGCTGATCGCCGTCGAGAGCGCTGAGCTCAGCGAACTGGAGAGATGTGCCTGAGCACTTCATCGGGCACGGCAGCAGACCGCAAGGCAAAGACCGGTAAGCGTATCATGCTTGCGTGTCCGCAGTCCTGCTTGCACCGCTACTCGCTCTGGCTGGCAACATCTCATGCACAAGCGAGAGCGGATGAGAGGGTCGACATCGGGCAGTGGATCAAGTGGAGGTGGGCTGTTGCACCGAAGCGACTCAGCCTGAGTCTTGCAGAGAGGGGAGCACGGGTGACCACCCTCTGCCCTTACAGGCCCGTTTCCAGCAAACCCGAACGGATACTTTGCAGGGCTCTCGGAAGGTCAGTCACATGCTGCCACAGGGCGGAGGAAGGGTCCTGCCGCCTGTCCTTTCTCTCTGCCTTATCCGAGCACGCGTTGCAGATGACAGAGCGCAGTGGGAAGTCATGACGAAGAGGCAGTGCAGCGTTTCACCTTGCTTCCTGCATTTGGCACCCCCTGCTCCACTGTGGAGGTGCTGCGAGGAGGCTGCGAGACCATTGGTTCCGAAGCGACGAGAGACAGTTCTTCACAAAAGCTTCATGCTTCACGTGAAAACTCTACGCGCGCATGAGCATGAGCGTTGGACGTGTAGGCGGAGAAACTGTGCAGAAGAAGAAGAACAGAGTGGGCTCTTCGCTCCTCGCTGCATTCATGCGGACGATCATCACGAAGTAGGACGCCATGGCGCTCTCATTCGCCGCGTTTTGGGAAGGGAGAAGGGACCGATCACTCTCGATCGCTTCCCCTCTTCTTCACGGTCCGTTTGCAGTATTGCTGTGGCAGCCCTCGTCGTGCGCTGTGCACTCAGTCTCTGCACATGAGGGTGGAGTGTAGAGGAGGACGGGTGAGCAGGTGTGAGCAAGTGCCCGCGATGCCGGGATCCTGGCATGCGTGCTCGGATGCAGACTCGTTGAGGCAGGGTGAGTTGGTGCCTCCTCACAGAGCTGATCGAGCTGAAGCGACGCCCTGGACGCCTCAGCTCCCGTTACGTACACTCCGCACACATCGGCATGAGCCATTTGCTCTTCCCCTTGCTTATACCTCCCCTCCTCTCTGCTGCGCCCTATGTATAGCCTATGCATATCCGCAGCGACGGTGGACGGCTCGTAACGATCATTTATGGCTGACCGTACACCTCCTCTTTATGCACTACAAAATACTGAGCACCTCGTGCGGTTCATATGGGAGAGGAAGGGAATGAGGAGAACAACGAGAGAGGCGAGACAGACTACGCCTTGCGTCGTCTGCACGCTTCGATCGCAACACGTGGTCTCTCAATGTCGGCGCACGGACCGTAGATCCAAGTTCTGGACTCTGGTCGACGTTGCTCCGACAAGCCGCCGAGGCGCCGAGGCTCGGCACAACGTTGGCCTCTTTACTCTCGAACACTCGGAGACGACGTTGACTCGGGGTGACAAGGAGCCTTCGTATCCCTGTCGATCCAGGCGTCTGGGGCATCAGGTCGCCTCGTGGAATGCGGGCGTGTCAGTGGGAGCACGTGACTTGCCCTCTTGTGGCGAAGAGGAAATGAAGAGGTATCACGGCACAGGCAATTCATTGCATGATCATGGAGGACCGCCTGACCTCGGCGGGCGGAGTCGAGGCGGACCCGACGCCTGAGACTTGGTCTTGACGTACGGCATAGGAATGGATACATGGGCATGTGACTGTGCAGAAGTCGGGTATTTCTCACTAAACAGGGGCGCACCAGCTCGCTCACGCGAGCATCCTCTCGACATCCTTGGAGAGCACCTCGCGCAGGTGCCGCTTCAGCTTTCCGACGTCGATGCCGCTCTCCTCACTGATAGACTTCCAGTCCAGCTTCTCGGTGCCCTTCACGACAGTCCGCCAGATCGACCGGCGCTGGAAGGGCGAGAGCGTGTGCTTGCCCTTTGCCCGGGATTCCTTGACGCTGACGCCGTCGATCATGCCTGGATGTCAGCTTCCATCACGAGGGATCCACAGCTAGGGGTAAAGTCGGGTTAGACTCACGCAGAATGTCGCCCGAAAGCACCTCGCGCCAGTGCCGCTTCGCCTTGTCTGCGCCGACCCCCTCAATGGCGAACTCGAGCTTGCCCGTGAACTCGGGCTTCTTCATCGCGTTGATGATCGCCGCGCGGACCGGGGCGGCGACGCGCTGCGCTGGCGCCAGCTTGCGCGGGGTGCCGTCGCTCTTGGCAGAGGAACTCTTCGCCTGCGCGTGAGCTATCTATGATCAACCTGTAAGCTCACCCGACCACGCTTTGACTTCTTCGACTTCGGTTGCTCCCCGTCGCTGGTTGCGTACTCAGACTCCGACGCAAACTTCATAGCCTGTATATCAGCTCCGGGGAAGAGTGGGCAAGCTCACGCGACCGCGCTTCTTGGAGCTCGCGGGTGTGCTGGCTGGCTTGGCCTGCACGTCAGCTTGATGAAACGATACTACCTAGCATCTTACAGTACTGCGCCTTTGCTTCTTTGACATTGCCTTGCTCTCAGGCGATGGCGAGCCTTCCACACTCTGCGTGTAAGCTTAGCGTAGCTACTCAGCTTCTGCGACCAAACGCACTTCGGTCTCGCCCAGAATCTCCGAGACGACGTCCGTTGTGGACTGAGACTCGTCCTGTCGGTTAGCTCTGTGGCAATGATCTTCCAGCTCACGACGAGAGACACTCGTCTTCGGCTTGCCGTTGCAATGCGGGAAGAACCAGGATTCTGCTTGTCAGCTACGCACAGTCAGATAGCTTACCGAGCCGCCTTGGGGCCATTCTTCGCCGTCGCCGCGGGACGTCTTGGCGGTTGGGATCCTGACTAGCGCCCTCAATCGCTCGCTCTCTAAGTTAGGTAGACCGAGCAAGAAGACAACTCACCACCTTGCCCTTAGCGCCATCGTCATCCGCAACAGACGGTGCGTAGTCTGATCCTATGTCTTCAATCTGTTCCTCCTCCTCCTCAGATGACTCGTCCTGGGACTCAGCCTCCTCTTCACCCTCGGCGGGCTTCTCAGCCTCCTCGACGTTAGCATCAGGTGTAGATGGGTCGGGGTCAGCTTCGGGACTGCGAACGGCCTTCCGGGGCCAATTCACGCCCATGGGCCGGGGGAAGCGGGGCTGAGAGGGAGGTGGAGGGGGTGGAGCTAGCTCTGGTTCAGAGTCTGCCTCGGAGGACGACCCGCCGTCGAAGAGGTTCTCCAGACGCGGAGAAGGTGTGCTGGCCGCGCTCTGGCTGTCAGCTTGCCGATTCATGAACTAGCTGCGCATACTATGCCTGAGACTTCTGGTCCCTGTCGATCAGCTGAAGCTTTCAGGTGGGGAGCTGAGCGATTCGCGGCAGATGGAGATGGCGTAGCAACCTGTTGATTAGCCACGGCAGAGGTGACTGGAGTTTGGCTTATTCACCTCTGTGAGATTTAAAGCAGCTTCCTGCCTCATCAGCTACTGGACGCGCACCAGCTGCGCCAACCTCACCTTGGTCTCACGACGCGCCTCGGATTCGTTCCGCTTGCGCTCCGCCTGGGCTTAGCTTCTACTATTCGCTCTCAGTTATCTTCTCACCTTCGCTCGCTTCGCGGGGGGCGTTGGCGTCAGCGGTTCCTGCTAGTCAGCTCATGCCTTGATCAAAGCTCGAACGACCCACACTTGCCTCAGACACGGAGCCGCTCTCCGCCTAGAGGTCAGCTTCGTTGATAGCTCCAGCAATTAGACGTACGCTGTGCCCGTCGAGGTTCTGCAGTTTCTATCGTCAGCTCCGAGAAGCGGCACTCAGCTTGGAGACCCCGCAACCTACAGTCGTCTGGCGTCAGCTACGAGAGGAATAACCGAGCTAGAAACGTACCGTCTTTCTGCCGGTTGGCGTCTGAGGTCAGTTGGAGTTCCCTGCTGGGCAACTGAGCACGACACACGGTGGCCTGCTGTTAGCTACGAGCGTCATAACGGAGCTCACTGCCGTCCCAGCCTGTTGTCAGCTCTCGACACACCCCGCAGCTGATAACTCACGCGTTTCGACAGTCTGACTCGCTCCGCCTGAGGTCAGTTGTTCGATCACAGAGTTGGTGCAACCGACCGTCGTCTGCTGTCAGCTTTGAATGGCACAATGGAGCTGGCAACTCACAGCAGCCTTGGGCTGTCGTCAGCTTGCGTCCATCTCTGGGCAGCTGGGATACTCACGCTCACCTTGCTTCGAGTCTGCCGTCAGCTGGCAAGCGCAATGTGAGCCTGAGACCCACCTTCACCTGTCGTCAGCTGAAAACTTGCCAACAAAGCTGGTGGCACTCACCTTCCTCCCAGTAGTCTGTTGTCAGCTCACGCGCACCTATTAGCTACACACCTTCCCCTTGCCCTTGAACTGCCGTCAGCTTACCAGGAACACACAGCTGCAACCCACCTGCTTCCAGTGCACCACTGAGTCGTCCTGACAGTCAGCTGCCCAATGCCTAGCGAAGCTTACGTCTGGCTGAGCGCCATCAGTAGGCTGGCTGTCAGTTTGCGATTGTTCCATGGTGGTAAGCTAACCTCGTACACCATGTACTGTTTGTCAGCTGGCTATGAGGTTACCATAGCGTACCTTCTTCCTCGCTCTGGCGGAGAGCGGCACAAGCACGACGGCGCACTCCAGACCCAGCGGACTCAAAGTGCGGGGCAATGTGCCGGCCTGCGACGCCGAGTCACCCGACCCAATGGAGCGGCGGGACTATCGTCAACTTCTGCAAGGAACTAGTAGCGTACATCGATGTCCGTCGGCTTGCCTGTTTCCTCTGTGCCGAGAGCGAGGTCGCTCCACTGGCTGTCAGCTCTCATCCCACGACCTGCCAGCTCACGTCGAGATACCCCTCAGCTTCATCGTCCTCTTCCTTGGCCTTCCCCTTGCGCTTGCTCCGTGACTGCTTGTCCTGTGGCTTGTCTTCAGGCCCAGAATCCTCGCCACTGTCGACCGTCGTGCCGTGGGGATTCGGCGCGGGCGTCGCAGAGGCTGAGTCTGGCGTCATCTGAGCCATGGGGTCCGTTGACACCATGACGTGGAGGAAGGTCGTCTGTCGCCGCTCACGTGTCGAGCGGCGCGGCGGCGTCGGCGCTGCTTGGTGGCGAGTTCCGGGCATGGTGGATGGTGGACATTGAAAAAGAGACATGGGGATGAGGAATGATGCGAGTCTTCTGCGCTGACGGATGCGAAAGGGCTGTTGAGCGAAGGAGGCGAGAAAGGGATGGATCAGTAACTGTGTGCTGCGTGCCGAGGGCGCACGTCTGACACTGCGACCTGTGTGAGGGGCGTCAGCCCTTCTTTCGACGTCCGATCGCCGCTGACATGCTGACGCGCTGCAAGGAGTTCAGTGGATACCATGCATACAACAGAGGTTACATCACCTGCCTGCCCTGGACCCAGACGGCGGCTCGATTCCGGTCATCGCCAATGCACCACCATCGCTCCACGGCCTCAGTCCACCACCGCGCATCGGGGTGCCGGGGCAGGTCGAACAGGTCCAGCGGGCCGCAGGGTTCGCCGTCGGGCTCCGCGAGTGCAACTGTCGTCAGCTATCAGCGTCCCCACCCAGCTGCCTGGCGGAGCAGTCTTCCTTGCCACTCACTCAGCTGTGCATCGAACTCGGCTCCCGGCTCGAACACGCCGTGGAATCCCAGCGCACTCTTCCCGCCCGCTGTGGCGAGGTACAGCGCCTCGATCCAGTCAACCCGAACCCCGCGGCCTTCCTCATCGGGCTCCTCACTTCGCACTTCGCGGCCTGCTTCTTGTGCTTTCCGCGCCTTATCCGTCTCTCGCGAGTACGTGTCCGACACGGGCATCTTCAGCGCATCGGCGAGCATGGGGTCAGCGATGCCAGGCATGGCCTCCGCTGGAGTGCTGGGTACGTCGGGCATATCGGGGACATCGGCGCTCGGCGGCGTGAGCGACGTCTCTCCCGCATGCGTGCGAGCGTGCTCTCGCCTAGCTCCCTCGCGCAGGCGTGCCACAACAGCAGCCTCTCGCATAGCCGTCTGGATCGGGAGTGCATATCCGCCCGCAATGTCCGAGCCGAGGCCAATCTTCAGTCCGGCGTCAATCGCCCTGCTTATTAGCTCTCGCCAGGACATTCAGAGCCTCAAGTCACTCACTCTCGTAGCGGGAAAGGCTTATCTGAGAAGTAGGCATTTGAGAGCGGGCAGTGCGCAACCGTGACGCCGCGCTCCTTCACGAGCTCCATAAGCCTCTCGTCCAATCCCGTGACGTGCGCTTGCACCGTCCCCGGACCCAGCCAACCGGCCGAGTCGAAGACGTCCTCGTCGTTCCGGCCCCGCGTGGAGCGGACCCACGCCTCCTGGTCCGTGCTTTCGCACATGTGGCTCTGAACGAGTACGCCGCGCTCCTTCGCGATATCAGCTAGCGAGCGGAGCAACAGGTCACTGCACGTCGGCACAAAGCGAGGCGTAAGCACTGGCTTGACTATTGGCGAGTTGAGAGCATCCATGGCATCCAGGAACTCTCCTACCCTGTCCAAGGCTCCGGAGAGCGTCTCGCCATACGTCGGACGCTGGGGTCAGCTGTTGCAGGCCGAAAGCAGCTTACGGGTGACTGATCCATGCTGAGCTTGCCGATGAAAGCGCGAAGACCGGCGTCAGCGCACGCTTGCGCCAAGATCAGACTGTTGTTAGCTAACTTCCGGATACCCCCCTAGCTCCTGCAACACCAGACACCAACCGCCTCGGCCACGACTGATAGCCCCGCAACACTCACTTCGCCTGTACGCCGATCGTGCCAAAGGCAACAATACACCCAGTCCCTGCCTGAATCAACCGCCTCACCAGGCGCTGGTACAGTCTGCTGGCCAGCGCGTGATCGGCGTCAACGCGCTCCTCAGCGGCGTAGGTGTACGTGTCGAGCCACTGCATGAGGGGGAGATCGAGCCCCGTCCCAGCGTAAAGGTACTGCGGGGCGTGGATATGCAGGTCGGCGAAGGTAGGCAACAAGAACGAGTATCGAGGAAGGCGTTGCGCTGCTTCCAGCACGGCAGGGGGCGTTACCGCCGCCCGCGCGACGCTCACGATGCTGCCGCCGTCGTCCACGACTGATGTCAGCTGGATATCGCGTCCCCGTAGCTCACCGATAACATGGTCCGGCCTGATTCGGAGCGTTCCAGGCCACGGGGTGTCGACTAACGTGCCTCTGTAAGCCGACATGACGGGATGAGTTCTGGAGACGAGGAAGACGCAGCGGCGAGCGGCGAAGGAAGCTAGCTGCCTTTCGACGCTCGACGTCATGCAGCCATTTCGTAGAGTTTCAGGATGTCACGTGCCTGAATTCACCGCTGCCCGCTGATTGCCGAGAAGTGCCGCCGCATCAACGTCCGCTGAGATCGTGTTCCTGTGCAGTTGGCCGCTAGGTTCTCCCTCTTCCTCGATGACTGCCATTACTTCTGCATCACTACCTTCCCCAACAGTACAACAGCAGCATTAGATGTTCAGGACATCCGTCTTCTGACCCCCCAGCTCGGCGTCCGCCTCGATCTCGACGAGGAGCCCATCGCCGATAAGCTCAATGCCGCCTACCATGGTGTTTGTCGGGCGGACATCGAACGGCTTGAAGGCAGCCGCGTGCACCTTGCACACCGGCTCCCAGGTCTTTACATCGGTGAGCATGACGCGCGTACGGACCACGTCGGCCATGGACCCGCCAAGCGAACGGACAGCGCCCGAGATGATGTCGAGGACGAAAGTCGCCTGGTCGCCCGTCGACTTGCCACCGATAAGTCCTGTCCCAGAGGGATGGCTCAGCGTCGTAGTGCCCGAAACGCTGATCTTGTTGCCCACGCGCACGGCGCGGCAGTACCCCGCGATTGGTTCGTACTTGCTTCCTCCGGAGACCTGAACCCTTCCACCGGCGTTAGCGATGCGCTCGACCTTGGCGAGCTGCTCGCGCTCGGCGGCCGGGTCAAGGTGGTCACCTAAGTCGCCCGAGGCCGTCAGGAACGGCGGGACGCGGTACTCGTCTCCGCAGTCGTTGGGGAGCATCTTCAGGGCCTTCTGCGCCTCGCGGATTGTGGCCAGGTCGCTCTGGTCGAGCTCGAAGGAGAAGACAGCCTTGTTGCGGTCGATGTACTTCTGCGCGACGGTGTTGTCGAGACGCGAGCCTACGATGACGCACCCCACAGCCTGCTGCTGCAGGACGTAGCGCGTCGCCACCGCGGGAATCGCGACGTTGTGCTTCTTCGCGACCTCGGCGCACGCAGCGAGCACCTTCTGGAAGGCGTCCCAGCCACCTGATATCAGTTTGAGCAGTTGAGAGGGAACTCACCGGCAACGTCGATGAAGCGCTTGTACTTCTGCAGACTCATCGTGTTCAGCTCCTTCGCGCTGGGCTCGGGCTTGCCGACCCAGCCCTCGCTCAGGAAACCACCGAGGAGCGTGCCGTACGCGAGGAGCTTGACGCCGTTCTTGGCGCACCACTCGGCCATACCGCCGAGCTCGGCGCGGCGGTCAAGCACGCTCATAGACAGCTGGTTCGTGACGAGCTTGAAGCCGGTGCTGTGCAGGAGGCGGAGGTGGGCGAGGTTCACGTTCGTCAGGCCGAGGTTCCTGATCCGGCCCTCCTTCTGCATCTTCGTGAGCTCGTACAGGTTCTCCCTGCCGTTAGCGCTGGGCGTGCGAAGTAGCGGTGTGGATGGTGGACTGGGGGTCACTCACATGTACCCGATGTCGTCGTAGCGCCAGATGTGGTACTGCAGGAGGTCGATGGACTTCGTGTTCATGCGCTTGCACGCCAGGTCGATTGCCGCCTTGCATGCGTCAGGCCCCTTGAGCCCGATGTCGGGGCACCACTTCGTGAACGCCGTGATCGGCTTACCAGAGTACACGCCGATGACCTCCTCAGCAGGCTGGGGTTAGAAAAGGCCCTGTGACGTACGTAGGCACGCTGTCAATGGTGTCGAAGAATGCCGAGGACTACGTCTCCCATCGTTACTCACT
Organism: Trichosporon faecale; assembly: GCA_039545375.1. NCBI lineage: Eukaryota > Fungi > Basidiomycota > Tremellomycetes > Trichosporonales > Trichosporonaceae > Trichosporon > Trichosporon faecale. The sequence goes on along the minus strand of BCLU01000004.1, from coordinate 2,018,810 downwards.
CCGTAATCTGATAACCGTCAGCCCACAAGAACACTGATGGTAACTTACGATCAGCCATGTCGAACGCAGCCAAACCCGAGTCAACGTAGGGCTGAAGGCCGGACGCCAGCTCCTTCAGCTTGCCATCGTCAGCCTCGACACCGGCCAGTTGCCACAGGCCTGTCAGCAGGCGGGGGACGTGCAGCGCGTTCGGGCCGTCGCCAATAGTGGTCGTCTCGATCTTGTTATCAGGCATGGTCGATCTTGGATGTGGTTGTGGATGTTGTTGACACCGAACTGCTGGCTGCTTATGTGACAAGACCAGTGGTCGAGTGAGTGACGTGCTGTTGTCGAAGTCGTAGTGACTGCCCGATATAGATAGGGATAGGCCGGAGGAGCCGGTGCGGTATGTCGCGGCAATGCTGGTTATGTGGGTGGGCAGATCCCATACGAGCGGATATGTGGAGGCTTTGAACACCGAGGTTTCACAAATAAAGCGCGGATATACAGATTTCCTCGAGGTCCCGGTTCGTTAAGCTCAATTGCCCACGGGAATGATACCAGAGAAAGAGTGCCAGACCTTTGGGTGCCTACACCGCGTTGGAGCGTGTTGGCAAGGAGATATCTGATTGGAAACCGACTAACGGGGCCGCCGCGGAGTGGGGGTGTCCCGCTCGCTGTAGTCAACAGCTGACCTGCAGAACGCGGGCGGCGATTTGGAGCCCTTATTATCTCGTAATTCCAGTAATTACCGGCTTCAACCGCTGCAGGCGATTCGACTTGAAAAGGACGTGTTGGAGTTTGTTGTTGCCCACTCTCCACTGACCCCAACTAACCCCACGGGCCACCATGGACGGCAAGGACTACTACGCTACGAAGGGCGACGTTATCGATGTCGACGAGAAAGACTCGATCCCCTATGAGCCCGAGCGGCAACTCGGGCAGCACATTGCAAAGGACGAGACCATCGCAAAGGTCCTCGAGGTCCACGAGGGAGGCAACTTCCACCACCACAAGCTCGGACACCACGATCGCGATGTCGACAGAGTCCGCAACATCGTGGAGCTCATCGAGGATGGCGAGCGCAAGTACCACAAGCTCTCCTGGTGGAGGCTCTACATCGTCATGCTCGTATCGGCGGTGGCGCTCGGCACCCTGTCCATGCCCTCGTGAGTAGATCTTATCTTGATTCCTCATCGTGCGATAAGCTGATCCGCAGCGTCTTCGCTACTCTGGGCATCATCGGTGGCACGATCACGTCTGTTTCCATGGGCTGTCTCGCTGTGTACACCTCCTACGTCGTCGGACAGGTCAAGATGAAGTACCCGCAGGTCCACCACTGGTCGGACGTTGGTCGTGTGCTCATCCCCGGCAAGGGAGGAGTGTACCTCAGCCGATTCATGGCCGCTGCCTACGTCTTCTTCGTCTGTCTCGCGATCGGCTCGCACTACCTGACCGGCAAGGCTGCGTTTCGGACGATCGTCGACGACCCGGCTATCTGCGGTGTGATCTGGAGTGTCGTCACCCTCGTCACCATGTTCGTTTGCTCCCTGCCGCCGACTTTCAACGAGATCTCGTGGCTCGGCTACGTCGACTTTGCCTCGATCATGGCGGCTGTGTTCTGCACGCTCGTTGCGACTGGTATCAGCGCTCAGAAGAAGGGCTGGGAGACCGGATGGAAGGCCACCGCGCAGCCGGGTGTCACTTTCGAGCGTGGCCTGGTGTCCGCCTCGAACGCGCTCTTCGCTTACGCCTTCAATGTCGGCCAGTTCTCCTTCATGGAGGAGATGGCCAACATGGAGGACTACCCCAAGTCCATCTACGCTCTCGGTATCACCATGATCTGCATCCACACCACGGTTGGTGCTTGCGGCTACGTCTTCGTCGGACCTGGCATCAAATCCCCCGCGCTCCTCTCGGCCGGCCACACCATGGCCCGTGTCGCCTTCGGCCTCGCCCTTCCCGTCATTCTCATCTCCGGTGCTGTGCTCTGCGTCATGAACGGCCGCTTCATCATGGACAAGATGTACGGTAAGAGCGTCGTGCGCTACGTCAACACCCCGCGCGGCTGGGCCATCTGGATCACCATTATCGCCCTCCTCTCGCTGTTCTCGTGGCTCGTCTCTGAGGTCATCCCCGGATTCAACGCACTGCTCGGTCTCGTCGGCGCGCTCTTCAACACTGCCACGACTCTCTACGGTCCTAGTGTGATGTGGTTCGTTCTCATCAGGCAAGGACCGTGCTTTGGCTCGAGGAAGAACACCATCCTCACCCTCGTGAACGCTTTCATCATTGCGATTGGACTCTTCGTGAAGGTCGCCGGAACCTATGCCGCGATCAAGGACATTGTCGACTACTACAACCAGGTGGACGTCGGAAAACCTTTCTCCTGCAAGGCTTAAGTGAAGGAAGACAGCTAGAATCAGCAGTACATAGTCGAAGGGGGGCAATCAGTATTTTGTAATTGTTGTAGGAGGGATTGAAGTGGGTATTACATGTCAGAACTTGAACCTTAGCGGCGCGAGTTGTGCTCTCTGGGTGTCGGCGTGCGGGCAAGTCTGAGCGGGCAGATGCAACACTGACCAGGCTTGCGGGCATCATAGGCGTCGGGCCGTCCGGGGCGTTTGTCACTTACTACTGTCTCGTTACGCGCATCGTGCCAAGAGTGGCGAATTGACATTGCCATCTCATCGACTACAGCAGAGTCATCGTGCACTTCGACTCACCGAGGCGCGCGACATGCTGCGGGCCCACTTTGGGTCGCGATACCTCGCAAGACACCAGACTGGCCCACCCCTCCCTCCCGTGGGTTCCGTGCATGCACGATCGACTCGTCTGACACCTTACGTGATTCCAGCGGGGGATGTGTAAATAGCAGCCCCGCCAATGCCCTGACTCCCGCGATGGCAGATGTGGATCGAGTTGTTCCGAGATTGACCCGCGGGACTAATGTGGCGCTCCACCCGTATCCACTCCGGAATCCACCTTATCTGGAACCCACTTCCGGCTGTACCGTTGATCCGTAGGTTGGTAGAGAAGACGCTCCACATCCCCCACGTCTCAAGATGGGCACATGACTCTCTAAATACCTCAGCGATCTGCTGCATGCCGTATTTGAGTCGGATTCGCCGTCCACCCCATCGTCGCCGATCCCCACCCCGCGGCCACACCGTGCTTATCTTGCGTTTGTTTGCGCTGGAATCGGGTCTGGAACTTTGGTGGAGAGTGGGGGCACCACTGGGAAGTCGGGGCAATGTCTTTCCGCTTCCTGCGGCCCGGTCACGCCGAGACATCGAGAGATCACCTGGACTGGCTGTGGTGGAGAGTTGGTGACAGCTGTTATGACATGGCCGCGAAACGAGCCAGCAACACCGAGCTTGCCTGGCGGGCCAGACCAATCGTTTGTAGCGGATCTGACCACTATACTGGATTGTCTGCTGGAACGGTGTTTCCGTGGCTTCGGATTACGAGATAAGTTGGATCACGATCGTTGGCGAGTGGCGATCGGTCACATCCGGAGCCACGCATCGGGTTTCGGCTGCGCATCTACTTCTGGGGACGGGGACACCGTTCCGACGGTCTGGGAGGCGAGTCAGCTGGTGAACCTTTCAGACGCTAAGAATACGGCTTCGTTGTAGGTCGGTTCATGGGATAAGTGCGACAGGGAGGTTGACGGCTGGCAAAGCCACCTTTCCCCATCGACATTACCATGGTTTCTCTGTTTGGGTTTCTTGCATCCACAACCAGGCAGTTCTCTTCTTCACGCTTCGCTGCATTTCGACACAGCCACCACATCAAGTCTTCCCGTGTCTCGTCCTGCCTGGAGAGCGAGGCAGATCGAAGGCAGGGCCGTTCACCGCCTGCTCCCAATACTCGCGTTTATGTATACAATTCTCCGAAGTGTAAGTGAGATGAGGCTGTCCTCTCCAATCTTTCTCGCTACTGCCTGACTATGGCACTCGGTGACAAATAAATAGCTCTCACTTCCATGTCGCGTCCTCGATGCTGCTATTCTAATGCCCTGAGTTCTATGCGGCAACGCCTGATCAAACAGATGGATCGGCTTCAGCTCCACACCACACCGAGCGTCTTGTCCCCGCTCTTGCATCACAGGAGCCAGGCTGAACTGCACCAGTTACTTGCCTCTGGAGCGTGCCCTTGACAGACCAGGAAGGCGAGGGACTACGCTAACATACTTACGTCGACGTAGGCCCGTGTGACTGTGTAGTCGTGGCGCTCAGCAGAAGCACTCCTCTTCAACCTGTTTCGTGCCGTGCTTATTGGGCCCCGAGCTCCTTCAGCTTAGGCAGGTCTCATTGCGCAGGATTAGGCGAGGGCTTACTCGCAGCCTCGTCGGTAGCCCGCAAGATGAACTGCGAGGGCCTACCACAGCGACTTCTCGTCGCTTCGCATGGCGTGTGCCAACAGCCCTCGACCGTCTATCTACTATCATCCCTAGGGGAGGAGTGCACTTTGTTCGATCATCCCGACAGGGGTGCCATCTGCCACCGCTGTGGGCTACTGCATATTCATGTCGCCCGGGCTTCAGGCCCAGCGTACCCCGCACGCGAGCTCCTGCCCAAGCCGAGACATTGCGGTGGGGACAAGACACGACGCGGGCAAGCTCATTCGCGCGGGTTAGCCAGACCTCGCCTTGTCAGATTGTCTGGCTGTCCGCGCTCATCGCTGCAGGCCAACCCATCACAAAGCGAGCCGTTGTCCAGGTCGACACGCTGCTTCGAGAACGACAAGCGGGAGGCAGCTCGAGACAGTCCACGCTCCTGCCAGCCGAAGCCTTGTCTGCCAGGTCAAGATCAGAAGCAGCAAGGCGCACTGCCAAACTCATTTCGGCGAATCGCTCAAAGCTGCGGACCGAGTGCGAGACGAATGAAACCAAGTCCACCTCATGAGATCGCTGTGGTGAGTTACGTTGGGCAAGCGTGAGTGTCAGGCGTGAGTCGGACTATCAGACGTCTCACTGCCCAGTCTCAGCAACAAGGCACAGCATGGCCTCCACAGGTCGTGGGCTCGGCCGACATGTCAGACGGGATTAGGGATTCGAGCAGCTGCATCTACGGTTTGTCTGGAAAGGCACTCCAATCTGCTTATAGCAGCACCCAGCCTGCGTTCAAGTCCGTCGCACCACCGAGAAGGCCGACACATTGCATAGCCAGCATGACAGAGCCATCTCCAGCGATCGGCGTCCTCAGCTCGAAGCCAGCGGGTCCGACCCAGATATCCGGTTGCACCCCAGGGGTGACTTGCACACCGACCCACCCAACGCAAGACCACCCGTCGCCGAAAACTCACAGCGCAGCCAACCCATATCGGTGTCGTCACCAGATGAACATCGACGGAAGTCCGCAATGGGCTCCGCTTCTCGTCGGCGTGGCATCGTCTGGGCATAATCGAGCCCCATGGCCTGTGGAGACGGATGGTGGCATCTTGACAAGTCATGGTCCCCTTGCACAGCTTGAACGTCTCGCAACGCGGCAGCCATCACCCGAAACTGCGCCCTATCACGAGAGGACCGCAAAAACGAGTTCACAGTGTGGCGTAAACACAGCCGGCCAAAGCACGCGGATCCGTCGCTTGGTGCTGTGACTGACTGCAGTTAGCAGGCCTGCACCGAGATGTCTTCTGGACAGTGCGACGGCGACAAACATATCGTCGCATTCGGGCCCGGGACAGCCGCTGATCTCGACGCTGCCCGATGACCGGTTGTCGTGGTTCGAGGCATTGCGGTCATACGCGAGTATGACTGAGGTTACTCAGCCCGGGCGCGTATGACAGAGGTTACTCAGTCCGGCACTCTGACTCGGCTCAGAGGCAGTCGCCTGGGTATAGAGGGCACGATGAACAAAGGAGTGCCCTGCCATCTACAGTACCTGCACCGAAGGCAGTCTTGTAGCGTGAAGTTCGATGACGCTCATTTGGTCTGCAGTGAGCGTCTCCAACCTTGCCCTTCCGCGCGGGCCTCCTTCCAGCACTGCTAGGTGTGAAGGCATGCGGCTGGCTGAGACTGCCGAACGCCGAATCGGAATGTTAGCCAGGCTTGCCAGCCTGCAGTGTCAGCTCGTCGCTTCGCTCAGCCGAATACGCTGCCGACACTGCCGACTACCAGAAGCAGTCTAGCGCAGAACAGCATGCACATGACCTCGAGCGACGATCATGACGCACGAGGTATGTGCAGATAAGATAGACCGAGCCTGTGTCGTCACTGGACGTTGGAGCGGGATACGTCGTCTTGCTTAAGTCATGTGATTAGGGTGACGAAGTTTTTGCACTGCAAGTCAGTAGTGGAGGTCAGTAATAGAAAGAAGGAAAAGTGCAGCTGCAACGGAAGATGTTTTCTCTAAGCCGACCACTTGCATCATGAATGCTAATAGGGATTAGCTCAATCAATTAAAAAAGCAAAAAGTGTTGAGCCTGGTTGATGATGTATGGTGGGTGATCTCGGGCGGGGGTCAGCCTCGAGGGGGGGATGGGGAGGGGGTAAGATGAGGGTGGAATGCGCGGTATGTGATGCAAATGGTCGCACACAATTACAGGCTAGCTATCGGAGTAGGAGGTAAATAGTACGAGCGTTAGGTAGAGGCGGGGGCGAGCTGCTTAATGGCGCGAAGCAGCACGCTGGAGAGCGGCGCCAGACTGCTGGGCCTGGATCGAGGAGAAGCGCTCGAGCTCGTTCTTCGAGATGTTGATACGGGCTCCACCCTTGAGGCGGCGGGTAGCACGCGACAGGAAGTTGGTGCGGTTCGAGTAGAGCGACTCGTGGCGAGAGGCGGTGCGCTGGAGGCGCTCGCCAGACTCATCGACGAGAGGAGCCGCAGCCTTCTTGGCCTTGCGCTTCTGGAGGGCGGCAATGACGGTCTTCTTCATGGCGAACTTGACCAGGTCGAGAGGGATGTACCAGACAATGTTCCAGACCCAAACGATACCGATCCAGCCACCAGAGATAGCCTTGACAGCCGAGAAGCCCCAGTTGCCGTAGGCGGCAATGATGGACGAGATAAGCTGGGCGATACAGAAGGCAGCCATAAGAGCAACCGAGGGACGCTCAGTCCACGAGGGGCCGTGCGAACGGGTAACGAAGATGAGGGCCTGCGAGATGATAGCGACCTGGAGGTAGATGACCATGTGCGAGCCGTAGTCGTTGTTGCGGTAGTCCTCAACGCCGAACTTGTCCTGGAACCAGGTGGTCTCGTTCATGACAGCGTAGAGAGCAATGGTAGAGGCGGCAAGGTAGAGACCGTAAGCGATACCGAACGAGAACACCTCGGCAAGGTCCCACGAGTCGGGGGTCTTCGAAGGAAGGACACGGTCGAGCGAGAGAGTCATGATAGTACCGTCGTTGAGCACGGCAATGACAAGGACCATGAAGGGAGGGAAGTCGAACTTCCAAGCGAAGGCCATGATAGCGAAACCGACGACGATACGGATGGTGACGGCACAAGCGTAGATGGCGTAGTTACGCATACGCTGGAAAATGACACGGGATCCGTAGATGGCGTGGACGATGGTAGAGAGACCGGGCTCGGTAAGGACAATGTCGGCAGCACCACGGGCAGCGTCGGTGGCACCCTCGACAGCGATACCGACGTTGGCACGCGAAAGAGCGGGGGCGTCGTTGGCACCGTCACCAGTCATGGCACAGAGGTGGCCGAGAGCCTGGATACGCTTGACAATCTCGAACTTGTGCTCGGGGAACACACCAGCGAATCCATCGGCGTCCATGATCATCTCGTCGAGGTTGGCGTGCTTCGAGCCGGGCTCGGGGCCGTCCTTGAGAACCTTGGCGGGGTACATGTGGTCACCAAGACCGAGACGACGACCGGTCTCCTTGGCGATAGCGAGCTGGTCACCGGTAACCATCTTAACCTCGACACCGAGGTCCTGGGCGTCCTCGATGGTCTTCTTGGTGTCGGAACGGGGAGGGTCGAAGATGGAAAGGAGACCAACAAGCTCGAAGCCGTTGCCGGGGGACTGAGCGTCACCGCCAACAACATCCTCGTAAGCGATAGCAAGGGCACGGAGACCACGAAGAGCGAACTCCTCGACGTCAGCCTCAAGGCGGTCCTCAAGCTCGGAAGTCTTGTTGCGCGAGCAGATGTCGATGATGGTACCAGTCATACCCTTGGTGACACGCTTAAGCTTGCCACCGTCACGGAGGTCACGGTAGGTAATCTCGGTACGCTTGTCAACAGGGTTGAAGGGCTTGAAGTCAAGGAGCTCAATGCCCTCACGAGCCATGGCGGGGTTGGGGAGAGTGCCGACGACACAGCCGTCAATGGCGTCCTGGTTCTCGGTACGCGAGGCGTAGGCAGCGAGGAGACAGACACCGTCAACGTCCCAGTGCGAGTAGCACTTGACGTTCTCCTTGTCGATGGTGAGCTTGTTGGTGGTAAGAGTACCGGTCTTGTCGGAACAGAGGATGGTGACACCGGCAAGCTCCTCAATGGCAGTGATACGAGTAACGATAGCCTTGTGCTTGGCGAGCTGCTGGGCACCGACGGCGAGGGTAACCGAGAGGACAGTAGGCATGGCAATGGGAATACCACCGATCAAGAGCACAAGAATGTTGTCGAGACCGCGGCGGTAAGAGTAACGGAAGTCGGCGTAGAGAATGAGGATCTCGAGAAGGACGAAGATACCAATGGAGACGAGACAGAAGGAACCAATGCGGGCAAGAACCATCTGCAGGTGTCCGACCTGGTCGTTATCCTGGCCGACAAGGGTAGCAGCGCGTCCGAAGAAGGTGTTGGGGCCAGTGGAGATGACGATACCCTCAGCCTCACCCTGCTTGCAGGTAGAGCCGGAGAAGCACTCGTCACCCTCGTCCTTGCCGACGGGAAGGGACTCGCCGGTAAGAGCAGCCTGGTCCATGGAAACATCAACGGCCTCGATGAGACGCGAGTCGGCAGGGCAGACGTCACCGTGCTTGAAGGAGACAAGGTCTCCGGGAACAAGCTCGGAGGACTCGACCTCCTTCCAGATACCGTCACGCTTAACCTTGGCCTTGGGGGCAAGAGAGTCCATAAGAGCCTTGACAGCGTTACCGGCGTTGCGCTCCTCGATGAAACCGATGGTCGAGTTCACGAAGAGAAGGAGAACGATACCGACGAAGTCGGGCCAGTCAGGAGGCTTGCCCTCACCGTTGGACATCGCAATAGCGACGAGGGCGGCACCCTCCATGACCCAGGAGAGAGGGTTCCACATGAAGGACAGGAACTGGAGGACGACGTTCTCGGACTTCTCCTCGAGCTTGTTGGGGCCGAAGATGCCGATACGCTCCTCAGCCTGGGCAGTGGTGAGACCGTTGGCGTCGCACTGGAGGAGGTGGAACATCTCCTCCATGACGACGTGCTCGATGTCGACCTTGTCCTTGTCGTAAAGGTCGGCAGCGGTGAAGCTGATCTGCGGGAGGAGTTAGCACGTGATGTGACTTGGTGCGGAGGATTCAGGGTCCAATGGCTCCCCATTGTGTCAAGTGACCCCGGGTTTGATGTCAACCCAAAAGTTGAAGCATAAACCCGGTGGGAAACCGAGGGAGCCGTCTGTGACCTGACCATCCCAATGGAGGGTACTACTCACGGTGTTCATGTCGACCTTGACATGCTTGTCACCTTCGTGCTTCTCCTCGAAGCCCTTGTACTCGCGCTTCTTCTTGGGCTCCTCCTCAGTGGCAGGGGGAGCGCCAGCGGCGGGGGCGGGGAGAGAGGACTCCCTGTGGAAGTGGTCAGCGATGTGATCTGTGAAGGAAGTGCAAGAGGTGATCGCCCATCGTCGGTATCAATGTGACGACTCCAGCCTAGCGACGATCGCAACGACGTGTGCATGACCAACCAAGCAACCGAAGAGCGACTGCGAGGAGGGTCGGTGTCGAGCGGCGAATCGCTGTCGAACTTCGGATGCATGGTCGGGGTTGGTTGGTTGGCTGATGTATGGATGCGGGCACCCAACAAGAGAAACCAAACAAGCGAGAAGACGTTGGTCGGTTGGGTGGGCGTCCAGTGATCCGTCGATGGGCGATGGCGAGTACTCACTTGACAGGAACCTCCTCGGGGGTGTGCTTCTCGTTCTCGGACATGGTGGCCGGAAGTCTCGAGAGACAAAGGGAGAGAGGGGGGAGAGAGAGAGGAGGGGAGGGGTGGTCGGAAAAGAGAGAGAGGGGGGGATGGGAAGAAGAGTTGTTGGCTGGGGGGTCCTATCTAAATACGGCAGTGACCCGGGATGGTGGCTTGTGATTGGCCGAAAATCGGATTGAGGAAAAGGAAAAGGGGGTAGAGGTTTGTTTTGCGGCCCGTCTACGTCAACGGTTTTGCGCAAAGGCCTCTATCGAAAGGGCAGTAAAATTATAGTCGCGCGGTCGTGCGCTATAAGGGCTATAGGATGGTAGATGTAGGATTCCTCACTGCAAAGTGGGACGTGCAGTAGTTGGCGTTGTGAGGATTAAGTATTAGGCAGGTGTAGGTAAGGGGTGGGAGAGGAGGAGGGGGGTGGGGAGAGGGAATGGAGATAGCTGAAAGACGAGTGACGGAAGGGGGCGGGCACCTGACTGTTAAGTAAGACGTAGCACCCGCTGCAATCGGCCAAACTGGAGCAAAGCTTTGCATGCATGCTTTGTGAGCAGGTGGAACCTCGCAGGTGGGGAGCCCGCGGTCCACGGATACGGGCGGGCGTACGGAGAGGACTGCATGCTCGCTCGCTGATGGATGTGTACGGTGACGGCGGCGGAGTGAGGGTGAGAGGGTGAGAGGGCCTGCGTCTATCTGCACTACGGCCCATCCTAATCCTGCAATCCTGCCTGTCCTAGAGTTGAGCTAATCCACTCGCGCGCCTGCGAGTCCTTGGGTGTTGCGCCGTGGACCCGATGGGCCGCTCCATCCTTGATCCTGAAGTCTGACGCGCTGCAAGCGTAGCCTGCGTGTTGGGCCATTCAGTCCGTCTCCCTCTCGCCCCGCGCCCGACAACGATGCAGAGGCTGGTCGGGGTCAAGTTGGTGGGCTCGGTAGGACGTACAAGAGGGCAAGAGGCGAGGCAAAATCTCAGCGGCAGGGCTGACGACACCAACGGCCGACACTTAGTTTCCGTGCCTGGGGTCATTTTCGTGCCCTGGCTCCTCCGACTCTGCCTTGTCTGACTCTGCCAGCTCTGCTCTCGCGCCTATCTCCGTGCCCTCCGTCCTCTCCGCGGGCGTGGGCGGAAGGAATCATGGTCCACCGTCCTGACCTCCTGCGTCCCTGACTTACCCTGACCCGCCCGCTTCCTGCGCTGCATCTCTGCAGCGACTCGCCGACACAACGGACCAATGGATTAATTGCTACTGCTATCTGCGTCCTCTAACCTGACTGCGATTACTACCCTCTCGCGCCCAATACAGGGGTCGAGGGTCGTCCTCGGTCCTACTCGTACGCTTGAGGAAACGCAGGAAAGAAACACCAGGAAACGCGCGGAAATTAGACGCTGCCAGGCTAGGCTGCTTCTGGTAACCAAACACTGCGATTGCGATGCGCGAGGCGGTAGCCGCTGCAGACTCATGCCATGCGCGTGCTTGTCGGGGTAGATTTTCTTGCATGCCTGTTGGACTGATGGCGCTGGCTTGGCCGCCTGGCTGGGCTGGGCTGGCTGGGCTGGGGCACACGGGCTGCCGAGCATTCGAGGATCTGCAAGCGACCCGAGGCTTGGGCGTACGGCGACTTCGAGTCAAGGTTCAGTGTGCTGCAGGAGTTCGCTTCCCCACCTCGCGCTCGCCTCATGAGGTCTTGGAAGTGCTTGGGCGCACGTAGGCGAGCGAGAGAGCGAGCGTTGCGCCCCAGAGTGGGGGGTCCTGCCCAGCTCGGCAGCCAGCTCCTCCATTCATCACAGGCGCATTGCATCAGCAAGGGGCCACGAGGGGGCCTGGCGGGCCAGGAGCCAGGAGCCCGGAATGGATTCGTTGGGGCATGTCGAGTGAAAGGTGAGCTGGGACCTGTGCGACCTGGGTCGTGGCTTGGTCGCTGGGCTTGCACGTTGCCCTCTGTAGCCCTCTGCGCTCAGTGTGCATTGCTCAGGCTCGCAAAAAGTGATGCAAGAGGGGCTCATAGACTTAGTTCCAAGCAAACCGCCAGCTGCAGATGCAGAGGACGTGCGGTGACGTAGCCTGATGTGGTAATTGGACAGGCCCCAGGGCCAGGGCAGACAGGGCGAGCAGGGCTGCAGTCACAGGGCATGACTTCAGCCTCCTTGACCTGTTCTGGCATCTGGCAAGCCACCATGCAGCGAGCTGAGCGTATATCCCGGTGCATGGTGCACGGTGGAGTGACGAGGAGGCGATTGGTTCGACGTGTGACGTGCGCGGGCCTGCGTACCTGGTACATCTAGTCGCCCAAGCAGCACCGTGTCAGCGCCGGCCTGCGGTGTCCCAACACATCCCCTCAGCTGAGACATCCCGCGCCACGAGCGCCCTGCCCTGGAAACCTGCATGCGCGTAGGCGTCCGCCGTATCAGACTCCAGCTGCCTAACCAAAAATACCAGCCAGCAGACCAGGATGCGAGCCCGTTGGAGACCGCTGCATCCCCTATCGGCGCTCACCACAGGACATATCGGCTGGGCGTAAACACAAGCACTGCTCAGGCCAATGAGCACAGCAGGTGCGCCCGCTGAGACGCCGGTGGGCCACTGCATCCCGGGATGTTCCCTGCCGTGCCGTGGTTGCCGTTGCCGTTGCCGCAGCCGTGCCGCTGGGTACCGCAGTGAGGACTACCGTGCCGGTGTTTACGCCGCAAAGTGCTGCCTCTGATTCGTCATTACACTAAACACAAGCCGGGCGACATCCCGAGAGGCAGTTCCGGTCGAGCCGCTCTGCGCGCCCAGCGAACCCTACTGGTTGCATCCTGCGGCCTGCGGTGCATTGTCCAATTGACCCAAGATCTGCACGACGCCCTAGTGCCCCCAACTCTCCCTATAACGTGCCGACCGAAGCGAGATCAAGCCTGAGCAAGCCAGGTTTGCTCAGCAGTTCCATATTCGATCTGCCATGTCTCTGAATACGCATGCATGCAGGATAGACAGGAGCGAGCGGATCGAGCGGAGGTAAAAAAATTCGATACTGCAGACCTCCGATTCAGCGCTCTGAATCTGAATCAAATCGCCATTGAGCAGAGGAGGATGAGGCTGGATGAATCCGGTTCCTTATCCGACGACTTACCCAGTTATCGCAGCTCGCTAAGATGGTCAGGCGGCGCAGAGGAGATGCAGGTCAATTCAGTCGCCTCGTGCATGTGCATGATTCGTCCGCTGTGCTTCTGCTTCTGGCAATAGATCTGCGACTGACAGACAGACTCTCCGTCTCGCTGACTCGATAAGATGAGACTGTAGCGAAGCCACTCAAGGCGTGCCTTGGGCCTGGCGGTGTCGAGAAGCGAAGCTCAGCGTGATGTGATCTGCGATCATGTGGCCACACACAACGCAATCGCGGCCGTTTCATTCGTTTTCTGCTCCCCGCCTGGCCTAACTACTGGAGCCGCGCATGCTCGGTCTGGCCACGAGCAAATGCCACAAGGGAATGTGGAAGCGAGCGCTCGCATCGCACGTCAGCAAGACAAAACGCCGATCGGCCTCAAGCTAGGTGACACACCAAACACGCGTTCACTCTGCGCTCCGCGCGGCCGTGGACCTACGCGACCACCGTCCAGGGCAGACAGGAGCGACGTACACTCGGTCTTAAAGCCTGAGGGCTGAGAGATGCTTTGGGTCTCTCGGCCGAGGGCGCCGTGCCTCTGGCCGTAAGCCATGCCGGACCCTTAGCCAGGCACGTCATGACGCAGCCTCACCCAGCGGGTGTCACTGGCTGACACTGACTGCCTGACGCGATGGAGATAAGAAAAGTTGAATCGGATCGCTCATGCATGGTGTGCTCGACGCTCACGTTCGTGCGGACCGCTCGGAGCGACGCGCGACGGACGGGCTCGTCCGAAAGATCTGGTCTGATGGAGTCTCCGACGTCCCGATGATAAACATCGGCCGTGTCATGACGGCCGCTGAGCCTCGCCCTCGCCCTCGAGTCAATGTTTGTGTCGATCAGCGTCGTGGCCCTCTGTTTGGGTCTGTCTAGCTCTCGACTTGTCTGTCTTGTCTTTCTCGATGTCTGCTTCGCTGTCTCGTTCAATCTCGCTTGTCTCTCTCGATGCCTGCCTCCCCACGAACCCCTCGCCGAAGATCACCTGAGCTCAGTCCCGCCATGTCGTTAGCTGCCGATCCCATTGAGTGACACCCTCCACGCCTGGATGACGCCAAGCGCGTTTCACCTTGCGAAGCTTGGAGTGTTGAGCTTCTTCCAACCCAAAGCGAAATCTCGGTCTCTCACACCTCACACCCAGCAGGGCCAGCAGGGCTCACTCACTACTGAGCCGAATACTGCTGAATTCTCAGCGATCCCAGCCCTACCTCGAAACCCCCCCGCAAGCAACACCGACATCAGGGAGCAGATCGAGCGGAGGATGTGTCGCACTGACAGCAGAGCACAGGTCACGAGTCCATCGACTTAACCGAGGGCTGCGATACGACACCGCCATGCCCGCCAGGAGGCAGGAGACAGAAGGAACAGGCTTATCGCGGTGCGCGGTGAACGGTGCCTTGCCCTGTCGCGCTCCCGTATGTGCGTTGACTGCTTCGCATGATCGCAGCACAGCCAGCACAGCGCGGGATGTCGGGGCTCGGACCGACGCTGAATCTTTGGGGCTCGCTTGCAAGCACATCACATGCAGCACAGCGCAGCGTACAGTTGCATTCAGTGGGAGGTTGTAACCAGGAAGCAGCGTCAGGTGATGTTCCCAGCTTTCGTGCCTCAGAGACAAACGCAAGGTTTGAATACTGATCGACCATCGACCTCGACTGTGAAACGCCAGACGCCGTGCCACGCCAGACTGCGATGCACGACGCCTGATGCCCACATGCATCTAGGCATCTTTGCAGTGCACATCCCCAGTTCTCCGGAAGGTATGCAACTAATCACCGGGCTCGTCGCTTACCTCGTCTGGTGATGTCCGATCTGACGGGAACCGGCGGCAGATGGCGGCAGACTGTACGGTGAACGGCGGCAACTTGACCTGACCTGGCGCGCCTACATTCAGCCAAGAGACCCGGAAGCTTTCATGCTTTCACCTGATACATGGCGTCGTGCACGGATGCCCACCTTGTTCCCCTGCAGGAGTGCACTGGATGCAAGACGCCATACTCGTCTGACCTTGACCGTTGAGGCGCACGACACCGCTTGCATACCGGCGAGCTGGCGTGCTTGGCGAGAGGCTGAGTGGGGGTTTTGCAGAAGCCGGCCGGCGAGGCCGGCACGGACGCCTCGCCCCGCCCAAAGTTTCCAACAAGACACCGATATACGCTGCTGATAGGAGTTTGCAACGCGATCTGATATTCGATCCCTTTGCTTAGGGTTTGCTGTATTCGAAAATCAACAATCCGCCTCGGACCTCTTCCAGTGCGGCACCCTCGATCTGATCTGTGCGCACCCCTCGACCCCGTTGCGTTCCACGGCAGAGGGCGGGGGGCACAGGGGAACAATGGGGGCACCGAGTTCCGTCCCGGGATGCATCCTGGCTGCTCTGCACGAGGCGCAGGCTAGCTCATGCACTGAAGGCATAGCGCTCGCAGCAGACATAGCGCACGCAGCTAGCAGGACAGAAACAAGGGGTCCGCAGTTCTATCTTCGTCGTGCGGGACTGACGGCCTGCGCGGCTTGGCTCTGCACGGGGTTCACGGGGCAGAGGGTTACAGTCACGCCAGCTCAGACATCAGACAGCTAGACGCTCGCTCTCGCTACTGACAGACGTGCGAGAGCGGACACCTTCCACTGCTGGAACGATGGGGTTCGCGTAGCTCGCGTGCAGAGAGATCCCAGATCGGGGGCCTCGCTCAGCACACAGGGGGGACCATGGCGATCCATGGGGAATGCAGCGGCATCTGCACCTGTCACCGGCTGGGGGGCTCGTATCGGAACTCGCAACTGACTGACACACAACTCGGGGGAGGACGTACTCTCGAGCCTCGAGCCTCGAGCCTCGCCTCGCGTGAGCCTCTCGCGTGAGCCCACTCCCCAGCCGATTCACTGGAACCTTGACCTGTTTGCTTGGCAGTTTCCAGCTTTCCAGCCTGCTCGCATGCATGCAAGTGCGCCCCCACACGTCTTCCGAGACCCTCCTTTGCAGAGCCACCCCCACTCGCCCACCGCAAGGTCGACCAAGGCCCGATAACAAAAGAAGCCTTCTAGCACGCCAGCGCAGCGCCAAGCCGGCGCCATCCCATCCCCTCTGCGCCCAGCGCGCCCCGCGCCGGCCGCAGCCCTACCTAGTGGACGCCATCGAATGCTCACGCCAGTTTCGCGCCAGCCCTGCACCAGCAGCCGGATTCCCAGTCTCCTAATGTGCCCCGGTGAGCGCCGGTGAGCGCCGGTTTCAAGCGCCCTTCCGGCTCTCGGCGCCGGCTCCGACTTTGCAACACTTGCGCGACCATTGGCCGCACGGCTGCGCTCTGGCCCTCTGATAAGCATCCACAGCTTAGCCGACGTCGATATCGGCCACCCGCCAGTGTAGCAGCCGTTCCGTGCCGGGATGCCGGGTTCGACATGCCGATCGGGCCTGGGACCGGCACTCGGGGTCGGGGATATGCGCTGGCCCACCGCAGCTCGGCGGGCGGGTGGAGGCTGATCCAACGCTGCTGAGCATCTCTGCATCCACCACATCTTCAAGTGCATCGCAGTGGATGGGGGGCTCTAGTCTCGACGACCGACGCCAGTGGACACTGCGCTACGATCCTCGCCTGCGAGGTGGCGGGATCGGCTAGATCACGGTCACACGCCTACTTCAGCTAGATCTCTTGGCCTCAGCCTCGCAGCCTCGCACCTTCGCAGCGTAGCGAAGATGGACTTGGCACCGCTCGTCTCACATCTCACATCTCGCGATCATGCGATCACCATTGCCTTGTCTCGTACCATGCGGACCAGCTGACCACATGACTGAGGATGCGCGCCTGACCTCGACCTGCTTACAAAATGCACAGGAAATCAGGCGCCTAAACAACACGAGTGGGTTAGAGTGGGATGACATCAGCCACGTGCGGAGTCACATGACTCGAGGCTTCCCGTCTGACGTCGTCTCGAGGCCGCGAGGTCTGGTTCCTGGCGGCCTGACATACCGTCGAAGAGAAAGCATTCGCCTCTGGACAGCAGGACGCTATATCCCGCGCTAGCGAGCAGGCCTGCAGGGGCGGACCTGTGACGAGGAGGCGCTCGGCAGAGCATGCGGCCTCGACGAGACTCGTGACTCCACAATCGGGGGCGGGCCTAAGATGGCCCAGCGCCATTCGTTCGGAGTCGGAGCAATGACGTTGCTCCGCCGGTTCCGCCGTTCCTGTTTGTTCCTCGCTGACGCAGGCCGCGACCGATCGCCGCTGGGCCGCGCTGGACGGGCCTGACGGGTGAGGATCACGGACCACGGTCCGACGGGCTCAGGCTCGCTCATGCGTGCTCAGGCTCGCTCAGGCTCCAACGTGCGCGGGCGAGTGATCTACGGAGGAGGCGAATCCCGAAAGCGAACGAGTGTCACCCTCTCGATTGCATCACCTGCCGTGCTGCCTAGGCGAGCTCGGTCGCGAGGGCGGGGGCTCGGTCATCGAGCACGCGAACAAGCACCGTGAGTGAACGTGGAAAACGTGCAGAGATACGTGAGCTATACGCTAGTACGAGGGACGAGGGACGAAAGGTACAGAGAACGTGAGGCGAGTGCGAATGAATGGAATGGAGTGCAGATCAACGTGTCTCGGCGAGTTGAATTGGACGCATCATCGACGACTGGATCCAGTGGAGCCAGCGCCGAGCAGCGAACATCCACAAGAAGCTGACATGGGCAAGCCTCGGTCCTCTGCTTGAGGCTGGGACATGATCAGTTCCAGCGGCCCTGCAGCGTGCCCTCCCGAGACTTCGAAGCTCTCAAGTAACGTAGCTCTGACCCGACGAAGGAGACGTATGACCACCAGGCGACGTCAGATTGGCTCCTCATGACTCATGCTCTTCGGGCGGCTTGGCACTGACCACGTAGACCTGACTTCTGCCACTGACGCTAGCTGCGTGGAAGGTATGCAGACTGGTCAGATATTGTTGACTTTGGTACTGGACAGAAGGTGTGTGGCTTGGGTAAATCTTGACCGAAAAGTTTCGAGGCGGAGAAGACGTGCGGCGAGACTTACGACAGAAATCTGATGGCCGTGAGATGGCCGTGAAACGCTCTCGAGCCTCCTCTCCCCTGTCACAGAAGGGAGGTGCACTGACGTCCAGGCTCGAGTGCGAGGAACGAAAACTGACGAGCAGAGAGGCTCGAGCGACAGGCGGAATCGGAGGTGCACTGACGGAGAGCGAGGGAGGGCTAGAGAGACAGAGCTTGTCCTGGCAGGGTGATGCAATGGCGTCGAGCCCAATGGCGAGGTACGAAACCTGGCAGCCTAGCAGCACGGCTGCAGCGATGGGATGGCTCGAGATGCGGAACGGCGCCGGCGCAATGGCCTGCGGTGTCTCACGTTGCGGAGGCGTCTCTGATGTCAGAACCGTGAAACCCCGCACCCCGCCGGTGCTCGGGCCCATCGGTGTCTTCCAATGGCAGAGTCGTTATCATCCTCCCAGATCCGAGGCCCCGATGCCAGAGCTCGAGCGATGGAACGGCGCCGGCGCTCAGGCGCTTCGATGTCCAATGGCGAGCACGGCATTGGCGTTTTCTCTGATGCTCACAGGCGCGAGACTCCAGGAACAGGGCTCAAGTTGCGAACGGTGCCGGCTCTCAGGCCTGGCTCGCGGTGTCTTGGAGGTGGCGGACTGAGATTCCAGGTTTCTTTGCGGCAACGCACCGACAGTCGCCGGTAGAGACCGCTGCGGAGTAGGTGGCACCAAACGGAATGGGCCCGAGGTGCGGCGATGCCGGCACTCCAACTCGGCTCACCACCATTCTCGTGTGACTTGGCGCAAGCTCCCAGGAGCCCAGGCCCGAGCTACGGGAGGCGCCGGCACTGACACGGTACTCGGTGGAGCCCGCTGGGAGACACCGCTAACGGCTTGGCCAGTCTTGGTCTCTTGGGTGGTTAGCAACGGCTCGAGTTGCGGCACGGCGCGGTTGCACTGGCCAGCTTCGCTGAAAAGTCAGGTATCTGCCACTTCTCCTGCAACGGGAACGAGCGTCGGAAAGGCGCCGGCGCTCTGACGGTTGCTGCCGAACTCCGAGGCGGCCACTGATAAGCCCTACGTCAGCGGCGTGCAGTCTGTGCGGCCGCCTGCCCCCGTGACGGCGTCGACCGCCGGAGCGTGGACCGTTGCCGTGGGGGAGCTCGCGCCTCTCGCCTAAGCGTGCAAGAGCGAGAGACCGAGATTCGGAACTCATGGAAATGGAGGGGTCCCCGGCCAAGCTTGCGGCTTGTCTCACGGCTCCACGGGGATATCGGTGGGCAGCGGCGGGGCTCGCTTGCGGATGTCTTGGCGGCACTCCGCTCTCGATGTACAGCAGACCATTGGTCCCCGGAGCGCCTCCTCTCTTGCTCTCGATGCTGCATACCGATGCGAGACGCATTCCTGCCAGTTTAAGTCCGCTCGTACAACTTGGGTCTGATGGAGGGAATCGCTCGTGGCAGAAACGCCTCGGAGGCGCTGACTCGTTCGGACCATGTCGCCATCAACGCCCTCCTGTCCATCCCGACCTGAACCTCCGACCCGCTTCCTCGCGATTGTCCATAACATGCCATTGTGTCGTCCTCGTCGGATACATCATTGTCCGTGATGCTCCCGTATCGCTCTCCGATGCACAATGTGATCCATGAGGACCGCTGGCACATGCGCCGGGTAAGCTGTACACGATTGTACCTTTCGGAGTGTGCTCCGTGTGTGTTCTGTTCCTCGGCGCCGTCTCCGTACCTCTGGGGATCCGACTTGGCATGTCTATTAGTAGCTGAGGCCGATTAGACGCCCGCTCACGGCCCTAACGGGACCGTGGGACACGGCATGCCAGCTAAGGCGGGTCATTAGGTTGTTCATTCAGCCGGTTCTGTGTCGTGTGAGCTCGCACCTGCTCGCCAACGCTCGTTCGCCCATTAAACCTCGTATCAGCCCAGCGCAGCGCACACCGGTATGGAGCAAGTCGCACTCTGACCCGCAAGCCCTCCCCGTCCCCTCCGTTTCCAAGTGCTACAGGCTGACGAGGCTGCTCGCTCGCCCTCGTCGTTCCTCTCTTTACCTGTTGGCGTTCTGTTGATTCCCTCTTCCCTTTGTCTTGGGTCGTTGTGTGCTCGTATCTGATTCTGAAACTGTCCGTATTCCTCGTTATCCTCCGTAGTTCCTCAGTTCCATGTTGTACCTGTCCATGCCCAGCCCCCCCGTGCTCTCGGAACAGACGTCAGCGAGCATGTCATAGGTCAGTCGACGACGGAGTACACATGCTCGTCGGGATGTGCAAGGGACGAGTGAACCGCAACACGGGAGCATCCAGGAGTGACCACGAGCAGCCGCAGCAGTCAGCAGCAGGTCAGCAGGAGATGGAGTGAGGAGGAGATGTACTGGGCAGGGGTGCAAGGGTTAGGCGGCCCATGCGTGCAGCAAAGCATGCAGGAGCTGAGGGAAGAAGCGTTGTCAAGAGAATGCGACTGGACGAGAAACGGTACGCGGGGCCATCTAGGTTGGGCTATGACGAAAGCGCATCGGGCGGCGCCTGGCTTGGCCGCCATTGTTGTTTTCGTGTCCTACTTACATTCCGCATCTTCTGCACACACCTTCCCTCTCCTATTGACACGCCTTTGACGCCGCCGGGGCCTGCTTCCTCCCTGCTGCATTCCCTTCCCTCGCCGTCTCAACTCTGCCCATCTCTGTCGACACCGAATCCGACATAGCAAGCAGCGATGGAGTACCTTTCAGCGGACGTGTATATGCGGCTGGAGAACCGCGGGCGCAATCCCGAGGTCGAGACCGAACTCCTCAAAATCGTCAGCGCGCTTCCAACCCAGATCAAGCCTGAAGACCGAACAGCGCTGCTGCGTGCTATCCTCGGCGACCTCAACTGCAAGGCCGTCTGGCGCCGATGGCCGCAGGACCGTGAGTCCAGCTTAGTTCGGTGCGGAGGCTGACAGACAGAGTATACGTTGGCGATTACGGCGGTGAAGGTGCTGGGACGGAACCCGATCGGGTCCGAGGTGCTCGTCGAGGACTCCTCCTTGTCAACATTGGCGTACCACAGTGGACTGCCCTTCGACTTGACGACGAACCAGCCGGCGTCGCCACCGGCACTCGAAGCGCAGCGTGCGCTGGCGAACACACTCGTTCTGCATGCGCTCGCACGTAAGCGGCTGGCGATGTTGGGCGGACCGCAGGCGATTGGCCGTGCCCTTGCTGAGCCGCTTCCAACAGACAGATTGTTCCTCGTGTGCCGAATCGGCTTCCTAGTTACGACCGACGGCATCGGAGTGAAGGACTTGGTTGAGGGCGGAGACATCGTCAACCGTATTGTCTACGTATGTTGTGCTTCATGGTCCTTTGAACTGACAACAGCACCTCGGGGCTAACAGGCCGATACCTCTCAACTACGACGCACTCAGCGAGCTGCTCAAGCTCACCGGCAACATTGTGCGGATATACCCGTCCAAGATCGGCGAGGACTGGAGCGACCGTCTGACCCCGTGAGCTTGACCGGGTACGATCGACAGCTGACAACAGACTGCTGGGCCCAATTCTTGGCTTTGTGCTCGAGATCCCTCTGTCCGACTTGCTTCCCCCGCTGACGCACGCACTGCATGCGCTCCTGAGCTTCCCCGTGAACAGCGAGACGGTGCCGATATGGACTTCTTCAGGAGGACCGCGGAAGTGGCCTGGGCTGCGTTTGCTGCCGAAGCGGAGCCGGTCACCCCTGCGCGTCGACGACTCGGCGAGCGGGTCGAGCGACAGCTCGTCTGAGGGCACACCGCGAAAGCGCGACGACGCCTTCCCGCTCCGCCTCATGGGCATCCTCTCCGAGTTCGTCAGACATCACATGCCCGGCTGCGTCGAGCCGAACCCGGAACTGCATCTCGAGGAGATTCTCCCGCCCGTGCTGCTGCTCGGCGCGTCGACGGCGCAGGGCTCGGAAGTCATGCGCAAGTCTTACCGCAACACGCTGTTCCCGCCCAATCTGTAAGTTGTATCGGTCTCGAGTCTTAACTGACACTCAGCGATCGATCGAAGAAGGCCGGTGCTCTCGAAACGCGTCCCGGTGTGCTCGGAACGATTCTGCGTCTTCTGAACTCGACAGAGTACCCGAACTGCTCCAGCTCGGCGGGCGAGTTCCTTTGGGAAGTGTGCGGTGGTGATGGTGAGCTTACAGAGAGGTCACGTTCGCTGACGACCACAGCTTCTGAACTCTGCGATGAGGTTGGATACGGCAATGTGGCCGGACTCATGTTCCGCAAGGGCATGTTCCGTCCTCCGCCCGCCAAGATCAAGGAGCTTGACTCGCCGCGGCCCTCGGTGTCTAGCACCAAGTCGATGCGGCACAAGCGTGGCGATTCGCGCTCGAAGTCGATCTCGCGGCGTGGCAGCGCATCGCAATCTCGCCGAGGAAGCGAGTCCGTCCCGGGTTCACGTCGTGGAAGCGAGAACACGAGTGCGCCGCCGAGTGCGTTCGACGAGCGCTTCGCGACCCTTCCTCCGAGCCCTGCGCCGCCGACTCTCTCGGCGAGCGGAGCCGGGCCTTTTGACGACCGCTACGGTCTCAACCCGATCACTGGGCTGCGGCACACAGCGGACGACTTCAAGAGTCCGTTCGAGGGCATGTCGGATGCGGAGAAGGAGCGCGAGGCCGGGAAGATGTTCGTGCTCTTCGACCGCCTCAAGTCCAACCCTGTCGTGAAAGCCGGCGTGCCCCAGGCAGACGGATCAGAGAAGCCCATCCACGACGAGATCAGAGACCAAATGGTTGGTGAACAGGGCGAGAGGTGGGAGCGCTTAGAGGCAGAAAAAGAGAAAGAGAGAATCAGACGCCAAGATGAGCAAGACGAACAAGAGGCTCTCCAAGAACTGGCCGCTTACAGAAAGCGTATGGGGAGGGCGTAGCTGGTTCTCTCGGAATCTGTGACCTTAAGCTCGCCGCACCCTCGATCCTCGATACCATCAGCATGCCCGTAGCATCCATAGACACCCACAGCCTCTCTTGATTCCCGCATCTTGCTCCCTCTCCCGCTCCATCATAGACCACCCACCCCCGTCTCCATGTCTCATTCCCCTGCATAACATCATCTCCATCCCCAACCCCGAACATTGTCCCATGTCGCTAATCCATTGTCATTATGTAAATGATCTCTGCATAACTTCTTCTATAGAGCCTGGAGAGTCAGCTGCGAAAATCCCGTACACAGCTCACCTGAAACGCACGTCAGTGCTCTGGTCATTCGTCTACGACTCTCCATAGGTTGTGTTACAACTGTCGCCACGGGCAACGGCGCGCCGCGACGTTCCATGCAATGTGGTTGGGTCGTTTACTCCTTCATGGCGTCGTCGCCGCCGGCGCGCTCGGCGATCGCTTGCCGGAGCTGCTTCTGGAAGTCGTCCTCTACGTCGTCGTCGTCCCAGTTGTCCTCCCACAGCTGCTCCTGCGTGCTCTGCAGTCCGTCCGCGACAGTTCCCTCCTGGGCGGCTGGAGTTAGTTTTCTTTCAGCTAGTGTTAACGAACCAGATGCCGGGAACTCCTGCATTTGTCAGCTCAAGAAACATCTAACCCCAGCTTGATCGGACAGACACTTCGGCGGAAGTTCAAGGCGGTGCGAAGCTTCGAAGAATGGGAACACGTCGCGGCTCTCCATGCCTGTATCCCATTCCTCGCAACAATCGCGGGTATGGAGTGCTGCAGAGCCGTCTTCCTCTGAGGGAAGGGAGCATCCGCAGCGAGGGCTGAAATCTCATCGACCGTATCACCTATACCTCGTTCACATCGGCGGACGCTAAAGGCGATAAGATGGTGCCTGCAAAAGGGGCAGCACACATTTATCCCAGAAACTTCATCGACCGCTCGTTGAAGGCACTCCTTCAAGGCAAAGGAGTTGGCTCACGAGCGGCAAGGTAATCGTGTCGCCGCCGGACCTGTGCCCGATCGCTTTCGTCGTACTCACCTCGAACTCGTCGTCGTCCTCAAGAGCTCCCAGCTGGGGGAGCTTCTTCTTCTCCTCCTGGGGCTTGGTCTCGTTCTCGACCTTCTTCTCGTTGTTGTCCGCCATGGTCGGTGAAGTTGCTGATGGAACAATGTCTGGAGGCGTCGTTCATGACAACACTTGCGTGTATGGCTGTGACGCGTGTCACGTGACCACGTGATCTTGGATGGCAAAAGTTCGGAGGACTTGCATTCAGACCGGAGCAGCATTTCGTCACCGCCTACTCCGCACGACCATGAACGTTCTTCTCGCGAGAAGAATAGTGAGGACCGATGCTCTGAGGAGGGAGATCTCGACCTCTTCGGTGCGCTTTGACGCTGTGAGTGCTACTTAACGGGCACCTGTTTACCGAGCTCGCTAACCCAGCAGTCTGCGCCAGCCGCCAAACCGAGCAGCGACGGGCCGAAGAGTTCAGGCGGCCCCTCAAAGCCCAACAAGGGTCGATTCGACAAAAGCCGCAAGCCTTCGTTCAACTCGAAGTCACCAAGGCCCGAGAAGCCGGGCAGGGGTCGAAGTCTTTCGAACTCGCGGAAACCGAATCGCAAACCGAGACGAGAGGAAGGGAGGGAACGAACGAGGGAGGTCAGCTTCAGAGACGGCGTTTCCCAGTACGGGCTCAAGAAGCCGGGGACAGAGAGCGCTCCGCGGAAACCGTGGAAGGAGAGGTCAGCGGCAGGCGTGGCCGGCGCTGCAGCAGCCGCATCGGCTGCTCGAGCGGCATCGGCTACCCCCCGGAGCGACAGTGCGACCGATGAGGAGAAGGAGCGACGGATGCTCGATGAGGCCATGGCCGCCGAAGACGGATACACTCGGAATGCCCCAGAGGTTGAGGACCCATTGGTTGCCGTGGAGGACATCTTCGAGCCGCTGGAGAAGTCCGTGCTCGCAGCCTCGGATGTCAACATCGTCCCCGTCAAACCTCCGCGCGATGCCCCCGTGGCCCGTCTCAACAACCGTCTTCAGCGTGTTCTCTTCTCTCCTGGTGTTCACCACATGCGCGACCCGAGAACTGGTGTGTTCAACTTCGACCAGGCGCTCGAGCGCATCCCGACACCGGAGGAGTTCGCCTTCCACCGGTTGCCGCAGTACATTACTGCGAGCCAAGACCCCGAGCTCACCGGCATGGCAACGACGAACAACACTCGGTATACCGGATCGACAAGTACTCTGACCCAGTCGCTCAGCCAGATCTACTTCACACTCTCTAACGCTCGGCCAGTCGACACCTCCACCCTGTCTGCCGAGTTCCAGGAGCAGCGCCCCGACTTCACTGCTGGAGCACAGCTTCCTGCCCTCATCAACATCCGTCTGCAGGAGAATGGCACGTATGCTATCGACAACGATAAGACGCATAGCATTGACAACAATGTTCTGTCTGACTACGGACGGATTCTGGAGAAGCAGTTGACGGCCTCGCCGGAGGACTTCAAGCGCTTCCTCAACAGTGCTCCGGAGAGTGCTGTCCCTGTATCGGAGCGCACCGAACGTGAAGCCTATGCCTACAGTAAGAGCGGAAAGCTCCTCATGCGCTCCCAGCTCGACTGCCAGGACTCGAGATTGCCGGGATCCGGAACGTTCGACATCAAGACTCGTGCCTGCTTCCCGATCCGCCAGGACCGCGCTAATTGGGAGAAGAATGCCGCGTACACAATCTACAAGCAGCACGGCTTCCAGGAGTCCTTCGAGCGCGAGTACTACGACCTCTCACGAAGTGGCATGCTGAAGTACTGCTTCCAGGCCAGGATCGGCCAGATGGACGGCATCTTTGTCGCGTACCACAACACGAAGACGTTCTTCGGCTTTCAGTACCTGTCTTTGGCCGAGATCGACCGTGTCCTGTTCGGGTCCACCGAGATGGCCGACCAGGTGTTCCAGCTCTGTGTGGGCCTGATGGAGAAGCTCCTTGACCAGGCCACGGCACTGTTCCCGAACGAGTCCGTTCAGATGTCGCTGCGTCGCCAAGCTATCCAGCGGCCCGACAGCACCAACGAGCTGATCGCTGTTGTGCAGCCTGTCGGTGGTGAGGAGCGACCCAAGCGTGCTTTATCGCTCCGTGTCCAGAACGTCCTGGACGGGAAGGTTGTCGCGGCGGATGCCCTCAAGTTCTCTGAGAACCCCGAGGTGCGCAAGCAGCAGAAATGGGCTGTGAACTACACGATCGCCATCTCGCCGGAACACTTCGACGGACAGGAGGCAGTGCAGACGGAGTGGAACACTGTTGTTGGTCTCCTCACGTCTATGAACCACCTGTACATCCCTGACGGCAAGACGCGCAAGGACATGTACCTGGAGGACGGAGCCCGCCTCGCAGCTTCAGCCACTCCCGCGAAGACGAAGAGCGCTGACGACGAGTCTCTTTTCGGCTCTGAGGACATCGTCGAGGGTCCCCGGACACAATGGCGTCTTCCCAGCAAGCGCATTGCCGCCATCCGTGCTATGGCTCAGCAGTCCGGCCGGCAAGCTGCCGTTCGTGAGGTCTCGTGGCCTCAGAGCAGAGATGGTGACAGCTGGTCTCCGGAACCCAAGGGTTTGACCGAGGCCGAGCAGGAGGAGTGGGACGCAAAGGTCGCCAAGGATCTGAAGGAGCTTCTCGACAGGCATCACGCTGAGAAGATGGAATACTTCGCTTCCAAGAGGGCGGCTGCGCAAGCGAAGCGAGCCAAGGATGCGCCGCACTTCGACGCGCAGGAAGAGGAGGCCGGCAAGATGCCGGAGCCAGCCGGGAAGAACCAGGGTCAGAAGAAGAACCCCAGCCACGATGGAAAGAAGAATGATGCTGAGCCCGAGGTTCCCGTTGTTACTTGCGCCTGGCCCAGACTATAGACATCTATGTTGTACATTGTACGCCTATGCACATTTCACCACCCATCTGTCATCCTTCCGGCCGCGGTAGAGCCGTCGTCGACATTGACAGCGACTTGTTCTTCTAGTCGACGTCGCCAACGTCGCCACCAGTGCTGACAGGAAAATCACGTGACAGAAGATCGCCCCTCATCTCGAGTGACGTCGCCAGCGCCGTTGCGCATCTTGAACGGACGCTTCGCCACCGTCACTCTACCCATCGACAACAACTAGCATCATGCCAGGCTTTGCCGACTTCCTTGGAAAGGTCAAGACTCAAGCAGCCCATGTTGGCCAGCAGGCCAGTGCCTTCGCGCAGGTGCGTATCGGCGAGTTCCCACGGGCTTGATCGACGTCTCGCTTCCAGTTCGCTCATGAGCTCGGTCATCGCCGCGTCGGCTTGTCTATCTACGCAACGCAGATCGGAAGAGGATTGGCTGACATTAAAGGAGGGCAGCTCGCGTGCCATGGCTGGCGGATCGAGTTTGATGCAGTCGTTCTCACTGCCGGGCGAGTGTGACAAGGCCGCCAAGATCCTCAAGAGCTTCCTCGGTATGTCGGATTCGAGCAAGCATACCAGAGTGCGATCTGACGACAGCCGACCCCTGGAAGCCCGAGAGCGCTCTGAACGCTGTCCCCAAGGACGTCCTGCTCAAGTGTAAAGGTGTGTTGAGAACTCACAGGCAGGCAGCTGCGGCGCGAAGCTCAAGACGACGACGCCTCAAACACTGACAGACCAATGCTGACTCGGTTAGGTATTGCCGTCTTCACCATTGTCAAGGCAGGATTCGTCTTCTCTGGAAAGGCCGGCTCGGGAATTGTTGTCGCCCGTCTTCCCGACGGCAGCTGGAGTGCGCCTAGCTGCATTGCCACCGCTGGTTAGTGATAACGTTAATCGGCCAATGGAGGTCTAACGGCAGGKGTTGGATGGGGKCTTCAGATTGGCGCAGACCTCACTGAGGTGGTAATGATTCTCAACTCTGATGAGGCCGTCAAGGCCTTCTCTCGTGGAGGCAACGTCACCATTGGTGGAAGCATCAGTGCTGCGGCTGGCCCGATCGGCACTGGCGGACAGGTAGCCGCCAGCATGGTCAACCCGGCGCCCATCTTCAGCTATTCTCGTTCCAAGGGTGAGTAAGCGTTGCCCTCGTTTATCTTGAAGCTGGCGCAACCGAGAGGGGTTGATTGCGCAAGTGTCGTGTCCGATCCGATCCCCAGGTCACCGATCGCGGGCGAGAGCTCCATGGCCGGAGGTGATATACTTTCGGGGGTTACTTGCATCCGCAAGGCACATCGCAGGCTGTGCATCCCATCCCATCGTCTCGGTGGTCATTCCAGCTCGCCACATGGTGTTGTGCACCAACAAATGGCATCGCAGGATGTGTAGGTTAGGGGCCAACCTAAGGACTAAGCGAGGAATGTGGATTGCGACTGCGATTCATCTTCCAGGCCCAAACTTGTTCTCCAATGTGGCTTGCTGGCCTTTCATTGGCACAGGTTCTAGTTGAAACAATACCAGGTCCAGTGTAAGCGACGACTGCCTTGAAGGAGGACATGCCGCTCCTCGCTTGCCCGAAGGATGCACGTTGGCACGTCGGATCGGACATCCGGGGGCTGCTATCCTGGGACTGCCCCGCGCAAGCAAGTGCTTGAACACATTCCGCGAACGCTGAAAGTTACGGGGACGTAGAGTTGCGCGACATGACCTCGTGCAACATCCCGCGGAGTGCATTGCGCCTCGCTTGAAGATTTCCATCTCGCTTGGAGAGATCCGCCGAAATATGCCTACTGCATACGCAGTCCCTCAATGTCTCCTGCTGCTCCTAGCGAGGAGAGGCATGTTTTGGATCTTTGCTTCACCGGATATGACTTGGAACACATTGTGGACGATGATGGGCCTCTTCCCGGACATTCCAACATGCGATCACGAGCCTCGCTAATGCCACAGGTCTCTTCGCTGGACTCGCGCTGGATGGTACCATCCTTGTCGAGCGTTACGACGCCAACAGGGACTTCTATGGCAGCAACGTCTCCACCACTGACATTCTGAGGTGAGTGCCCCCATTCCGAACAGATCGACGTCTCGTTTCTTGCGCCCAGAGCTGACGAGAACAGTGGTCGCGTTCCCGCGCCCGAGATCGCCTCGCCCATGTACGACGTCATTGAAGGTATGTTGCACCGAAGCGAAGGAAGACGCAAGCGAGACTCTCCTCATATGGCAACTTGTGGAATGCGATCAGTTTTGCTGACTTGCTAGCCGCTGAGGGTCTCGACGAGAGCGGCTTGCCTGACAGCGCGTACGTGCCGGGAGCCCCCGGAGAGACTTCTTCCGTTCCTCCTGCCAATGCTGCCGCTGCTTCGACCACCGGTGCTGCCCCAAGCGAGGGCGCCAAACCGACCAGCAAACCAGTTTTCGACTCTGCCGGAGCCCACAGCTGAGAGGATCGGCCTCAATTGCCCCTTAATATTAGGTCCTGCCGAGCTACGCGTCTGACACACGTACGCCTCGAGTCGTGTTGTTACCGGCGCCCGAGTAGGTGATCTCCAAGTTATGAGCTAGTAATCGAAGAGGTGTATGCAGTGTAGAGTGGGCCAGAGAGTGCTCTGACACCTTCACGAACGCAAGCACCGAGCGAGCGGCGTTTGTAACCATGTTATGTCAAACCGTGCCATGCTCCGCTTCAAGCTTTCCATGACATATGCGGGGTACTCCCGACAATGCCGAGGCAGGCTCCGTCACGCCGCCGTGGACGGCGTGGACCATTGCTCCTCCTCACTATGAGATGTCCGCAAGAGCTCGGGCTCGGAGGCGGAGGTGTGTGTTATTCGCCGAGACCACTGAAGTGATATCACTCGCGTGGGGGTGACGTTTTTGGCGAGTGAACCGATAATCCACCGATCGCCGTTGGCATATTGATTCCTCCACCTTGCCAAGCTAACTTCTGGACCAACGACGTGGGACACGGTCACGAACTTCTGGGCCGTCTTCTGAACCTAGAATGCACGAAACCTAACTCTCCTGCAGAGCATCCGCTGCGTTCATGGGCCGCGGTAAGCGCGACGTGGGGGACATGCAACGTTCGTTGTCTCGTGAGGGCCGGTAGAACCACAGGGAAAGGAGCAGACACGATGTAACTTTTGGCTGCGTTTCGCGAGCTTTCGAGTGTTGCGGTGCTTCGGTGCGGACCAAACGCAGCACCAATCTAGGTCCTTTAGACACGGCATGTTGATTGCCTGTCTACAATGGCATCTGCACGCAACCGAGGTATGCCACAGCGCGTGGTGGGTCGTTTCGTCGCCTCGCTTGTCTCTGCCAAGGTTACATGTGGGGTTCGAAAGTAAGAATCCACATCAGACGGTGAGGGCCGCCTGTGCCCTTGTGGCCCAAGACTAATTCACTCGTGCGCTGCTGCAGAAGTCTTCTGGCGTTCCGGCAACACCAGTTCGGTGAATGGAAGGGAGGTGGTCATCAAACCACCGACCCACTCGTCTGATGTTCAGGGTTCTCCTTCCCCTCCAGCCTGGGCCAGACGACTTGACGTTTGACGCGGCTTGGCTTGGTGTCTCGTGTAAATGGCGCAATTCACCCTGACCGTGCTACGGCCCCTACGGGCCCGACTCTGCAACTGATTGCGCCATACCGTGATGCATTCCAAACGCCTCGTATTTGGTTCTGCCGTCAGCGGCGTTGAGAGCACCGGACTGCAGGCGACGGACGTCCAGCTGATGGTCGTGGGGCGGCGTGGAGCGGCGCATGATCGCACGAGCGGATAGGCATCCCGCGACGCCGCACGTAAAGCGGCGCCACACGCTCATCCTGTGCCATTCAGCACGCAGTTTCTGCGACACAATGGCTGACAGAGCCCCTCGGTGCCTCGCACGATGAGAGCAAAGTGGCGTGGGTGTGAATGAGCTTCATTCCTCACCAAAGGCAGGCGATCGAAAGCGCTCTCAGCCACAAGGCACAAATGCTGCACATGCTGCTCTGATAACAGGCAGGCTAAGATAACACAGGAATGACACACTGGAGGCTTCGAGGTTGAAGCTTGAGCCAGCACGCGACGATGCCACAACTCCGTTGTCATGTCACTGTTCTGTGAATGTTTGCTCGCTTTCCGAGCCTGCTCGGATTACGCCCACATTGGAAAACTGTTCAGCGGTCGAGGCACCCCAGCTGTATTCCATGTTGCTGCCGTAAGAACTGCCTCCGAACTCCCGCGCTCTGAGTTACGTTCCCTTCTGAGAGGAACACCTGGAGGAACGCGCAGGACAGAAGGAGGAACCCGAGAAATAGTCGCTGGAATCTGGAGCTTCCATCGAGCTGTCGTGTTGCCGTGTTGCCGTGCCGTCGTGCCGAGTCTCGTGCGGAGTGCGTGTGTCCGGTCTACCAGTCAGGCCCGCCCCAACGTACCCCAGGTGGGGTACGTCCGACGAGTCTGCCAGGTCCAGCGACAGTCTCCGAAGGGGGACCGAGTTACTGGCAGCGGTGCCAACGAGAGCACCCGCACGCATCTGCCCTACACGGAGCGCACCGCTGTTCCTTGCCGCTGCTGTGCCTCAGTACCTGTACGCATGGCGGTGAGTCCCGACACCCAGCTGTTACGCCTCCGTGCATCTGGCCCTGCCTGGCCCAAAAGAAGTTTCAAGGAACGAACGTTTAGAGTTGGTCATCTTTCAGCTGTAGTCCTATACCCCAAATATCTACGACCACGGAGGTGGAAGTGTCTAGGATTTGGCCTTGGGGTCGGCACAACGGCATGAGAGCTGTACCAGCATAGCGCAAACCGCCGTGCCGAGGCGAGTGCCGAGATGAGGAATCTCCGTGGCCGCGTTTGCCTGCACGCAACGCACTCCGAGACCTCCCTGTCCCGGGCCCCGTTGCCCTTACTCGTGCTCATGCACGGGCGGATCAGCACGATCAGCAGGTTCTGATCGACAGCCATGTCGTGATCGTGACTGGTGCTGTAGGGCCCAGTGGCGGCGGTGGCTGCCGGGTGTGCCGTGGGCTGACGTGCACATACCGTGGTAGACACTCAAACGCGGGGTAAAAATTTTGCACATCCTCTTGGCTACCCCAGGCAGCCACTGCAGCCACTATCGTGTACCGCGCGCATGGCAATTCGATGCAAGACACGACATCCCGATAGATTGCTTGAGGCGTGCAGATCGTTACATGCAGTGGCGATCGCCCGACGATCGCTCCCCTTCGCACTGGCAGCAAATTTTGCTTGGTTTACCCCTCATTCCGACCACTTCCAGTGGTCAGTCAATCCATTCCTGCAGACGTCCGCTAGTCCGCTCAATCTGATACACGGCATGGGTTGAGTATGCGCTGATGCATGGTAATGCTACGCAAATTGCCGGACTATACCGACCCCACAGTCGACTCTGGCTGACGCTGGTGAGAGACGAAAGGAGCGTAGGAGCCAGTCTTTGCGGGGTAACGTATTGCGGAGGGCATGAATTACCACCAATGAATAACGGTCCCCTTCGTCCTTGGCCCTAGTGCAGGCTTGCTCAACAGCTGCAGGGAGGTCTGGCTGAGAGCGCTCTGACACGCGGAGGTTGGCGGGAGTCGTACAAGAGAGAGTTACGGCATCCGTTGCCAGAGCGACCCTGCAACGGACTGGTTTATCCTGCAGGACGGTAGAACATCGTTCCAGGAACGGCTGAATGGGCTGAGCTTTTGTGCCTTGTTACAGGCCAGATGGCCAGAGCCAGAGCCAACAATGTGCGCGATTGTGCCCGCGAGCGGGGTCCCTGGCCCTTTCGCCTCGGTCCTCGCTCGCTCGCTCGCG
Source organism: Trichosporon faecale (assembly GCA_039545375.1). Lineage (NCBI taxonomy): Eukaryota > Fungi > Basidiomycota > Tremellomycetes > Trichosporonales > Trichosporonaceae > Trichosporon > Trichosporon faecale. The sequence goes on along the minus strand of BCLU01000004.1, from coordinate 1,986,002 downwards.
GACTTTGACGATTGTAACGACATGTTTCGTATCAGAACTAGAGTTCGTACTCAGGGCTAGGGTTCAGCCAAAATTAGTGTGATCTGCTTCCCCTACGCCTTTCAGCTCGTCCAGGTCCTCCCCAGGAGCATCCGGACCTGACAGGACCGAGCGGTCAGGAAGCCCAGGAGGCCAGGACGCTGCCACCAAATCCTAACAACCTGGGCGGCCCAGCCATGTCGGCCCAGGCTTCCGCTGGCTAACCCAGACATGCAATTCAATGCAGAGGCGACTGCCTGTGGCCTGTGCTGCCTGCATGCCCAGCGTCCCGATGGATGGCGAAACCATCGCCAGACGCCGATGACGGAGCAGAGTACGGGCTCGTTGCAAAGTATACATAACCAACTGCTGCACGTCTCTTCAGCACCCCCCAAAATCAACATCCAAGGCATCCTCATCATCGCCTACAGCTACACGCACTGTATCTCGTCTTATCATTATCTGTCTTGGCCTGTAGAACCTCCTCACACTCCACCGTCGTATAATACCTCCTTCCCCTACACCACTATCATGGAATTCGACATGGACGGATGGTCGCCTATGGCTCCCGGCGCCTGGGACCTTGACATTCCTACTACCCTCTACCACGAACCCACTGTCTTCGACAACGACCTCTCCCTACCCCCGGCTCCTCTTCTTGTCTCGAAGGAGTGGATGAAGCCTAAGGAGCACTACATGGGCTTCGCTGGCAGCTTCACTGCTGAGACCAAGGATGAGATCATCAGCGTCGACGAGACGAGCGAGGGATCTGAGAGCGATGACTTCGACGAGTCTCCCGCTCCTGTCTCTCCTAACGTCACTCCCGCTATCCTTCGCGCTCCTCGCCTCAGCTACCGGCCACTCCTCCACTCTCCCTCGACGTTCGGTGACGAGGAGCCCTGCGAGCCCTCTCCCGCCCCGTCAGTTCACGCTGAGGGCAGCCGCGCTCCTCTGCCTGCCGGTTACTGCGCTCTCGGTCTCCAGTTCACGACGGAGGCCGACGCCTTCCCCTCGCCTCCTCCTTCGCTCTCTCCCCGCGGACGCCGAAGGACACGCACCCCCACTCTCGAGCTCGAGGCTGAGCACCGCGAGCGCTCCGGCCGCCCCGAGCTGCGACGAGCCTGCTCCGAGCACCACTCCGACCTGCAGTCTCGCGTCGCTACTTGGCGTGGTGAGGTCGCTGCCGCGACGATCGTCTCGACGACGCTGCCGAACCCCTCGACCATGGAGCTCGCCCACCCCTCCGACATGAACTCCCTCTCACGCTCGTCTCTGCACGTTCGTGCCATCAGCGAGGAGCTTGACCCCTGGTCGGCCCGCATTGGTCGCTCTCGAGGCCGTGCGCTCAACCTCCCCTCCGGACGCCGCTTCTAAGCACCGATCAATGTCTGGCTAGTCTCCCTGACTCGGATCCAACTCTGCGTCAAGGGCGTTCAGCGCAGTTCAAGCGCGATCGCGCACCACTTGGGTCGCTTTCCCTATGAGACCCTCGCGACTCCCCACCTCCCCCACACATCATCGCCACCACCTAGCAAGCTGCGTCACACGCATCCAGCATTCATCATTTTTACTCTCGGGCTCTCGGTTCCTTCAACGGTTACACCCAGAAACATGGACAATTCACCGCAACGACAAGATATCATCCACGCAACTGAGGGCTTAAGCCACCACACATACACCATCGCGCATTTTGGACGCCAGTGAAACATAGCATTCGCCGGTGCTCCCGTTGTATCATAGAATCATGCATTTGTCTCAATTAGTCTTCTACCTCTACTTTTTGCCCGTTGCGCCTCTAACGCCTCGTACTCCCTGCTCCTGATTTCCTGACTTCGCGCTGCGCTCGGTTTCGTCTGTCGTTTCCAGCATATCTGACCGACGCTAACACTCGCTTGGTTGCTAGGCGTACTAGGTCGGTCAGCTGACGTCGGACGTCGGTTTGGGCCGCGAAAATTACGACCACGGTCCGGTCGGGGCCATGCTGGTCCAGTCCCATAGTCACACGGCCCAAGGCTGTTCCTCATGTCGTACTCTCGGTGCACCGATTCCAGCCGTCGCCATCAGGCAGACCTGTGAGGTCTTTGAGACCTTTCCGGCCGCAGGGAACAACGTGGCTTCTCGAATGACCTCTCATGCCTCTCATCTCCCCTCAGCCACTGCAGCCACCGACCAAATGGCGCAGAGGCACAGACGATTGTTAGTGACCTCGACACAAGGAACGTGGGCGTTGTGGGTACGAAAGGACCCACGGGTAAACACGGTGTGCCTCCTGCAGGGCCCGGAAGAAGGTTGTGATCGTGTATCTTGCTTGTGCACTATCACCTCGCGGCACCCCTTATCCTCACCTCAGACGTGCCAGAGTGAGCGGATGGGGTCGGACCGTGCACCACCCCTCTCACGGTTTGCACCTGCTATCACGATATCGCATACCTCCTTTGGGATATTGGCAGCCAGTGCCGTCCACTGCACTTTGGCAAGTCTTGCGCCATCGTATCGGGTCGCACAATCCGGGGCGCCTCCCAATCACCTAGCCTCTGACGCTACCTTATCGGACGTTTCGCCAAACTCGCCCCACGAGGTAGGGGCAGCGCGATATGCACGGAACATGCAACCAACGGCAAGGATGCCAAGTCCCCAGCAGGTACCAGCTGATAGCGGGTTATACCGGCTTTGCATACCATGGTTTCTGCATGATCTGCCAGCTCGTCACCGATGCGGCGGTCGCCGTGTCGTGCGACGAAACGGCGCTCGCCCGACCACAGACGCCGGCGCAAGCCATGGTGACTACCGCCATTTACCGCTGCGGTGGCGCCGCCGCGGCGCGCCCCGTGCCGCGACGCGGTGACCGAGAACGAGGTCCAGCTGCATGGGACGGCTTACATTTCTAGAGTACTCGAACGAGAGAACTGCTGCGCAGTCCCGTTGCGCTAGACTGGTGTCGGTATGAGCCGGGCCAACCTCGGAAATTTGCGTGTCGTCAAGCAACAATAATGCATACAGCTCGTTGTATCCAAGAGTGGGTCCCGAGTTCCGTGGAACAGTCGCGCGACCACATGCCCCGGCCCTGCCGCGTGACGAGCGCGGAGGCGTAGAGGCGTTATGGACGCTCCGTAACGAGGCGGCAACAACATTTTCTACGATTTCTCGGAACTCGGCGCCGGCGCATGTCTCACCTCGGCTTCATCCGGTCAGGCTCCGGAAGGGTCGTTCTTTCAGCCCCCTTCTCGGTGTCAGAAATTTCGGGCGAAACAACATCCCTCCAACACGAATGGACTGGAGGGCTGGAGAGCCACGCATGTGCGTATTCAGTTGTCGTGCAACATCCTTTGCTTTCGTCTGATGATTGCGATCGTGAAATTTCCTCATTGTTATGGTGGCATTCACCGATTGCGCTGAGCAAGTGATAGGCACCACTGGAAAACGTGCGCTACAATGTTGCCTTAGTTCAGGACGTCTAGGATGATAAACTCGCGCTAGCTGAGCCACGTTCCAACGGAGCTCTTGTCGAACCCGTACTTTAGTGAGGTACTCATGTCCTGAAAGGGGTAGCTGCGTGAGCAGACATGGAGTGTCATGCACACAGAATGCTTTCTGGGGTGTCAGTGTAATCGAGAAGCGTTGAGGCAACTCGTTGCTCGCCCTTGCTTCACCCGTGACATCACCCGAAGCCGAAGACGTTTCGGGCAGCTCAGCGAGGCCCCAGCCAAACTTGGAAATGCCGCAGCCTCGAGATCGCGAGATCGAGCTGTAGAGCGGACCGTCGGCTCCGCACGTGCTTCAGTCGCTCATGTGATTGCTTGTTGTGGTGCAGTGAGGATGGCGCCTCAGGGCCTTTGTGGCTGAGGGGCAGCACCGTTTCCTGTGGTAACCCGCACTGACCGAGTTTTTCCAGCGACCCTTTGGACCCCTCGGTGGGTATACCCTTCAGCTGTGATAACCTCCGAAGGGCCGTTGTCGTTGCTCTAGGACTCGCGGTCCCGCCAATCATCCCCGTCCCTGCTCCGTCACCGGATGCTATCCCTGCGCTAAGTCTGATATCGGACAAACGACGCCTATCGTGCCCTACCCCGCACGGAAGCTATGACGGCTCCCCCACGTTTGCCAAGTTTGCCGGTCGGTTTGCCAGTAGTCCTGAAGGAGACGGTTACGAGCCCTGCAGGAAGAAGCCCGCAAACTTTTTGCTGCTGCAACCTATCTTGCTTTTTCCTAGCACCCCTCGTGGGCCACGAGGGTGCCTTGCCCGTCGACCTGGCTCCACCTGATCTAATCGAACCTTTCTGATCCCCCCTCGAGGGTAGAGCGAGGTACACTCTGGCAGGAACATGTTACTTGTAGAGTGCCTGAAAATTACGACGATTCTTCCTTGGGTCTTGGTTCCCTCATCTAGTCCGAATGAGTTAGGCACGAGGCACATCGCTGGATTCTGCCCACGAAGTCCCCGGTTGACGTCTGACAACCTCTGCTCTCATGCTAGTGTTCGTCTCGCCCTTCTTTAGAACATCACGTTACCGCGTATCGCCAAGAAGCGTGGGTTCTGAGAAACCCCTATCGGTGCGCTCTCTATGCCCCCCCCCCCCCTCTCTCCCTGTGGACGTTGCCGGATCTGTAGAGTGCGGCTGTGGACTTCAGGGTGCTTTCCACCAGGTCCAGCGATAACGTAACTGCCGACAAGCGGAGAACCAATCAAGGATCCAGGACAGTCGACGCCGTCTCTGATACGCTGATATAGCGAGCTAGACGGTCGTCAACCTCGTCTGCATGTTCGCTGGAAGTTGGGGTGATGGGGACCGAAGGTTTTGTTCTGTGGAAGCCCCGGCCTGCGAACTGTTCGGTTCTCGTGTTTGCATTTCAACTTGCTCGGTTTGGCCAGGGCTCACACCTGGCCACCTGGGTCGGCACCTGGTCACGCTATGCACTGGAACGTGCCTCGCATGGATTCCAATCGTAGCTTTTTCGCCATGGCGTGCGCAGCACACGCAGCGTAACATGCCACCCCAATCTCGAGGCTTGCGAGCGCTATCACGGCTCGCATGGCATTCAAATTGCGATGCAACGCTTTTCGGGTCGCAAGAGACACTGGCATAGCGAACCTCCGCCATGTCTCGGATGTTCTCTTAGCGGCGATCCCTGCCTGACCCACACGGACCACGCGGTGCGGTACGGGACTCCATATCCGCGGGGCTCAGATGTGCACATCGAGGCGGAGCTTGACCACACCGCTCGCTTCCCCGCGTTCTCTGTGGCACGGCGGCGGGTGCCACTTGGACGACCCACCATGTCTGGAGCTCCTCACGACGCTCTTACTCGTTTCCGCTCGCACTTTTGCCTCCGATCGGACCGGGTTTGCACACCCCCCACTCAACGTCATACCCTGCACATGAAGTTGCTCTTGGCAGGAAGTCTCGCACCCGCTCGCACCTAAACTCGATTGCCCATGCGGGGGGGAGGATGTTCAACAGCCGCCCGTGATGTCTTCGACGTCTGTGGATCTAGGGCTCCAGAGACACGGACACTGCAGTCACGAGACATACCTGATGAGCCCTTACGCTGCGTCAGTGCGTTTTCTGTTGCTCGTGGGTCTGCAGAGCTTTCGCTGCTCTGCAAGGGCTCGAAATCTAAACGAGGTTAGGTTTTCCCACTGATTTTCCGAACTTGACCCGAGCTACTTCCATCCCTGTGTAGGGACCAGCCTTGTCTCGATCCCTCCTGAGCTCGCCGCCGTTCCAAGATCTCGCAGACAGCTTAAACGCTCTCAGGTGCAGCATGGGCGGCGTCGGGAACAACCCACTTTCGTTTCCTTGTTTCTGAGCACGACGCCTTCTGCGTCACTCCTCGTCTTCGGGCAGAAAACAGCAAACGCATCTCCGAGCAATTTACCCAGGTTTCGTCCCAATTCACGCTCCCCACGAGGTACTAACTTCGATTGCGCACTGACGACGACGAGCGCCGTTACGAACCTGTGCGCGTTTGCTGGATCCGACCTAACGTCCAAGCGAGGTGTCGCAGTTGAGCCACCGGGTATGTGACGGTTTCCAGACGATGCCCCGAGCGACGATATGCCAACTCATGCTCTCAGGTCTACAATGCGATGCAATGAATGCTAGCGCTGGATGTGGCAGGACGGTCTGGCCGCTCCCTCCTCGGTGGCAAGTGAATCAGGACAATTCATCGGCCACCATCTCTTGCCCGCCCGCGCGACCGTTTCAAGCTGTATTCGAATTCATTGGTATCCGATGGCCGCTCTGGAATCTGGGTCCGTGACGCTGGTGAGCACTTCCTTGTTTATGCTGGCGAGTGGGCACTGCGGTCTTCGGTGAGACGGTGCAGCCTGGATTCCTCGGCGGCGAATACGAGAAGCACCCCGTATCGACGATTGCGGCGTTCGGTCTCGTGACTGCATGGCTAGATGGCTAGAGACCACCGCCACCAGTGATCCAGATTCCGAAATACAAGTCTGGGTCGCTGGGGCTGAGACATTCCGGTGTCAGGCAGCAAGGCTGGAGATTGTCGGACTTGTTGCAGATAGTCTCGACCTCACTGGGCTGAATGCAGTGGTGACACAGATCTCCTCACTGACTCGGTGCACTGACTCAGACGGCTTGACACCCTCATCTCGGCCGGGGCAAGTGCGACCTTCCGATACTTCGACCACGTTGTCTGAAACCGTCTCCCCAGACCAACAACACGACAGGTACGCGGTATCCGTACCCACAAAGTCCGAGAAGTGGCCTAGGCTCAACACAACATGTAATTGTGGCATTCTGGGGTGCACGGTCATGCCATGGAAGAACCGAGTTGTGCGAGGAACGGAGGTCACAGCTGTGAAGTCGAGACGCACGGACATACACACTTCTATCTTCAATGCTGTGATCCTTACAACCTGCTCCCCAGATCTGTCTTCAGACGACTGATTGAACTGACCGCGGGTACCCCAGAGTGTCCAGATAACTCCACAGCCAGTGAACGAAGCTGATTACTCCGCCACCGGACGAACACTCTGTGCCAAGACTCGGACCTGGAAGCCAGTCGGGGTGCCTCTCGCCACCCATTCACGATTCACCCCGCCAGAGATGCTCACCAACGGACACTTGTCTACTCACACTCAGCCGTCTTAGGAAAGCAACTTGCTGTGGTGGCGGCTCGGAGGCTTGGATTCGGTCAAACAATGCTGGGACGAGAGAACGCCGCGTGGCACACTTTGCACGCCGACACCGGAATCATGCCCTCGCCACCCTTTCAACGCAACCCAAGATTCGCTCGGGATGGTCAACTCAATCTCTGACTCGGACATCTTGCTGCGAAGTCCTTGTTCGCCTCCGCTTCCTCGCCAAGCAGTGCGGGGAAGCCACCGCGGGTGCCCCTCGCGATGCCCCTCGCGAACACCGTCAGACCGCTCATTACAGGGTGTGTTTCGCCTCCTGTTGCAAACCGATGCATCTGCGCTCGCGGAAGTAAGGACGACGCCACTGTTCGGAGTGCGTTGTCTCCATTCGTGATGGCGATACCGCAACACAGTCGGCTATGTCTGAGCGTCCTATCGCCGTGAATGATTTGCCGCCATTCGCTGTTTGTCATGGCGCAAGTGTGAGTGAAAGTCGAGGCGGGGCGCCACTGTCATTTCAGCCTGTTATCGGCGCAGCGATGGCGCCCGTGATACAGCCAGCCTGTTATCGGCGCAGCGATGGCGTGCAATACAGCCGGCCACGCTGCGTGCACGTCAGAGCCTGGAATACCAGCCGGCCTAGTCGGTGCGCTCTGTCCCCGAAGCTCATTCGCCGTCGCGGTGAGGCGCCGGCGCCACTCACGTCCTGCGCCTGTTCTCGAACAGCAATGACGCCAGGTATACAGTCGGCTAAGTCTTGAGGTGCGCTCTGCTGCGCACTGTCGCCGACCTCCATTCCATCCGCGGTCACTGGCCGCCGTGTTAAGTTCAGGCGCCGGCGCCACTGACGACTGACCCGGTCTCGAACGAGAGTGTCCGTGGACTGTCCGTGATCAGGTTCGCCTTCGCCACAACGTTAGTCCGCGTACCCGCACAGCTGTGTCGCTGACTGCGCAGTATGCCTGGCATCACCTCAGCGCACTCTTTACAGACTCATGACGTTCGATCGTGGTCAAGCTCCAGCCACAACGCCACCGTACTGGGTCTGGACCAGCACTCAGCCTCTGCGTACAAGTGTCCGAGTGTTCTGTTATACGAACGCGATCAGGGTGCGTTTCAATGTGAATACGATGAAGGCAAAACGATTCATGCGAGATTGTTCGTTTTCGGTATCGGCCGCCACTCATGAAAGTGTCACTTGACCTGCCCTCGGTCAAGCTGCACGCGAAGGCACCAGTAGATCTCGTTGACCGCGTATCGAGCCTTACTGATATTACGGCTGAACTTGTCGATCTTGCCCGACTCTGAGTCTGGAGACGTCGACTCGAGCCTGGCCTTGCTGTATCTGCAGCCCGGTTATATTCCATGAGCAACGACTGGTCACTTGGTCGGCTGTCTCGGGGCAAAGGGGGAAGGCACAAGTGGGAGTAGAGCCGCAAGCGAGGCGTGACGCGCACTTCTCGGGCTCAAACTGTCGATCGGCTCCGATCTCATCTCCGACCCCGGTATGATCTACGATCTACGAGCGCGCGCAAGTCCGGTCCTAGCGAGACGAGCGAGTGAGCGAGCGAGCGGTACCCCCGCGGCGATCACGGCCACGCACGTCTGCGTCGGCGGCGCACAGCGTACGACTCGCACGGCTAAACCGCGACATGAGCGTCGCAGGCAGCGTCGCAAGGCCGGCCATAACCTTACTGCTCTCACATTACCAGCATCCGGCGTCAGCGACCGACCACGGTGTAAATACTGGTCAATACGAGTCAATTACGTCAGAGTACGTCAGTGCAATTTGAATGAAAGCTTAGAGCCTGCAACTCTGGGCCGATTCTAATTGAGCTTAACCATAAACAAATCTAACACGCGAAATCTACCAAAACTGTGGCCGGCGTCCCACCCGGCCGACACGGTGTCGCCGAGCGAGGGGGCTCTACTCGAATGTGTACAGCGTGCGCTGCTGAGCTGGTGGGGTGACAACACGAGGTGACGGGCCCCTTTTACTTTTACTACGTCGTTATCTCGTTCCGATGCAATGCCTGATGCAAGATGTATGCGTTCTTCCTCCGCCTTACTCCCCGCGCGTCGCTTACTGCGACCAAGTCTCCATGCCCTCGTACTGGACGCCGGGCTGGGCGACGACCTTGCCCATGACGAAGGCCTTGGGCTCGCCGTTCTCGTGCAGCGACTTGAGGGCGGCGTCGGCCTTGTCCGCGCCGACGATGATGACCATACCAACACCGCAGTTGAAGGTACGAGCCATCTCCGCGGGGGCGACGTTACCCGCCTTCATGAGCCAGCGCCACATGGCGGGGAGCTCCCAGGTCTTGAGGTCGATCGTGACACCGAGCTCGGGTTGCTCGACGAAGACACGGGGGATGTTCTCCGTGAAGCCGCCGCCGGTGATGTGCGACATGCCCTTGAACAGGCCGGTACGGATACCGGGGAGGAGCTGCTTGATGTACAGCCTCGTCGGGGTCAGGAGGGAGTCGCCGACAGACTTCGACTCGTCCCACGGCGCAGGGCTCTTGAGGTCAAGGCCGGAGAGGGAGCAGATCTTGCGGATGAGTGAGAAGCCGTTCGAGTGCGCGCCCGACGAGGGGAGACCGATGAGAACGTCACCGGCACCCATGTCCTTGGTCGGGAGCATCTGGTCGCGCTCGACAGCACCGACGGCGAAACCGGCAAGGTCGTAGTCGTCGCCGTGGTACATGCCGGGCATCTCGGCAGTCTCACCACCGATGAGGGCACAGCCGGCCTCGAGACAGCCCTGCGCGATACCAGTAATGACGTCGGCGGCGACGGGGACGTCGAGCTTGGAGCACGCGTAGTAGTCGAGGAAGTACAGGGGCTCGGCACCCTGGACAATGAGGTCGTTGACGCTCATGGCGACGAGGTCGATACCGACAGTGTTGTGCTTGCCGTGGTTGAGAGCGACACGGAGCTTGGTTCCGACACCGTCAGTTCCGGAGACGAGGACGGGGTCGCGGAAGCCGGCAGACTTCAGGTCGAAGGCACCGCCGAAGCCACCGATCTCGCCGTTGGCACCCGGGCGGCGGGTGGCCTTGACGACGGGCTTGATGGCGTCGACGAGAGCGTTACCGGCGTCAACGTCGACACCGGCAGCGGCGTAAGTGAGGCCCTCAGCGGGCTTGGCAGACGACTGGACACCGTCGGCGCGCAGAGCGCGGTAGGCAATGTCACGACGGATGGTCTTGCCCTCGAAGTTGACCTTCTCAACACCGGCGTAGGCGAGGTCGACGGCGCCACGGAGAGTAGGCGCGAAGGCGGCAACAGCGACGACACGGCCACCGGCGGTGACGATCTGGCCGTCCTTCTCGGCGGTACCGGCGTGGAAGACCTCGACACCGGCGGGAGTCTCGCCGAACGTCATGACGTCACCCTTGGGGTACGAGCCGGGGTAGCCCTTGGACGCGCAGACGACGGAGACAGCGTAGCCGTCGCGGTAGCCGAGCTTGACGGAGTCGAGGCGGCCCTGGGTGCACGCGAGCATGACCTCGGCGAGGTCGGTCTCGTCGTCGAGGAGGAGCATGAGAGCCTGGGTCTCGGGGTCACCGAAGCGAACGTTGTACTCGAGGACCTTGGGGCCGTCGGCGGTGAGCATGAAGCCGGTGAAGAGCATGCCGACGAAGGGGTAGCCGTCCTGGCGCATGCCGCGGATAGTCGGCTCGAGCGACTCCTTGAGGACGCGGTCCATGACCTCGCCGGTGGCGGCGGGGGCAGGGGCATAAGCACCCATACCACCGGTGTTGAGGCCAGTGTCACCCTCGCCGATACGCTTGTGGTCCTGAGCAGCGGGCATCGGGACGACAGTGTATCCGTCGGAGAAGGCGAGGACCGAAATCTCGGGGCCCTCGAGGTACTCCTCGATGACGACCTCGTCACCGGCCGAGCCGAACTCCTTGTCGACCATGACCGACTTGAGGGCAGCGAGAGCCTCCTCGTTGTTGGTGGGGATCAGAACACCCTTGCCGGCAGCGAGGCCAGAGGCCTTAATGACGCAACGGCCGGACGAGAACGGGTTCGACTTGATGTAGGCGACGGCGTCATCGTACTGCGAGGCGTTGAAGTTGCGGAACTGCGCCGTAGGGATGTTGTGGCGCTGCATGAACTCCTTCGACAGAGCCTTAGATCCCTCGAGCATGGCGGCAGCCGGGGAAGGACCGAAGACGGGGATACCGACTGCTGGTCAGCCACCGTTGGAAAATCGAGTCGGTCGGCAACTCACCCTTGCGGAACTCGCGCTCGGCACCGTCGACGAGCGGCTGCTCGGGACCCGGGACAACGAGGTCGACCTTGCTGTCCTTGGCGAACTTGACGACACCCTCGTAACCGTCCTTTCCACCCCAGGGAGCGTTGACGTTCTCAATCTTGCCTCCGAGCTTGGAGGTGCCTCCGTTGCCCGGAGCAATGAGAACCCGCTTCACACGGGGGGACTGAGCAAGCTTGAAAGCGAGAGCATGCTCACGACCGCCAGAACCGAGGAGGAGGACGGTGAGGTCGGACTTGGGGGCCGGGAAGGTGGTGGGCTCAGCCATGGTTGCGGGGGTTGCTAGCTAGCTTGGAGGCTCGAGGCTTCCTCAACAGCTGGTTGAAGACCGAAATCCAAAAAATCCGGTTACGAGTCATGTTATCTGTACCTGACACCCGAGTGCCACACGCTATATCGCCGTGCGAGGTCCCACACGTGTGGTATTGAATTGATTAGGACCTGGTATGGGAGCGGATTAGGATGCCGCTCAAATGGATCGGTTTACCCAGCACACCGAGCTGATTAGCCTCGGGCAAAGTGGAGGTTCAGCAGGGGACGATCGCGGCATTGCGCGGCATGCCCCTCCGCATAGACCGCTTGGGGCAATCATCGTCATTCAGGCACGGCCCCCGCTCGTCGGGCCGAATCGAGCGCGTCCGTTCAGTCTGCCAGACCGTCCATGTCCACCCACGCCCTGTCATCATCACAGCCTGCCTGCCTGCCTGCATTTAACCTCTTCCCCTTCCATCTTCCCTCCTCCCCATCTCTCCTAACCATCGATCCCGTTGAAGCAATGTGAGCTGACCCACACCTGACCCCTCTTGCTAGTGCTGACTCTGACAGGTCTGTCGTCGAGGTCAAGACCACCCCCTTCCAGGGCCAGAAGCCCGGAACCTCAGGTCTTCGCAAGAAGGTGAGTTGCTTGCTTCTGGAACATTGACTGACACGTGCAGGTCAAGGTTTTCCAGCAGCCCAACTACACCGAGAACTTCGTCCAGGCCACTCTGACCGCCATGCCCGGCGGCAGCGAGGGCTCGACTCTCGTCGTCGGCGGTGACGGCCGCTACTACTCCCCTGAGGTCGTGCAGATCATCCTGCGCCTTGCCGCCGGCAACGGCGTCAAGCATGTCATCGTCGGACAGAACGGCATTCTTTCCACCCCCGCCGTTTCTGCTCTGATCCGCAGCTCCAAGGCTGACGGCGGCATCCTCCTGACTGCTTCGCACAACCCTGGAGGCCCCGACAACGACTTCGGCATCAAGTTCAACATCTCTAACGGTGGACCCGCCCCCGAGGAGGTCACCAACAAGATCTACAAGATCACCGAGGACATCCAGAGCTACAAGCAGGTCGAGCTTCCTGACGTAAGTTGGTCGACAGGAGCAGCCGCTAACTCGCTCACAGCTCGACCTCTCCAAGCTCGGCGAGTTCAACCACGGCCCCCTCAAGGTCACCATCGTTGACTCGGTCGAGAACTACGTCAACCTCCTCAAGGAGATCTTCGACTTTGACATGATCAAGAAGTACCTCCACGAGAGCAACCCCAAGCCCTCTGTCCTCTTCGACGCCCTGAACGGTGTCACTGGCCCCTACGGCAAGGCCATCTTCATCAAGGAGCTCGGTCTCCCCGAGTCCTCCGTGCAGAACTGCACTCCCCTTCCCGACTTCGGTGGTCTCCACCCCGACCCCAACCTCACCTACGCCCACACCCTCGTCGAGGCCGTTGAGAAGAATAACGTTCTCTTCGGTGCCGCTTCGGACGGTGACGGTGACCGCAACATGATCTACGGCAAGGGTGCCTTCGTCACCCCCTCGGACTCTGTTGCCATCATTGCCGACTGGGCCACCAAGGCCATCCCCTACTTCAAGAACGGCGTCAAGGGTCTCGCCCGTTCGATGCCTACCTCGGGCGCCATCGACCTTGTTGCGAAGGAGCTGGGCGTCGAGTGTTTCGAGGTTCCCACCGGATGTGAGTAGGGCGCGAGCAAGGGGCGCACCAAGGCCTGGACCATGAAACTGACGACTACAGGGAAGTTCTTCGGAAACCTCATGGACGCCGGTCGCCTCTCGATCTGTGGTGAGGAGTCGTTCGGTACTGGTTCGGACCACATCCGTGAGAAGGACGGTGTTTGGGCCGTCATTGGTGAGTTATAAGAGTAACGACGCCACTGACGCCTAGCTTGGCTCTCGATCCTCGCCAAGGCTTCCGAGGAGAAGCCCGGCACGACGATCAACGACATCCTCCAGGCGCACTACAAGAAGTACGGCCGCAGCTTCTTCTCTCGCTACGACTACGAGGAGGTCGAGTCCGAAGGCGCCGAGGCGATGATGGCGCACCTGCGCGAGCTGTTCGACTCGCCCGACTTTGTCGGCAAGACGCTCAAGGCGACGTCGTCCGACACGTCGTTCACTGTCGAGTCCGCCGCCGACTTCTCGTACACGGACCCCATCGACGGCTCGGTCTCGACCAAGCAGGGCCTGTACATCAAGTTCACCGACGGTTCGCGCATCATCTTCCGTCTCTCCGGCACCGGCTCGTCCGGCGCCACCGTCCGCCTCTACGTCGAGAAGTACTCCAAGAACGCGGACGAGTTCGGCGAGGACGCCCAGGTCGGCCTCAAGCCCCTCATCGAGGTCGCCCTCGACCTCTCCAAGCTCAAGGAGTACACCAAGCGCGAGAAGCCCTCGGTCATCACCTAAACACCGGAGCGCGTTAGCGCGAAGGTGTGCCAGCGTGTCGACGTGAGCGCGTCAGCGCGTCAGCCTGAACGCACCTGCCATCGAAAACAAACCCATCATAATGAAATAATTAGCATGAAGAGTCCGCGTTCAGACTTCAATCCGGATGCATTTGTACGCACGATCGCGCACGAGTCGAGTCCACCAGTGCCTAACAGCAAGTCGGGGAGGACCCACCCCTCGGCCTCACTCGGCTGCAGTCAGCAAGCAGCGCCTGCTTATTGGAGTGGGTCTGATCTGCGCTCCAGCCGCGATCCAAACCGTGGTGATCGGTCTGACAATGGGGAGTTGCGCCCGAACCTAGTTCCTCATTCCGTCGAGGCATGTGTGTTCGGATGTGCCCGGTCGTCTCCATCTGCCGTCTCAGCCGTACTGACTAGACCTCGCTCGGCACGATCGAGTGCCCGCCAATGGACAGCGTAGGGCATTCACTGAACGAGCTGACAGAAAGACAAGGAACAGAAGAGGGTTAAGAGAAATTGTTTTACGCTCGGTTGAATTGTGTGGAGCGCGTGCTGTCCTCGTCCTTTCTTCAGTCTTTCTCAATGGGAGCTATCATGAATGCCATGAAATGGCAACGTCTGAATGGCAAGTGGCCGAGATGCCATGGTGGCCGCGAATGGACCTCGAGGTGGCCGATTCACCGGCTCTCGCTGCTGCAGGCTGGGGCGGTAGCGAGGTCAAAGGCGAGCAATGGCGAGGTGGGAACCTGCCCGCCTGGGGCCGACGGCGCTGTGAATGAGAGCGAAGAGATGATTGCACCAACTGCGAACTGCGACGTGGGCTGCAGCACTCTGTGGCAGGGGCGAGCGGACCGAGAGGTACCTCCTCGCAGCTTGATCCCGCCCGATTGTCGTCCTTACGACAATCGCCACATGGATAGACGCAACTCGCACTCACCTCCACTCATCTCGCAGTCGTCTCTGAACGATGTGGAGGACGGATGTTGGCCTGACGGGTGATCATCACGAGAGATAAGGGCAGAAACGGAAGGAGAGTTTCACGAAGCTCATTTCGAGCTCGCCCAGCGTGTCTGTATGGCTGCCCGATACAGCAGCATGCCGGGAACGCATGAACTGTCGTGTTATCGTCTCATCGTCTCATTTTGTATCTGTATCGACACATGATGAACTTGTCTCGGAGAGTGACGCTGGGTATGAGGAGGGACAAGCCACTTCCGCCCTCCACACGCATGACGTACAGGTAGGTCTATTCCTGACCACCAGGCAGTGCTCGAAACCCACGGAACTTGTTGGCACCAAACACGCAGGTCGGAGTTGTGACATCCACCAAGTCCGTTCTCGCTACCGACTGCGACCCAGAGGCTAGAGGCTAGAGGCTAGGGCAGTTAATACCCGACCCGGACCCGATCGATGTATCGGGACTGCTAGCATACTAGTGGCAGGAGGAGACATGACGAGAATGGCTGAATTGCTGCATCGTTCTTGTCGAAGTCTGGGCCTGGATCTCCAGCCGAGATCGCTGAGGTATCGCTGAGAAATCACGCACGCCCGAGGATGGCCAAGGACGTTGAACGTCCCGAAGAGCAGTTATCGACGCTGGGCGGACAGACCAGGCCTCGAATCGCGGGCAAACCTGCCAAAGGCCTTGCTGCCTTACAGCACTCGCATCACGGCATCGCGGCATCGGGACACTTTCGCACCCCACGTAGACCTGGGCGACTACTTGCAGCGGGCGCCGCTGAGACTTGACCACGCTGATTCTAGACCAGCATCAGTCCAGAGCGAATGTCAGTGGGAATCGCCGGTCCCGACATTGACAGAGGCAATTCCCCGGACACAGAATTTCGAGGCATGCTGAAGCCCTCGAGGCATGAGATCGAGTACAGTTCAGCTTGGCCGGATGTGTCACCGAGACGCTGTTGAGTGAAGGCTCTGGGCACTGGAGTGAGCGTAAAGCCTCTCTGAATTGGAGCTTCGCAGTACCGCGCAGAGTTGAGCTTGAGCAAAAGCCCGCGCCGTCGCAGTCGGTGACAATCCATTGACTCCAAAGATACACCAGATGTGAACGCCAACAGCAGCACAGTCGGTATAGAGTTGGCGCAGCGGATTCCAGACATTCTCTTCTTCGCCCCGCAGCAGACCTCACGCAGAGAACAGGTAGCACCGAGTCAAGATCGAGCGCCCCAAGAGTCACCACTCCAAGCTCTACTTCGTCCCCAACGCGCCCAATGGGGTCAAGAGCCACAGTCTCGGTTTCTCGATGGTGCGCACGCAAGTCTGCCTCGCGTGCTCGTCAGTGCTTCAAGCTCTGCACAAGCTCTGCATTCCTGCACCTCGTGTGCTCTTTCACTCTCGGCACACACAAGACCTGCAGGACGAGTTGCTGGGGGCAAACCTTGTCACGCCGCGTCAGCTCGGACGCACGCAGGCGTGCTTAATGCTTAACTGGGCCAGAAGAGTGACGGCTCCACGAGGTGCTGTACCTTTCTCTGTCGGTTGGAGCTGATCTCGTACAGGGCTTCGTACTCTGGTAGAGATGTGCATGTGGCAGAGTCTGCTGGAGTATGCTTATGCATGTTGGAGCACCCTCGTTGCTGCCTTACATGAACGGGGAGTCGAGGCCCGTCCTTGCAAGCACGCAGATGCAGACAGAAGGAAGACGCTCAGCTGTGGTGAAGACGATTACCCTGGAGGCACCCTGCGCGTCCCTGGCGAGTCCAGGGTCGCGAAAAAGGGTCCTGCGCACTCCCAGCGGTGGAAGCAGCGCAGAGGATGCAGAGCAGCGCAGGTCAGGACACGCAGGGCCCAGAACTTTGCGACCCGGTGCAGGGCATGGGTGCAGGTCAATTGCACGCCGAGCGACGCCGTCTTGCGCCCTCATGCGCCTTCTGCACCGCTCTCACTCACCACTTGGAGTCCATTCCAACGGATCCAGAGAAGGGACATCGAGGGACGAGGGTGGCCACAACTTGGTGGGTCGGTCCTCTGTCCTCATCGCCCATGCTCATGCTAGAAGACAAGTCACAGTGATCAACGGACCCGGGCGCCAGTCAGTTGTCCCCGGCCCTGTTCGCCCTGCTCCGGGCGCAGCAGCCGGACTCGAGCAGGGAAGGCCAGGTGAAATCCTGACTGCTCCCGGTTCTTGGTCTCGATGCCTCGCCTGCCCCGGCCTCACCCACTGCAGTTCCTCGTACCTGTGTAACCTCACGCCTCACCAGCCCGTAGCCCGTAGCCCATGCCGGACTCCATGTATACGATTTCTATCTTTAGTGGGTGAAAGACTCGCTCGTCGCTGCCCACATCCACATCTCATCTGCTCTTCCATCGCATCTCTTGATCAGTTCAACTGCAGCGCGATCGCCTGCTCAGCCTGCCTGAAACGACCCGAAGCAGCAAACGAAACGACGCCGCAGCTACCGCGCATAGCCCGATTCGACCACTCGGACCCATCGATTCCCATCTCATCCCACATCCCCGACCCACCACTGCACACTGGCACACCACTGCAGGTACGGCGACGCACGCAGTCAGATCCAGGACACACCTCAGGACTCGACGCGCCCAACAGGACCAACAGGACTTGCAGACGCCAGAGAGTACAGCTTAAAGGACAAGACGCACCGTCCATCGCAACATACCGCCTGCAGAGCCGGGACTACTGTTTGAGTGTCAGGGGAGCCCTAGTTCCCTAGGACTCGTGCCATTCCCTGTTCTCTGCTTGCTCTGCTTGCTCTGCGTGCTCTGCTTGCGTTCTGCGTAACAGACTTGTCCCATTCATCACTCGACGCACCACCTCCCTCCTAGCCCTACGAGCCCTGCCAGCCAGCCCTGGTAGCCCTGCACCGCTACCACCCCGGACCTCAGCCCTGCAGCCCTGCAAGCATCCGAACGTGCTGTCTCCATCCTGCGCATCTGACGCTCGACCTCGACTTGCTAAGCTCAACCCCTACCACTACTCTTGCTGCCAGTCTCGTCCACCTCGACCTCTCACGACAAGTCAACACGCACCTGCAGTGCTTGCAGTGCCATCTTGATCGCCCTCTGCACCGCCTGCACTCTTCCATCCTTTCTTCCACCTACCTCCCCTCTCTCCGGCATTAAACTTCTTTTTCTCTCGTAACGTTTACGCCCGGTGCGCGCACGTTGGCCTCTTTATCTCCCGCACACCCGACACACCGCCAGGCCTCGTCCTCGACTGTCCCGGCTGCCCTCGACCTCTCCCGAGCTCGCCCGTCGCTGCAGTCTGCGCCTGCCGTCGTTACCACCGATCCGTTTTTGTATCACTCACATACACACCCACACACTCGCACCGGCACGCACCGCTCGCGCACGACTTCATCCTCGCCCACGCGCCCTGGTCTCGGTGCCTCTGAACTATACGACATCGGCATAACGGTAGAGCGGGCTACGCCACCCGTGCAACTTCGAACGACTGCGATCCCGGTTTGCAAACACCTGGGCCGTCCCATCAGTCGCTCTCGCTAGCCCATCCCTCCTCTAGCCCTTCTTCTTACACTCACTCACCACCACCACATTCTTTCGCACGACCTACCTCGACCTTCGACTCCCCATCACATCCCACGCATCCCCTTCGATCTCATCCTCACGCCCCGCCGATTGCTTACCCCCTTCCCGACGACGTAACGTTCGCGGCCCTTTGCGTTAAAAGGCACTGTCAGTCATCCACCCTCGAGTGTCGACAGGCCCATCAGCTCGTGCATCCGAACCATCGACATTGTCACGACTGAGACAACCTTTCACGTAAGGCCCGCCGTAACCTTTGTTGGGAACGCACCGGCCACCTTCTCTTTCGAGATCAAAGCACAGGCGGTGACAAGGCTTGGCCCTCGGCTTCGAGTGCGCGCGTCCTGTTACCGCTCCGTACGGTTGACTTCGACCCAGTCATCTCAACAGTCCGACCTCACTGATTCTTGAACCCGCATCCCCTCAACTCCCCTTATTCTCTCACCACCTTCACGCCATGGTTGCGTTCCACAACGACCACCGGCCGCGGGTAGCGACGCTCGAGGAGCTGTTCCGGAGGCAGGAAGACGAGTCCTTCGGAGACCAGTGTGTCCCATGCGAACCTGGCCCACCGGCAGGCGAATGCAACTGCAGCAAGAAGGAGACTTGTCAGCTCGTGATCCGGTGAGCCCGAATAGATAGGACATTTCGCGCTGCAGAGTACTGACGACCGACAGAACATGCTCTGAATGTCCGAGGCAGTACTGTGCGCCGATAGAGGGCGCCAGCGGCGGCGGCGTCAACCCCGGAGTCATCGCTGGACCCATCATCGGTGCATTCCTGGTCGTTGCGAGTGTGCTGCTGTTCTGGTGGCTCAGGCGAAAGAAGGTACGTAAGAGGTGGCCGCTCATCGCCGTTCTGCCGTGCGGCGGCGGCGATTTCGACCGCGCAAGCAAGCCCTGCCAAGGAACTGAGGCTGACCATTTCGCAGAGGCGCGACCTTGCCCGTCTCGAAGACCTCGCCGAGCGTGCACGCAAGGGCGAGTCCTCGGCGTTCCACATCGCGACTGGATCTTCGGGCCCCTCATCACCTGTCACGTCGACCCGTCGGCAGTCGGCGCCCATGAGCCAGACATCGGGCGGAGGCGTCGCTACTGCTGCCGCCGCTGCTGCCGGCAAGGACGCTCGCGATGCGTCGCGCCAGGCCGGCCCGCTTCCCAACGTTCCGGCCGACGCCGAGTACTACGACGCAAACGGCACGACCATCCGTGTCTACGCAGGCAAGCGGGGCGTCATTAACGCCGATCCGAATCACCCAGACAACGGTGGTTCGGGCGACCCCTTCGCGGATTCGCGCTCGATGTCCACTAATGGCGGCGACTCCAGCCACTCCACGAACGTCATTCCCATCCACTACGTCCCTGCTGGTCAGATGGACGAGTCGCTTGCGCAGGTTCTCGCAAGCCACCGTGGCGGCAGCAACGAGCCTGCCGACCCGGCCGCTCAGCAGGCTGCAGCGGCTCGTACGCTCGATCTCGCTCGTCAGAACCTCTGGCGTCCGCGTCCTGGTCAGCCTGGCATCGTTCCTCCGCCCCGCCCTGCCCGTTCACCCGATCTCGACCTTCGTCTCAACCCCGTGCGCCAGCCTTTGGGTGCGATCGCCGATGGGGGTTCTTCCGCTACATCGATCAACTCTCGTGACTCGGTCCACTCCACGATCTCTGCTGCCCCTTCGTTCATGTCTGGTCAAACCGCCGATCTCCATCTCGACGCGCCCAAGATCATCACGCGCCAGCAGGTGCACGTCGGCCGCCTCCAGGCTGCCGAGGTCGTGCAGTTTGGTGCAGGTGGCGTTCGCCCGATCCCTGAGAACGACGCGGACACGGATGAATCGGGTACTTACGAATCGGCTCCCGACCCCTTCACGAACCAGTCTGAGCTTCTGGACCCGCAGGCCGCAGGGGCTTCCCCTGGAGCCGGATCCGCGACGACCTTTGGAGGGGGCAACGTTCACAGCGGTGGTCGGGCCGCGGCGAGCACGACGTCTCTCGGATCTCGCCGCTTCGACGACGATGGCAACACGACGGCACAGCCCAGCCCTACGGATCTGCGCTTCTCCATGGGATCTCTCGCCTACGACCGTGCGTCCGTTTCCACGCACGGGTCGGGCAAGCACGGCCACTTCCTGTCGCCCAACGACCAGCCGCCCGTGCCGAGCATTCCGTCAGAGTACGACCGTCCGCGTTTCCAGTCGATCTCGTCGTTCAAGTCGACGGGCAGCGACTCGCTCCTTGGCTCGTTCCCCATCGTCCCTCCCGCCCCAGGACAGGCGACGCGGATCCCCTCGACGGGCCTGCCGTTCAACTCGTCCACGGCGACGATCGAGCAGACGGGCGACCACCAGCCGCACCGAACAGCGAGCCACCCGCCAGTAGCAGGCAGCAACCGGCGACCGGTGACAGCGACGTCGTCGCACTCCGTCGCCGACTCGTTCCTCGGACGGTTCCCCTTCGTGCCGCCGGGCGAGTCGCCGGACGGCGCTGCTGGCGCCACGCAGGCGTCGGCAGAGGGACAGGCGGAGGGCGAGCGCAACCCCGGCCGGCTGACGCTGGGCATGAGCAACGTTTCGGGGCTCGGCGACTTTGTCTTCAACTTTGACGGCCAGAACGCGCCCGAGGTGCCGCAGCTGCCGTCGCGCAACACGACGCCGCCGCCGTCACAGGCCGGCACCGACGACCAGTCGACGCCGCGCGCGAACCGTTCCAGCTCTTAGAACGGCGGCTACGCTGCCCAGGGACACTGACAACTGTCTGCATACACTCTCCATACCTCATACCTCATATCCCACGACAGTTGCTTGCCCTGGCAGACCCGTACCCGCTTTTAGCTTTCACACTGCCTCATTCTTGTCGGGCTCCTTGGGTAGAGTTTTCGTAAACTGTAGGATGTAGTTTATGTCACATCATGCATGAATATCACGTCAACCGACGTTCGCGAGGGACCTTGCATTCCTCCATCCATGTACTCGAAGAGCCCCTGTACGAACGACAAGCTAGTCGTCAAAATGGTCCCGCAACTCTGTGCCTCGTCGGGTGGGTGAAAGTACACGAATAAACGTTCGCCGTATCAGTCCGCTCCTGAAAGTTGGGAGATCAGCCCGACTTTTGCTCCGGAGTGAGGCCGTCCGATCTCCTTGCATACTCGCGACCACTCCTGTCCACGACTCCGGCGACCCCGACCGGACCACCGAACGACACACAAAATGCGGTTCGCCCTCCAGTCCGCCGCGCGCCCCGCGCTCTTCCTCCCGCGGGCCGTCCCCTCGTCCTCTCGCAAGTTCACTCTCCCTGCGCCCGAGACCGTGCCGAAAGAGGGCGAGACGTCGACTTTCGTCGTGCGCTGCGAGAGCATCATCGACAACCCGGCCACTGCGCTGCGCCTAGTCCGCGCGGTAGAGAAGGAGCTCGGGCCAGTGATCAAGATCGACCTCCCGAAGGACCAGGACATGCGGCGCGGCTTCAAGTTCATGTCCGTGCAGACGCTGCGCCCCGCTGCTCTCTCTGAGCCGATTCGGGGCGAGCTCCCCGCCAGCTACGTGGACAAGGACGTGCACTCGGGCGGCGTGTCGCTGACGGACGTGATGGCGGCGCTTGGGGCCGAGAAGCGCTCGAGGAGGAGCACGACCGAAGTCCCGCGGCTGAGCTACACGGTGAACGCGCGGGATACGCCGATCCAGGTGCGGCGCCGCGTGCCTCCGCGCCCCACAGCCGCGCAGAAGCAGGAGGACAGCCGGATTGTCTCGGCCCTGCGCCAGCTGGACTCGGGGTTCTATGGCGGCTTCGCCGGCCTCGCGGACCAGTTCGAGGGCCTCGAGATGCCCGCTGAGGCGAGGCCGCCCGTGAACGCGGCCCGCGTCAAGAAGGCGGACAAGGCGCGCGCTCTTCCGCAGGAGAAGGAGTCCGGGCCGAGGAAGAGCTTCGCGGAGATCGTGGCTGAGCAGCGCGAGGCGAAGCTGGCCGCCTTCGAGGCGGCGGTGAAGAAGGCGGAGGGCCCGGTGAAGAAGGAGCAGGTTAGGGAGGTGCAGGAGGAAGAGGAGGAGGATGTCGTGGCGATGAAGAAGGAGAGGCTCCAGCGCGCCGCCATCGAGCGCGCACGCAAGGCTGCCGCTGCTCAGCAGAGCGCGGAGGCTCAGGCGCAGGCTGAGGCTCAAACTCAGGAGGAAGAGACGAGGAGGCAGCAGGAGGCGGCGAAGCAGGCCGAGCAGCCTAAGAAGAAGGGGTGGTTTTAGTAGGCGTACGAGCGTAGATCAATAGCATAGGCATTCACTTCTGGCATAAGACTGCATTGCACATTGCACACTGCACATTGACTTGGCTGCACGCACACCAACTCCGCTAGTCGTGCGCTCGTCCCGATCGCCTCCTGGCTCCTGGGTCTCCTGGGTGAAAGCTCGAGATGACGAGCGGAAGCAAATTTCCCAATATCGCTCACTCACCCTCTGACTGAAGAGTGGAGGCAACAACACACCTCTCAACACCTCATCCACTACCAGCACCCACCATGTCCAACGCGCACCGCCCAACATGGAATCCGAAGCAGGGCCAGGACAGCAAGATGGGCACGGCCCAAGTGTCGAAGCACGGGATGGCGTCGCACACCAAGCTCAAGTTCCGGCAAGTCGGCCAGACATCCGTTTCCGACGTCGCGCGGCGTGATCTGCGAGCAGAGCTTGCTGCGGCCGAGCGCGCAGCGCAGGACAAGAAGCGGAAGGCGCAGGGACTCCCGCCCCTCCCGCCACCGGCTGGGGCTAAGGCGATTGGGAATGGAGAGGGAGAAGGAGACAAGGAGGAGGACGAGGCCGCAGCGAAGCGGAGAAAGATCCTCGAGGAGGCGGCGGAGCTGGACCGGGACGACTCGTCTGACGAGGATGATGACGATGAGGACGACGACGACGATGATGACGAGTGAGTTCTCGCTGACCTCACATCGGCGCAGCTGCAAACACCCTGGTGCAAGCTGACCGCAGCTCGGACGACGACAGCGACGACGACACGGCAGCCCTGATGGCCGAGCTGGCGAAGATCAAGCGCGAGCGCGCGGAGGAGAAGGCGCGCCTCGAGGCCGAGGCGAACGCCGCGAACCAGGCGGACCGGGACGCCGAGATCGCATCCGGCAACCCGCTGCTGAACCTGCAGGCTGCGCTGGGACAGACGACTGAGAGCGGAAGCAGCACGGGAGGCGGGTTTGCAGTGAAGAGGCGCTGGGACGACGACCTCATCTTCAAGAATCAGGCTGTTACGCTCGAGAAGCCGAAGAAGGGCGAGTTCGTCAATGACCTGCTCAGGAGCGAGTTCCACAAGAAGTTCATGCAGAAGTGAGTCATCCCCTACAGCTGTACGGAACCCAATGCTGAGCTGACAACCAGGTATATCAAGTAAGATTGATGATGCTCTTGCGCTTCTGCGCTATCGTGCTACGCCACCGCGCGCGCCCAGCCCTTTCTCCTCTTTGTTAGACCGTGTGTTAGAAGTAGAGGTTATGCAGCACTTGTAACTTTTGCCACCGAGCAGTCCCGCCTGTTCACCATTGCCGCGGTGCGTCCTTGCATGCACCACCGTCCGCCTCATGCATCGCCACTAGAGCATATGCTCATCCTCCGCTCCTATGATGCCATGCATGCATTGTACATCAGAGCGTAACAAGCGAGATCTACCGGGGGCGCAGCATGACGTGTATTCTGATACCGTTCTGACGTGTGTCAGTCCGCCGTCCACCACTCGGTCAGCATCAGACCTCGAGTCCAGTCAGCTCATCAACAGTCCGCTCGTTCCTTTCTCCACACTTGCCTTCCCCGCCACAGCCCAGCTTGAGGTCGCGCTAACCCCTCGACACCTAACCCCCGCCTGCACCACCCCCGACAGACACAATGGCCTCCGCCACTGGTGCCGACGGCGCCGTCTGGCGTGAGCCGACCATGAAGCAGAAGCCCTCGAAGTGAGTCGCCCGCGCGCTCTGTCGCGACGCCGCTGTCTGTGCGAGTTGGCTGCCGGTGAATACGTCAGGAGCAAAGGAAGTGGAGAGCTGGAAGCGGTGGACACGCGTCGTCATGGTGGACAGCGCCGATCCCGTTGTAAGCTCGAGGGCGTCGTGCACTGCCCTCCGAACGCGGAGATGAGAGCACCGCCGCCGTCGCCACTCGGCTTGTCGTCAATGGAGCAGGCGGAGGATACGAGACGAGATGGCCGGCGGTGTGAAACTCCCCAGCGTGCTGTGTGCTTGTGTGTCGAGACAATGCTGACATCCCAGGGACGCCGACCTTGCGGTGTGTGATTGACGGAGAGGCGCGCTGACCGCAGACATCTTGGGCCTTCCTCGAGGTCGGCGTCGACCACATCATGTCGCGGTAAGTTGATGATTGTTCAGCCTAAAACTGACGAGAACAGGATGCAGAAGCTCGGCATGTCGTACCAGTACTACATCCTGCTGTACACGAGCATCTACGACTACTGCACGAACTCGGCGCGCGGCGGGCTCAACCTTCCCCAGATGCCGCGCGGTGCCGGAGCCAGTCTCCAGGGCGCCGAGCTGTACAAGAAGCTGAGCCAGTTCCTTGCCGAGCACTGCAAGTCGATGCGTGAGGTGAGTTAATCGAGGGCGATTGGTAACTGACGGGACAGGAGGGCGAGAAGCTCAACGACCTCGAGCTGCTCAAGTACTACGCACGCCAGTGGGACAGGTACACGATGGGCGCGCGCTACGTGAACAAGCTGTTCAACTACCTGAACAAGCACTGGGTCAAGCGAGAGAAGGACGAGGGCCGTAAGGACGTCTACACGGTCTACACGCTCGCGCTCGTCATGTGGAAGCGTCAGTTCTTCACCTACATCAAGCAGGAGTCGGACACGACGCCCTCGCGCCTGACGCTTGCCGTCCTGCGCCAAATCGAGCTGCAGCGCAACGGCGAGATCATCGACAACTCGCTGCTCAAGAAGGTCATCGAGTCGTACGTCGCGCTCGGCATCGACGACGCCGATGCCCAGCGCCAGAACCTCGAGGTGTACCAGGACTGCTTCCAGAAGTTCTTCATCGCCGCGACCGAGAAGTACTACACGGCCGAGTCGTCCGCGTTCGTCACCTCCAACTCGGTGCCCGACTACATGAAGAAGGCGGAGGAGCGCCTCGCCGAGGAGGCGGACCGGATAAACCTCTACCTGCACGACAGCACGCGCGTCCAGCTCAAGGACACGTGCGAGGAGGTCCTCATCAACCAGCACCGCGAGATCATGTGGAACGAGTTCCAGCCTCTCCTCGACGCCGACCGCGAGGCGGACCTCGCCCGCATGTATGGCCTTCTCTCTCGTGTCCGTGGTCTCGACCCGCTCCGCAAGAAGTTCGAGGACCACGTCAAGCGCGCCGGTCTCGCTGCCGTCGAGCGTGTCGTTCCCGCCCCTGGGGCGGTCAACGAGCAGGGCAAGCCCGAGACGCTCGACCCCAAAGCCTACATCGAGGCTCTGCTTAGCGTGCACTCCAAGTTCGGCGACATTGTCAACGGTCCATTCAACTCGGAGCTCGGCTTCAACGCGTCGCTCGACAAGGCGTGCCGTGAGTTTGTCAACTCAAACGCCGCCGCCACGACCCCGACCAAGTCGCCAGAGCTGCTCGCGAGCTACTGCGACCAGCTGCTGCGCAAGTCGAACCGCGACCTGGACCCGGACGCGCTCGAGAACGCGCTGAACCAGTCCATGGTCATCTTCAAGTTCATCGACGACAAGGACGTGTTCCAGAAGTTCTACCAGCGCAGGCTCGCCTCGCGTCTCGTGAACGGCACGTCGGCGTCCGAGGACAGCGAGTCCAGCATGATCTCCAAGCTCAAGGAGCTTTCCGGCTACGACTACACGAACAAGCTCACGCGCATGTTCAGCGACGTCAGCGTCGGACGCGACATCACGGAGAAGTTCAAGGAGAAGGAGCGCCGCGACAACTCGCCCGACGACATCGACTTCACCATCATGGTCCTCGGTACCAACTTCTGGCCCCTCACGCCGCAGAACACCGAGTACAACGTCCCGCGCGAGATCCGTGGTGTGTACGACCGCTTCACGCGCTTCTACAACGACGTCCACTCGGGCCGCAAGCTGACCTGGCTCTGGCACGTGTCCAAGGGCGAGATGCGCCCGACGTACCTCGGCCAGAAGTACATCTTCATGGTCAGCGCGTACCAGCTCGTGATCCTGTGCCAGTTCAACGAAAACGACTCCCTCACGTTCAAGGAGATCCAGACCGGAACCGGCCTGGCCGAGAACATCCTCAAGTCGCAGCTCAACCTCCTCACCAAGCTCAAGGTGCTCACTAACGACGGCGACACCTACGACCTCAACATGCACTTCAAGAGCAAGAAGATTCGTGTCCAGCTCAACCAGCCTGTCCGCGCGGAGCAGAAGGCCGAGGCGAAGGAGGTCCTGCAGAGCGTCGACGAGGACAGGAAGTTCGTGTACCAGGCGAACATTGTTCGTCTCATGAAGGCCCGAAAGGTAAGCTCACTGGATCCGGACAGAGCTGACAAATCCACAGACGATGAAGCACCAACAGCTCATCCAGGAGGTCACGGCCCAGATCTCGCAGAAGTTCACCCCCAAGGTGTCCGAGATCAAGAAGGCCATCGACCACCTCATTGACAAGGAGTACCTGGAGCGCGGAGCGGAGAAGGACCAGTACAACTACCTGGCATAGAGCGAGTATGCGGGAGAAGGGCGAGAGTGCGTGTCGGCGCAGATATTGGCGACGTCGGCAGATGAAAAGACGAGCATGCGAGAGAAGCAGAGTGCAAGACGAAGCAGACCCCCGGCCGCCGCGCAGAGCGCCGGGCCAGCCGCTCCGTCTTGTTGTACATACATATTCGAATACCTACTAGTGTTGATGCAGCCGAAGTGTACAACAGGCCATGCCCGGGGTGATAATCGAATCTAGTGCATCGAAGAGCAGTGATATACGATGGGATACAACGAGATGGGGGTGTGGGTACTACGGCTAACTGGGGTATGGCTTTACGCCTGCTGCTTCTTGGTCGACTTCTTGCGGGGCTGCCTCGGCGGCCTGATCCAGAACTTGATGCTTCCCGCGCGGCTCACGGTGCAGATAGTCTTCGGGCCCATGTAAAGCGAGCTCATGAGGTTTCCCTCGACCTGCCTCGCGAGCACGGGCTGGAGCATGGCGACGTCGGCCTTGCTAGGAGGCGGATGGAACGTGGGCCGTCCTTCGTCGTTGCCGGTCCTCTCGAGGCTGACGCTGGACCCGATGCCGATGCTACCGTGCCGGTGGTGTCCGTGAGCGCCAGGATGGTGGTGGTGGCGGGGCTTGCGGAGTGCAGCGGCAGAGAAGTCCCACAGGAGCAGCTTGCCGTCCTCGCCGACAGAGCCGAAGCGGTACCCGCGCCCCGCGGAGCGCATCATGGGGTCGAACGCGATGCACGTCACGTTGGCCGTGTGGCCCTGGCATCGGGCGACGACGCGCGATTCCCGCGGGGAGTAGATCGTGATCAGGTCGTCTTGTCCGCCGACCGCGACGAAACGGGAGTCGGGCGACCACGCCACGCACCGCAGCCCGCCGAAGTAGGACTGGAACACGTCCGTGACTCGCGTCTCCTCCGTGTCCAGCAGGCGGAGCAGGCCGTCGCGCGTAATGAGGGCGAGATACCGCCCATCAGGGGAATAGGCCATGCCCGTCAGCGTTGAGTTTGTGCCGAGGCGGGCGACCGAGAGGGGATTCTTGCCCGCCCAGGGGTACTTCTCGCCGCGCTTGTCGCGCTGCTCGGCGGGCACGGCCCACTCCGTGTTCTTCCACTCGATGACACGGTCCTGAAACGCGGAGCGCTCGCCCGCCGCCGCCGGGTTGGAGCTCGCCTGGGCTGCGGCGATCAGCTCCGCCTCCTCGAACACGCTGTCCCACGGCCTGGGGACGGAGTTGATGACCGCCATGCCAGCCTCGCTCGGGTCCTCCGCGAAGAGGTGGAAGACGGCGACCGTGTTGTCGGCAAAGGACGCGAGGAACCGGTCCCCGCCCCGCGGGTCGAAGTGGATGCCGGTGACTGCGGACTTGATGAGCTTGCCGCCGACGTTGAAGCGCTCGGTCCGGTCGTTGATGAAGTCGAGGTAGACGAGGTCGCCGCTCTCGAAGCCGACGACAATGTCCTGCCGGCCCGGGGTCGTTGTGAGCGTGCTCAGCGCGTGCGTCGTCGGCGCGTTCTGGAACACGACCGTCGCCAGGTTCTCGAGCACGGCGCCGCCCTCCTCGGCCCAGCAGAAGAGGCGGCCCATGTTCCAGAACGCCCAGCGCACGCGCTCGCCCCCGTTCTTCCCCTTGTCGTCCATGATCGAGCCGAGGTTCAGGTTCGGCGACACGCGTGTGATGAAGCCGCCCCGATTCGCGCTCAGCCGCTTCTCCTCCTTGCGCGTCTTCGGTGCCTTGCTCCCGAACTTGCCCTTCGCGGCCGGGGCGGAGACCTCGGGCGTCAGCGCCTGGTGCTGCGCGACCGGGGCTGGGGACTGGAACGACGACTCGGACTCGGTGTCGCTGAACTCGTACTCGTCTGGCGGGGGGCCTTCGTCCTTCGGCGGCGCGGGGGTCGATTCAGTGCGCTTGCCGAGGCCGCGGCGGACGAGCGCGCCGAAGGACGACTCCTTGCCCGTCTCGCGCGAGGGGAACCACACATCAGCGAACGTCATCTTGGTCGGGTGGCCCGGCTGCCATTGCCCGTTCACGAGAGTCGATCCCGAGGAGACGGCGAAGATGTTCGGCGAAGCAAGAGGCGGCATCGGCATGTACGCCGGCGTGCCCATTGAGAAACCGCCGGCGCCGATGAGCGCCGCACTCGCGAGCGGCATCTGCTGAGGCCGCTGCTCCATCGGAGGCGGTCCCGGAACCTCAACGTCCGGGAACCACCCCTTCGCAAGGTGGTACGTGCCCTCCGGAGCGATGAGATCCTCCGGCAGCGGCGGGCACGGCACGACCGGCACGGTCGGCACGACGGGGCGCGGCGGCACGACCATCCGCGGAAGGTAGTGCGTCGGGGGAGGGATGTAGAGCTCCATCGTTGCTGATGCCTTCCGGTCTTATCGTCGAAGGGTGTCGTACTGGTCGGCTCGCAGGTCGTCTGATCGGGGCAGGAACGTGCTCGCGGACTCGCGGTAAGGAATGTAGCGAGCCCGATTAAGGTCGAGAAGGACGGGGGAGAGGGGCGAGTCTAAGGCCGGTGTCGAGGCGGGGAATGCGGACACGAGAAGCAGTGAGATTGCGTGCGATGCGATGAGATGCAAGTCGAGGGGAGATGTCGACCCGAACCGTGAGCAAGCGAGCGCCTGGCACTGCAGGGCACGGCCAAGTGGGCGCCGTACCCCGCACCCCCGCACTGGGGTCACGTGCTCCGCTGGTCTTCTTACATCATCCGCAGGCTGGGGCCCTCGCTTCACGCCGGTTTCGATGCAACAACGGTCTCAGATTGCGGAACCGTACCATATCTGGCTGCAAGAACGGCAACATCTCAGTAAGACAGGGAGCGAAGGAACTCGGGGGCAGTAGACATATCCCGATGGGCCCCAGTGCCCCGGGATCTGGGCGCACTGGTATCCACTTGTTGCGGGGCTGGCGCTCGGCCCTCGCTTCGCTCCGCGCTCGCTCACTCCAGCGCGATCACCTTTCGTCCTGCTGAAAGATAAGAGGCTTGCATTGCAACTGACACCTGAGCCGGAGACACTATACTACCACCAGCGAATCCTCTCGGGGCGCACCCAAGTCCGTCCTATCTGTCAGTATGATATGCTGTCTCGACTTACCGCATACGACGCAAGGTGGGCAGTCGGGGGGATTGGGATCGTTCACATCCCCCAAGACGATCCTGAGGTTGCCGTTGTGGGATTCCTTTTCAAGCTCAGTCACAAGCTCAGCCACCGTTCGCCAGTCCTCCAAGGCCTCGTCATGTTTCAGACGCTGGTCGGCATTCCACGTCTCGTCCCCCTCGTCATCGTATTCGTATTCCCTCAGAGCGAGGCACAGGTCGACCGGCCCGTCCTCTGTAAGTGTGTATACATCCTCCCCGATGTACCTCGCGACCTTGTCCAGACTCAGCGGCTCATGGCTGTCGTGCTTAGGGCAAGGACACACACTGCGGCGCCCCTGGAGCCGCGCCGCCGCGTCGTACTCGAAGAGACGGCATGTCTGCCAGCGCTGCAAGCGCTCTCCTGTGCAGAGCGGATAAGAGTGGAACGCTATGTGTCGGTGCGCCCTGGCAGGTAGCGACACTAGGAGAGGGGCCGCGGACAGCCCTTCGCCGCAATAATTGGGGCATTCGAAGAGCAGAATGTCGAGGCCGGGATGGACATGGGGAACGGCTTCGTGCTCTTCAGGTCGGGGTTGATCCGATGCCCGCGGTGCGTCCTGGATGCGCAGGGCGGCCACATTCGGGAAGAGAGGCTCGTTGGGGATGCACACGTTCCACAAGAGAACGAGC
The DNA here is from genome assembly GCA_039545375.1 of Trichosporon faecale. Lineage (NCBI taxonomy): Eukaryota > Fungi > Basidiomycota > Tremellomycetes > Trichosporonales > Trichosporonaceae > Trichosporon > Trichosporon faecale. The sequence continues at coordinate 1,954,947 of BCLU01000004.1, read as the reverse complement.
GCCTTGGCCGAGATAGGTGCGAGGAGCAATAGCGATCGGACCGAACCCAAAGCACGGCGCCAGTTTTCACTTGGTGCAGGCAAGTGGGTCCAGCGTCCGCGTATCTCGTCAGCGTCGGGGTAGTCGCCTCCGTCGTCGACGGTGAAGAGCTTCCACTCGGCGTCATTCTGGCTCAGAAGGTGACCCCCGGCGAGCAAATCAAGGAGGCGGGAGTTGTCGAGTTCGAGCTTCCGGTACAGTAAGGGCATGACCAGGTCGTAGAGAGCATGAGAGGACCGCGCTACCTTCGCAAGCGCTCCGCGGTCCAACGCGCTGAAGGTGCGCAACAGCAGCTCAGGCGGCAAGACAGCCTCTCGTATTGGCAGCATCGTGCGGTGTCGTCGGTACCGGGGAAAGCTCTCGAGTGATCAGAAAGAGACACTTCTTGGACCGCATGGTTGCATATTGTGTGTGCAGGGGTACGGGTGAAACAAGAACGAATCCGAACGTTACACTGAACTTCCTGTGACGGCCATTGAGACCACACTGTCACGTGATTGTACTTCACGAGAAAGTTAAGTTGGCAGTGCCTTTGTGGCACGTCAGATACACTTGTCTCGAGTTTAAGCGTGAGCTACAGCATGTCCATTGTACACGAGGGAACGTCGTTGGGGAAAGGTTGAGGTACCTCCGTTACATGCGGTGGTCGGAGTAAGCTAAAGTCCTCTACCTACCGTGAGTTTTTGTGGCACGTCAACCCATCCGCATCGGATGCCGTGACGGATGCCAACGATGTGAAGTTCGACACTTCGCGTCCAGTGGACCGTTCTCGTCACACTTCGCATTACTTGCGGGGTCTTGGCTTCTTTCAGAAGAATCGTAAGTGGCTTCATTCCCTCCTTATCTGGCTTTATTCCCTCCGTATCGCGTAGTGCGTCTCAAGAAGTCAACGGCGAAACGTCGTCATGCAGCCTTGGCACGCTTCGAAACGCCGCGCTGGTGACGAGCAGCGGCTACGGCACTGCAGGAGTACAGTTAGGAGGTAACAGGAAAACCCATTTCGCCTGAACGAAGATGCAGTTATAAAAGCTCTGCCAGAGCGAAGCGCTAGCTACGAGATTTCGTGACAGTCATCGCTCGAGACTACGGCAGTCCCCGTCCACGGTATGAGGTTCCCGGGAATCTACCTCCTAGTAGGTCTTTGGGTGCAACGTGAGTGCATTGCAGAGTGTTCCGAGTCATAACCTGCAGTAACCCATGAGGCTACTGCCCTGCCAGCCCTCTACAAAGCAGCCTTCGGGACACCACCCAACAGAGTCGCCAGTAGTCATGTTTTCCAGACAGACGGTTACGACTGCTGGTTAGCCACCGCCATCAAAACGGTGGCCCTCAAGGATCGGGATCAAATACTCTCCCTGGTATCGGAGGAACCCTTTGAGCCTGGTCAAGAGCCGAAAGTGAAGGTGACACTCGTTGATCCGCGAACCTATCTCACGGGCTGTACCACAATCTCCAAAGTTGTTAGTTGGAGCGACGTCAAAGACAGGGATGACCTGCCAAGTATTGCCAGCGTAGGCATTCAAGGCCCCTGGTAAGCATTGCAGGGGAATGATAACGTGAACATTGTAGTCCACAGCTTACACGTAGGTGGCCAGCCGCACTCGCTTACGCCGTCGTGGAGATGTTTAAAGAGATCGACCCAGAGTTCAATCCTTGCGAGGGCGATTTCTCCAATAAGGTGGGTGTTGTAACATGCTCTCAACAGAGCTGACGACAATAGGGACTAGAGATCCTTTATGGTCGGCACGTACAGCTTGTATACCGGGGTCACTACGAGGATTCAAGTGAATGGATCCTCTCTGATGCTGAGTGGGAACAGATACTACACGAGGCTTTCAGCCGTCGCGACCTCGTGACCCTCCTGGGCTCCGTAAGAGGGGAGTACTGGCCACCTCCGGGGCTCCAGGGAAGTCTAGACGGACTGTTTAGCGATCACGTGTACGGGCTCACAGACTACGAAGTCAATGCTCTCACTGGAGCGAGGACAGTCCGCTTCCTCAACCCTCACAAGCCACCGCCGAGACAGCCTGACAGATCGCGGCAACGCCGGATGAGTGACGTGGTTAAGTTCATAGAGGATTTCGCTCAAACCTGGCCTTCAACTATGAATTTGGCGGTCGCAGAGGGTGGAGAAGACCGACGACCCACAAAATGCGAGTCTGAACCACCTTCGACTTCAACGTCCTCAAGCTCTTCAGCCTCAGAGTCCCAGTCCTCGAGCACCTCTACCCAACAGCCTTCCAGCACCATTGAAACCTCGACCTCCTCTGCAGCCTCGACTTCCACAGATACTACGGCAATGTCCAGTGCTCCCTCAAGCTCCGTTCACACCTCGACAGAGGCATCACCTGTCTCTGCAGCTTCGCAGACCCCCGCCACACCCACAGCTTCCTCTCCAGCGTTCACAGGAAAACCTGGCCCTAAGACCAATGGCGCGGGTGGAGGAGTAGTTATCCTCCCTCCTCCTTGCATTGGGCCGTTATGCCCCGACGCTGACAAGGATCACGACGGCAACGAGGAGGAGGACGGGGAGCAGGCGCAGGGTCAGACGACGTCTTCGTCACGGCCTCCGTACTGGATCGGCGGAGCTGGGACGGAGTCAAGCTCATCGTCAACTCCACCAACATCGTCTTCTTCCAATGGTCCTGGCTCTTCTGAGGCATGGTTTTCGGCCATGACCCTGGGCGACTGGTTGCCATCGAAGGTTGAGCCCCAACCCACCGCCACACCCACTACCTCCTCAGCTCCCGCAGCCCAGGCATCCGAGGCTTGGTCATCGGGAAAGATGTGGGGCATCTGGCTTTCCTCAAAGGTTGAGAGCACACCCACGCCTTCTTCCGAATCGTGGTCCACAGAGCCAACTCACTCGCCATCTCATGCGGTGGTCTCTTCGGCTGAGACCCCATCCGCTTCGTGGTCATCCGCGAAGATGTGGGGTATCTGGCTTTCGTCGCAGGTGGAGGCAGAGCCATCATCAACTTCCTGGTCCTCTGAGCCCTCACCATGGACGCCTTCTTCTCACTCCGACTCTTCCGGCGCTGCGTCCCCTTCCGAGTCATGGTTATCTGCGCAAATCTCAGGCGACTGGTTCTCCTGGAAGGTGGAGGCCAGTCTCACTTCCTCCTGGTTGACCGCCGAAGAGTCCACGCACACCAAGAATCGCATCTCCTCCTGGTCAACCGAGCCGACGTCTGATTCCTGGTCGACGGCAGAGCCAACCCCCACCCCAGCGACTTCCTGGTCCTTCTCTGCCTCCGAGGCCCGGTCTTCCAGTGAGGCGACGGAGTCGCCCTCAGAGTCTGTGTCCGAGTCTGGGACCTCCACCGGGCCGACGTCTGAGTCCACTTCGACCTCGTGGGGGGCCGATCCGACTGCTGCGCCATCGGCATCCGAGTCTTGGTGGTCGGTCGAAGTCTTAGGTCACTGGTTCTCGTCGGGCACCGTGGTCGAGACCGCGACCACCGGGAAACCTTCCAACTCCGACTAATCGACATCGCGCTGGTTATGTGTCCCGGACACCCCCCCAGCTGCAACCGACCAAATCCCCACCTTCCCTTTTCCATTCGAAGCAGGGTTGATTTCTGCCTTTAGCCCGTACACTGTTCCCTCCTTTAACCGTCCTTCCTTGAACTCCTACTTGTCTTTACGTTAACATTAAAATCCAAAACACTCATGAACTGTGTGCATGGCCCTCGGTAACATGAGCACCCACACGATCCTTTCACCCGCCCGTCATCTGCGCCACGTCAGTCACCTGACCACAAGGTGGGGAACGTGTGTCTTCAGTTGCAGTCACTTCGGGGATTGCCCACACAACCGTCGACTATCTGGATATCTTGTATAGCTCATTCATAGCGGCATGAGTGATCATGGCGATGTGGTGGTGGTTGCCGCCGGTCATGGACACGCCGGTGCGACAGAAGGACAGAGTGGCAACCCTTGCCTCTGGACTCTACCAGGCTCTTCACTGAGGGGCAACCCAGGTTCTAACTGTCTGTCAGTCCGCAGCAATTCACGCAACTCACCGCATACGGCGCAAGGTGGGCAGTCGGGAGGATTTGGGTCATCAATGTGTCTAAAGAGGCTTCGGAGGTTGATGTTGCTTGGGGAGCTCTGCGACCTCCCTCCACTGATGCATGGCTTCATCGTACCCTTACTGACGGATTACATTCCATAATTTATTGAACTCCAGGTTGTACTCGTACTCTCGCAGTGCAACGCAGAGATCGACGGGCCCGGGCTCAGAAGTTGTGCGAAAATTCACGAATTTTCAACATTTCCGCCACACGTACCCCTGCTTTAAGCCGTTCCGTCAGCAGACAGCAGCCACCCTTGTCACGCCCTAGCAGCAGAGAATCGTTCTTCAGGCTCCAGACGCTGATGCACAAGTATACAGTACTAAAGTGCCGCCTTGTATCCCTTCCAGCTATGTGTGTCTATGTATGGCCGGCATCGGATGAGCATTCCCAGCAGCCATCGAAACCTCGCGAATTTCGTACGGTGTGCCATGTTCAGAACCGGCTATGAATAACCCAAGTTCGCCCTGCTGTCAGTCCAGCCCCGCTCCGCACTCACCACAAACCACGCAGGGCGGGCAGTCGGGCCCCGGCCTGTCCGCCTCTCCGAAGACAATCTCAAGCCTCCCGCCATAGTGTTGTCTCAACGACGTCCGCAGACGTCCTCCACTCCTCCACCATGTCGACTCTTCCCTTGCCGTCCTCCAGCTCATCTGAATCGATCGCAAGACAAAGCCGAAGCTTCCCTTTCCGAACGAGGTTGGTGATATCGTCTTCGATTCCCGTGACACACAGGGCGAATCCCTGCTCCGCCGCCTTCTGCTTGTCTATCACCCTCTTCCTGAAGCGGCATATGCTGTGCATACTCTTGAGCATACCGCCGGGATCCTGCTCATAGACGCTGCACGTGGTCCAACCCGGCAGACCAGAGGTGACTCCGCTGTGCAGCGCCACATGCCTGAATCCCTTCTGAGACGGGAGGAGGTGGGTGAGCGCGGCTACCGAGTGGCCCTCTCCGCAGTAGTCGGGATGATGGAAAAGGCATACATCCTCGCCGGGGTAGACATCGTTTGGGCCATAGCGGTGCGCTGGCCAGCTGATATCGTGGGCATGGGGGCTGTCTCGAACGCACAGCGTCGTCACGTTCGGGAACAGGGGGTGGTGGGGTTCACAGACGTCCCATAGGAGAAGGAGCGTCTTCCCCTCTATCGGCCCAATCACCGTCAGAGACCGCACGTGTGCCAGAGACCGGCGCCAGCGCTTACTGGGCTCGGGCAAGTGGCCCCAGTCACGAACGACTCGCTCCTCGAGAAAGTCCCAGTCCTCGACTGTGAACGCTCCGTATTCCGGATCACGGAAGCTCAGTCGATGACCGCAGGCGAGGAGGCCAAGGACACCGAGATCATCAAGGACGAGATTTCTATACAGTATGGGTGTGGCGAGGTCGTACAGCGCGCGACAGGAGCGGGCCAGTCTCGCCAATGCCCTCCGGTTGAGCGGATCCACCGTGTCTAGTTCATTGCAGATCTGCAAGGCTATTTCTGGTGGAAGGGTCGCTGGCGGTTGCTGTGACATGTAGCAGCGTGGTGTAGATGGGAGCGGCTGTATGTTGTGCAGAGTTGCGAGATCGTGATCTTTACAGCTGAACTTCACTTGCAGAGGTACGGCACCACAATTGCTGGACGCGACGTGTTTCGCGATGAGAAGCACGCCTGTCACGCTGTGCGTGTCACGTGCGGCAGCAAGTCCGCTCAATCGTGTTAAGCTTAGGCTTGTGTTGAAAGACTGCTGCGTGGGTTGTTCCTTTTTGGGATGTCCCATGCACCCCCGTCAACCTCGGACGCACACATCTCGAGATAGGTGACCTGGTCAGTGTCGCGGTAAGGTGAGGTGCCACGTACTGTAGGTGCCTCGGTCGTTAGACTTGGAACGCACCCGCAACCAGCCTTGTGTGATGCACCGGCATAGTCTTGCAACAATGTCAGTGTCCCAAGAACTGCATTCTGACAATCTACCACTGCTCGCTCTTGAACCCGTGGTGGCCCTGGTGATTCTACCACTTGCCGTGATTCTTGTTGCCGTTGTTGCCGTTGTGGTTCCCGTTGTGGCCGTTGCCCTTGTGCTGACCGTTGTGCTTGCCGTTGTCGTGCTTCTCGTCGTCGCTGTCACCGTCGTCCGAGCCGTCGTCTCCGTCATCGCTCCCATCATCTCCGTCGTCGCCGTCATCGCCGTCACCCCCTCCGTCACCTCCATGGTTGCCACCGTCACCCTCGCCATGCTCGCGATACAGCCAGAAGCTATCGAGCACACTAGAGTTGCGGGCGGCAACAAAGTCCTGCCTCAGGTGCGTGCGGTTCGCGAACGTGAGCCTGCTCCAGCCATACACGGCCTCGATGCCGTGGGCGATATCGCCGGGGAGCGGGTCCGAGAGTTTGTCGATACCGTCGTAGTGGCCGCCCAATCCGTTCGTGATATACACGGGGGCGCGGGGGTTGTCGTACCCGTTCGGGTCGTTTGTGAAGTTGTACACGGGCCAGGAGCGGGAGTACACGTGGTCGTGGCCCGTCAGGACCACGTCGACGTTGCCGTCGTACAGGATCTGCTCGAACGCCTGTTGACAGGGCTTGCACCGCGCATCGTCGATGCCGACGTACCACGGGCGGTGGCCGAAGGCGAGCACCCAGGGCGTCTTGCTCCTGTCCACAGCGGCCAGGTCGGCCTTGAGCCAGTCAATCTGCTCGTTCACCTTGCCGCGGGGGCCGGACATCTGCTTCCCTGTGCCGCCGACTTCGTCGGGGCCGTAGATGCCCTCGCCGAAGTCGGTCTCGAAGTTCAGGACGACGTAGTGCACCATCCCGTCGTCGTACGAGTACCAGAAGTTGCGCGTGTCGCCCGCCTTGCCGGGCATGCGCCAGTGCTCGTTGTAGGCCGTGAAGTTCGTCTGACCAGGGAGGCAGTAGTCGGCCGTATAAGTGATGTTGTTCGCCTTATCTTTCACGCCGCCGTTGTCGCAATTGCTCTCGTGGTTCCCCACTGCGACCATGTACGCCTTCTGGGCGGAGATGGGCTGGATCTGGTCGTAGAAGATCTCGTTCAGCTCCTCGTACTTGTCCACCACTCTTTCGCGCGTGGGCTTCACGTCGGCAGCCGAGAGCCCGAAGTACCCGCTCACAGACTCCTTCAGGAAGTAGTCGGCGTACGCCAGGTCGCCGATGTGGATGATGTGCTCGTACGCGTCGAGCGACTGCACGAGCGACTGGATCGTGTTCGTCTCGTTCGACCCGAGGGCGCCCGACGCGCCTTCCCCGGCAGTATCGCTAAGACCGTCGGGGCCCATGAGGCCCATGTCCGCGACGATGGCGACCGAGTATGCGCTGTCGTCGCCAGCCTCGCGCGGCGTCGTGAAAGTGTATGTCGGGAGCGTGTTGCACGCGAAGCAGTTCGTGTACGCTACCCGGTAGTGGTACTCTGTCTTCGGCTGGAGACCCGTCAGGACGGCGTGGTGGCTCCACGTGCGCGAGGTCTCGAACGTCGTCTGCTCGCTCGTCGCGATCCGGTCCAGATTCATGGGGTCCAGGCCGTAGTGCACCACGGCGTCTTCAGCGAGCGGGCGGTACGTGTTCCACGATACCGCCATGGACGTCGAGTTCACGATCGCAAGGCGCTGCTGCAGGGGCTCGTAGAGGTTGTACGGCTCCTCGCCGGGCGCCGTGACGAGGGGGTACTCCGACTTGCCGGGGACAGAGTTGGTGGAGCCGTTAGCGGGCGCGTTCGAGGCCGGGGCGCTCGAGGCTGTCTGGTTCACGGGCTGGGGTTAGCTCAGCCTGCACGATCCAAGGCTTTAACTCACAGCGGCATTCGCGACAGCGACAAGCGCGAGCAGGAGGCTCGCGGTGGTCGACGGCATTTTTGCGTCAGTGGGTGTCTCGGGGGGTGAGAAAACGTCAGTCAATGCTTAAGTATCACCGCTTGGTTTGCGCTAGCGCTGGGCGCAGGTTCAGGCCTTGTGCTCCTCGGCCCACGGGCAAGAACGCCGCTCACATGCTCGCCCGATGCGCGCGATCAGCTATGCAGCTATGTCAGTTAGGGCGTCATACCGTCAAAAGAGGACCCCAGAACCCCAAGTTAGCGAGAGGTGGTGAATTGTCTGGAGGATGATTGGCGCCAGGAGACAATGTCGGACGAACGTGCGTCCGGTGATAAGCGATAAGTAGACCATCAGGGGGATTAGGGGATGCCGACTTCAGAAAAAGAAACGTGGTAAGCGAGCGTGCTTGGTACGCCCGGCGTTTTGGGCGACGAAGAGTGCGTTGCTTTTGTAACTGAAGGAGTGATTCGTGATGGTCTGAAGAGTATAGAGATGGGGTATGCTAAGATGAGAAAAGTGAGAAAGTGGACAAGCTTAAGAACGTTAAGCGGCCGGAGTTGAAACGATCCCCGGCACACGACTGGTTTCGTCACTGTGCCGAATCGCGGATCGAGTTTCGCTCGCCTGCTGTAGCTGACAACGCGCAGTCATTCTCACTAGCTCGGTGCAATGCTGGGGGACGTTCGGTTCACGCTTTCCAGAAGAGTGGAAGCTCGGGGCCTCGGGCCTGATCTTCTATGCTGTCGAGAGCACCGCTTGAGTTGTAGCTGAGAGAGGGAGTGTGAGGCGTGTGCGGACGAGAGATCTCCCGGTGATCAGTGCGCCGCCAATGTGCACTGCGTGGCTGACACCTGCGCAGCTCGTGCAAATGTCACGATCGGATAGGTGACAAGCAGTGCAGAGCTCGATGCGTGCAGTCGGTGCATAGTAGATCCAGCGATCTGCCGCAGTGGCTTTACGATCGAAGCCCCATGAAGTCCAGGCTCGTCTGCACCGCCTTGCTTCCTTGCCGCTGGGTCGTTGCTTGGCGATATCCTGCGCGATTTCCAGCAGCCCGGCCATTGACATGCGGGCACCGGAGGAGGCGGAGAAGCTTGCATCAGCGTTCGTCGCGGCGGTTGCCGGCCGCACTGAGGCGGTGCATTCCCGCAGTTCTCGAAGTTTGCCACCCAACTTTCATCGAAGACTCGGTGCTCCGGTGCATCGCTCAACTCCGATCGATCGCAGGTGGACCTGGCAAGCTTAGCGATCTACATCCTGCGGGCAATGCACTCTCGTCATCGTTGCTGCGCTGCAATGTACCCGGCGCGCGCAGTGATGCAAAACTGGAATGTCTGTTCGCGTGCAGAGAAGCTGACTTTTGGCTGACTTGTGCACCGCACGAGGAGCGACTTTGCACGGCTCCGATCGCAAACGCGCTAGTCGAGAGCACGCTCGCCGTCGCGAGTGAGGACCCCACTTCCGGCTGTCTCACTCCGTTGCGACCCCGGTTCTTGGGACGAATCGGAGTGCAGCGTCGGAGGTTGTGCAGTGGGGTGGTCGATTGCGGCCAGCGTCGTCGAGCGGGCTAGGGGGGTTGCGGCCAGGGCATGTTGGGCGGAAGCAAGTGTGAGCCAGTAGTGTTGTGTGCGGATTGCAAACCGAAATAGCGCAATAGAGTTGTGGGCCATGACTACTGCGCAATGCTAATGCAAGACAGGACAAGCCAAATGCAAAACAAGTGCTAAGTCGCGTGCAATTGATGCCATGCGCGCGATGCAGGGAAGTGAAGAGGAAAGAGATGGGATTCACCCAGGACGCCCAGATCGATCAACAGTACAGCGGCATACTGCAAGGTTATGACGTCGTCATTCGCGAGCATCGAGCGTCGGCGCAGTGGGGCTCAGGCGTTGCTCTAGCGATTACATAACGTTGTTGGTTGTGGCCACTGACGTTTAGGCGTAGGTTTGGCGATCATGCGCTAATCCTCCGTCCCTTGCCCTCCCTGCGCTCCCTGCTCTCCCTGCGCACGCCGCAACCGCCCTGTACAGGTTTCATCCACTGCCATGCCTCATGCCTCAACGGCCGAGAGAGCACGAGAGCTACAGAGCTAGAGAGGGCAACGAGATGCCTGCCCACAGGTTGGGTACCTGACATGTTCGCTCGGCCCTCCTCTGTCCCTGCCGACATTGCACATTGCACCCCCCTGCCGCCTCGCTCCTCCTGTGCCCTCGATCCCCTGTCTGTGCTCAGCGCTCCGCTTGCCCACAACCTCGTATAAATATGTCTCTCCCAACAATCATTCCACTTTCTCTCCCCACCCAACTCCACATCTATCAACAACAATGAAGTTCTCCGCCGCTCTCCTCGTCGTCCCCCTCGTCGCTGCCACCGACATCATCGTCGCTCGTCAGGGTGAGTAGACAGCCCAGCCCCGCCTCCCTCGCTCGCTGTGACCGCTGCCTCGCAATTGTTGCCGCGCGTCACATGCTGCGCCACCCCGCTAACCCGCCGCTAACCCACAGACAACCAGAACGGTGCTGAGGCCGCTGCCTCCAAGGTCGACGGTGCCTTCAACACTGCCACCTCTGGCGCTGGCGGCGTCTGGGACACTGTCACCTCCGGTGCCGGCGGTGTCTTCGGCACTGTCACTTCTGGCGGTGCCGGCGCCTTCGAGACCGCGACCTCCGGCGTCAAGGCCGGCTGGGACGGCCTCACCTCTGGCGTCAAGGGCGGATGGGACGGCCTCACCTCGGGTGTTGCGTGAGTACATTCACAGTTGTTGCAGGGGCTTGAGCTGACATGCAGCGGCGGTGGCGAGAAGGCTACCAGCGCCGCGGGCAGCGCGGGCGGTGCTGTTGCCAGCGCTGCCGGCAACTCGGACGCCACCAAGAACTCGGTCGCGATGGGCGCCGCCGTCGCCGGCGCTGCCGTCGGCATGGCCGCTGTCTTTATGTAATCAGCCCTCGCTTCCCCGATACCCCCGTCTTATTTCTTACTAGGTTTTTAGTAGCAGTAGAACTTTCGACTTCGCCTGCCCACTGTTAAAAGTGATGCATAGCCCGTGTATCGTCTAGCTGAAGACTGTAGGGGAGATCGCAATGTCTGGCTGAAAGAACGTCGCGTCGCTGGGTCGGTGGTTTCTGTTGCTGCCCAGCATGCCCAGCACTGCCCCACTGCTGCTGAGCTTGTAGCACGCCAAGGCCAAGACATTTGCTGCGCAGTAGCTAGTGCAGTGCAGTCACCCAGCTCGCGGGTGACTGCAACTGACAATGTTGAGGGGTCGAACTTGCCAGACAAGGGAGGGCCCCCGTCGCCCGTTAGTGGTGTTCGCGTCGTGCCCGCCTGCCTCGCGTTCCTTTCTGTCCTACGAACCAACAGGCCGAACGTCAGGAACACCGCCCTGCGCCGGAGCCCTGCATCGCGTGCATCGGAGCACGGCGGTCAGTGCGCAGAGTGACCTATGGTGAGGCTCCCAAAACAGTTGGTGGTTCACCGTGAGAAAACAGCTCACGTGTCAGACGACAACCCCGCACCGGCCTCCGTACTTGCGTCACCAGATCACAGGCCACAGACGGCTGGTACTGACCAACACCCATCAGTGCATACCCACGCTCACACACATCGCCGAGCTCGACAAGCACCCCATACGAAGCACGAAGCGACCGTCGCTCAGCATTTCGTCTGCTCTGCTATAGTGCTCTCAGCGAGCTCGAACGCTCGCATCGCAGCCATGTTCAAGCTCCTCAAGGACCTGGCACGCGAGCCCTCGCCTCTCGCTGGACAGACGGGACAGGCTGGGCAGGCTGCGGCACAGAGCAGCGGTGATGGCCCAGCTGCCCCAGTCAACTCCAGTCGACTGTCTACGCCAGCGGCGCCTTCCCCCACACCGTCGGGCGACAGCCAGCCTTCCCTCCCGCCAGTCGCCGCCGAGGAAGACGACCCCGAGGCGCTGCAGGTCGTCGGACTTGTGCATGCGCTGCAGTGCGACGAGGGGCTGATGCAGTACGTCGAGGTGAGTCTCCAGTGGCCCAACAGACTTTCTCTGTTCTGCTAGCGTACTTTTCGTCCAGCTGACACCCAGACGTTCTCCCAGCTACACTCCATGCCAGCCTCGGCCAGCACTCGCCGGGCGTTCCGCACACACGGCGGGTTCGAGGCGCTCGTCAAATCGCTGGATGCGCTGGCGTGGCGGGCGCGGCCAGACGAGATCTCAGCAGACGAGTGGCAAGTGCACGAGGTGCAGCTCGCCGAGGGCCAGCGGCTGTGGTTCGAGGTGCTTGCGTGGGCCATGGACAGGGGTGGCGAGGCGCACTTCAGGGTGAGCTGCACTGTGGCACAAGATAAGATCAACTAACCAGCAGGAGCACTTCGGCTACGCATCCCTCCTCCCCGCCGTCAACAGGCTGGACGAGAGCAGCCCGAACCCGCGCGTGTTCAGCCTTCTCCTGGCGCACATCCTCGATAACAATTATGCGTTACTGAGCTTATTCAAGGACGGGGGCGATGTTGACGCAGAGGCGCTCGAGAAGGTCGGCGACGTACGCCTTCGCTGGCCGGCTGCCATTCCCCTGCTCTGGGCGTATGTTCTCGGCCCGCCGTCGAGTAGCAAGGGCAAGGAGCGCGCGGTGCTCCACGACTCGGCACGGTCGGGACAGATCGAGAAGGAAGCCTCGCCGGTGCAGCAGAAACTGATCCTGGTTCTGTTCCGGGTCCTGCTGCTCGCGGCCAAATCGACACCGAACCTCTACCTCATTAAGAGCTTCCTCCCCGAACTCGGCGACTTCCTCATCGCCCGTCTGTACGGATGGGGAGCGCCGCGGCACTTCGACGACACGTTCCCGCCACGAGAGGAGTGGTTCGCCGACGCCGTCGAGAACAAGGAGACCGCACCGGAGTGGTCCGCGCCATCACCAGAGTTACGAGAAGTGTACCTGTCGCTTTTGAAACGGGTTCTCGAGGCAGGAACAAGCACGGAGGAGACGTGGCGCCTGTTCTCGCTGGTGCGCAAGGTCCCACCACAAGCGAGGGAGACGACGCCGCAGCCCGAAACCCCAGATACAACCGAGAAGCAGAAGCCCTTCCGGGGCAAAGCGCCGCTGCGGATCGCAACAGATACGCCAGTGGAGGGCGAGACGCTGGACGCGGAGGTGCTCGCCCTGATCCACAACGCAATGACGCACCGCAACCCGGACTCGTTCGTGTTCCGGTCGAGCCAGAACGACGCCTCAGGCGTCGAGGTCCCGGACCTCGGCAAGCCGTGGCCGTCGTCGACGAAGGGCTTCTTCTTCTCGTGCTGGCTGCGCATCTCGAAACTGAACGAGGCCATCACGCTCCTCCACCTGAGCCAGAAGGAGCAGCCGTACCCGCTCCTGCAGATCCGCGTGCTCGAGAACTCCCAGATCGGCATCACAACGAGCAGCTATGCGGACTCCAAGGCGCCGGAAGAGGTCGTGTGTGGCTCGCCTGATGCGCTCGTGCCGCACGGAGAGTGGGTGTACTTCGCGGCTGGGTGCAGGAAGGGCCGCTCGACGACCGGTGGAGGCGGCGAGGCGCGCTTCTACATCAACGGCGTGCGCGTTGGTGCCGTCCGGGTAGCGTACCCCGTGCCGAAACCGGGTCTGAAGCTGGAGCATCAGCGGCGATTCGAGGGGATCCAGGTCAACGTCGGCCGTGCACCGATACAAGACAACGAGGTGCCCGAGGCGGACACGTCGTTCGCCCGTGCCGAGGACAACGAGTGGCTCCTGGGCCGTGCGCTCATGCTCGATGAGGTCGTTAACGAGGACCTCGTGATGTTGATGCACCGCCTGGGACCTCGCTACCACGGCAACTACCAGGAGGCACTCGGCAAGTTCCTGACGTACGAGAACGCAACCGCGATCAACGTGCACCTGCACACGATGGCGCAGGCGGCGAAGCAGAAGACGCTGGCTTTGCTGCCGAGCAACTCCGTCGTCGTGCGTGCCGTTAGGACCGGCCCCGCCATAGCGGAGGACAGCATCGTCTTCAGCCTAAACGCGAAGGACACCTTCGAGGGCGAGCACGACCACGTCCTGAACGCTGCGATTCCGCACGCCGCCCGCGCGCGGGACTTCAAGTTCGGCCGCGCTGAGCTGCACGGCGCTGTGTTCCCCTTCTCGACCGTCGATCTCGATATCGGTATCACGACCGTCGGTGGCGCGGTCGTTGCGCTCAAGATGATCGACATCGCGGGCTCGCCGGAGGAGCTTTCATCGACGGTCCAGATCCTGTACGACATGACGCGCGACAGCTGGCAGACCAGCGAGGAAATGGAGCGGATACACGGGTACGAGATGCTTGCGGCGATTCTGCGCCCGAAGATGAGGCTCGTCACTGTCGAGTGTGCGCGCACGCTGCTCCTCATCTGTGGCGTGGACTACAGAAAACCTGAAGACGCCGTCGTCAACAACTCGACGGCGTACCGCGCCCTCGGGCTCGAGTTTGAGCTCTGGGCCCTCGCCAGCAGGGAGGTGCAGGAACTGTACTTCAGCCACTTTGAGATGCTGCTCGCCACGTCGCAGCATAAGCGTTACAACCTCCTGCGCACGTTCCAGAGAAGCAATATCGTGCGCAAGCTGCTCTACGCTATGCGCTCGGGGCTGTACGATAACGAGACATTGCCCTTGGCAGTGGACACGCTCAAGACTGCTCTCATTGCCAGGTGGAGCGCCGAGGACGCGCTCAAGCCGATTTTCGCTTATGCCGTTTCGGCTTTGTGTCAGAGTGAGTAGTTTAGCGGGTTTGTGGCATAGCTGACGACAGATACGCCGCCACCTGAGCTCGCAGCTCTCGCCGAGCCGAGCCCATCGCAGCTGCCTGCTGCCTTGATCCTCGCCATGATCGGGGACATCCTCACGCCAAAGCGCACCATGAAGCTCGCCAAGGCGATCTCGCTCCCGCGCCTCCTCGTCATCTTCCTGCAGAGCAACCAGGCGCCGTTCGTCGTGCTGCCCTGCCTGACGATTGTCGAGAAGTGCCTCGCCACGCCGCGCCTCTACTCCTCGTTCCAGCGCAAGTTCGAGGAAGAGGGCGGCTTCATCGTGCTCGCCCGTGCCCTCGCTCCGCTCTGGGACGACGCAGTGCAGAAGCAGGTGTTCAAGATGCTCGGCCCGGAGGACAGCCTGGCGTGTCCCGGCGCCATGGCGGTTGTCATGGCCGCGCTCGACCTGCTGTTGCAGCAGCCGCAGGATGCGGTTTCCGGCATCGCGGCGTCGGTCAGCTCGTTAGCTCTGACTGCTGAAGGCGACGAGACGGAGCGCGCAGACGAGTATGACCCGCGCCTCGAAAACCTTGTCACCAAGATGACCGTGACGTACCGCAGCTCGGCCGGGTTCCGGAAGGCGCTCAACTCGAAGCGCTTAGACAGCCTCCTCCCCGGCATCGTCGACTTTGCGACTGTCTCTGCCAGCGCCGAGGGCAGCGGCGTCGAGCGCCAGCGCAGGGCGATCACGGGCTTCCTTGAGGCGCTGATCGAGCTGTCGAAGGCGCCCTCGACAACCATCAACCAGATGCAGTTATGCGTCGAGCAGCTGAAAGCGGCGTCAAGTGGCGACATGGCGGCCTCAGTTGGTAGCATCAGGAGCCCGGCTAGCCCCGGAGCCTCAGCAACATCCTCGCCTCTGTCTCGCTCCTCTTCGCTCCTGCAGCGGATCGGTTCGCCGCGCCGCACCAGTCTGCGTCGCGAGAAGCCCGTGCTGAAACGCGTCCTGACGGGCGAGTCGCTCCTCGAAGAGGAGAAGGACAAGAACGCGGCCTGGAAGCAGATCATCCTCGCGACCGACATGCAGCGGCACTCGGCCATGACGCTTGACCGGAAGGAGCACTGGCACCGCGTCGCGCAGGTCGAGTGGCCGCGCTACGTCGCGTCTCTCCGCACCGAGAACGGCATCTGGGCCGACGAGCAGGGACCCGTCAAGTGGCGCCTCGACGGGAGCGAGGGCCCGTTACGGATGCGCGGCCGCCTGGAGCGCATCCAGAACACGCACCGCGTCGACCACAAGCGTAGGGGCAAGGTACGCGATGCGATTCCCGAGCCGGACGAGTTGTCCTCGGCCATTTCGCGCATCAACGACGCGCCGTGGGACGACCCGTTCGCGCTCGTCCAGGGAGAAGCCCCGATCGAGGAAGGTAAGCTGCAAGCGCGTCTCTGGTAGCTGACAGCAGAAACTGGCTCTGGCAGCAACGCCGGCACGCCCACGAGGCAGGCGTTCGGGTCCACGGTCCAGAAGGACAGGCTGGACAGCGACGACGAGGACGACGGCCACGAGGAAGAGGAGGGTGACGACAAGATGCGCCTGATTGCACGGTCACTGCAGGCCGGCGACGTCATTGAGTCGGCGCACAACATCGTCCGCATCGTCGGCGTGGACGCTCTCCCCGGCCTGCTCATCCTCGGACGGCGCAACCTGTACCTCATCGACGGGCTGGTGCAGACTGCCGACGGGCAGGTCGTCGAGGCGGACCAGGCGCCGCGCGATGTCCTCACCATCCCGTCGGGCACGCTGGCGGACTTTGACCCTAATGACCAGCACTCGCACCGGTGGCCGTACGCCGAGGTCGTGGAGATCAACAAGCGCGCGTTCCTGTTCCGCGATGTCGCGCTCGAGCTCTACTTCCAGGACAAGCAGAATTTCCTCGTTGTGTTCAAGGACAAGAAGCAGCGCTCGACGGTGACGTCGCGCCTGAACGCCAAGATCGACAGCCGCGAGGGCTTCGCGAAGAGTGTCCTCGGCTCGCTGCTCCTCGACACAGTCGCCAACGTCGCCAAGGCGATGGACGCGCAGCACCTCGAGGTGTTTACTAGGCGGTGGCAGAACCGCGAGATCTCCAACTTTGCGTACCTCCAGATGCTGAATCAGCACGCGAACCGCACGCCAAACGACGTCACGCAGTATCCTGTATTCCCGTGGGTGCTTGCCGACTACGAGAGCAAGGTGCTCGACCTCACGAACCCGGCCACGTTCCGCGACCTGTCCCTGCCTATGGGCGCGCTGTCTGAGGCCAGACGCGAGGCCGCCGTCGAGCGATACCAGGCGACGGAGGGCGTCGGCGAGTCGCCGTTCCACTACGGCACGCACTACTCGTCCTCGATGATTGTGTGTGGTTACATGATCCGCATGTCGCCGTTCACCGAGATCTTCTTAGCGCTGCAGGGCGGCAACTTTGACCTCGCGGACCGGCTGTTCTCCTCCATCCCGCGCGCGTGGGACAGCGCCTCGCGCGAGAACCGCGGCGACGTGCGCGAGCTCATCCCCGAGTTCTTCTACAGCCCCGCGTTCCTGAAGAACGTGAACCGCCTCGACCTGGGCAAGAAGCAGGTGTCGGGCGAGGACGTCGATGACGTCCAGCTCCCTCCCTGGGCGATGGAGGACCCCATGCTCTTCGTGCACTGGAACCGCGAAGCTCTGGAGTCGGACTTCGTGTCGCGGCACCTGCCGGCGTGGATCGACCTCACGTTCGGGTACAAGCAGCGTGACCCGCAGGCGTTCAACTGCTTCCACCCGCTTTCGTACCGGGGCGCCGTGGACCTGGACGCGATGACGGACGAGAGCGAGAAGGCGGCGTCGACGGCGATCATCCACAACTTTGGCCAGACCCCGCGCCAGATCTTCAAGACGCCCCACCCCCAGCGCGTCGTCGGCGCGTACACGCCTGGTGCGGACCGATTGCCAGTCGGCACAAAGTACGGCGTCGCGGAGCACTGGCAGCTGCTGTTTCGCAGCGCGCTCCCCGTCGTCGAGAGCAAGAACCGCATCGACCACATCGACCCGAGGGGCAACGACCGGCCGAGCGTGCAGCAGAAGCACCGCCTCATTGTGCCCGGCCACACGAATCTGTCCGTACAGTTCGGCTTCGCTGACGACTCGGTGCGGGTGTACTGTCAGGAAACTGGCCAGAAGGTGAGTTTTATAGTGCGGCGTTGAAACTGAAAACAGCTCGTGTTCATCATCGAGGGCGTGCCCGTGCAGCACGCGGCGTTCGCGTCGCCGACGCTGCTGATCACCGTCTCGCCGCTGGGCGTCATCACCGCGTGGCGCCTGATCGTGAAGGGCTCCGGCTCGCGGCGGGGCGACGTGCAGCTCGGTAGGGAAGCGACATTACGCGGGCACGACAAGCCGGTGACGTGCATGGCAGTCAGCGCGGCGTGGAACATCCTCGTGACGGGCACGCCCGACGGCAACGCCATGGTGTGGGACACGTCGCAGCTGCGGTACACGCGCACGCTGCAGACGCCGTCGAGCTCGCCGGTCCAGCTGGTCGGCATAAACGAGGCGAACGGGCACGTGGCTCTCGCCTCAGACAAGGCGCTGTACGTGTACAGCCTGAACGGGCACGCGATTGCGAGCACCAACCTCGACCCCGGATCAGCCTTTACGGGGGGCATCTCGTTCCTGCCGCGCGAGTTCCTGACGCTCGGCGACTTTTTCGCGGCCGGTATCGACAACAGCGTGGGGTTGTTCCAGGTCGTCCCCGGGACCGGTGAGGGCACCGAACCCTGGAAACTCGTCAGGAAGGGCACCCTGGCCACGGACGAGGGAGCAGTCACGGCCCTCCGCTTCGTCGGCGAGGTGCTGTACGCCGCGTTCGACCCGGCGCCGAAAACCGAGGCGTCAGAGGTGTCGGCCGAGAAGTCGACCTCGTCTCCGCGCACAAAGTATGGCCTGTACCAGTGGACTCTGCCAGAAGGCCCCGTCCGCCCCGTCCCCGACTCGATCTCAGCCTGCATGTCGTCAGACTGCAACAGGTCTTTCGGGCTCTTGGAACCCCGGCGCATCTGTTCCGGCTGCGGCGGCGCGTTCTGCTCCACCCACGCCGTGCCCGTAGACACGTTGGGCGGGGCGCGGTTCTGCGACCAGTGCCGCGTGCAGCTGGCCATTGCGAGTGGACTTGGGTTGTTGCCGACTGTCCAGAGTGGAGGCGCTGGTGGGGGAAACAGGAGCAGGAGCGGGAGCCTCGCGGACAGGATTAGGAGCAGGAGCGCGAGTCTCGTCGATGGGAGCCGCAACTTGGCTGGGTGGGGACAGCCCAGCCCGCTGGGTGGATGAGCGCAGCCGACGAAGTCGGCGAAGCGGGGTCGGACGAGAGTGGAGAAGCGGGGCGAGTGTGAGCGGCCCGCGGAGCATGTCGCGTGTTACTGTCGGTGTGTAGCGAAGGGTGATGTGGTAGAAGGAAGGGGTGTCAGTAGGCGTCAGGTGTCAGCAGGCGTAAACTAGAAGTGTAACCCGATGTAATCCTTTGTGTACAGTCTATCGTATCATACAACACATCCTTCCTCTCCTCCCCTCACAAATCTATCGACAGTCTTCTCAGTCCTCTCGTCCTCTCCGCTTCTCTCACTCTATCGCAGAGGGACGCCGACGGTGAAGCCAGCGGCTCCAACGAGCGCCGACCTCAGTGCCGACGACCTCGCGCTATCGCGCCTCGGTCACGCGCGCGCCGCAAGCAGCTTGGCGCGCTCCTTCTCGAGCCTCTCGCGCTTATTCCGGAGCATGCCGATTTTCCGTCTCTGGGCCATCGTCATGTCCTTGCCGTCGACACCTTCGAGCTTGTTCGCCATTTTCTCCTCCTCGTTGCCCTGATTGTCAGTCTTGTTCTCCCTCCTCCTCCTCCCTCCTCCTCCTCCCTTCCCTCCCCGCCCTCCAGCTGCCTCCTCTCCCTCCTCTCCCTCCTCTCAACTCCTCCCCGCTTTTCTCCCCTTCCCTTCACTTTGCCCCTTCGCTGGGACGCGAGCACCCGACGACACGACGACACAAGCACACGATGACAAGAATAAGCAACTTACCAGGAATGAGCTGGCGTACTTCTTCGCCTTGGGCAGCGCCGTATGCGCCGCCTCGAGCTGGTGCAAGTGATACCGTGCGTTCTCGACCTGGCGCGTTTCGTGGGCTACGAGGGACTCGGCGCGCTCCACGAGCGAGTCGATCTGCGGGCGCAGCGAGGACGCGTACTCGTGTCGCCGCTTTGTGACTGTGGGCTCGGGGAGGACTAGGAACCACTATACGTCAGTCTGCACTCCGGTTCCTCCTTCGGTCACCACGGCCGCGACCTAAGGTCCACGGTAACCTCGACCCAAAGGTCCACGATAACCTCGACCCAAAGGTCCACGGTAACCTCGACCCAAAGGTCCACGATAACCTCGACCCAAAGGTCCACGGTGGCCTCGGCCTCCGGGCCTCGGTACTTACCACGTTGTGATCGAAGATCTTCTTGATGCGGGGTAAGTCCTTGATCCCCGGCTCGAAGGCTGTGTTCGTTGCGTCGAGGCGCGAGACACAGGCCTCAGTCGCTGCGACACAGTCCTCGAGCGAGGACAGAAAGTCCGAGGAGGGCACTTGCACGCTCTGTCTGAGCGCGTTGGGGGCGTAGGACTGGCGACTGCTGGGGTGCAACGACTGCCGCGGGGCCGGGAAGAGGGATTGCCGCGTTGTCATTGTGTCCTCCTTCTGGTCCCACACTGCTCCTGCTTTGTTCCTACTCAGCCGAGTTGCGGTGAGATAACGCGATCTGGTTCCAAGGGGGGAGGTGCACGCGGGAGACCTTGTCGTAACTCGAGCAGGCGTCGTACGTATCGTAAGATGGGCGGGAGTGGTGGGTAGAATTGAGCAAGATAAAGACTTGTCCTTGTGTGACTTTAGTTTGTTTACGCAGCACTGGCACTGACGAAGGACGGGTGGACGGAGTGGAGGCCCCGCTGAATTGCTCCCGTTGCTGAGCGGGGTGGCGACTTGTTTGGTTCCTAGGTGAATCTCGGAAGATTCGGACCGCCGGCTCTGGTCCCCTTGTTTTCTGGTGCCCTTCCAGCGTTCAGCCTAGTGTGTATTGTATCAGCTAGAGTTGCAATCGGTGTCGATCGATGCCAGACATACCAGACATGTGCCGGGTTGCGCATGGCACCGCTTCCAGCGACGCAGCGACGCGCGGCGACGGCCATCGGCTCCGGCGACACAGCAGGGGACGATTTCGTCATTACCTGGCCGGATGGCCAATCGGCCCTGTACTGAGTCTCGGCGGCGGCTCGGCGCTGACACAAACATGGACCCAACCTCCGAGCGGTGCACTGCCGGGCAGACAATGGCGGACTGCGGAGCACCGCGTGTACCTCGATCACGTACCCGGAAGACAACTAGGCAGAGCGCACTACTGACCTCCGCTGGCAGACCGGCAGACACAATCGCACAGACCCAGACCATGCACCCGCACACAGTGTACCGCCGCCAAGCGTGACTCAATTCCAACAACACTATGCGTACCATGCATCGCACTCTTCATCTTATCCATTCTTGCATTCGTTCATCTGTCACTGCATACCATCTAGCATCTAGCATCGTGTAGCAAAGCAAGCCGACTCCCCGCCGCCCGCCGCACACCTCCCCTCCCTGCCCCCGCCAAGGGCGATGTCCAGTATCACCATCGAGTGAGTCCAACCGGCGAGGAGGACACGCACACTCCGTGCGGTGTACGTAGTGGCTCCATGCCGTTATGGCGTGAGAGCTACCGCTGTATTGGTGCTGCGTGCTCCACCGCATGTCACTGCTTCCTGACTCGCGCCTCGCTGTGCTCGCCGCTAACATGCAGCCCCCTCGAAACCTCAGTGTCCATCGTCCACATCCCCGTACATCTCGCGCAGCACTACACGAACGAGCTGTACTGGACGCTGGAGCGCGCGAGGGAGTGCGAGTTCTTCAACCTGACCGCGAACCGTATCGAGGTGAGCCAACCAGCCGAAGCGGGGAACAACAAATCGGGCGAAGCGTGGACGACAAGCAGCGTGTGATCTCCTCAATGCGTTCCTTCTGTGACCGACTTCCATGAGGACGCATGGGCGGCGTACTGTCGCACTGCTTGCGCACGTCTCCCCCCGTCGGCGCAGCACGTCATGCATCGCGCACCGCACCGTTACCACACGGAGCTTTTAGCTTCAGCCAGTCGCGCGCCTCACACATGTTTCAAGCGCTGTCGTCGGTGTCCATTGTGTACCCACGCCGCCGTGACATATCGTCGGGGTATCGGGACGCAATGCCCCCATCGCTTTGTTCCTATCTCTTGCCCTCTCACCCGACCGAATCACAACCAGAAGGCTAATCGCAGATTGCCCTGTTCGCATCGACGTCGCTGATCAACTCGGAATGGACGCCTGACGACCATGTCCAGATTGACGGGCCGTGGGGCGTGTTCGAGATCTCGTCGGGGGACTGCGAGGAAGCAGAGGCCAACTACGGTGAGTCTGCACGCTTGATGTTGTGCCGTGGCGTTGAAATGGACTCTTGAGTTTGGGAATAAGCCACCCTGAGTTTCACCCCGCACGCACCCACCCCTGTGCTATATCCGTTGTCGACGCTGACAACCAGACAGCCCGCACCTCCGGCACGTGTCCGCCGCCCTCGCCGAGGGTAACGTCTCGATCCTCTACCAGTCGAGCTACTTCACGGACTTCCTGCTAGTCAAGGCGGAGGATTTTGAGCGCGCCGCAGAGATCTTCCGAGGACGAGGATGTGAGTAACCCAGGGCTCTCGTCGAGGCACACTCCGATCAATTGGCCGTGACGAGCATCCCGAGCACTGCCCACTCGTACGAGGAGTTTGGCAGCATAGTCCAGAGCCCATGGCTGACCCACAGGGCACGTCGACTCCGTCCAACCAATCCCGCATGGGCGCCGAAGCAGTCACTCGCCGCCGTCTCCTCCGGATTCACCCATCGCCGAGATCACCGTTCTGTCGTCGCCCCTGGCGTGCATCGGCCTGCCGCTTGACGTCGAGGAGCGGTCGTGCGAGCGCCTGCGCAAGTTTCTCGTGTGGCCGACTAGGGTGAAGGACGCACTGCGGTCGAGCTCGAGCTCGTCAGGGCGGTCTCGGTCTCGGTCAGCGGGACACGGCACGCGGCCATTTATCAGTTACACACGGACGGAGGACGGCATCTCCATCTCGACGGAGATCCGCGTGCTGAAATCACTGTTTGACCAAGAGGACGAGCTGCTGAGTGCAGCCGGCGAGCTCGATGACAGTGACTCGGAGAGCTCCTCGTCGGAGGCGTCGCGGGAGAGCCGGCGTGTCAGCCTGCCGGGGACAATCCCGCTGCAGTGGAGCCAGAGTTCGACGCCGACGACCAAGTCGTACGTAATCACGCCGGTGCGCTCAGCTGTGTCATCTCCGTTGCGGCCCAACTTTGCGATGACCGGCATGTCGCGGTCGTCGTCAGGGCACAGCCGGACGCAGAGTGACGGCGTGCGCCGCCCGCCGCCTATGATGCGGCGCTGCAGCGAGGGCGCCGGCGCATCGCTGCGCAACTGGAGCTGGGGCAAGAGCTCGATGGGCTTAGAGGCTGTTGAGAGCGAGATCGGGAAGCTTGGCCCTGCGCTCGAGCGCATCCAGCAGACACAGGACTGCGACGGCGACGACAGCGGCATGCCGACACCAGACTTCAAGGACGACCACGTCGAGTCGAGCCGCACGATGCGCTGTCTGCAGTTAGATCTGCGCTCGCTGGACAGCAACACGTATCACTTGGGTAAGTGTGAGGGAGCACGAGCTTGGCGAGTACCTTCGTAGCTGACAGCAGACAAATCTGGTCTCGTGACCAAGTTTTCGGACCTGCTGCACTCGAACGGCGTGCGGATGCTCTACTCGAGCACGACGAACACGGCGAACATTCTCGTGCGGGGCCGCGACGTCCTGACAGCCGAGGCGCTGCTGCGTGCGCCGCCAGAGCCAGACTCGGACTCGGACGTCGCCATGGACGGCGCCGAGTAGGCCGGCAACCGCCGAAACAGGACGATTCCCACAGTGGACAGGTCAGAGTGACGTAACGACTGAGCTTAACGATGACACGGAGCGACACGAAAAAGGGCGGCGCGACACGCGTCACGTCATACATTACGGAACGGGGGACGCGTCGGGTCTCCCTGGCTGCATGCATGTACTCACTTGGCAACGATTCCCACGCCGGAGCGTCATTGCGTCAGCGCGTGTGCTTTCGGGCGCGCATGCTTTCCCTCTGTATTGAGCTGTGAGCGCGCTCGTGTGAGTGTGAGTGTGAGTCCAGTGCGGGGCCTGGCCATTGGAGTGGGAGTGGGAGCTGGAGTGGGTCGCTGGAACACGAGCCGGGGCCTGGCTGTGCCCAATGGCCAGTGGGAACTGAACATCCGTGTGCATGCGCGCGCATGCGGGCATCGGTCAGATCCTGGGTTCGCAGAATGGGTACAGAATGGCCTTTGAATTGGATCAGCCGAGGAAGGAGTTGTGCGGGTGAATAGCAAGAAAGTTCAGACAATACTCGATTCTGCGCGATTCTGTGCGCGGACATGTTCCCAGAATCACTTGAGAACAGCAGCGCATCAATTGCCAGGTCCACCGCCAGGCCCACAGGCCCACAGGCCCACAGGTCCATAGGTCCAAGCGACAAACGACAGGAACTGCAGAGGGGCAAGGCCGAAAGTGCAAGTCCGAAGCGAGGGCTAGATGAGACTGACGCAGGCCAAGATCTGGCGCGGAGAGGTGATGCTCACGAGACCAGACTCCGACTCCGGCGCAGTCCGGCGTAGCGGCCACCTCGGCCACCTCGGCCACCCCGGCGCCGAGATCCTGCCCGCCATCTCTGCGGGCGCGCCGAGATCTCACGTGCGGTCTCGTGAGATCGGAGCAGAGTGGAGTGTCCATGCCCACCGCATTCAGTGACATTCAGTCATTGAGATATCATTCAGCCTCCCACCATGCAGTGGCTCCAATTCGCAGCAGACTACAGGCTCCATCGAATACGGGATTCACGAGACTCGGACGAGAGTCTCACGAGAGTGGGCCACCTCGTTGTCGCACAAGTTGGGCAAGTTGGGCAAGTTGCACGAGCTGCCCGGAGGGTTGCACGACTCGAGCTCGACGCGTACTGCGGCCCGAGCGATCGAGAGTAATGACTCCACCGCGTCGTGCGGTATGCTCTCGGCGCGTCCTGCCGTATACCTCGCATCCTACGATTGCCGCACAGCTCACGGCATGCACGGCAGGCCGCGCTGACACGACCCAGACGTATCTGCCCACCAATTGTGCAATTAACTGGGCTCCCTTGCGCTCCTCCGCGCTCCACTTGTATCCGGCCATCCGGCCATCCGGCCATCACAGCGTCAGCTGTCCCTCCACGTTCTCGAGATTCTCGACGTTCACGAGATCCTCGGCACGCTTCGTAACGAGACACTCTCATTGCTCGCTCGGAGACAAAGCTAGGCAAAGATAAGCCGGAAGGAGCAACTTTGGGTCCCCCCTGGCCCAATGCCCATGTCAGTGAGAGTAGGTCCCACTTGTCTGATCCGCACGGCATGTCTCCACGTCCGCAGCGCCCGCAGCGTGCACAGGCATGTACCGGCGATCAATGTGCACGGCCATTCTTGCCCGCTTCCACAGATTA
Organism: Trichosporon faecale; assembly: GCA_039545375.1. NCBI lineage: Eukaryota > Fungi > Basidiomycota > Tremellomycetes > Trichosporonales > Trichosporonaceae > Trichosporon > Trichosporon faecale. Next base: position 1,929,630 of record BCLU01000004.1, on the reverse strand, counting down.
CAGCGAGAATATGCTGAGAGGAGCGTCGCGATGGACGAGCATTTATCGTAAGAGATATCGAGATTATCAACCCGATGACTGGGCTAGGCCGCGGCAGGCACAGAGAGGTACAGGCCGTCGGCGATGCTGCACCATTGTCCTGGTCTCTGGACCCGACACTGGACGGAGAAGAGGGCAGTGGGTGATCACGTTAGTTGTCTCTGACATTTGCGAGGCTCCGAGACTTGTCCAGGTTCCTATCACGTACACCTTGCCAATGCTCCGATGACTGCGAGATGGAGCTCTTTCGCGTCAAGCTGTAGCGTTCCCCAGATCTTGCTGATACTCGAGAAAGGCCCCTGGGCTGGTAACTATCTCGCGTTCTCGCGTCAGCTGCACATCTGTCCCTGCCGCACCTGTGCGGCAGCCTCTGACTGGTCTCGGTCGCGTCGCTCAATGACGAAGACAAAGACAAGGCTCCCGCAGACGCGTTCTCCCGGTCGGGTCCTGGTCAGCTCCACTCGTGTAGTCACCCGCCCGCAGTCTACTGCATTATCTGCTCTAGATCTCCCCGTCAGTCGTCTGCCATCTCGCGCTCCAATAGCTCCAATAGTCCTCCCGCTATAGTTGCAGGAGTCAGTCACCTGCTCACCTGCTCACCTGCTCACCTGCTCGCCTACATTCTGGACGCACAGGCGTGCCTGGAAAGAGGCATGGTGGGGTGGTAATGCACGAGATGGCTGAACGGCTTTCATTACGAAGTCTACACATCATCTTGCTCATGCGTGGTCGCACTGGGTCCAGCCTGGCAAGCCTTACGCCAGCTTGGGCCAGCTGGGGCCAGATTCGCTTCGCCGAACGTCACTACTCAACCTTGGTCCCCTTGGTCTCCTTTGTCTCCACTCTGTGATGCAAGCTCCATACCCTAGCCTTCTGCCTCCAGGCAGGCCAGGTCCCAAACTTGCCACCCGGCGAACACGCAGTAGCCAAACTTTGGAGCTTGTGCAATCTAGCGTGTCTCGGTCGTCTCACTGATCTGGGACCTGCACAGACTTTAGCACCACCGAGCGTCTCTACGCGCGTCGTATAGCCAGAGTAGAGCAAGGGCAGCCGCTGGAACCGCGCACCTTCACTGTACCTTCGCCGTATCCTCCTGTACCTTGGCTGCACACCCCGGTTCCTCGAGTTCCTCGAGTTCCTCCTGTTCCTTATCACCACGCCTGCACTGCGCTCCTGACCGCTGACCGAAGTTCCCTTCCTTCCCTCCGTTTCCCTTTTTTCCCGGCTCCCACGAACTCAAGACGCGTACCGTTGACATGGTCGATGTCAGGTTCCCAGATACCCACGGGGTCTAAGCGCTGATACTCTCACTCACTCCGTCATGGCTTCGAGCTGCCATTGCTCGCTGTGCTTGCTGTGGTGGGTGTGAGTGAACGCTCACCCCGCTCGCAGTGACGCCCGCTGCTCGTTCGAACTCGTGCCCGTGCACGCGCTGACGCGCGGACACTCGCGGTATAGTAGTAGTAGTGTACAAGTATGCATGATGATTACAGTATGCGTATTGGTGTATGGTTCACAACAGAAGCATGAACGTGATGTTGTACAAGATTGCAGAGATCCAAGGTTCAGATGCGATGGCGGCCGGCGCTACTAATTTACCAGGGAGCAGCGGGGGCCTGGAGGCGGAGGGGACGGCCGCGGAGCGTGTTCGCGTCGTCGGGCTCGTCCATGTCCATGTCGGACGCGCTGCCACTGAGGCCGAGGAGTGCGCCGAGGCGCCTGGAAGAGCGGGGCGGCGACATGCTCTTGTTCGACGTCGAGCGCTGGTGCCGCGGCAGGTTCATGCCGAAGCTGGGCGAGTTCGGAGAAGCAGCCTCGGTTTCAAACTCGGGCTCCTCCGGCACCTGGTGCGACTGCGGCCAGAGCAGCGAGGGCCGGAAGTGGATCGGTGTCTGCGGCTCGGCTAGCCGGCTGGTTGCTGTCGGCGTCGTCCCCTCAATCTCGAGCACAGCCGGAGAGGACGACGAGGTAGGGAATCGCCACGCGTCAATCGTGGCGCGCAGAGCGTCCGTCTTGGAGCGGCGCACCGGGGTCAATCCGGGCGAGTCATTGTAGCGGCTGCGAGGCGGAGCAGCGAGGGCCGGGCCGGCGGCCTGCGGGGTGAAGCTGATGCTGCGCCGGATGTGCAGCTTCGGCGAGGCGGAGCGGCGCAAGTCCTTCTTGGAGGAGGATGCCGGGGGAGGGGACGCGACAGGCGACGCGGTCGCAAGGTAGAGGGCGGTGTGGGACTCGGACAGCGACGACGCGTGCGCAGCGAGGTTCGACATCGGGCGCGAGCGCACAAGCGAGCCCCGTCGGCGGTCCGGCGCACCTGGCGCTCCTGGCGGTGACCTCGCGGCCGCGACTGGCGGGGGCGTGGGGGTACGGGGCGGGCGGATGACGGGGCTGAATGCGACGTGCTCGGGGGTGGAGGGCATCTCAAAGTCGGCGTGGATGTCGGCCGCATCCATGTCGTCGCCGAGCTCGTTCTCCATACTGATGATCTCATCGAGCATGTCGTTGACCGCGAGACGCTTCGATGGCGGGGCGTCATTGTCGAGCGAGTGCGTCCGTCTTGACGCCCTCAGTGTTGATCGATCACTCGACAGGTTCTCGCGTGCATCCTCAAGGATGACGCTGTTCAGGGCGACATTGCGCGACGAGGTCGACGGATTGCGGCTGAGGCTCATCGAGCTCGACATGGAGGACAGGGAGAAGACAGATGACGCGGTTGACGTGTTGCGCGAGTGCGACGAGACGAGCTCGGGTACGCTTGGGGACAGCATGAGGTTGCGAGCAGACATTGGCGAGATGCTGTCGTTGCCGTCGGCTCGTTGCTTTCGCCGCCGCTCTTCGCGCGTGAGGTCGGTGCGGTACGGGTCCGCGCGGACCGCTCGTCGATGGCGGGATCCAGTCGTGTCATAGTCATCAACCTCGAACGAGTGATCCCGGTCAGGATGTGTCGTCGAGTTGTTGCGCGTATGCGTCAATGATGAGAAGGCATCCTGGCGGGCGCAGTCTGGTGAGCAGTACATGCCAGAGTCCGAGTCGACGCGTCGGCCGCAGACGCAGCGGAACGAGCGGCGATGACGGCGGAAGTCGCGGGATGATGACGAAGACGGGAACGCGCTGTAGTCGGGGGCGCCCATGAACGCGGTAGACGATGTCAATGGCGAGTCCAGCGAGTCCAGCTCGCGAGGGAACGGAACGCCGCGTATCGTAGTGTTCGTGTAGCGGTTCGACTTGTCCTCAACGTCACAGACGTCGTTTGCCGCGGCGGCAAGGTTGAGGTTGCGAACCGAAGTGGTCGAGGGGAGGAAAGACATGATGGAAGGGAAGAAGAGTGATGGGGGTGCGAGTTATACACGTGTTGCCGGCGGTGGTGGCGTGTTTGCGGATGGGTACGGCTATGGGTTGGCTTTGGGGGTGGAGGCTGTCACGGTATATGAGACAGGGAGCTAGCCAGGAAGCTGGCGCTCGTTCACTTGTAGCCGGAGAAGGACCGCGAAGAACAGAACACGAGTTAAGTGTAAGGGCCGGGGCCTACGCGCACATGAGCGATGCGATAGAGGATGTGACGAGAAGAGATGAGAGGGATGCGATGCGCTGGGTGCGTCGCGTTATGGGATCGCCGTCGGTGACAGGTAACTCGCTTTGAGACTGTTGTCTGATCGCGTCCGCAGGTCACAAGGGGTGTGCGCGTCGATGCGGTGCGAGGGGCGGAGGGGTAGCAAGGGGGGAGTAGCGATGTGTCTGCAGACAAAAGAAGCAGAGAAGATGACGAAATGGAAGTCGCGAGGTAGTTGCAAGGTAAAAGCGAAAAGAGAGCAGGCGCGTGTTCGAGGAACGTGAAACAGAGGGTGACCTGTAGCGCGTTCTTGCTAGCTCGTGGGGGTGGCGGTGGGTGGCGCGGGATGTTGCAGTCGCCGAAGAGTCGAGGAGGTGGATGGATGAGTGCAAAGAGGAGTAAGGTGGGTGGATGGGTAAGAGTAAGGAAGTGGAGGATGAAGTGAGATGAAAACGATGTCTGGAAGAGGAAGACTCGGGAGGATGGATGAGTGGAGTGGCCATGTAACTGAGGGAGGGGCATGATGTCGTCTGCCCGTGCTCTGGTGCTGGGCTGTGGAGGGGGTCGAGTCCTTGGGAATCGTGCCCTCTGCCGCAAAGCGTCAAAACAAAACCGACGCGTCGTCTGAGCCCCCGAGCGAGGCATTAAACCTGAGGATCCACCTGCCTTGTTTGGTTTCTCAAGGCAATCAAGCCAAGGCGGCCGTGGCTAAAGACGCGTCCTTCCCTGAGCCCTCCCTGTCCCTGGCCAGGTCCCAGGGACGGTAGTCTCTCGTTTTCTTCCCTGCCTAGTGTCTGCCTCGAGGCTGACGTTGTGCCCTGAGTGCCTTGAGTGCCCTGGATCCCTCAATTTTTGATCCCGCGTGTTGTGCTAGCATGGCTGGGCTCGGGGCGGAGCGAGAGGGCGCAGGGGCGTCGCTTGAGTCGATCCAGCCAGGCGCGAGGGAAGGAATGGCCGCGGGGCTGTCCCTGTATCCCTGAAAATCAACACTGCGTCTGCCATGAAGCTTGGTGCTGACTCAATCCCAGTCATTGGCTGACGCTTGTCTGATTTCGCTGATCCATTTGGCTGAAGCCTATTCGTTAGCCTTTGCTTTACAACTCTGATTCATCCATCAAGCCCACTCAACCATCGATTCCCGCTGATTCCTGCCTTCCATTGCTTTCCCCTGCCCAGTCTTGACCAGGCGAGCCGCCGGCGTATGAGCAATCCAAGCCCGCCGAGTAGGCGCAGCACTTTAGAAACGGCGGAGTATCTCTCCCACACTTTGGTCTGACTCTGTACTGGGCTTGCTGGGCTCACTGGGCTCCATTCAGACCCACCTCTGTGGCGATCAATGTCGTGGCTACTCCCGTGCACTCTGCGTGCTGTGCATACGACGCTCCATCTGCATCAGCGGGTCGGAGTTAGAACGACACTGCATCGCGTCCAATGCGCCATGTCGGAAGTGGACCAACATCACCTGCACACGACTAACAGCGCACACGCGCCTGATCTTTTGCGTCATTGGTCGATCACGCTTGAAACGGACGCGTCGGGGGGGTGCTCCTCTCGGGGAAACTCTCCCCTCTCCTCCCCTCTCCTCCCTTCTTCCCCCTGTTCATCACCCTGCAGGCTGCGCACAGGTTGGTCACTAATGTCAACATGCATGCTGCAGCTGATCCCTCCTGATCCCTCGTTGGACGTTAATGGACGTTGTTGGCCGGAGCGGGAAAGCTTGACGTATGCGGTGGTTCTGGCGCGTGGAAGCTCTGCGCTTACGCAGATGTTACGAGGAGGTTACGAGCGTCGCGTCATCCCCACAACCCACATCAAGCAACCCACATCAAGCAACCCACATCAAGCAACCCACGTCGACGTACTGTACGCGACGTCCCTCGAGGTACCCATGTTCCTCAATGTGATGCGATCGCACGTTGACCCACGAAGACAAGGGCCCTTGGGGAGCGTTACACCCCCGGCTCGCGGCTCGGGGCTCGATTAATGCCCGAGATCAACGTTCCTTGGTCCTCAATACTGCAAAGTTGTCTCGGACACAGACCCAATCTGGCCCCAATGTTCTCGAGCCGAGGCTGTCTCTGTGCGATCTGTGCTCGCTGTTGTATGTTGGTGTTTCTCGAAAGTGTGACAGAGGCTCGTGCGCACTAGAAAGTAGCGCACTCAAGCGCGCTGAAGCGTGTTTCTGTGGTGGTCCAGTGCGGCGGCCCATGTGCGGCCACCTCATGTAGTACACCATGCAGGGCGTCTTGCAAGACCAGCTGGAGGGAAGCGCGTGCAGCAGCGTCATGTGCAGCATGATCGAAGCGAACAACCTACATGTACTGCAAGGTGGAGATCGAGATCATATGAGGTTCGTATGAGCAGTAGAGTTCAGAGTTAGTCGCAGGGTTCTCGGGGCTCGGTCTCTCGGCGTCTCGGAGCGAACTGCGAGCTTGACTTGTGACCTTGAGCCCCGATGTAAGCTTCGATGTAAGCCTCGATGAGGATCGTATCGAGCCGATCTTGCTCGGACCTTCTCCCGACATGACATGGAGAGATCCTCCTGGCATCCTAACTCTGGTGTGATGGACATCAGCGCACGTCCCAGAGGGATAGAGGGATCCTGAAGTGACTCCACAATCTCTAAGATTTCGGCACCGGGATCCTGGCAAGTGCTCCAAGCACCCCGAGCAGTCCGAGAGCCAGTGCCTCGAGCACCCCCCGTCTGATCACTTACCAGACAAGGCAGTCGTGATCGTTCCAGACACCAACAGCACGATTCCCACAGATCCCACCTCGTTAGCCCTGCCACGCAATCCTGTGCACCTCTCCACGCACTCTTCACAAGCTTAAGCCAGTCTTGCTCTCGCGAACGCGTGGAGACTCGCCTCTTCCCCTGCCTTGATCACCTCATGCGCGACTCGGAGGCAGTCTGAAGGGAAGAGGAGGGAGTACGAATGATAACGCAGTCACGATGCCGGCATGCCGAGTACGTAGCCAGTCCTCGCAATTTACACGCGTCTGGCTTTCCTTCGCTCTTCTCACTTAAGCTGCTGGGCTGTTCCGCTAGACGCGTTGCTTCGCTAGATGGTGGACGGAGGACTGACTCCCCCAGCGCCTTGCGCATCGTATGATGCCTGTCCCCACAGTTGTTATCTGGTACGATCGCGTTACACCAGCCAATCCCCCAAAGATAAGCCCGACGTGACTGCTTTTCGCCAGTTGTCTCGGGCTCTTCCCGGCTCTCCTGCAGATCGCGCTCAAGAATTGCAGGAAGACTTTGTAGGTCACATTAGAGGGCCCGAGTGGCTGGAAACATTTCAGCAACTTGCAGTCATAACGAGAGAACCCTCGTTCCAATGCGCAAGTGACGAGAGACAGGCGTATGCATACATCCCTCCTGTCATCGCTTCCTATGGGTTCTACGGACCAGCTGACGCTGGACCTTGACTAGAGTTTCACCCGAGGAAACTCCAGGGATGCTTCCCACCTTCCCTTCCTTCTGTCCGTGTCGATTGGCCCTTACATGCCCTTAGGCGAACTCACGCTGGCCCGTACCTCATCTGTCCCTCGGACATACCAACGGACGGGCCCGCATGACGTGCGTCATGCGCGGTGACTGCTGCGCTTCCTTCCTTCCTCGTTCTTGGTGGAGGTGTGAGCGAAAGGAAGAGAGGAAGGAAGGAAGCGAGAAAGGCAGCACGCGGCGCATAGTCGCGCAAGGTACACTGAATACCTTTGTCTGGGAAGACCCAGAGACACGCAAAGAAGGAAGGGAAGATAGTCACCCGCGGGGATTACACGCGGCGACGCTTGGCTTCCCTCTCCTCTGCGTCGGCATCGGCTGAGTCAAGCGCGGTTCCAGTAGTCTGCTTCTCGGCCTCAGCGGCGGCGTCAGAGGCGGGAGAGGTGGCGGTCGGGTCAACTTGGTTCTCGGGCGCCTGCGACAAAGCCGCGTACAGACCATGCTCGACGCCGAGGGCGTAGGTCAACGTCAGCTTTTGGGGGAGGTCGGGGGCGATCTCGAGCTGTGTGTTAGCTCCACGACGACGTTCAGCTATCGATCATGTCCATCGTTCCACCGCCCGCCGCATCAGCGCTCCGGTGTCCACGGCTTAGCAGAGTCGCCTTCAAGACCTCGCCTCGCCCGCCCGTAACGCGACCGAGGCCGTCTTCGGACACATCACACACAGGCCAGAGTGCATCACAAACAGGGCCCGACCTGAACAATGCTGAAGGACAGCCCCGAAGCTTATCCCATCTGCATCGTTCGATGGTGGTGACAACCCCGGAGCCAGCGCCACAGGCACCCGCCGCGATCGAGCGCACGGTGTCTGTCACTCCGAGCGTGCACCCGTTCCAGTGCCGAGATGAGCTGAGGCTGAGACAGTCGCAGCGCTCGGTGTGTTTGGGCTCTATGCGCAGAGCTGATGTCTGTGACACTGATCCGACAAACACCATAGATCTCACACTGATCCGACTGACGGACGAGTGAGACCGAACTGATGTACCAGAAGCAATGGAACGGATGGAACTGATGAGAGCGATGAAGCCGGACCGGTGGAACGGTCAATTGAAGCCTGACTCACCCAGTTGATCACGTCGTCGAGGAGATGGGCCTGTCCGACTGCCATGCCCGCCAGCATGTCGTGCGCGACGTGCACGATGTGCACGTGGAAGTGGTCTGACAGTCAGCTAAGGGAGTTCGACAAGCTGCGAGGCGACGAGAGAGTCACGCACAGGCAGCAGCAGACCACAATCAGCTACCGTAGCGAGCTCTCTTCGCAGGGTTCGGGTGAGCTCTACGCCCAACCCGTCTCAGGCCTGCGAGCCGGAGGCTCGCAGGCTGGCAACACTCACAGTAGCTCGGCTGGTAGTGGATGAACATCCTGAGGTCGCCCTTCCCCACGCCGTACTTCTCCTTGGCGGAGGAGTACGCCTGCTTGCGAATAGCCTTGAGGAGGGGGAGGTGCTCAGCCCTCAAGTCGCGGAGGGAGCGGATGCGCCCGTCGCCAGCAATAGCAGTGAGGTACAGCTGGCGCGTGGTGGTGCCGTCCCACTTGAGGTCTGGGACGAGGACGAAGGTGTTCTCGATGCCCTTGCCCCCGTTCGCTTCTTCGCTCTTGTTGGCCCCGTCGGCGCCGACGAGAGGCAGCTCGGGCGAGCGATACACGACGCGCTCCGCCTCCTTGCGCCCCTCGAGGATGGCGCGGACCCACTCCAGGCGCTCGGGAGGGAAGGACTCGATGTAAGGCTCCACGACGGCCTTGTACGTCTCGGGCGTCTCGTGCAGGACTTTGCGCGGCTGCGCCGTGTACTTCTTCACGTGGACGGGCGTCGCGGGCCAGATCAGCTTGAGCGCCAGGTCGGGGAGCGAGTCGGGCGTGCGCTGCAGCAAAGCGTGCGCTGAGAAGTACTGCTGTCAGCTCGAGCGCCGCGGCCCCGGAGCTAGACGATCTTGTGTCAGACCCGCCTCCTTGCAGTTCCCGACGCCCTCTCATCGCGCTGTGGATCTGTGGAGAGAGGGCGCAGGGGACCCGCCTGGGACTCCAGATGCAAGAGTAGGGCGCAGATCTGCCTGAAACCACTCACGGGACGGTTGTCGAGGAACACGTCAAGGTTCTCAAGCCCCTCCTTCACGAGCAGTGGTGCGCGCTTCGTGTCGAGCGAGGTGCGCGCGACGTGGATGATGGCCGGCTCGCCGTGGAGCGTGCCGTACAGGTACGCCGAGGTGGGACCTGGAGTCAGCTTCCAATCTGAAAATCTGGTCAGCTCCATCTCCGGCCCCACAAGCTTCAGGCTGTAAGAACCTTGCACTGGAGCATCGGAACATTCGACGTCAAGGCAACTTACCCTCGGAAAGAACGCGGTCGAACTCGAACGTGTTGAGCGTCGCGATATCGCACGGCAGCTCCTCCTGAACCTCGGTGGTCTCGACGACGGGGTCGGCAGCTGGGGCGGTTTCAGCAGCGCTCATGGTGTTGTTGTAGAGTGTGCAACGTTGAGGACACAGGGATCGGTGATCATGATCTTATCTTGAGCCGCTTCAGACATTTTGCTTCCGCCGTGCCAGACTGGGACGACAAGTCGTCGCAGGCCCCAGTTCACATCTGGACGGTTTCCTGTTCCCATTGAACGCTGTTTGCGTGCATGTTCTTGCGCCGGACGACACCGACAGCCTTGGAACTGCTCGCAGCAGACTTCTCATAGTCTGTAAGGTCTGTCTAAACTTGGAGACAGCAAAGTGGAGGTCGGAGCCCCGCACTATCACGAGACCACCTCGCTTCTCGCACTCCGGACATTTTTCGACTCTCTTCTGGCCGCCTACAGCTCCAGCGACACGAAAAAGTTAGGCGTAAGGGAGTATGTTACTACTCGCTTGACGAGAGTGGGATTCGAACCCACGTCCGAAGACTGCGGAGACGACTGCTCGGAGGAGCAGATCACCTTAACACAGCGCCTTAGACCGCTCGGCCATCTCGCCTTGACGATTATGAGCTCCACAGCTCGAACAGGAGCATTCGCGCTCCCAGAGGATCGTGGTACACCATTCAGAAGGCTTATCTAGTGTCAGAAATGGGAAGAAGTTGCTTTGGAGCACACGATAATGGTTGGAATCGCTGTTAAGGCTTGGTGAACGTCTTTCCTTCGTTGCTGTGGAACAACGATGACGTTGGAAGACTGACTCAGATCGGGATACTTGAGGGCGCAGCTAAGGACCGCGACGTTGAAGGCGAGAGTGCGAAAGCCGGCGCAAGAGAAGCCAACACAGCGACACCCACGAAGGTTCGAGCATCTCTGGCAGAGGGCAAGGGGTAGCTCAGCAGGGCAGCGATGGGCGCAGGGGCGAGCTGGACCAGACCCACACACTGTGTTACCTTTGGGCAAAGAGTGCCAGAGACAACAGCGGGAGGCACACTTGAGGGGCGAGTCTGACGTTCCAGCCCAGACAAGGTATAAAGCGCCGCTTGCAACGTGTGACACCTCTCCATCACCACTCGAAGTCATGCCGCCAACCCTACCGCCAGAACTGATCCTGTGGATCTGCTCCGAGCTCCACCCCAGCAACGCCAGCCACCGACGGACGCTCGCAGCCCTGGCCCGCTCTTCACGTACGCTTCACGACCTCGCCCTCCCTATCCTTTACCGGGACCTGACCTTCGACGACCACGCTCTTCTCAACCTGCTGGCGTGCGGCCGCCTCATCTCCCGCCACGATCCGCAGTACGCCGCCTTCATGGCCGAAGAACCGGACTTCAAGGAAGCCTGCGTCGGCGAGGACTGGGGCCACCTCCCTGCTCCGAGTGAGCGGTGGCGCACATCCCTTGCCATGGCGCAGAGTGTGACGATCCGTGGGCCGCTGCATGCCAAGACGCTCCAGCTGCTCTGGTCAGTGTGCCAACCGGACACTCCCCTCTTCCCCAGCGCTTCCAAATTGTGTGTGAGGGATAGCAATGCCGCCCCCTACCCCCCGCCGGTCCTGTGGCACGCCTGGCCCCGTGCTGGGGTGCTCCTCTTCAATGCGCTGGATTATTGCACGGCCGGCTATGATAGCCCCGCACGGGACCTGCCTGGTCGCCTGCCCGTGGCTTCGTATCGCCACGTTGTCTTCCACACCGGTGTGCCGGATACCCCCGCCCTGCCTGGGACGTGGGAGAGCTGCACCGTGTACGAGACAGACCCGCTGGAGAAGCTCCAGCGCCTGCGCCACGACTCTGTGACTCGAGAACGGGGCAGTTTGGAGACTGCCGCGAAGCGCCTGCGAGGACTTGGCGAGTACGCCTCATACAGGGAGGAGGGGCCCGACATCGGCGGTGTTCCTGGGCTGCTCCGTCGGGGCAAAGTCAAGTATCGCATTCAGGACCGCATGCCCGAGCGCGATGATGACGAGGACTCGGAAGAGTACAAGCAAGTCCTGCGAGGGCTCTATCAGGAGGTTGTGGAGGGCTGGAGGGAGATCGCCGAGCTTGTCCAGGAGGATGAGAACCTTGAGATCGTGGTGGGAGACGAGGGGCTGACCCCGTGCTGTGTGTGTGGTAAGACGTGGTGAGCGAGGCTTAGAATACGGGAGGTCGGCCTTGGCTGTCGAGCAAGTGAGTGGCTGGCAATCGGCGAGTACTGTCAGTACATCAGTAGATACAGCGTAAGCGAATTTGCAGGTATAGTATGCGATCAACCTAGGCGCCGCCGTAAGGAGTGATGCCAGCAGGATGGGGACCGTGTGGTCGTGTGAGCCGCGGTAGGGAGCGCAGAGCGGGCAGAGACGGACCGGAATAACTGCGGATGTTGAGTGGTCACCGGCGATATCGCTTGATCCGGACCGTTCGGAATGGCGCCCTGCAGGTGACGTTGACCAGCGTGCTTCTGCATTCGAGATAGTGGGATGAACAGCGTGGACAGAGAGCAGAAGATAGGGAAGAACGATGGACGTGACCCAGAAATAGTCACCGTCGGCTAGGTCCGATATCCGCCACGCGGGGCCATTTCCAGCCAGCCGCCGCTTACCCCGCACCGTTAACTCTGCGTCATATCAGTGGCCACTTCCACGCATCGTCTTTTGTCCTCCCCCATCACTCACAAGCAACCATGAGTGCCGACGCCAAAGCCAACGCCCGCTTCTACGCGGACGAGAACGCCCCCATCTGCCCCCTCGTTGTCAAGGAGTTCTTCGATGCCCTCTCCCCCAACGAGAAGCGCTACGCCTACCACATCGGCCGCGCCAGCTGGATCGGCGCTCGCGTCATCCTCAAGCAGACGACACCGTTCGCGTCAGACCTCTACGACCTGCTCCGCTACGTCTGGTCGGACAAGGACGGCAAGCTGGCCGACCTCGACGCGCTGCGCAAGGCGTCCGGCCTCGACGAGCAGGCCTGGACCCACGCTCAGGAGTACACTGCGCAGGTGTTCGGCAACCTGGCCAACTTCAAGAGCTTTGGTGACATCAAGATCATCCCCCGTGTCAGCGAGGCGGAACTGAAGAAGCTCGTCGACGCATCCGTCAACAAGGACAAGGCCGCCCCGCTCTTCGACAAGGTCAAGGAGGACATCTACAGCACCACTCCGGCCGCTAGCACCCTCCTCGGCTTCCCGGACCAGGGCCACGTGACGCACTACTACTCGTCGAACGTGACGCAGGACGACATCAAGGCCGTCCAGAGCTGGGCGGACGCGAAGGGCGTCGACCAGCTGAACACGCGCCTGTGGAAGCGCGACGACGGCAGCCTCGAGCTCCGCGTCGCCTCAGCCGAGACCAAGCCGGAGGAGACGGTCGAGCTCGACGGTGGCCGCAAGATGCACATCGTCCACGGCGACTATGCCGATGAGATGAAGGCCGTCGCCGACGAGCTCGCCGCCGCCATCCCCTACGCCGCCAACGACACCCAGAAGAAGATGCTCGAGCACTACGTCAAGCACTTCCAGACCGGCTCGATTCCCGAGTACGAGGCGTCCCAGCGCGAGTGGGTCCGCGACGTCGGCCCCACCGTTGAGTCCAACATCGGATTCGTCGAGACCTACCGCGACCCGGCCGGCGTGCGCGCCGAGTGGGAGGGCTTCGTCGCCGCCGTCAACCAGGAGCAGACCCGCAAGGTTAGTCTGGACGCTGCCTCGACCCCGCCATCTTCAGCTGACACCACAGTTCGAGAAGATGGTCTCGCGCTCGCCCGAGTTCATTCCCAAGCTGCCCTGGAGCAAGGAATTCGAGAAGGACAAGTTCATGAAGCCTGACTTCACTTCGGTGAGTGCGAAAGTGGCACCTGACCGTAAGTTCCTCCAGCTGACTTCCAGCTCGAAATCATCTCTTTCGCGACCGGCGGCGTCCCTGCAGGTACGTTCTACGCAGTGATAGGCATGCTAAACTCGTTGGCATCAACATTCCTAATCTGGACACCATCAGACAGGAAGACGGCTTCAAGAACGTGAGTCTAGAGGTGTACGGGCGGAGGCGTGGAAGAGTCCAGAGGCGTTGGCGACCAGCCGCCACCACCACCATTCTACTAGCCTGCCACCAGCCCACCTTTGGACCCAGCACTGACTCCAGGTCTCGCTCGGCAACGTGCTCAACGCCAAGGCGCCGAACGAGAAGATCACGTTCCTCTCCGACGACGACGCCGCGCTGTACGACAAGCTGCGTGGCCCCGCCTTCGAGGTGCAGGTTGGCATCCACGAGCTTCTCGGCCACGGGACGGGCAAGCTCTTCATCGTCGATGCGGACGGCAAGGCGAACTTCGACAAGGAGAACCCTCCCATCAACCCTCTGACGAAGAAGCCGATCGAGTCCTGGTACAAGGCTGGCGAGACGTGGGGCTCGGTGTTCAAGACCATCTCCAGCTCGTACGAGGAGTGCCGCGCGGAGTGCGTCGCGATGTACCTCGCGTGCGACAAGGACATGCTCGCCATCTTCGGGCACACGGACACGTCGGAGGAGAGCGCCGACGACGTGCTCTACGTGTCGTACCTGATGATGGCTCGCGCGGGCCTGCTGGCGCTGGAGCACTACGACCCGGCGGCGAAGAAGTGGGGCCAGGCGCACATGCAGGCGCGGTACGCGATCCTGAAGTGTTTCCTCGACGCCGGGGAGGACTTCGTCAAGATCGAGGAGGTCGGCGACAACGACCTGCGCGTGACGCTGGACCGCTCCAAGATTCTGTCAGTCGGCAAGCCCGCCGTCGGCCAGTTCCTCCTCCAGCAGCAGGTGTACAAGTCCACGGCCGACGCTAAGGCAGGCCACGAGATGTACAACCGCATGACGGCTGTGCCGGACGAGTGGATCCAGAAGCACCGCAACATCGTCCTCGACAAGAAGCAGCCGCGCAAGCTCCTCCTCCAGGCCAACATGACCCGTGATGGGGACAAGGTCGGCATCAAGGAGTACGACGCGACGCTGCCCGGCTTCATCCAGTCATACCTCGAGAGGGACATTTGAGCGACCTTGGGCTGTGTAGAAGGAGATAAGGATAGTGTATAGAAGTCCATGCAGAAGTACATGCGTTCTGGCCGTGCATCTCGCAGCGATCGGCAAGCACGTACGAAGACTCAAGGCTCAAGTGATGATCAGTGATCTGCAGGCACCCGCACGTGGCTTAGATGCCGACGTCTTGCGAGCGGGAGGAATGCTGTGCCGACTGTGCGGGGCTCGCCCGATCGTCCCGATGTCCTTTCTTCCAATTGGCTGCGGGTAGGGCGACGCGCCTGCTTTCTGCACACGGACCAGTTCCAGGCCATCGCCCGCAGCAACGGTGGTTGGACCGGCTATCCTCGTACACCTCAGTGTACCTTGCTGTTACCGTACGACGTCCGTGACGCCTCCCTTGTCCCCTATCCCCTACTTCCCCCTTGGCGCCTTTGATTCTCGCAATCAAGCCTCACCGTTCCCTCTTCCTCCCTCTAAATCACGCACTGCCGTCGAATCGTGTAAGGTTCCTGGGTGCAAATGGCTCAAGGGACGGGACAGCAGATCTCCTCAGGAGGCACCTCCTTCATCCTCGCTTCGTGCAGAGGGACAGCGGGTCAGCAACCGTAGTGGGTTGACGATCGCTGCACAGTCGTTGGCAGCCGCCGTGCTTATGCTTCAGAAGGTCTCCGATGACCTGGCGAGACACGTCTTGACGTGTCCAGGTTGCAGGCCGCACTGTCGGCTGTCTGTCTCGCTGTAGACGCCGCAGGGGTACGGCAGAACTAGAGCACTATGAGACGCTACGGTGCTTCTGGGCTGCGACTCCTGAGCCCTAAGGTACGCTTAACACTGCCGCTGAAGTCGGCGGCCCGGTAACCTGAGCTGTCGACCCACTGCAGTCTGTCGCACTGTCGCAGAGATCGACACCAGCCAGACACATGCAGTGCACTTAGCCGGGTGCAGCCGGGCCACGGCAGGTGCAAATGCGTACGAGGCGGCAAGCGAGGCGTGTGCGTTACACCAGTCAACGCCTTATTGCGGGCGAGCGACGCCATGAGCCGGCCCAAGCGCACCGGTGCACCAACCTTGTCGCCGCGCAGATCACCTCATCCGACGAGCCTCCTTGTTCCAATTACCCCTACGCCAGTGCGCCCGCCTCCACCTTCGTCTCCTCACGGCAACCGCACTGGCTGACGATCCGCACGATCCTCTCCTGCTCTCCTGCGGTGATCGCAGCCGGGCAGCCGCGCCCTGGCGTTAGCTCCCCTCTGGCCCTCTAGTCTCTAGTTCGCTACCGTCTGTCTCGATTGCGCTTGTCTGACTCGCTGGCACGCATGCACGCCAGCTCCAGCACGACACGGCACTGCATCCCGACAGAGCTGCGCCCTTGCCGTCTCTTCGGGATCTGAAAGGAGGAAGGCGCCAGCGCCAGCACGTCGACAGCCCGTTGTCGTCTACATAAAGACGCGCACCGTCTTGTCTTCCTTCTCTCTCGTTTCTCATTCCACTCTCTCACTCTCTTCCCTCTCTCTCTCTACTCTACCACACTCCCACTCTAGCCAAACACCATGGGTCTCCTCGACAAGTTCACCGGCGGCGACAAGGAGAACGTCGCTCAGCAGCAGCAGCAGTACGGCAAGACCGACGCCTACGGCCAGCAGCAGCAGCCCTTCCAGCAGCAGGACTCCAACACCTCGTACGGCCAGCAGCAGCAGGGCCAGTACGGCCAGCAGGCTCAGCAGGAGGAGAAGGAGGGCTGGTCCACCAAGCAGAAGGTATGCTCCCCAGTCTACCCAAATGTGAAGCTGACTCCAGATCGCCGCTGGTGTTGGTGGCCTCCTCGCCGCCGGTGCCGCTGCCGGTGCCACCGCCTACGGTGTTCACGAGGTGAGTCCCCGCTGCTCCGATTACCTCGATCTAGCTGACACTTCCAGTACAAGGAGCACAAGGAGGAGGAGCGCCAGGAGGAGGAGGAGAACCAGAACCGCCAGCGCGAGGAGGAGGAGAAGAACAAGCGCGAGGAGGAGGAGAAGAACAAGCGTGAGGAGGAGCGCAACCGCAACCAGCAGCAGGAGGGTGAGTTATGCGATGCCGTGCCTGCTCACTAACTCGTCGCAGAGAAGAAGGAGTACAACAACGACAACAACAACAACCAGAACAACAACTGGAACAACGACAACAACAACCAGAACCAGAACAACAACAACAACGACAACGAGAACCGCTCGAACGAGGACCGCCAGAACGACCTGGATGGCAAGCAGGCCGACCTGGACCGCCGTCAGGCCGAGCTCGACAAGGAGTGGGAGCGCGGTGGCGAGGGTCTCGAGGAGAAGCAGCGCCAGATGGACGAGGAGCAGCGCCGCCAGGACGAGGCCCAGAAGGACCAGGACCGCCGCTGGGGCTAAACTCCTCCACCCAAAACGCACTGCAGTGTTGTAGAAACCTTAACGATTAGTAGAAGCAGTTTCGATGTACCTAACGTCATTCACGATGCCTCCCTTGCTTGCTCTCGCGTCAGCCATTGACAGTCACTGAAACCGTGCGAACGCTTTGACGTGGAACGCTGAGCTCGGACGCGATCTGCGCCCCTTCACTCCACCGACGTCAGAGGCAGGTGCAGCGGCAAGGCTTAGGGCGCAGCGGGGGCATATCGGCGCCTCCATCACTCTAGTTCCTTTGCGATATCTTCTCGCTATTGAGAGCTCCATGATCGCAAGCTGAGTGTGAGTATTGCAGAGGCGTCTGCAAAACACGGTCGTGTCACACGACGTGGACCTGCGTGGAGGAAGGTGACGTGTCAGGCTCAAACAGCATGGTTATCGTCGCTTATCGGTGCCTGGGACCTGACGTAAGCAAGAGGTGCCTCCACCTCCACTTTAGTTGCCTGCCTCTCGACCCCTTTGCCGCTCACACAACGTCGACTCGTCCGTGTCTTCCCTCCTCACCTCATCTGGTACACGACCACTTAATCTTTCTTCGACTGTCTACTTTGCTTGCAGAATGTCTGACTTATACTCCGACTGACCGACTATGCTGATGACAGGCGACGTGTGACGCAGAGGAGAGGGTGAGCTTGGGGCTTACTGAGCGCGAAGCTGACTTGCAGGACACTGAGACGACAGTTTAATCAACCCGACTACTCGACAAAACAGCTACCTCAATTACACTCCTCAATACCTGGCTCTCCACGTCAGACGTGTCCACGAGTAGCAGAGATTGCCTCAGGTCTAGCGTCACCTGGCGATGGTGGAGACGTATGAGGGAGTTGTGAGCTGACGCTATTGTGTATAAGCTGACGGACAGGCATAGTGGCTTGCTGTAGGTGAGTGAGAAGGTGCTCATCTTCGCAAGCCAGATTGGGGACATCACTCGGACCACTGGAGGTGGACCGCCTTCGACACGTCCTTCCCAGCCCTCGCAACGTCCTGCGCCTTTCCTGGCACTTCGTCTTCCCTCAGCCATCTCAGCCATCTGCAACCCACCTTCGAAGAATTTCAAGATTCCATCAGCAGGCGTTCCACTCTTCTCGGCATTCCAACGTCCATGAAGCCATGGCGAGTGAATCAGGTGTGAGCTGGAGGTTGCTTTCCCGAAAGCTGACGCCAACAGAGCCTGGGGCCATTCGCCTTTCAGAGTAAAGGACGGCTGGACGGCCCATGGAACAGGAGGGGCATATCCAATGCTGGCCGAAGTACTGAGCTGGTAAGCTGAAGTTCTGTTGCTGTCCAAGCTGAGCCTAGCCTTGCTCGACCATGGGGCCTCTCAAGCCGTCGGCTAGTGGAGGTTGTCTCCTCAGGCCAGAGCATCGTCCAAAGAAGCGGTGGCTGTCACGGCTGAAGCTGGGGAGGAGGCTGGAACAGTGTCAGGTCTGAAAGAGAGAGAGGTGAGAGAGGTGTGAGTCCGCGACAGCGTTCCCTGCAGCGAGGACATTCCCACCGCTGACTGGTCGCCTCGGTCAACCACCGCGGACTAGGAGCCCGCAGCTGGCGACCTGAGCTGATCCTACGCAACGCTGACGGAATGTCACAGTGCGAACCCACCAAGACCTAGCTTCACACACCAGGCTGCATTGCCGAGCTTCATCATCCACCATCACAATCAAGCTCCAATTGGCCCCTCCCCTCCACCTTTCACATCACGCTACCCGCGGCATCGCCTCCGGTGGTCCAACGCTATCCCGATCCCGCAATGAGCTCACCAGCTCGCTTGCGGCCTCATATCAACCCCCCAAACCACAAGCGGTGACGGCCTGAAAGTTGACGGAGCACCAGCGATGACGGCGAGGAGGCCGATCTCATCGTACCATGACCATTCCTCCGCCTCAGACTAGCGAGATTAAGTCGTGCCGCGTGCCTTGACCTTGCCCGATAAGAATCAGACGCTTTGCTAGCTCCGTCCGGTGCGCTGCATACGCTGCGCATGTGTGCACTGGCCCGAACTCAGTCTCGCCAAGAGACGCTTCCGCTCCCAACCAAGTGGAAGAACGTGTGCCTCCGGACCTTTGGATTGGCCTCCGAACCATATCGCTATCAAGCTATCGCTGTTCCTCGGTGCCTTCGCACGACCGTACCTTGGCACGGCGCTATCAGTAGTAGACTGCACTCTTGATCCCGCAAGGGCAGGCTGTGTGCGCGGGCTGTGTCGAGCTCCCGTTGCACCGAGCCCGAGCCCCGCCCGTTGGGGCACACTAGGGAGGAAGGTTTACGTGTGGACTGGAGGAGATGGTGTGATCTGGGGTCCTTGAGCTTCCTCGCTAGTCTGTTCAACTCGCTCGGATGCTCTTCGGTGACCCACCGACGATGTCATGTTTGTCATGTTCTTGGTCTTGGCCGAATCAGAGCGATGATCCGGCGCTAACTTTCAAGTTCCGGGCGTTCCGGAAGTCGGAGATACGACTCTGGAACGCTCGTTTGCGTGTGCGTGGGTCTGGCTTCTGATTGCAAACGGTGCTGGGCAGAGGTCACGCGCGAACGCATGGAATTCATGAACAGGATGAACAGGAGGCCCACCGACCCACCGAATGGGGGCCCAGGAACGCCAAGCCTAAAGCCAACGTGTGGTAGGTGTGAGCGGTACGTTATGGCGCCTGACAGCGGCTGACACAGGCGTGGAGATTGAGCCCCACATTTCATCTCATGCTCCTTCTCATCGTGCATCCGCGCGGGGGGGACATCCAGGCTCCTGTCCTCTGGACCACTGACAAGTCGCCGGCGCTGGGCACCCGCCGGGCAGCGTGCGTGAGGCCCTGACGGTTTCGCGGCCCTTGTCGGTGTGACCCTGCCAAGCCGCTGGACGTTCTGTTTCGATCGCTCGGATATGCGCGTAATGCGCGAAATAATGACGACAGAAGCCGCGCGACGCCGTGCTCGCCGACCAGGCTGGCCAGGATTGGGGTCCTAACGTCAACCCATCCACGCGTTCCAGTCGAACAAGCCCTGCATCCCTCATCCGCTCATCCCTCCAGAAGCTTAACGCGAGAGCAGATGCAGTACCAAGCGCAGGGTGGCCTTCGAACCCTTACATTGCCCGGGAAGAGGCCGAGGGTGCGCGATTTCACGGGTGGGCAGGCCATCTGGAATCGTGCCGATACTCGGCCAAATCGCCTTAGGGGATAATCTTATCAGACTAATTGAATTAGGTAGCTCTGGCCCGCGCCCCCGTGTTCTCGCACACATCCTCGAAGCCCATGGACGGAGTAACACCCCATCCTACGGTCCTCTCGCTCGCGGCGCTCGCTTGGCAACGTGAGAGATCCTACAGGATCGCTGAATGGAATCTTGTCGACCCCGCAGGGACGTGAGACTCGAGGTGGGGGCAGACCACTGGCAAGAGCACGAGCTGAGCACGGATGAAGGCCCCGAGAACGCCGCGCGGGCAACGGAAGCCCGGGCTGACTGCGAGCACATGGGCGATTGAGGGTCGAGCAGCGCACGGCCCCGCGTACGACATGCAGCGTCAAGCTCGCGTCACTCGCGCTAAGCTAGCAGGATATGCCGCGGCCCCCGTGAGGTCGTGAGGTATATAAGGCAGGCTGTTGGCAGCTGAGATGGGGACCACAGAAACCCGGACACCCAGTCGAAAGCCAACATGAAGGTCGCCCTCCTCACCCTCCTGCCCCTCCTCGTCGCCGCCTCGCCCGTCGCCCGTGACGACGGCAAGCGCCTCGCCGTCTTCGCCGAGAACGAGGAGCCCGTCCTCCTCACCGAGGCCCAGCTTTACGAGGAGAAGGGCAAGGGCCGCAACTACTTCGACGTCACGAACAACAAGGAGGACCGCAAGGCCTGGCGCGGCTGGAAGGCCGCCGGAGGCCAGAAGGCGCACGACCAGCGTGAGTGCAACCCCCCAACTCCCTCCCCTCAGCTGCCCCGCTGACCACCAGAGTACCCCTCGCCCGGCAAGTACAAGGGCCAGGTCGAGGAGCTCGCCGCCAAGCTTGACGAGGGCCGCGCCCGTGACTTCCTGACGCAGTTCTCGGCCTACGAGACTCGTTACTACAAGTCTCAGACCGGCAGCGCGTCGCAGAAGTGGCTTCTCGACCAGGTCAACAAGATCTCCGAGGGTGTCCCCCACAACCGCAAGGAGGTCTCTGTGCGCTCCGTCTCGCACCCCTGGGGCCAGGACAGCATCATCGCGGTCCTCCCCGGCAACAAGAACAAGCCGCGCGTGATCCTGGGTGCGCACCTCGACTCCGTCGCCGGCCGCGACCCCTACTCCCGCTCGCCTGGAGCTGACGACGACGGCTCCGGCACGACGACGCTTCTGGAGGCGTTCCGCGTCCTCGTCGAGAGCGGCATCAAGTTCAAGAACCAGGTCGAGTTCCACTGGTACGCGGGCGAGGAGGCGGGCCTGCTCGGCTCCCAGGTCGTCGCGGAGGAGTACAAGCGCCAGGGCGTCGACGTCAAGGCCTACCTCAACTGCGACATGACGGGCTACTTCCCGCCCGGAGACGAGCACATCGGCATCGTCCGCGACAACGTCAACAAGAACCTCGCCGACTTCGTCGCCGCCTCCGTTGGCACGTACCTCGGCATCCCCGCGCGTGACACCAACTGCGGCTACGCTTGCTCTGACCACGCCTCGTGGAACACTTCCGGATACCCTGCTGCTTTCGGCTTCGAGACCGAGTTCGGAAAGCACTCCCCCGCTATCCACACCTCGAAGGACACCATTGACCAGCCCGGGTTCAGCTTCAAGCACCTCCTCAACTTCTCCAAGCTCGCTATCGCGTTCGCCCTTGAGCTCGCCGCTTAAGCTAGTAGAGAGATCCAGTCTATAAAACTTTAGGTCATCTTAGTAGTCAGAAGTAGTGGACGTCGTGTTATGAAGCCGTTCCACACACCCGCACAGAGCTGCATCCTTTACCTATCAGCCTGTCTGAGGTCCGATGCACGTGTTGCACGCGCTTCCGCACGGCTCGTATCGAGAGCGGCATTTCCGCAGGCTGCTGACCACGGAAGGCCCTGCACCAACATGCGCTGAACCTCGTGGAGCTAATGGCTAACATACCAAGCAAGAACTACAAACGTAAATGGACTTCTGACTTCCCAGACCTACGCGCGCACGAACGAGGGGTAGTTGTTGCTCGCTTCCTCCTCGCACTTCTTCCTGTACGTGCCGACGCCGCCGACGTAACTGAGCATGCGTCGCGCCTTGCCCTCAACGTTGGAGCCCATGTACCACGAGTCGGACTTGGGGAAGAGCGTCGAGTTGACGAGTGCGTCGTGGTGCTCGACCCACTCGTTCTCCGCCTGCTCGGAGGGCTCGACGACCTTCTCGCCCTTTTCGCGCATCGTCTTGACGAGCTGCGTGATCCACTCGGTCTGCTGCGCCAGGCACGTCGTCATGTTGCACAGCGCGGCTGAGGGCGCAAGCGGCACGGCGGTCATGAGCAGGTTCGGGTAGCCGTGCTTCCCCAGTCCGATGGTCGTGCGGATGTCCTTCCCCCACTCCTCGGAGAGGGAGCGGCCGCCCTTGCCTCGCACGTCGACGCGGGACAGGCATCCGGATCCGGCATCGAACCCGATGGCAAGGATCACCGTGTCGAGCTCGACAACGCGGCCGTCTTGAAGCTCGATGCCGTTGGAAACGAACCGCTTGATCGGGTTCCGGTCTTTGCGCACACTGATCGCCTCGACGTTGGGCCGCAGGAAGGTCTCGAGGTACCCGCGCTCGAGGGGGACGCGGTGGGTTCCGAAGCCGTATAGCTCGGGGCTCGGTACGAGGACGTCGAGGAGGTGGGGGTCGTTCTGGAGCCTTGCCTTCATCTTGTCCGCGACGAAGTTGGAGACGTAAGCGGAGACGTCTTCCTTAAAGAAGATGTCGGGGGTGCTAGCAAGCCACATCTTGAGCGAGCCGTGGTCGTACACGTCCTGCAGGTGCTGGTCGCGCTGCTCCGGAGTCAGGCTGTCCCAGGCCTTCTCCGGGTCCCAGTCGTACTCGAACCCGCTGAAGGTGTGCGGCAGGGCGGCCTTGTACTCCTCGTAGCGCGAGTGGTAGGCGTCCGCTTCCGCCTTGCCCCACTTCGGGTTCTTCATCGGGAGCGTGTACTGTGGCGTGCGCGCGAAGACCTTGAGTTCTTTGCACTCCGGGGCGATGGTCTGGATGACCTGGATGCCTGTCGCGCCGACACCGATGACGCCGACACGCTTGCCCTTGACGTCCACGCCCTCGGCGGGATAGAGGGAGGTGTACTCGATCTGGCCCTTGAAGTCGTCCATGCCCTCAAACACATTGGTGAGCGGGGCGGAGAGCATGCCGCCGCATGAGATGAAGTACTGGCTGTCGATGACCTGGCCGTCGCTCGTCTTGATCGTCCATCGCTGGCGGTCCTCGTCCCATGCCGCGCTCTCGATGCGGGCATTGAAGGAGATATCCTTGCGCAAGTCGAGCTTGTCAGTGACGTACTGCAGCCAGCGCTCGACCTCCGGCTGGCCCGGGAAGCGCTCGCTCCAGCTCCAGCCCTTGTAGAGGTCCTCGGAGAAGAAGAGCTGGTAGATCGAGCCCTCGCTGTCGAAACGCGCGCCGGGATAGCGGTTCCAGTACCATGTGCCGCCGACGTCGCCGCCGGCCTCGAAGGCGCGCACCTTCAGACCAGCCTCACGCAGCTGGTACAGCTGGTACAGGCCCGAGACGCCTGCGCCGAGCACGACCGCGTCGAGCACCTGGGGAGTCGCGTCGATTGTCATTGTTGTTTGTCGTGGGGAGGAGCTCCGCCGCCCCTCGGTAAAGGCTTTATAGCGGTCTGGCGTCGCATGACATCGCGCCAGACCTCGCGCCCACCCGCTAACGAGCCCCACTGCCTACCCGCTCAAGGGGGCACTGGTCTGTACCTCGTGAACCTCGTGAGAACGTGTACGCCTCCCCGAATGCCCGGCACGTCTGCGTTGTGCCTATCTAGCGAGGGGAGGCGTCACCTGACGATGAGAGATTAGTTAGATCGCCTTTGGGTTCGGTGGTCCCATGACACAAACAACTGGGGCCGAGTCCATGCCGCAGGCGATAGCCACATCATCACAGCATCAACACCTCTCGCAAGGCAGAGGCGGAGACAGTCCCGGTCTGGGCAGTCCTGGTCTGGGCACGTAATGTCAGGCGGACCATCAGGCCAAGACGGTCAGGCGGACCGACATCGCCCAGGTCCCATATTCCAAACTTTAGCGATGCGGTTGCGCAAGGCACAGCACGGTTGTGAAAGGCACACTCACGCAGAGCCTTCGCAGCACAAACTGGCATGTTGAGACCCAAGCGAAAGCTTCCCCACAAGAAACTGACAATCCGCTGAAGATCCGGGCCTCCTGCCTGCACGCCTGCAGGTCGTGGTCGGTGATGGGCCCTTGCATGCCCTCGTGACTCGTCTCCCCTTTCATGCGGACCGGCTGGGACTCAGTTCCCAACTCAATGTCATGACGTGCCGTCAGATTCCGTCGATCGCGCAGTCCAGCGTCTTCTGACTGTCCTCTGGCCGCACACCTGCAACACTCAAAGCCGAATCGGGCGTTCGGGACACCGGTCCTATTGCTTTCGGACTGCATTTCGGGCCAAGCATAAGATGCATCAGAGGCGGGGCCGATGCCCGCCCTCCACCCAGGCTGGCCATGCTGACTGCCTGGTTGTTTGTTGACAATGTCAGCCAGTATGTCAGGCGGCGGAGTACACCCCCGCCAGTGACGGGAGACCCGTCGTTGGCGTCTTGAGTGTCAGCTAGGCCACCGAGACTTGGCTGCGGCGTCTCTCAGGCCTGGGCAACGAACACGCCGCGTCGAGCGCAACGTATCGGCCGCACGGTGTAGCTCCATGGTGACAAACCGGTAAGGGCGTGGGGGAGGCATGCTCTCAGCTGGGAACCATGATGTTGGGGACGAGTGGACGGTGAGAGCCGGCATTCAGCGTGTGATATCTCGGCACCCGACGGCTAGCACTCACAGGCAATAGCCGACCACGGTGGGCGGACTGTCGTCCGCCTGTGTATGTCAGATCACATGACGCGCTTTACCCCGCACTCGGCGTCCACCGGAGCATCCGATCCGCACTCAATCACGACCCCAGTGTGCCGCATTGCGCAACGTCAGCCGCACTGCCACCTCCAGGCTGTCCTCTCCCGGCTACTCGTTCTTAACATCTCCCTCCTTCATTCGCACTCACCACCACCACCACCACCACCCACCATGGCCATCAAGACGCCCACTCTCTCGGCCGACGCGAAGAGCAAGATCGACCAGATCCTCCAGTCCGCCGTGGACTCGAAGGAGATCCCGGCCTCGACCTTCGCCGTCGCGACGGCGGACCTGAACGCCGAGCCAGTCTACTTCAAGGCGGCCGGCGAGCGCGTATTCGGCTCGCCGGATCAGGGCCAGATCAACGAGGACACGGTGCTCCAGCTCATGTCCATGACCAAGCTTGTCGTGACTGTCGCGGCGCTCCAGCTCGTTGCGGCCGGCAAGCTGGCCCTCGACGACCCCGAGGTCATCAACAAGCACCTCCCCGAGCTGACGGGCCTGAAGATCATCAAGTCCGCCGACGACGCGGGCACCGACCGCACGAAGCCAATCACGCTGCGCCACCTCCTGACGCACACGAACGGCACGGGGTACGACGTCATGGTGCCCCTTCTCGGCGAGTGGGCGAAGAAGCACAACCACCCCGGCGTGTTCGCTAGCAACGCGACGGTCGAGACCTTCGAGCTGCCCCTCATCTTCGAGCCGGGCACGGCGTGGAACTATTCCCTTGGCCTGGACTGGGGCGGTATCCTGATTGAGCGGGTTACGGGCCAGTCGCTGGACAGCTACTTCAAGGAGAATATCTTCGGCCCCCTCGGCGCGGACAGCATCACCTTTGTCCCCACCGAGAAGCACTACAAGAACCTGCAGCAGGTCGTCACGCGCGACGCCGAGAAGAAGCTCACCGTCTTCCCCGGCATCCGCGAGACGGCCCCCGAAAAGGTCAAGGGCCAGGCATCGGGCGGTGCGGGCCTGTACGGCACCGTGAGGGACTACCTCAAGTTCCTCCAGGGCATCCTCCGTTCCGCCCAGCCGGGCGGCATTCTTCCTCCGGAGTATCAGCAGCTCATCTTCAGCAACCAGCTCCCCAAGGCGCCCGAGGGCACGTTCAAGGGCCAGTACGAGTTCGCCGCCCTCATTCCCCACATCGACCCCGCGCTCGTCGCCAACGGAGGCCTCTCCCACTCGCTCGGAGGATACCTCACGACGCAGGACAGCAAGTGGGGCCGCAAGGCGGGCAGTGACTTCTGGGAGGGTGAGTGAGCGACCGCCAGGTCGCGATAAAAGGAAGGACAGTGCTAACAGGCCCAGGCATCTACAAGACGTTCTACTGGATGGACCCCGCGACGGGCATCGCGGGCACATTCTCGACGCAGTGCTTCAACTTCGGCGACCCGACAGACCCCCAGGAGAAGGTGTACAACCAGCTCGAGCGGGCTCTGTACGACGGTCTGCAGTAGCGATGGAGTCGTCTCTACTGCCGAAGGCCGGAGGCCGGAGGCCGGAGGCTCACCCTCCGTGTCAGGCCGTGGCCTGTCCGCAAGTCCCCGTCTAAGTGTCCGTAGTTCTGTCCTTTCCGGTCTCTCTTCCGGTTTCCTCAGGTAAACGCAAAACGAATGAATCAGAAGTTCTCTCCATGCTTAAGTGGGTGCAGGTGCACACGTAAATGCGTCTTCG
This sequence comes from Trichosporon faecale, assembly GCA_039545375.1. Classification (NCBI taxonomy): domain Eukaryota; kingdom Fungi; phylum Basidiomycota; class Tremellomycetes; order Trichosporonales; family Trichosporonaceae; genus Trichosporon; species Trichosporon faecale. Next base: position 1,902,995 of record BCLU01000004.1, on the reverse strand, counting down.
TGATCGTTGGCCGATGCCCACCGCCGCGCCGAGCATGTGGTGCACTTCCGACGGAGCCAAGATGATGTGAGACTCGGTGTCCAGTGCGACCCCACTCGGTGAACTCTGCGGCGCCCGGGGCCTTGGCCAATACTGTAAAATTCCGTATGATCACTACACCCTGTCACGCGTCACACGGGCGCTGTAGTGCTATGTCACGGGTCACGGGCGCCCTGTAGTGTCCACCCAGGACCAAAAATCTGCCATTAGGATTTCATTAGTATATGGAGAGCTAGGCATTAGTAATCGATTAGTAAACTTCCTAATGAAAGTCGTGTATGATTATATTGCATGGGTTTTCTGTTTTCTATCTATCTACGAAGCTGCCTCATCGTGTTTGGAGGCCAATACTGTTTCCGTTCTATCTATTAGACAGCCTCATCGTTAATGGAGGCTTGGAGGGAGCCGTCAGGCTCCATAATGAGGCCATGGCGGTCGACATTGAAGATCGCATCGCCGACTGTGTCGATCGGCATCGAAATGTCGTCTTGCTGTTGTTCGATTTCATCCTCGTGGGTCCCGTCGACGTCTGCAGTCTTGATGCCGTCCACTTCGGTGGTCTTCATGCCACTGGAAGCCGTAGTCGACGGCTTGTGCTTCCCCGAGATAGGGAAGAAAGGCTTTGGAGGTGGAGCCGCACGGCTCAGAGTGTCGCTGAACCGTGGGTTCATTGCCTGATAGGCTTTCGCCGCTGCGATGCCAGCCTGTGACAGGCAGTACTCCGCACCGAGGTCCAGGTCGTCGATCTTGCTCTTCCTCCACGCCAGCTGGACAAGGTTGCGCTTGTTGCAGAAGACGTCGTACGTGTGACTGAGCAAGCTCGGCACCTGATCACGCAAGCTCCCGATCTGGGTGAGTGCCTTGAAGCCTTGAATGTCGTTTGGCTCAAGGTTACTCATTGCACGAGCGAACCAGGTGGAGAACCTGCGACTGATCTCGTGTTTGACCAATCGCTGAAGGCCGACGTCCGCTGGTTGGACATCGCCAGTGCAACCTCCAGGCACGAAGCGGATGATGATTTGAGGATACTTCTCCATCAACCACCCCGTGAACTTGGGATCACGGTGGGAGCCCCAGCAGTCGATGTAGAGAATCGCTGGCTGGTGGGCAGGGAGGTTGTCCCGAGCCTTGACTCGCTCAATGTAGGGGACGATCACCTCCTCGACCCACTGGACTGTGGTGTTGTGATCAGACCAGTGGTTGTTCCCACCGTGGCTGAACAGGATGCCCTTGCTGGTCGCTGGAGTACAGTCTCGAGGAAGGCTGCGAGCCGTAGTGCCAGCGAAGACTGCTTGGAAGGGTAAGAAGGTCCCGTCCATGGCCGAAGAGACCATGAGGGTGTAGTACTTCTTATCGTCCAGCCCAGCGATGTCCACCTGCTTGGCACCGGTCGGGTTCCAAGACCTGTTGCCGGTCGGGAAGAGCTCCACTCCCGCCTGGTCGCCGTTGATGACCAGGGAGGGAGGTATCGAGTTGCCTTCCATCGTCAGAACGATGCGATGGATCACCTCTCGACACTGGATTTCCCAGCCCTCCCGCTTTGTGCGGAAGGGTCGAGTTCCCGCACGATAGGACCACCTCAACACTTTCTTGAGGTAGCGGAAGACAAAGGCGTCCGAGGGGAAGGGGCCTGTCAGCAGCTGCGGAGCCTTCTCGGTCACATGCTTGATGATGACTGCACGAGCCACAGCCGAGCACACTGGGACACCGTCAGCTCGGTAGCCACGCAGTTGAGATGCGATGGCTTCGTCGAGCTCAGGGTAGTCCTTGAAGGTGTGCGACCTGGTGACGACTCCAGTGAGGGCACGGTATCGGTCCACACGCTCGATGAAGTCGTCTGACCAAGACTTTCGGTCTGGAGCCAGCCATGTATTGATTGTACTGTGCGCTAGCTTCTCAAAAACCTCAGGAGAGGCAATCTTGAGCTGTTGCGCAATGGCTCTCGTCGACTTCCACCTGACCTTGCGGGCTGCTTCGTCGATGATGTCGAAGTAGCGAACCCAGTTGGTCTTCTTAGCTGATTGGGTGGAGTCTGTCGAGGTTGCTGACACCATAGAAGACGCAGCAGCCAGCGATCGAGCTGACGAGGTGGCTACCAGAGACTGGGCTGCAGCTGCAGCGGCCTCCGCTTCGGCAGCAGCCGTATCAGGAGATCTGGGGTCGAGGCGCAGCTCACGAGTCGTCTCCGACTCGTCACTGGCATCGCCAGAGTCCGTGTCACTGTCCAGGCTGATGGCCTGGGCTGTGCTGCTGCCAGCGTTGGACACGACACGAGTGGGTACAGGGTTCGCCTTGCGCTCACGCTCTCTGCGCTTGCGCTGACGAGCCAGCTCTCGCTTGTGGTCAGCCTTCCGCTTACGTTCTTCCTCGAAGCGAGCTCCGTGGTCTAGCTCACGAAGCTCTTGGAAGCCCGTAGCAGTGTGCTGCTCGTGGTCCTCCTTGGAGACCGCTCTGAAGTAAGCTCGCAGGTCTTTGGGGGGCATGGTAGAGCGCGCTCTAGGGTTGGTTAATAGTTTGTAATACTGCTATTAAAGCACAATACTAATTACTGTATTACTAGCTTAATTGAAAAGCGTAGTAATTGCTTCTAATGCTTAGAGAAAGTCGCAATTAGAAAAGCGTAGTAATTATTTCTAATGCTTAGAGAAGTCGCAATTAGAAATGCGTATTAATAATGCTAATTAAAGTGTAATACAAACGTATTAATAAGTGCACAATTTAATGTTGACTAGTCAACTAATTGATTTGGGTGGAGTGCAGTATACTGCAGTGCACGGGTGAACCAGCTAGGGGGATCAGCAATAGTACCAGGTGGCCAGTCTGATAGTACGGCTTAGCAGGTTACCCCTCCACCCCTATGCCCGGTGCCCTCCTTATATATCTAACTACCCCAGACACCCCGGACTTATTTTCCAAGGTTTTTCCGCGTTTTCGGAAGAACTATATTAGAGTTTATCCACGGTGATAAACGGAGATAAGACTTATCTCCACGGCTCTAAACGGAGTTAAGAGCGATCTCCTCAGTTTCCCACGAGCGCCGCGGAGGTAAACGGACATCACTACAACTCCATTAGTCACGGGGCCCCGGCAGCCTGTAGTTTCCTGTCACGGGTCACGGCGGCCTTGTAGTGGTACCCCTTAAGGTGGGGGCCAGATAACGTGACCGCCGGGTGTAGTGATCATACTGAATTCTACAGTACGCACCGTCGCATATGGCCGTGTGTCGCAGGGACCGGTTACTTGAAGCGACCTTCCCCGCATTTCGGCTTGTCGGCGTGTGCATGTGCTTCTGAGCGCGTCACACGTCCACAGGCAATATAAGCGCCTACCTTGTGCAATCGGATATCTCTCATTGCACGGCAGAACCAGCAACATGTCGGCAGCGACTAAGGAGTTCACCCGCGACGAGGTCGCAAAGGTATGTCCACCTCGCCACCCCAAGCTGGCTCGGTCAAGCTGAGGCTGTGGCTGAGGTGCACAGGAGCTCGGGAGCTCGAGCTAACACCCAGCACAACAAAGAGGGCGACCTCTGGGTCATAGTCGACTCGAATGTCTACGACCTCTCGCGTTTCGCGAAGCTGCACCCCGGCGGCCTCTCGGTGCTCACCGACCCAGACGTGGCCGGAAAGGACGCGACGACAGTCTTCTTCTCCCTGCACCGACTCGACGTGCTGCAGAAGTATCCGAAGCTCGTCATCGGGCGTATTCGCGGCGAATCCCCCCAAATCAAACCTTTACAGCCCGGCGATCTCTCGCGTGTGCCCTATGCCGAACCCGCCTGGCTCGTGCCGCAGTTCAGCTCGCCGTACTACAAGGAGAGCCACAAGCAGTTACGCAAGAATCTGCGCAAGTTCGTCGACGAGGTCATCACGCCCGAGGCTAGGGCGAACGAGATCTCGGGCGAGAAGGCCAGCGACAAAGTCACCAAGGCGTGCGCGGACGTCGGCCTGAATTACATGAGGCTGGGCCCCGGCCCGCACCTGCACGGCAAGGTGCTCATGGGCGTAAAGGGAGAAGAGTTCGACTACTTCCACGAGCTCATCTTGATCCAGGAGCTGAGCCGCGTCATGGCCAAGGGGTACGGGAGTGGGATGGGCGCGAGCTTGGCGATCGGCACGCCGCCGGTCAAGAACTTTGCGAAGGAGCCGCTGCGCTCGAGAGTGCTCGGCGAGATCCTGCGGGGGGAGAAAGTAGCCTGTTTGGCGATTACGGAGGCGTTTGCGGGCTCCGACGTCTCCGCGATCAGGTCCAGGGCGACGAAACAGAGCGACGGCAGCTGGAGACTCGACGGGACCAAGAAGTGGATCACGGCCGGCATGTACGCCGACTACTTCATGGTCGCTGCTCGTACCTACGGAGGCAACGCGCCGGATGGCTCCGTCTCGTGCTTCCTGGTAGAGAGACAGCCGGGGCTCGAGACGACACGCATTCCGACAATGTACTCCCCCGCCGCCGGGACGGCGTACGTGACCTTCGACGACGTGCGCGTGCCCGCCGAGAATCTGATCGGGGAGGAAGGGAAAGGGCTCTTCATCGTGTTCAGCAACTTCAACCACGAGCGCTGGTCCATTGTCGCTGGGGCCAGTCGCACGGCGCGCACGATCGTCGAGGAGTGCCTTTTATGGGCCTCGCAGCGGAGTACCTTCGGCAAACCCCTTATTACGCAGCCTGTCATCCGCTATAAGTTGGCGGGAATGATTGGAAAGGTCGAGGCGATGCAGGCCTGGCTCGAGCATGTCACGCACCAGATGACGACGATGGACTACCGCACCCAGGCGACGCACCTCGCCGGCCCGCTTGCTTTCCTCAAGGTCATGTCTACGCGCTGGACGGGCGAGATCACGGATGACGCGGTGCAGATCTTCGGTGGCCGGGGTCTCACGACTACGGGTGTGGGGAGGTATATCGAGCAGTACCACCGGTCGAGAAAGTTTGAGGCTGTCGGCGGGGGAAGTGAGGAGATCATGGCGAACCTGGGGGTTAAGCAGTTGATGCGCAGTATGCCGAAGGATCAGAGGTTGTAGGTACCGGATATCAGAAGTAATGCATATGTACGTGAAGTATGGATGGGGACAATGGGCCGGTAGACAAAAACGGTGGCGGACTCGCGGCGACAGGAGTGAGCCGGCACGCGGCACGGCCGACACTCATAGCACTCATCAGTGAAGTTGTCTTGGCTCCGGAGGCCGGAGGCTTGGTGAGTTGTACAGCTGTTTACAACGGAAAGTAGCGTTGACGGACGGATTGGTCGGGGATCTTGATATCCTGGACTGGGCAGTCGTCGGCTGGACGACGGATAGCAGGATGCGCTCAACACGCACAGCTGTGCTCTCCTCTCAGCCGCGCGGCTCTATCCCACAGAGCGGCCCGAGGCGAGATTGCGAGAGTGCGCAGAGTGCAAGCTGCGAGTGAGCGCATGGGATGAGTTGATGAGATTCCGATGAGTGATGAGCGCGAGGAGGCGAGGACGGGGGCGCATCCTGCGTGCTTCGTGCGTCCTTTACGCAGCAGCCTCCTCCCTCCCTCACGCTCTTCTCGTCCTCCTCTCCTTCTCTTCTCTTTCTTCTCATCCTCATCTTCCATTCTCATCATCCACCTCTTCCCTACCTCTTCGTCATCCACCCCTTCCCTACCTCTTCGTCATCCACCTCTTCCCCATCCACCCCATCCTCATCCTCATCCTTATCCAGCTTCCAATCCTCACTCTCACCCACGCCCCTACCACCCTAGACATAGCGCCCAGCTGCTCAACTACCACACCCGTAACCTTCAATCAAGAAGATTGACGCCATGCCCCGCGCCAAGTCGACCAAGTCGCCCTCGGCCGCCCCCGAGTCCAAGCCCTACAGCAAGACCAAGCCCGCTCCCAAGAAGAAGAGCAAGAACCCGACCAACAAGAAGCAGGGCGCGTGGAGCAGTGACGAGCTCAAGGCGCTCTACGACGTTATGTGTCCTAAGCGTGTAAGTCTACGCCGCCTTGCCTGTCCTCGCGCCGATCCATTCGGGTGGAGTGGCCCCGCAGTCCCTCGCTCTTCATCCTCGGACAGGCCCCGTTCTTCATTCTTAGTCTGGCCTCTCTTCGAGGGAGTGTTGAGGGGCGAGAATTCTCAATGTCCATGGGCAAGACCGAAGGGATCGAGGAGTGTGCGAGGCGAGCCAGACGAGACCTGCTGTAAGTGCTGTGATATAGCTGACCCCAGACCGGCGTCAAGTGGGACGAGGTCGCGCGCGCCATCCCCGGCCGCGACGCAAAGTCGTGTAACAACAAGGTAAGCCGCACACTGGGTAAGCTAACGTCAGTGGGCCAGGCTTCAGCCTAAGATCCAGGAGATGATCGTGGCTCTGGCTGAGGATTAGTCTGCCAGACCGCGCCGCCAGGCGCGCTCACGTGGTGACCTGTGGGGCACGAGTGACGTTGAGACGCGTGCGAGCCTCGTGAGCGTCACGAGCCATGACGGTCGGTGAGAGGGACGAGAGAGCAGGGGAGGGAAGAGAGAGGGAAGTGCGGAGCTCCACCAGGTTCGAGGACTGCAAGTTGTCGTAACGTGCCGCAGAATGGAGATCTGGACTGATGTCGGCGTCCCAGGCAGGCATGAGCAGAGGAGAACTGACGCCGTCACATGACTGACGCTGGGAATCAACGCAAAGTCGAGACCTCAGCGACGAGGGAAAGATTTCTGATGTGAGCTCACACGGTACCACACGGTACGTCACTGACCCTGCTGAGTGGGAATTCCCAGCGCCAGCGTCAGTGCGTCCATGGCGGTGTCAGTTGCCGCAGATCGACGATCGCTGGTGGCTTGTGGAGGGATCTGGCAGGACGCAGCATGCAGCGGAGCGACGTTGAGAGCAAGTATCAAGCACTGGGAAGGCTTTGTACGCCGAAGCCGAGGTGCGAGGTCCGACTTCAGGCACGGGGGCGGGGGATGATCGGCGGCGTTGCAAAGGGGAATGCGGGGATTGGGTGGAATGAGCATGGAAAATTACCAGATCGGGAAACAGGTTCCCAGGCGTGTGTCAGGTCTCACTGGGTGGTGACTAATGACACCCAGACCTTAGATAACTAACGTCTCTGTGGAATGATGCAACCAACGAACAACCAAGAGAACAAGCAACCATCTCAGCTTCCCACAACACTATATAAGGAGCTGACTTCTTGCCGACCTTGGTTTTCTCCACAAAAAAGTAACTCTCTCATCTACACCACAACAGCCTATGCTGTCCCGCTCTACCGCTACTCAACGACTTAACCACATCGCTCGAACCCTCAACACCCGCAACACCTCTACCATGTCCCAGGTCACCCGCACCCCCACCAAGACCGTCTACGCCCAGGAGACCCCCGAGGGCGTCGGCGCGACCGTGCGCCGCTCGATCGGCACGTATGCCCTGCGCAATCTTTCCCCGTTCCTCATGCTCGACCACGCCAAGATCCAGAAGGGCTCCGGATTCCCAGACCACCCGCACCGCGGCCAGTCCACGGTCACCTACTGCCTGAAGGGCAAGATGGGGCACGAGGACTTCACCGGAGCGGCTGGCACGCTGGAGCCGGGAGACGTGCAGTGGATGACGGCGGGGCGCGGGATCGTGCACTCTGAAATGCCAGTCTTCGACGGAGACTACGACGAGGTCGAGGGCATGCAGCTCTGGGTCGACCTGCCCGCCGACAAGAAGATGATCGAGCCGTCGTACCAGGAGAAGAAGGCTGCTGAGATCGACACGGCGACCCCCTCCGACGGGGTGACGATCAAGGTGATCAGTGGCAAGTCGCATGGCGTCGAGGGCTTCGTCCGCCCCGTTGGCGGGTGCTGGTTCCTCGACGTGCGGCTCGAGAAGCCCGGCGCGACGGTCTTCCAGGAGATCCCCGAGGGCTGGACCGGATTCGCGTACATCATCACCGGCTCGGCTCAGTTTGGAGAGGAAGCCACGCCGACGGACAAGTTCAACACGGTCGTGTTCTCGGCCGAACCCGGGCAGAACGGCGTCCAGATCACCCGCCCCGAGGGCACGACTGAGGAGACAAGGGTTCTGGTCATCGCCGGCGAGCCCCTCGACCAGCCCTGCGTCCAGCACGGCCCCTTCGTCGTCACGTCCCAGCGCGAGGTGCTCCAGGCCATGGTCGACTACCAGACTGGCCGCAATGGATTCGAGAACGCGCCCCGTTGGAAGTCGAAGCTTGGCGCACCCCTCCGCGGCGACTAAGCCGCCCACGATATACCCCCTATAGACGTCTCTTTCCGCAGTGATATCTGCCACTATTATGTACATTAGAAAACCAAAACAAATGCATCGATAGAAGTTACACGCGCTGCACCTTGTGCCCCTGCTGCATGCTGCACACAGAGTATCCTCCTTTCAGACCGCACGAGCCGCACAGAAAGCACAGACAACCTCCACACAGGATGTTTTGCCACGTGGCCTGACGCGCGATTTTGCCACCGCCCCCCCTGCGGTTGGTGCAACCGTCATGAATTTCAGAAGCTCGCTCGTCTCCAGCCAACTGACCCCCAGCTACATCAGCCATCCTTTGTCATCCGTCGTCCGTCGTGACCCCTCCCCTCTTCTCCACCGCCGAAACGACACCGATACCGGATTGACATCGACACGACGCGCCTCCTCTCACCTCGATTGCACAGGGAGAGCACTTCGACGTGAACACAGAGCGGAGCGCCGATCAAGCGACAATAGAGATGCTCCGCCTGTTGAGCCTCGTGTTCTCGGCGCTGAGCGCCACGCTCCGTTTCGGCTGGGTGCATCCCGTCATCTTCCTGGGCATTCTGTCGGGTTTGTGGGTCGCGTACAAGTACGCGCTGCGGCGGTGGAACCAGCGCCGGGCGATCCAGAAGTACAGGCTGTAAGTAAAGTCCAGCTGGTGCGCGGCACGTGCGCGGCAGCGCGCCAGCTGCTTTCATTCTTCCTTTTTCCTTTCCCCTGATTACCTATCTGCACACGAAAGCTACACGAGTGAGCGAGAGCTGACAAGCAGGGACCAGCGCCGCCGCGCCGGCATCCCGGACAGCGACAAGCGTCCGTGGATCATTGCGCGGCCCGCGGCCGAGCTGAAGCGGCGGGAAGAGGCTCTGGCCCGTCAAGCGGCCGAGCGCGAGGCGAAGGAGCGTCAAGAACAGGCCGATCGCGAGCGCGAGATCCACGAGTGGGGCAGCCGCGCGGTTCACGAACTGAGGCGGCTGAGCCGGACCGACCTCGACCAGCTGGCCCAGCAGTCGCCCTCCGGAAGTCGGCGCAGGAAGCCTTTCGATCCCCCCGAGTCTGAGGTGGATGAGGAGCCGTAAGTTTGGTAAATGGGTTGAACTGACAGCAGGGTGATGCAGAAGTATCCGCTCTCCTTCCGCGCGCCCTCGAAACAAAAGTCGAGGCAGGCGTCGCGTGCCGTGTCCCGGAACGTATCTTTTGCGAAGTTGCAGCAGAAGAAACGCGGACGAGGCGATTCGGACTCTGAAGAGGACGAGGCGCCGTCCCAGCGCCGACGGAAGGGGAAGGAGGCGATGCTCGAGGAGGAGGAAGAAGAGGAGGACGAGGAGATGGACTACGTCCACACCCTTCCGGACGGGGACGTGATTCGGCACGGCCTCAGTGAGAAACGGGCCGCAGCTAAGCGCTCCGCGGCCGACAGTGCTGAGCCCCGCAAGCGTAGGCGGAAGATCTTCGACTTGAGTGATTCGGAGATCCTCACTGACGAGGAAAAGGAGGAGAAGCAGGAAGAGGAGGAGAAGATGGACCAGGACGAGGACGAGATCTCGGTGAAGGAAGAACGCATCACGCCCGAGCTGCCCGAGACGACGGGGACGCCGGTGCAGCAGCTCCCCCTCGTGGACGCCAAGCTGCACCGCGTCGACGGACCCGAGGGACTCCCCATCTACGGCGAGGTTCCGGGCACACTGCGGGGAAAGGTATCCACGGACGCATCGGGCGTGAAGTGGTTCGAAGCCAACTCGGGCGAGATCTACCGTGCCGAAGACTTGCGCATCTCGGCCAGGAAGTACAACATGCCCCTCGACTCTGCTCATCCGGATACGCTCGAGGAATCCGGGGAACTGGTCCGGTGCTGGATCCAGGAATCGGAGTATGACGACCTGAAATCCGCAGGAAGGCTCGGATGGCAGCCCGACTCGCCCAGCCAACCCCGTCCCCCGGTCCCCGCTCGCGAGAAACAGAGGCACTACGGCCGCATCGGCATGCGGAAGGTCTCCGTCCCCCCACAGCTGGACAAGGGGAAGGGTCTGTACGCCGGCGTGAACCTGGGCTCTCCCGCGCGTAAGAATCGATCAACCAGCTCTGCAATCCGATTCCAGCCGAGACAACTGAGCGAGGCGGGACGCACGAAGAGACACGACGAACTCATCGCTAAGCTGAATCGGAGTGTGAGCGCCGCGGCGCCCAGGACGCCGCTCTCGCCTGTGGGAGCGGGGCTGGCGCAGAGCGCGAGCAAGGTTGAGGCGTCGAGCCCGCTGGCCAAGAGCTCCATCTCGGCTGCGGGGGAGAAGCCGGCGTTCTCGTTTGGAAGTGCTTCTACTGCTTCGGCCGCGGGAGGGGAGAAGAAGGAGGAGCCGAAGCCTGCCGCGGGTGGGTTTGGCTTTGGCGCTCCCGCTGCTGAGAAGAAGGAGGACAAGCCAGCCGCTGGAGGGTTCAGCTTCGGCGCTCCTGCCAAGAAGGACGACGCCACGAAACCCGCCACTGGAGGGTTCAGCTTTGGAGCTCCAGCGAAGACTGAGGAGAAGAAGGACGACAAGCCTGCTAGCTCAGGATTCTCGTTCGGCACTCCAGCTGCTGAGAAGAAGGACGAGCCAGCTACGGCTGCCGCTGGAGGGTTCAGCTTCGGCGCTCCAGCCAAGAAGGACGACGTCCCGAAACCCGCTTCTGGAGGATTCTCGTTCGGTGCCCCTGCGGCGGAGAAGAAGGACGAGGCACCTAAGACCGCATCCTCGTTCTCATTTGGCTCGACCACGACCCCTAACACCGACGAGGCGCCTGAGCCTGCTTCATCATTCTCGTTCGGTGCCCCCGCTGCCCCCGCTGCCCCCGCTGCCCCCGCTGCAGAGAAGAAGGACGACAAGCCCGCCTCTTCGTTCTCCTTTGGTTCCACTTCGACCCCCAAGACCGACGAGGCACCTAAGCCGGCATCCGGCGGATTCTCGTTCGGTGCTCCCGCCGAGAAGAAGGAGGAGACGCTGGCCAAGCCTGCCTCGTCATTCTCGTTCGGCTCGACCTCTACTGCTAAGCCCACGTCCGGTTTTGGTGGTTTCGGCTCGACCGCGACTGCTGAGAAGAAGGATGAGGCCTCCAAGCCCGCAGCTGGCAGCTTGTCCTTTGGCTCCACCGCGTCTGCCGCCGACAAGCCTGCCTCTTCTGGTTTCGGTGGGTTCGGTTCCTCTGCTGCCACGACCGAGAAGAAGGACGACAAGCCTGCCTCGTCGTTCTCCTTCGGCTCGACGTCTGCTGCTAAGCCCGCCTCCTCTGGATTCGGCGGTTTCGGCTCCACCCCCGCCGACAAGCCGGCGGACAAGCCGGCCTCCTCGTTCTCGTTCGGCTCGACTCCTGCGGCTGACAAACCCGCCTCCTCGTCGTTTTCCTTCGGCGCTCCAGCCAAGACGGATGTCAAACCTGCTTCGTCGTTCTCCTTCGGCAGCGACAAGCCCTCCTTCGCCTCGGCCGTCCAGTCCGACGCGCCAGCCTCGTCCAGCTTCTCCTTCGGTTCAACTGAGAAGAAGGCCGACACGCCCTCGTTCGGTGGCTTTGGCGCTTCGAAGCCCGCCAACGGCGGAGGCAGCTTCAGCTTTGGCTCGAACCCGGCTTCAGGCTCTACTACACCCAAAGCCCCGCCTGCCTCCAGCTCCAGCTTCTCCTTTGGAGCTCCCGCTGCGGGTGGGGACAAGCCCGCGTCGACGTTCAGTTTCGGCGCCCCTGCTGCCCCCGCTGCCGGAGCGCCGGCATCGGGCGGTTTCTCGTTCGGCTCGGCCCCGGCGCCCTCTGCTGGAGTGGGAGGCAGCGGAGGAGCGGGAGGGTTCAGCTTCGGCGCCGCACCTGCCAGCGATAACAACGCCGGCGGTGGGTTCAGTTTCGGCACAGGAGGAGGGGACAGGCCGATCCGCAGTCTGCGTAGGAAGTAGGCCTGCGGCATCACAACCAATTCTTGTGAGACCCCTGTGAGACCTGCTGAGAAACCTGCCGAGGAAGTGGAGATGGGGAGGAGAGGAAGTGGAGAGGGAGACGCAGAGGGATAGGAGAAGTGTCAGTAGACCTAAGACTTTCATGTATGTACGCATTATCTTACCACGCGCTGTCCGCGCACTAGCTTGTGAGGGCAGCGCGGGGCTGCCCCGGTTCCTGCTCTCCAACGAGTCCCGGGACTCGAGGGGGGTGGCACCACGGCGGACAGCGACAGAGCCCAAGGGCAAGCAACACCAAGGTCCGGCGCATGCGAGGATGTGCGGCGGGAGTATAAGATTGCTTACATCTATGATATAACAGGCCTGTCCTCGCGCTAACGCGCGAGGGCAGGAGGATGCTATTATAGTCTATTGAGTAATGAGGGACGAGTGGTTGGATAGTGATGAGATACTACTGAGATACCAGAACGAGATGACGAGAACCTGAGAAGAGAGACGAGAGATGAGAGACGAGAGACGAGGGAACAGGGACAGGGCCCACGCTGAGGGCCGTTTTGACATGAAGTAGTGACACGGAGTAGTGGACAAGGAGCGGCAGGGCTGCGGGCTGCGAGCTTCGCTGCGCTCAGCTGCTCTCAGGCGCCCCCGCCGCCGAACTCTGCCTCGACCCCCGCTTTGCTCCCCAAGCCCACTGGCTCGCCTCGGCGCTGACTCTTCGCTGCCTCGTTGGCCGTTTCGGACTGAGCGGACTCTTAGGTGCCTTTGGCGGGAAGAGCGCGCTGAACGAGAACCGGGGCGAGCTCGGTGTCGGCGCTGTGACTGAGATACTCGGCACTTCTCCCGGGAACGCCACCCCCGGTGTTCGGGGCGTGACGGGTATTCTGGGCGCGCCGTGCGATTGCGTGCGCATGTGTCTGCTCGAGACGGATGTGTTGTGCAGCGACGCCGAGAGCGAGGAGCAGCTCGCGCTCGCCCCGGCGCAGTCGTAAATAGTCGGCGTATTCGACTTGACGAGGACGAGGGCCGAGAACTGCGCGTTGGCGCTGTTGTAAACGGGACGCTTGCCCTGTGTCGCGAGCTTGAGGAGGGGTGGGGGCTTCATTTCGGATGAGAGGGTTTCGTCGAGAGATAAACGGGCAAGATCGGCGAGATCGTGGTACTGAATAGAATGCAGCGTTACGGGTCGCTGCCGTGTCTGGGTGGGGGTTCTTTGCTGGTCTTCAGACGTCGACTTTTTCGGCGTCTGCGGCTGAGAGAAAGTGGTGGCTGTGGGAGAGGTAGGAGGGGTCGGCTTGGGGACAGGGAACGCTATAGGCGTTTCTTGAGCAGGGAGAACGAACGTGGTTTCGGTCGGTGTGACGAGGATGCTTGAGGGTGGAGAGACGCTACGGGGTCTCGAGTTGGGATGCGGGCGGTCTAGGATGGAGTATGTTGGGTACGTTGATGAGGGGGAAGGAGACGTCGACTTTGGACGAGGAGAGGGTGCCCGAGGAGCTGGCGCAGGCTGAGGTTGGGCGGGGACAAGCGTCCGCGGCGGTGAGATCGAGGAGCGCGCACGCTGAGAAGGCGACTGCGGGGGATAGGAGGGCCGCGCTTTGCGCGGGCCTGAGGCTCGGCGAGGCGTCGTCTGTGCAGCTGGAGGCGGGGTTGCCGGGCGCTCCTCTTCCTTCCTGATCTCTTCCTTCCGGGCCTCTGCCTTCCTGGGCTTCTCTTCAATGTTCTCGACGATGACCACCTTCTTCGGCGTGTTCCCGGCGCTCCTGAGAGGAGACTTCTTCGGCGTACTCGGTGCTGTCGAAGGAGCTGTCGTCGGAGCAGACGTGGGCGGCGGCGGCGCCCTCCGGTGCGTAGCCAGGTCGTCAGTCCACAGCCCAGAGGAGGGGCGGGACCCCAGCCGCCTCGTCGCCGCCGAAGGCCGGTCGGGGGCTCGAAGGTGTCCGAGCTGCATTTCGTCTGTGCATTAGTCATTACCGCTCGGATCGCTAGCGTCGCCCTCGATCTGACATGAGCACCCTCGTTCTCCGCACCCTCGTTCTCCATTCCGTCAGTGCGCTGTCCGGGCGCGATCACCAGTCCGAGCGGGGATGAAGGAACGATCCTCGGACAGTCGAGGGTACGAATGTCGAGCGACGGCAGGGAGGAATGAAGGGCAGCTAGGAGCAGCTAACGCTGCCCCAGTTGCAGAACGCACCTATGGGGTCCTGTATTCCAAGCACTTCAGCGCCGAGGAGACAGTCGCGGGCGAGGTCCTCGTCGTGGTCGTTGTAGAGGTCGAACGCCGTCGAGCGGAGCGCAGAGTGGATCGTGTCAAGACCCGGCCCCCGCATCGTTGCTTATACTCGAGCTTCCCAAGCTTCGGGTGCGTCAAGCTTCGGCCTGGGAACCGGAATCGCGAATCGTACGTCAAGCTTCGTCGATGATCGCAGGGGAAGCGAGGAAGCGTCGCACTCCGGGCGTATGGGCGATCTGCCGTGCCGGTGTACACTGCGGGTGGGTTCTCGGCCCGAACTTCTACGGCTCGCGCACGGCTGCAGGCTGCACGGCTGAGGACGTGCGTCGAGAGCTGTGCGGAATCACACAAGGAAGTCGACGCAGGCACAGCGGTGTACTGCGGGTGGACTGCAGGGACGAGGTGTGACGGGTTTGGTCGGTCGGGTAGGTCGTACTGGAGTGACAAAGGCACAAGCAAGAGTGACAGGCATAACATAACCATAACTCTGTGACTGCATGCAGAGGAAATTCGCCAGTCGCCAGTCGTTTTCGCCGTGGCGTTTGTTTACCTTCTCCATTTACCGGTCGGTGCGGGGTCTTGACCACTTGGGGCTTGGGGGCCATCAGCCAGGATGGCTGGTTGCTTTGGCTGGCTGACTGTCTGCTTTTGGTTAACTGGAAGCTGGGCGAGGATTCTAACTCGCTGCGCAGCACCCCAGCAGCCCAGCGCTATGCATGCACTCTGTTCCAGTCATTTTGACTTAACTCTGCATGCAGTGGGACATGGGAGCGTGAGAGCGGCAGCAAGGCCCAGCTTGATCTTATCTATCTCGTCATCCCGCCATGTGATGTGCGGATTGCGCCTCGCATAGCGGAGGATCGCCTGTCTGACGGCCTGTCTCACGAGCAATATACGCAGCTTGATCGCACGCCTGACCTCATGATCTCGTCCAGCAAACTTTGTTTACGTTGAATCCCGGTTGACCTCTGCAGACGAGCCAAGCGGGCCAAGGGCGGGGCATTACGCGACTGCTTTTTTGAGTTTTGAGCCTGAGCGACCTGAAAGTGTAAACAAAACAAACACGCTTGTTTGATCCCGCTCAATTGCGGGGGATCTGACACTCGTCAGCCCACCTCGTTGTAAGCGCACCATCTGCCCATCTCGCTCACTACCCAGCTGAATGTCTTGTCCCGTTTCATTGCTTCCCGCTCTGGAATGCAGTCGACGCACAGAAGAGGGCCCGGCCATCTCTCCGACATTTCTGGGCCGATTAAAGTGCGGTCCAGGTCGGTGGAAGGCGTCTGGCCAGATTCGCGACAGCCTCATAAATATTGTGGCATTCTCAAAGCTACCAAGGTTAACTGATGACCCAGCTACAACGAAAGGCAGCCTTCACACGAGTCACACGAGCAAACCAGCTCGCGCATCCGGACCGATGAAGGGAAGTCCGGAGCGCCTTAAACCCCTTCCGCAGCGGTTCGCTCCTCCGGCCCCCAAGGTCCATCGTGAGGCAATTCTCTATGCTGCTTGGGAGGGGCGACTTCCCACCCGGCGTAATCAATCCATACTGTTGGCGGCCGCTTACAACCGTCGCCCCAGGCGAAAACAGTGAAGGGACGAGATAGAATGTCCTCAAGACGGGGAAAGTAGCGATCAAACCAGACAGCCTCGTCCACCTTCATCAATCGAGGACTTTCGTCCCTGCTATGCGTGCCAAGGCTCCATTGCCAGTTGAGTGAGTTCCGGACAAACTCACGGACCTCCTCGCGCACTTCGTCTGTCTCGAATCTTTCGGTGTGGTGCTGAGGGAAGTGGACCTTCAGTTTTCTCAAAGCCTGCTCGTCAGAACACAGACTGACGTGATGTCACTGACCAGATCCAAAGACCAGTCGATGATCCCGTTCGTAACCCGGAGCCATGCAGCGGTGCTCCTGATTATCTTCCCCTTGGATCGCCCGTACTGTCGAGCGCATCGTTCTCTGCAAGTCAGCGCGATACCGCTTACGATACGGCGCGGATATACCCACACTTCCATTGCCTTCGCGAAAACGGCGACACCGAAGTCAACCGTGTCGAGGCCGTCCGTGCTCTGCCGTTTGATCGCGGCGCTCCACCGTTCGCTAGCAGCGCGCATCGCCCAGATGGATTTGCGTGTGATGTCACCGTTGGGGATCGGCGGGTAGGGGAAGTTGAACCCCTCCCACTGGCAGGTGGGAAAGACGTAGATGCACTCCGAATAGGTGAGGCTCGTTGGCGCGGAGGGGTGCGATGGGTCTTGTGACATGGTGGAGAAGTCAGTGCAGACGAACGCAACCTTGCACGGGTTGTTGATATACGACAGAGGGGCGGGGGCGATAGCCGGCTAAGTGTGTGAGCTAAGTGCTCGTGTGCATGGCCGTTACAGACTAGCAGATGGCTACCTGACTAGCTTCTTCACCTGTCTACTAACCGTTCTTACACTACTTTCTCCCTCATGGCAGCACTTCGCGAGCCCTCATATTCGTTCCGCCCCAGTCTGATGAACCTTCGTATCAGTGGTTCCAGAGGTAAGCTAACCAGCCGGCGCATCCCGATCGACGGCTAGGGTCGCCGCTCCGGAGCTGCTTGAACCTCTCGACCAGTGACCACTTCCTTCCTTTCTCAACAGAGTTCGTCACCTCCAGCCCCCACGGTCTATCGTGAGGCAACTCTCGGTGCTCCTTGGGAGGCGCAACCTCGCGACCGGCGTAGTCAATCCATATCGTTGACACCGTACGTTCGTTACCCCAAACGGAATCGGTGCCGACACTTGTGAAAGGGCGCGGGGGGATGTCCTCCAGATCAGGGAAATACCGATCGAGCCACAGGTGCTCATCGATCCAGTCTCGAGGCGGGGGCTCGTCCCTGCTATGCGTGCCCAATCTCCATTGCCAGTTAAGACAGTTCCGGACGAATCCACGCACCTCGGTGCGCAGCTCGTCGCTTGCGAACCTCTCAACTTCTTCCGGAGGGAAATCGAAATGGAGCCGTTCCAGAGCCTTCGCTGTCAGCATGTCTCTGCTACATCACTTACGAGATCCAGTGACCACTCAATCATCCCGTCTGTTATCTGAAGCCATCCACTGGTGCTTTTGACATACATGCCCCTGGACCGCATGTGCTGGCGGGAGGATCGCTCCCTGTCGGTCAGCTTCACCTCGGCGAGTCGACTCACACCTCCATTGCTTTGGCGAAGACTGCAACTCCGAAGTCGATCTTGTCCAGTCCCACCGTGCTGCGTCGGGCAAGTGCTACCTCCCATCGCTCGCTGGCGGCTCGCATGGCCCAGATGGCCTTACGTCTGATGTCGCCGCGCGGGATGGGTGGGTAGGGCATTGCGAAACCGTCCCATTGGCAAGTAGGAAAGACGTGGATGCGTTCCGAGTAGGTCTGCGCTGTCGCGACGGTGAGGGGAGGCTCCTCGTGGGACATGATGGAGAAGACCGCACGCGATACGCACGCTGCGCAAAGGTATCGAAGTGGGAAGATGAGTAGCTTCGTGACGAACAGAGTGAGCTTACTGATAAACAAGCCGCCGGAGCGCTAGCCTGCCTTAGTTTGTGCCCAGCCTCAAGCACCTTAGATAGCCGCGCTTATCGGCTCAACCTGGTCCACGAACATCATGATCAACGGTGCACTGTTCAACACCTTCGTGCGCAACGCGCTGAACTGGCAGTGGACGCCGGAGTCATACAGCTGGTGCGTCGGAGATCTACGAACTGAATGAGGGGGTCTAGTTTGACCGGTACATCCTTGACGTTGAAAATATCCCTCCGCGCTGCTTCGTCGCCGCCAGCCTCAAGAAGATGTACGGAGCCATGCCCCAGTGTGACAGCGCACCCCATCCACCGATCTGACTCGACTGGCTGGCGAGACGTCGATCCGCTCGAGGGCGAGGTGGAAGTGCCCCTGACAAGCCGTGGTCTCCAGGTCAGTACGCTCGCGATGGCAATGAGGACGACGCAGTGGAGACTGGTGCTCTTCCGGAGGGGGCTGGCAAAGCCTGATCGCTATCTCACCAGGCAGGCAAGACAGGCGCCATCTTGCGTCCGTGGGAGGGCTCGGATCTAGAGGAGGCGTTGGTCGGGGTCGAGGCGCTCGCTTCGAGGACCACATTGACGGAGCCGGTGCCTCTCCATGCGACGGCGTGTAAGTAGGACGGCAGGTTGCCGAACTCAAGAGCCTGTGCTCGTCGAGCGGACCGACTTGCGACGCCGAGTGACGTCGAGGTGACGTTCACGCCATCCTGGACGTTCCGCACCTGCACTTTCCTGACAGTACCATCCATCGAAGACCTTCGTACCTGCCTCTCTGCCGTAGTTGGAGATTCGGTGACTTGCCACCAGGGAAAGGATCACCCCGGAATGCGGCCGCAGCGACTCCAGACCAACCCACACCCCACTCCTTGACATGCATAACGTACACCGCCCTTCGGTCCAGCTAGCGTCCGCTCTTTCCGTGTCTCATGTCACAACTACTGACCCGAGTTGTTGAGAGGGGTGCGGGGGTGGTGACTCCGACGCCTACAACATTCAACACGTCCGACGCGTCTTACGCGAGGCGCGGCGGTTACATCTGCACCTGCGTACTCCGTCGCGTCTGAACTGGCGTCGCTCGTTGTGTCTGGGCCTTCATGAATATGTTGCCCACCTCAAGACTTCTTGGCTCGCGACATGAAACGCCGATCCGAAGGGAGGAAGCCCCTATTGTCAGAACCCACCCAGCGAAGCGATGTCGCACGACGTCGCGTGACCTGTCTCAAGCGATGAGTCGCTCGTGACAATTCCCCTTTTCCTCAAGTCTCTACTCTTTGGGGAGATGAATTACGCACACGTCGAACCGGCGGTCACTGACAGTCACTCTCATACCAACGCTGGAGACTACTGACGAACTGACAAGCAGTTCTTCGCCGAACACGAGACGCAGACGCGTGTGCGATGTGCGTCTTGGAAGCAAGTACGCAAGCCTCTCGTCACCCTGGTGGTGCCTCTTCAGAAAATCCCTCAACCTTCGAAGATAATCCTCGAAAAACGTCCTTGCGCCGTGCCAAACCGTGCCTCGTTCCTCTCGTGCCTCACTGCGAAGCTGAACTGGTATCCCACGGCCCTCACAGCCCTAGAATGGACCCAACACCGACGATGGCGTCGACGTGCCTCCGTCGCGTGTAGAGAACTCCGCAGGTGAGGGTACCGATGTATTCTATCACGCGTGGGGCGCGTGGGGAGCGTGAAGCGAGGAATGGTGAAGCCACGCCGGCGGTCTCGTTTCGCGACCGACAGCAACATGCAGGGAGGGGTATTCATGATCTCCCGGCCTCCGGCGTCGCCGGCGTGGCCGGAGTGGCGGTGGCGTCTTCGGCGCCAGCTCGACGGTTTTCTGCGCCAAGGCGCACCGGTCCCAGCAGCACACATACCCGGTCCCCTCGTTCTTAACCCATGAACAGGTGTTTCGCAATATGTTCGGTGCTTCCTGGGACCTGTGGCGCTCACGCGAGAGCGCCTGCGAGCGCTGGCGCGGTGGCCCCGGTTGTGGCCCGGTCGTGCGACTCGCGCATGGGCCGGTCGGGCTGGTGGGGGTGGCGCAGAAGATCGCTTGAATCACTTGAATGGCGTGGAGCATGGAGCGTTTCGAGGCCTTCTGATCTTTCGAATCGGCCCGGCCCTCCACGGTCAGAAGGGGCCGCTCGCCGCTCAAAGGGCTGTGGAAATCAACGTCGCTCCGACTACGACCGGTGCTGCGATGGAGCGGTAGAACCTAGGGACCGCCGGTTGTGCTTCGTGATCGCAACTTTCTACCGGCCTGGTGTTCATGGCCGCTGCTCGATGCCCATGGCCGCCGCAATGAGTGCCTTGAGCAAGACTAATGCTTCCAGCGATGCACAGCTCTGCGAGCTTGCCTGGAAGTGGCCATGAAACTCGCAGAATTGGAGGAGTTAAGCTCGGCCGCGCAAGCATACTCCCACCAAGCGTAACGTCGTACTCAACACTGCCAGATATGGAGCAGAAGCTGTGCAGTTCCGAACCCACATCGACATCCGCTCGTCACTCCGTGCTTGGGCTTCGGTGCTTGGCCTCGGTGACGGGCACTAAGTCTCGCTGGCCTCGCTGAGCAAAGAACAGAGGCGTAGCAAGCTCGGCCCAAGGCACGAGCGTTGAGTTTAATACCGGGACGGCGTCCATTCTGCAGAGCTTCAGACTCGCATTCACCCCAGGCACAGGTACAGGTACGTGTGCATGCCAGAGGGCCAGGGCTCGCTCATGTAACTTTAGAGAGAGCGGGGGTAATGACCGCCCACTACTGGAGGTAATGCTGCGACGTGATGCTTCACATCTGCGACGCCTGCCCGAGGCCTGACACGCTTCGCACCCACCATTGTCCGTTTCAGACTCTGCACCACGACCAGCGACCAGTGGCCTCGCCCACTATTTCCGACCACTATTACGTCGCTCATTCTCACATCGCGACGAGGAACAAGTGGGCTAGATCGGCCAGATCTGCTTTTGATCGATTAGATGACATAGTTGAGGGCGAAGTCTATGTTGATACAATACACTACAATGAATTTGAACTATGAGACAACACAATGACAAGAATGTGAGAGGGTAGTGTGGTAAAAGAAGGTTGTTGGCGGAGAGATGGAGATATCGAGATATCGAGATAGATGGGGGACCGGTTTGACGGAAGATAGAATTTCTATTTTTGCGCACGCGCTCTACGCTCCTCTCCTCTCTCGCGCCTCCGCTGCTACTCCTTGTGCGTTGAAGATCGAAATGATAGTGGTAAGATGACACGGTTGAAAGGCGGTGTCGTCTGGTTTAGCCTTTTAGATCGCAGCCGCGGCCGGTGGTGAGGTGATCAGCGGCTTCTCCTTGGCGATCGTCCGGCTCTCCTTGACGACGACCCAAGCGGCGAGGTTCACCGGTGTCCGCGGGCTCCGCTCCTCGTCCTCCTCGGGCTGCTCGCCGTGCGGCCGGACGCTGATCCACTTGCCAGGCGCAGCCTTGGCGAAGGCTTTGATGGCACGAGCTCCAGTCTCGTCCATGCCTAGCCGGGCGTCACGGTACGCGAGCGCAGATCGGATCCAGGTCATGGAGGCGTCGGCAAGCGCACCGGGCGCATTGCTGGGCGACTCCATGTCCCACGAAACGTTGAGAACTGGCCGGGTCGACTTGACGAGGTGCGGGGTTGACGGGAGGTAGCTCTGAAGCGCAGAGACGGGGTTGGAATGAATGTAGTCGGACTGCAGCATGGTAGACCACGCAGACTTGACGGCGCCAGGCGTGTTCGTTGGGGGCTCAGCCGACATCTCGACGACCTCGAGGACACCACCTGGGCGAAGCACACGAACGGCCTCGTCCAGGAGCGCAGCCCACTGGTTCTCGGGCACACCGAGGCCAACGAATCGCAGGTGGACCATGTCAAAGGCGCCAGTGTCGTAAGGGAGTCCATTGAGGCTGGAGTACGTCAGCAAAAGATGGTCCCAATGAATGAATTGCGCTACCGTCCCTATGGGGCTTGGGCTTGCCGCGAACGACCGAACATGACATGCCGAACAGAGCCACTAGCCGGCGGGAAGCACACTACTCACAAGTTGTATTGTTGAAAATCGATGCGGTCCGCCACGCTCTCCCAGGTGCCGTCGTCGATGCATGCTGTCGCGGCCGCAAGCGTCTGCAGATCGATGTGGCACGGAACGAGGTCGGCGGCCACGAACTGGGCTTTCGGCCAGGCAAGCGCTTGCGAGATGGGCCAGAGACCACTGCCGGTTCCAAGCTACGTTTGTTAGCCGATAACATTCCAAGAGTTAGTGCGCGTGCGCAACATGGTGTCGGAATGTTCATGTGGGCCTTGTGGGACGCGCATGGGGCACCATTGCCGCACAGACTGATCACTCACGTCAAGCACAGTGGCGGGGGCGTCGCTGTTCTCATCAAGGTCGATGAAAGTGTGGCGTCCGCCGGCAATGTCGTACATGGTCTCGTGCAGTCGGGCCTCCAGGTCGAGCACAGGGCTCTCCCATCCGACCTTGTACACCGAGCGCACTTCTCCATTGTCGTCGAAGAAGACGCGCTTCGCTCCGACGGCGCCGGTCGGGCGAGCAAGGTCGTGCCATCCGGGAACGGTGGGGGTCTGCGGCATGCTGGCCCCGCTTGGGGTCGAGCTAGCGCTGCTTCCGGAGACTACGCGGCTGATACCAAGAACGGGGCTCCTGGGGCTCTTCGGCTGCGGAAGGTCAGAAGCAGCCGGTGGCGGGCCAGAAGGGGCTGCGAAAGGGGCAATGTCGTCCAGAGTGCCCGTGCTCCCCCGCAGGTTGTGGAAGGGAGAGGTCGGGGAAGCGACAGACACCGGCGGAGCCCGTTTCTGCGCGGGGCTCGAGGGCGAAACTGGTGATGTCGATCCCGGGCCCCATGTTCCGGCTGTCTTGGCTAATGAAGGCGACGTCGGATAGACCCATTCTCCGAAGTCGGACGCTTCGATAGGGGATGTGCACATCGGGCCAGAACCACTCGCGAGGCTCATGCTGTCACTCCTCTGCGAGGCAGAGACAGACACGGCCTCGGAAGCCTTTCGTCGCATACTGGCGGTGAACTCCCGGATCGTTTGTCGACGCGCCGCCTTGGTGTCGAGACGGAACGACTTCCGGGAACCCCGGTCGTCGCTGCTGCCGGAGACTCTTCGCATTCTCTCTTCTCGGGACTCGGCGAGGACTTTCTCGAAGCTGGCGGTTGTCGGGGAGGCAGTAATTGGCGGTGATCGCGGGGTGGCCGTGGAAGAGACAGAAACAACTGAACGGTGGTGCGGCATTCCGTCCGGGCCCATGACCACTGTCGTATTTATACTGCCCTTCTTCGTGACGTTGGTCTTGACCGCCTTAGGGATCGAGTTGAACTTGAAGGTTTGGTGCATGTTGTGCGAGTTGGTCGTGTTGACCTTCGCGTTGATTGGCGCCATTTTGGAAGGAGCCAGCGTGAACTGCATGTGCTGTCTCCGAGAGGGGAAGGGGGCGAGGCCGAGACTCGCTGACGGGAGGAGACGTCGGTGCTCGATCGAATAACCTGTGTCGATGGTCGGTGACGAACGGCGGCAAGAGGCGAAGAGTATTAGGGACCTACGGCCAACAAGGTTGACAAGTCAGGCCAATACTCAGGGGAGGTGGGTACACGACGCTGTCACGTTGAGGAGATCGAATAGGGGATATGGAGCAGATGAGAGATGTTCGAGGAGTCGGTCGACTTGCAGGCGAGATCGAAGGGAGTGTGGTGAGTCTATATCTGAAAGCGCTCAATGTGAAAGTCGATGGAGGGCGACCTGGCTTCTAGAGGGTCGGTCCGGAGTTTAAAGATCGTAGCGTCGAGTGACAGAAGTCGAAGTAGGCGGGCTTATGATGACGACGACTGGAGAGCTGGTGAGCGGAGGCCAAGGCGATGGTGGTTCTGGCGGCTTGGAGCTATCGACCGGCTGCGTACCTGTCTGTCATGGAAAGGGGTGAAGCATGAGGGAGAGACTGGAGATGAGATGGAGGATCGAAGAGATGAAAATAAGAGTCGACGGCCTGTGCACTGCGAAGCGACACCCACTCTGGACTATATCCTTCTCTGCTTTTCACGGCAGACAGAGGTGTCGCGCGCGCGCTCTCTCTCGACGACCGGGTCAGCGGCCACGGGCTGCAGGTGCAGGTACTCTCTAGGTTCTACCCTCAGCCCTCGATGACGCCGGCCTGGTCCTGTGTCCTGGGTCGAGTTTGCGGCATCTGGGCTATCTAGGAGCTAAGGAGGGAGGCAACATGGCTATGGCCGGTAGCGCGGTAGCGTAGCGCCGGCAGAGCGCAGGCGCAGCACATGCAGCAGGTGCAGCGCATGCAGCGGGCAGGCTAGGCTGGAAAGGCTTCAAAAGGCTCGGGTATCATCTCAGCCAGGAGTCAGGAAGGCTTAGGAACCACAAAGGGTCGGCAGAGGAGCTAAGGGTCCAAGGCCGTGGCTTGGTTCGGCTGGTCTCTCGCCAGAGCTCTCTCGCTGTCGAGATGCCCGTCCCTGGCCCTGGTCACCATGACTGCCATGCGATGCACAGCGAGCACTCCTCGCTCGAGGGTCCCGAATGGGCTGGGAAAGCTGGGGTAACCCTACGCGGCCAGGAGCGTCAGGACGCGCTCAGGACCTGGGACCTTTGTCTTGTAATATTGGGGTCGCAGGCAGTGCCTTGTTCGCGCTTATGTTCTTCGCGCAGAGCCGCTCCAGCGCTGTGCCGCCCGGACGTCGATATATCGCGCACAGGGTCACCCATGTCAAGGAAGAGCAGAGGAAGCCCCAGCCAGCAGCGCCAGGACCGGAGCTTAGGGCCGGTGGCATGACAAGTCATCAGGTATAGTAGCCGCACAACACTACGCCCACTACCAAGGGGCGGGCCGGGCACGCCGGGCGGGAGGGCGTGCGCACAATGCAATCAATCGTGCATCCTGCATCCTGGTCCTTGACCATTCCGATCCATATGACCGGTATAGGTAGTCGTCGGCAAGTAAGCATAGTTGGCTGCCTGCACCGGATTTGCCTGACTGTCCGCACCCACCGACGTCAGTCCGCTGTCACTCTTGCATGGTGACCCACACTTCCGCCTCATCTGCGCACATTAGAGGCATGCGGGGAGAAGCCGACAGCGATTCATGTCCCCGTTCCAGTCTGCAGCTGCACGCATGCCGGCATATCCGTCCAAACCTTGCTCCTTTGCCTAGATGTTTGGTGTCGCTTGGCCCGATGCGCTCTCAACTGCCTTGCCCGGCAACCTGCATCGGGATTGTGGCCGCTCTTTTTCGCCGACTTTGGGTTGGGCAGTTTCGCAATCGCGCAATGAGTGAATAAGCCTGGGTATGTCGTAACGTTATCGCCTGGTATGCAATACCTCACGGCGTGGTGAGCGGACGACGCGGACACTGGTCACCTGTCACTGGACCAGCAATGCCGCGTTCCCCAACAATGCCGAGCGTTCCCCGCCATGCCGAGCTCCGGCCTTTGCGAGGACGTGCGGATCGTGTATCCGCACTCTTTACAAACATTTCCTGCATCCGGCCCTGTCTTCTGCGCCCAGCATTCTTCGAAGATCACTCTCGCACCTCGGGCCTGGTCGTCATCCTGGCAATCCTGACGTGCCGAGGTCCCGTCGTCGCGCGGCATAGTGGCTGGAGTGGGATGACCACGAGGGACTGGTGGGACCAAGCCTCGTGTCGCATTTTCCGATTTCTCCTTCGTTTCTCCATCAATCTCTCTCGAACCGACATACCGAGTCGCGCTCCCGTGTTCTACATTGGTTAATGTCGTGATGCGACACAGCACCACTGGAATGCCCAAACACCATCTATCAGTTGGACGTATGTGGTCATGCTCCTTGTGTCAGCTCCGTTTCAATTGAATGACGCGGTCCAGCATGGCGCTACTGACGAGCTCGCGCGGAGCTCGCGGAGCAGCGGACACCGACGTACATCCACACAGCCATTCAGACCTGTACCAGACCCCCGGTCGTCCGAGATTGTCTTACTCGCCCATTTCATCAATTTACCTGTACCGATGTTACGCTGCCGTCGATGCCGTCTCTACCAGTACCTGCCAATTCCAGACGCTGTTCGCGTCAGGAGCGGGTTCGCTGCGAGCTGATTCCCGCAGAGCTCTGTACGTACAATCGATCGCAGCGAACGAGGGGTGAAGCGATCGCAATTCAAACCTAAACGCCGTCGGTAACGTAACCATCATCACTGCAGCTTCTTCCACCCTCTAGCACCCTCGACCGGGTTGTAACTCCCCCTAGCTACGACCCTGTGACCAGGCCTGGTCACCGTCCAAATCCTGAGTAGAGACCTGCACAGACACACCCATTATCCTCCGCCAGGCCGCGATTAGTCTGCTCTTAAACGTTACAAGCTACGCGCGAGCGTTGCGGAGCAAAGGGGCAGGAATGTCACCCAGCCAGGCGACTACTCGGATCCGTGATCCTTGACATCTCGACAGCGGCACCTGAGCGTCTGTAGGGTGCCGGAGTTTAGTTTTCGATTAGCGCACACATCTGCACCCAATCTTTCGGAGAGGGGTTGATGAGGAGGGCCGTGCGTCGCGTTCGGTGCGGACGGACGATGATACTAGTCTGCGTGTCCTGTCCGGTGCGACTGGCCACGACGTGCGGTGCGGCCACGCTGCTATTCTGGGCGTTCACAGCCTCTGGGTTCGCCACTCCCGTCAGTGACCCGCGCTGCGCAATGTCCTCCCTCCTCGCCTCCGTTTTGATCCGTTCGGCCAAGAAAGGAGGACGGATTGGCCGACGACCGTACAGCACCTTGTTGCATCCAGGCTGCGCCAGCTGCGCTCTCGATGGGGTCGTTAATGGAGGGAAGCGCCACATTATATTAAACCGATTGTTGGCGCCCAGCCGCGCCTGCCGAAGTGACCGCGGCACGGCAAGGATAAGGATCGAGGAGACGAGTGAATGGTTCCCCTCTCCGTCACACCTTCGCACCCAGTCGCTCGGCACGGCCCGGGACCACCGGCGCACCCGGCGGCGTCGCGGCAAAGCGATATCCGCTGCTGAGAGCAGGCGGCGTCCGGTGTCTGAGACTGCTGATGCAGACAGCTGCGCGGATTTGCGGACCTACGGTTCTGCGGTGCCTGTCATGCTGCGGTATGCAGTGAGCGCGTGCATGAATCGCATGAATGCCGCAGTGTGAGTGGTGTTCGCTCCAGAATCGGTAGGGACTGCGCTCCCCGTCCTGCCCAGCGCACGGTGCTCTCCAGGATCCTCCAGGATCGCAGGATCGCAGGATCGAAAGGACGCGCCACTCTGAATTGATTTTCTTCTCTTCAATCCTTCGATCCTTCCCGGCCACCCGGCTACGTGCAGGCACGCTTCTGCTGAATGCAGACAGGTAAGACACTGGTCTCGGTCCTAGCACGCTCCTCTAATTGCTTGCTTTACCCTGCCCAGCTGCCCAGGTTTGCATGCAGACCTTGCAACGCTGTTGGATGCGTTTCGCAGAGGCTGGGCTCGCTGGGTCGGCTGGGCGTCTTGAGTGCCTTGGTCATCACTCAACATGACCGCCGAGAAGTCCAGAACCACCTGCGCGGCCTAGCCACGGCTTGCCCGGCCTGGTGCAACGCTGGCGCAGCGCCATCGCGTGCCAAAGGGATGGAGGCACGCAGCGAACCGACTTCGGCAGCGACGACCGCACATTGCAGAGGCTAGCGAAATGTTTCTCGGCATGCCCAATCCAGCCAGCCGGGAGCTAGGTCACGTAGCGCAGACACGGCCATAACTTTTGGGGGAGATCGGGTTTCTCCCAACTTTGGGTTCACTTTCTAGCGCGATCTAGCGCAGGTTAGTATGCATAGCGCCGTTTTCAGCGACGTGATCAAGTCTAATCATTCCCCAACGCCCTGTGATAGCTGCGGTCACGAGGGCTAGCTGCATTAGTATGACTGAGCTATTCAGCCTGGGCCAATTCGAGTCCTTCACACGCACCCTCATGATAAGAGACAGCCTCAATCAAGATCGGGCACTAACCTGCCGACCTCGTGCGGCATGCTTGTAGCGCAACCTCGGCGGCGGTAACGGCGCCGACACTCCGGCATGGCAACGGCAGTGGCACCTCGTGATACGGAGCTGCCAAGACAAGCTAGTCAAGGCCATTGGTCCAAGCATGCAATGTTGTAAAAGGTCAGATTTTCCACGCGCCAACAGCAAGAAGCGTTGCGGAGCATCTAGACCCCACGCCCCCACAGAATCAGCTGAGGCGTTCGTCGGCGAAGCCTTCCATACGCCTGTTCGCCTGCTTGTCCGGGCATGCGTCCAACAGGCTTGCGGCGCGTGGGGTATCACAGCATGGGGGTGGGGTATCATCGTTGCTGCTGTGCGCCTGTTCGTCGCTGCGTGGGTGAAACGGTGAAGGCGTGCCCTGCAGAGCGCCACCCATCTGTGTTCTGCCAGATCCACGCCCTCCATGCCCTTCAGAAGGCGCATCCTGGATGTCCCAGATCTGGGGTGACAACCCCGGCGGCATAGGTTCTAATGGCCGGATTTCTGGCATGCACTTCCCCACAACAAGAGAAACGGTCGGGTACTCACCTCCTTTGGCCGCTGCATGCGGTGTTCTGCGCGCCAGTTAGGCCGCCGCCGGCCCAGCCTATCGGCGGCGCTGTGTCGGCGCCACGCGTGCCACAGGCCTGATCGAGCGGACTGTGCGCTAAGCCAGGGCGTCGGCGGCGGCCGCCGTGAAGCGCATGCTTCTGTTGGTCGAAGCGTGACGGACACGTTCGGTGGCTGCAGATCTGCGAAGCACGCGGACACGCGGACGTCGAGAAGACGGCAGATATCAAGAACGTTCGCGGAAAGCCGCCTTGGCATCTGAAGAAGGGTGTTCTGACTCGCGCTCGGACAGCGTCTCGGACGCGGCCGCCAGCGGGCGCCAGCGTAGGCCGGACTCGGGCCAGCGAAAGTCCAGCCTGGCATAGTTCGGAAGAGCGCTCGATGTATTGCTTCAGCGCTTCGGAACTCGCTAGTTCAGATTCGATGCATCTCAGTTCACTTCGCGGCGCCCTATTCTGAATCGTCTCAACAGCTTAGGCGCAGATCTAGGCGCATCAGAAGGACGCCAGTCGAAGAAGGGGCGTTACGCATTGGTTCCTGCGCTTCGTTCGAAGCCCTCGAAGTCTTCGAACGCTTTCGCCATCACGCTACACTTAGCGCAGCTCCACTGGGGCCAGGGCGTCAGACGCAGCGGCGTTGGGCGACGGTAGAAGTTCTGATCGCCCGATCGTTTGCTACAGTTGCTGCGCCTGCTGCCGCCGCCTACGTGCTGACGATATCAAGGCACCCACACGCCCCGTGCACCGACTACGTCGGCCCTCTCCACTTACCAAGGTTGACCCATGGGACAATGCAGCAGCTCGTGATCGACCGGCTATGCGGCGCCATCGTTTTCGTGCTTCGGCGAGCTCAATTGTGTGGGGTCACATGAGGTCTTACTGACGGGGATGTGGTTAAGCCCGATCCGATCGATTCCATGCGGTGTCCATATCGGTGTGCTCAGTGGCCATTCATCGGACGGAATGCAGCGAGCGACCTCACGCGTGGTATCTGACTTGGGCTGCTCAGCACATGCACCGTGATGTCATGACGATAAGAGGGCTCGTTCCAAGCGACATCCGCGACTGTGTGGCAGATCCTCGAGTTGTGTGTTGAGTTGTGTGGATGTTGGCTGACGTATGGAAACAGATGAGGCTGAGGATGGCCTCGCCATGACTCGATGGCAAACAGGTCCGCCTGTTCTCACATCCAGATGAGCGGTCCGGCGAGCCGGCCATCGACGTGCTCGTCTTCCTGGCTATTCCAGGCGCGCAGCATGCGGTGTTCAACGCCCTCATGACGCCCGCCCAGAGTGTGTTGCTGTGTGGCATGGTGTCAGCTGCTGCGATTCCCGTCCTCGGCCACGGGTGCCCTCTCATCGCCACCGCCAACAACGGCAGCGATGACAAGATAAAAGACAACGCTCTGCAGGTCTCTCATGACGTTTAGCACCTCTTCTCCCGTTTCTCACACCGCCCCGCTCACTCGTCTTGACTAGATCCATGCCTATGATGTTCTCGCTCGCTTTCTCTGTCGTCACTGTCCTGGCCGCCATCGCCCGCGCCCAGGCGCTCACCATCAACACTCCCGTGAGTATCCTCATCGCCAGCTGTCATCCAGGGAGCCCGCCAGCTAATGCCAGGCGTCGCTCGTGCAGTGTCAGCCGGTGCAGCTCTCGTGGGCGAACGGCAAGTCTCCGTACTACCCCTCTGCAATCCCGGCGGGACAGGCGAGTGCGGCCCCGCTGGCCAAGTTCCCGCCGCAGGAGGGCACGGCGTTCACGTGGGTCGTGAACCTGCGCGCGGGCACCGACGTGACCATCCGCATCACCGACGCGACCGGCGCGACCGCCTACTCGTCCCCCGTCATGGTCCAGGACGGGTTCGACGACAAGTGTCTCTCCGAGGCTGTCAACGTGACGTAAGTGACCTGAGTGGCGTTCAGGCCGGGTTCATGCGCGTTCAGGCGCTGACAGCAGTTCGGGTTCCAGCGGGCAGATCACGGGCGGGCAGAACCAAACGAACGCGCCCCAGTCATCGAACGGAGGCAACGCCAGCCCGCAGCAGCAGCCTCAGAACGCCCAGCCTGAACAGAACCAGACGCAGCCCAGCCCCTCCCCCGCTACTGACGCCAACGCGACTCAGTCGCCGACCGCGAACCAGAACCAGACCTCGCCTGCTGCGGGCAACAGCACTGCCTCCGCCCTCTCTGCCAGTGTTGCCGGCGCTGGTGTCGTCGCCGCCCTCATCGGTCGCCATGTAGGGCGGACTCCCCGGTGCCGTTGCCGCTGCCGCCGATCGAAGACGCCACACCTTCCTGCGCCGCGTGCCTCGCGGACCGAGCCCACTCCCTGCCATCGAGTACACGCCGAACTCAACAATGACGCTGCTTCTTTCCTGATTCCTGCTTGCCAATCACCCTAATCTGTCTTCGTCTTCCTCTCTGCCTCCCTGCTCTTAGCCTGTCCACCTGTGTATTGTATCTTCCCCGCCGTGAATATATTTAGACATTCGTAAGCTCGCGGCCTTGGCGGGCCCTAATGAATTGTTGATATGACAAGCGCGGGCCGGGTTTCGATTCGCCGAGCGCGACGCGGGAACCGGCGGTACGTCGGCGGCGCAAGGGCATGTGCTTATCAGGCTCTCCGCACTGACACTGATCGAGTGAGTACCGCGGCAGTCGTACTCGCTCCCTTCGCCTGTAGGGAAGGAATCGTTCGAATGCAAAAGAGGTACTAAGAGGTACAAAGAGGTGAGTACCCCCATACCTCCTGCCCTCGCTGCCCTCGTGTCTGTCCTTGTACCTCTCTGTATCTGGCAGGACGCCGAGTTGTCAGCCAGGGTTTCGGCCCCTGCGTCCCTTCCACTCCTTTTGCACCGCTCCTTCGACGTTTCTTCCGGCTCACTCGTCAACGTACAAGAGGACGGGCAGCGGTCAGGACACACGAGCTACGAGAGGACGGGGGCCGTAATGTCTCCGAGAATCTTCCGCGCGAACACCGTAGGGTTGACGAGTTACGCATAAATGTCCTGCGCACCCTGCCCCACGAGGCGACGAGGAAGCCCATGTCGCTGACATCGTGACTGACATCGAGGACCCAGCGGGCACACCCGACTGCAGCATGCACAGCAGGCAGTGCATACCCTCTAGAAGAGTGTCGGATTTAGAACAAGCTTCGGCTGGAGTTCACGACGTCCGAAGTGCCGTGTTCAGTATTCTCCGACAACGAACCGTGGCAGAGGATACGGAGATGGCGACGAACAGCGTGCCCGTCGGACTTGGTCAGTTGGTCTTCCCATGGCATTCTATCCCGATCTCGTGATCCCCGATCGCAACTTGGGCCTTTGAGCATTCAGTAGAGGTTCTACGGGCGCCGCGGCTGACGTCGCTACGTCAGCAAGGCCCCGAAAGCTTCCTTTGCTTCCAGAGTCCTTTACAACCTTTGGGTGGTGGGTGCGATCGACAAGGACACGCCAGGTCCGCAAGGAGGTGCCCGAGTGGGGTACAGAGGTACTGGGTCCCATGTGACACGGTTAGTACCTAGTATCCACGACATGCATGTTCCATGACCCTATCCGGAACCCACAGCCATCATGGATAGAAGAGCCGGGTGATCAGAAATTGATCGATGTGGAGCGGAGAGGGGTTAGGTCGGCTTCGCGGAGTGTCTCGTGTTCGCTTGAGATGCCGGCTGGCTGCATGGATGAATAGCCCACGCAGAGGTTGACGACGGCGAGTGCGACGAGTCTACGACGAGACTACGACAAGCCCTACGTAGGACAGTACGACGCCGCCTAGCGCCGAGCGATGGTCACCTGGACGTTGGTTCGGTGACGACTTCGGGGCCACCGCCTTCAATGCTAGTTACTCGGCGATCAGCACTGTGGCCTGGTTCATGTCGCACCGACGTTATGCTTGAGACAACCGCAGGTGCCGCAGCCGCGTCCCGAGCATCACGCCGGCGCTCCGGGTGACGGCTGCAGACTGACAGATCAGTGACTAATTCGAACCCAGTTACGACGTCGTACTCCCTCTGGCTGGTAAAGCGGCGCTTGTTTCAAGTCCTCAAAGGCTTCAAATGGTGTTCTGAGACACCGAGATCTTCGTGCCCGAACTCACCGAACAGAAGGGGACATCGTCGTACGCACGGTTCCCGGGGGCGTGACTGTTTCGGAAGCCTGCTGCAGAGCCTGCAGGAAACCGACTTACAGATCCTTACAGCTTCGACTCTCACTACTGACCGGCTTGTCGATGCGCCGAGTAACTGACTAGCTGATGTGCATGTAACGACGAGGTTGATGGACTGCACGAAGCTTGGTCTCGCACTCCACTAAAGCAGTCGCGAACGGAGCCGTTGGCCACCGCGTCGGATCACGGTTGATCCCTCGATGAACATCCAAGCGGACCCACGACAAGACCGAGACTTACGGCAGCTCTGTCGGGTGTCGCTACCCGTGCACATCACTCGCGTGCCGCTCGACGACGGTTAGGAGGGCTCGCATGCGGCGCCAGTGCCGCTCGACGACAACTCGGTTCGGGCGCGAGTAGCGATAGCGTACAGAGAGGCCGGAGCGTCGTCCTTCCGGCCTGTTTCCGCTGCGGCCCTCAGTCACCACTCCAGCTGCGAGTCGGAGCGTTCATACATCACAAGCAACGTCGCACCTATGTCGGCAGTCTTCTAATCCGGACGCTTCGCTTCTTGCCCGTCGTTTGAACGCAGGAGATGTAGCCAGACTTGGCGTCCACTCTCGTACTTCGCGGTCTCTCCTCTTCCTTCATACGTGTTGGTGGATGGCGAGCGGCGGGCCCGTGTCTGTCAGGTAAGTGCGCCACTGGCAAACTGGGATCAGAGGGGGTTGGTCATCAGTTAGAGTTCAAGTGAGTTAAACGGAGGAAAGTGGTTGATGGTAGGAGGCCGGCTTTTTCTGGTACGCAAGCGCCCTCGCGTCTATTCCAATGCGTCTCACATTTCTAGGTTGTTGGTTTGCGAATTACAATGGCTACACGATTCTTGCTTCTACGACTTCAGCTCGGCGCGCGGTAATTGCGTTTCGGTGCTTCGGTTCTTGGTATGGAGGTTGCTAGCGCCGCCGACCGCCCGGCAAGGCCGAGCGGTATTCCGGGTCGAAGGGCCATTGCAGTGTGACGCTGGAGCGAGGGCCTGCTTCGCTCGAAGCTGACTCGCGCTGCTCGCTCGCTGGTCGCCTCGCGCATCGCGATCCGGCTCGCTGCCCGCTCGCCTACATCTTCATGCTCTTCAGGTCCTGGACGGCCTGCTCGAACGTCTTGGTGAAGACGCCGGAGGAGCGGCGGGGGCGCTCCTTGTTGCGCTCTGCGTCGGCCTCGTACTTCGCCCTGTCTTCGCGGGAGCGGATCGCCGGCTCGTCCGGCACAGGCAGGTCGAAGTACTCCCACGGCGAGGTCAGGTTGGAGACCGCGCGCCGCATGCCCGTCGTCAGGAACTGGACGCCGATCGACACACTCGAGTTCGTCCACCCGAAGCCCTCGCGCGAGAGGTACTTGAACCCGACGCCCTGGTTGCCGCTGGATGTTAGCTACGGGCAACCATTCCTGTAGCTGAGGGGGATGGGAAAGGATGAAGAGTGAACTTACTACTCGGCATCGACGAGGTGCGAGAGACCGACTCCGTCGTACTTCTCCACCACGACTCCGCCCTTCTCGCAGTACGTCAGGACAACCATGTACAGCCACCGGTAGGCCAGGCGAGACGCTTCCGTCATGAAGCCGTAGCGCTCCAGGCCGACCCAGGCCATGATCTGGTGCGGAGCCCAGAGGTACGGGAAGTCCCATTGACTGAATGTCAGCTGGTCAACAGTGAGTCAGCACTTACCGGTTGGGCCTGTCGAGCGAGATCGGACCACGCGACTCCTCCGTTCCACCGACAATACCGCCCGCGACCTCGATCTTCGGAAGACCTTGGTGACTGATGTCAGCTAATAGTACCTCCGATCTGACAGCACGTACACAAGCTTGAGCGCCTGGTCCTCGCTGGCGCATCCAGCCCACAGCGGCCACAGCGTCGTGGCACACTCATAGTTCGTCTGGCGCTCTTTCTTCGTGTTGTAGTCGAAGTACATGCCGCGACCCTCGTTCCAGAGGTACTCGTCCATGCGCTCCTTGCGGGCACGGGCGCGCTCGAACCACTCGGCGCTCTTCATCGGCTTGTCGGTCGACTTGACGCGGGGCGCGCCCTGCCTGAAGTTCTCGTGCGTGATGGGCCACGGCGAGAGCTCGAACTCCTCATCGAGCACGAACTCGTCGCCGAACACGCACTCGATCGCAGACGCAATGTCGATCTCGTACTTGTACAGCAGCGAGTTGAGGTCGACGGTCGCGAGGTCCGCGCACTTCTTCTCCAGGCGGTAGGACGTGTCGTGGCCCGACTCGCGCACGCCGCGGTCGTGCTGGAAGTAGTCGTCGAGCTCCGGCTCCTTCAGCGTGCCGTCGTTGTAGTTCTCGATGAAGTCGTTGATCGACATCCGGTGCTTAGCCGCGTACGGCTCGAGGATGTGCGTGAAGTGCGTGGCCTCCGTCTCTGGGGGAATACCAGATCCCTTGGGGCGGTAACGAGACAGACCTGTCTCAACGTCCAGCGACGGCTCCTGCATCCAGTAGCGGTGGTACTCTTTGATCGCCGCACTGATGGCTCCCCGGAGCCACTCCTTGTTCTCCTCGGGCTTGGTGCGGTCCAGCTGGTTGAACACCTGCAGGGCCAGGTCGGTCACGAAGCAGGGCTGTGATCGGCAGAGGTAGTAGGTGCGGTTGCCGTTGAGCACCTTGTTGTAGTGCTTGATCTGGAACGCGTAGTGGTCGACGATGGACTTGGCGAGGTCCAGCCGTCCGTCGACGAGCAGCGCGAGCGCCATGAAGTACTGAATGTCAGTTGAATACCGAACGACTACAACTTACACTGTCCCAGTTGTACATCTCATTGAAGCGAGCTCCCGGAACGGCGAACGGCAGAGCCTCCAGCTTTCCCTCGGTGTTCTTCTTCATCGCGAGAGCCAGAATACCCGGCTTCTCGTTCAGCGACTTGACGTACTCGGGGTCATCGCACTCCTTAGGCAACTGAATGACCTTGAGCTTGAGGTGGGGTCGCTCCTTCGCGATCTGCTCGTAGTACTCGAGCATCTCCGTCTCGCCGTACGGGACGTAGAGACGAGCCGTGTTGTGGCGAGAGCGGTTCTTCGGGTCGTTACAGGCAATCTCGATGCCCTGGGCGTCCATTCGACGGGTGAGAGTGTTCCAGTACGAGTGCTTGATCATACGCAGCAGGCGGTCGAGCGGGTTCTCCGCGAGTCGAGCCTCGTCAAGAACGATGAAGCGGCGGCCGTAGTCGCGCGCAAGCGCCAGCTCCTGCAGCAAGTTGGAGAGCATGTAGTTACCCTTCACGTCAGCACCCAGCTCAAGCCGCCACCGTTCTACTCACGCGAACATCCCACTTCCGGTAGGCATTGGAGCTAGCAGTTCCGAGGGAGATGACCTTGGGGCCCGAGTCAAAGATGGAGATCTGGCAGCTGCCTGTCAGCTTTAGGTCTACACATCCTGATAGCTCACTTGTTGTCCGTGTCCTCCTGCGCAAGCACGATACGCATAGTCTCCTCGACATCGACGAGGAACCTGCGTGGGGTGGAGCCAACTTCGTCTATCACGATCAGCGGATCATCCGAGTCTGTCGCACCTACCGTGCGAGAGACGGCGACTGCGGGGAATGACCTCGCCGTCCATGGTCAGGGGCTTCGAGGACCTGAGTCCGGCCTGCGGGTCAGCTTTGGGGATCCCGACAATCCGAGCTCACATTACTGAGCGTACGCGCACGGCTGTGTACAGGCTGGCCACCATAGTACTCTGCAGCCTCAGCGTTCACCGCTCTTGCCGGGGGAGTATCGCCACCGCCATTGCTGGTGGGCGTAGCAATCTCGGAGTCAAGGTAGACAACGCCCTTGGGCTGGTGGGGGAGCTTGCTTATCAGCTGCAATTCAATGGAGGCTGCTCACAGGAGCGCGCTCGTGCTCGGCTGTCAAGGCCGCCATCTTGGAGACGGGGGTGGTTCGAAGTCTCAAAGTGTGCGAGGAAGTGTCTTTGAGGGAAGAAAATGCGGCTGAGGAAAAGGTGTGCTGAACCTGTACTCAGTTAGTGGGCGAGATCTCCACATCGGCGCGTCTCCGAGATCAGACTTTTGGATAATTTGTGCCGCGACTTGACGCCTCCCGCCATCGCTAACGATTTCCGAGTCTGGAAGGCCCAGGGCTGCGCCTGCCGACGCATTTCAGATCTGCGGGAATTTGAGGCGTTGGCCGCAGGCATTGTGCCAAGCAGTGCGCGGATGACGACGACTGAGCAAGGTGCAGGAGTCGATCGCAGGCAACAGCGAGAATACCGAGATGCTCGGGCGATCGCCGGTCGGAATCTGCCAAGGGGATAGTGGGATGACAGACGAAACGAGCCAAGTCGCAAGTTGCCGCGTTGGTGCTGGAAGCGAGGTGGATTGCGCAGTGGGAGGCGAAACGATACTCACCTCACGCAGACAGCTCGAAGAGTCTGTGAAACGTATGACGATGTCTCCTGGTAGTATGCAGTGGAAGTATGGAGCAGAGTAGGGCAGAGGTAGGTAGGGCGGAGAGACAATAGGTCAGGCGTGGCGAGGGTTAGAAAAGTTGCAGAGAGGAGAGTGTGCTGGAGGGAGAGATGAGTGCGCCGGTGCGTCGTCGGTGGTATGTGGATGGTCGATTACAGAATGCGAGGGCTGGATGACCGCATCATGGCATCGCATCGGCGTCCAAGCGATTGTTACCCCGGACCGCGGCGAGACGGCGACAGGCGATTGGCGGCGCCGGCGCTGCTGCGTATCATTTCGCCAGTCACCTGGCATGTCAGGGCCGGCGCTCAGTGGCGGCGTCCACAAGTCACCCAGGCCCCCGGCGGTGACACAGTGGCCACGGTGACGTAGAAGGCCGCCGCCGGCCTGATTGACTGCTGCTGCTGGCTGACTATCGTGGCTTGGCAATGGCACACGCCCGCACTGGGATAATCTATTCCTATTCACGTTTCAGGCCCCACCGCCGCTCAATCTCGATTCTTTGTTTTCGTGGTCGGCCCTCGATCTCCTTCGCCTTCTTGCATCCCATCATCATCCTCCGCACCTTGCACCCCTAACCTTATACGCTCTTTATCTTCTTATCATGCCTCTCGGAAACCCCCTCTGGTAAGCTTGCTTGCAGGTCGGCCCGATGCAAGAGTCTCGCTTACCATCCACAGGGAGGTCGTTGAGCCTTATCTCGTGGCTGCCAATCTCTACACCAACCCCGACCCTAGTGAGTCAAGACTGCGGACCGGAGCTGGCACAGTCAAACGAGCAGACGTCACTCTGACCGACCGTCGCTGTCCTGTGCATCGCTCCGCTTCGCCGCCGACATGCCACCCCAAAGGCAGTCGGCTTTCCAGGCATTCAAAGAAACAAGCTATGCTGACGTATGCAGCCTACGGACGTTACCTCCTTCCCCACCACCCTCCCCATCTCGAGCTCATCAACAACCCCGACGTCAAGCATGTCTGGCGTAGGGTCTTCCTCAAGCCCTACAAGGAGTTCAAGACGCTGGAGGAAGCCTACGATTCGTGCGAGATCATCGGCTCTGAAGAAGTCCACCTGAAACCCGAGGAGCTCGCATCGGGCGTCAAGCGCGGAGGCCGCTGGATCTTCTACTCTGTCTGGAAGCTCGACAAGGAGCCGCAAGGAGGCTGGGAGGAAGGCGGCAAGGGACTGAACCGCGACCTGCTTCTCGTCCACGGTGGGCTACGCTATGTACGACCGCAGAGCTGACCTCCAGGCCTCAGCGACTACGGACTGAGGTATGCTCCCCATGTTCTCCACTTCCTCAAGGCTGGCTTCCGTGTGATCATCCCTGATCTTCCGTCGGTGAGTCCATGCAACACAGCTGCGACAGTACTGGTTCTCAGCTGACGAGCAGTATGGACGCTCCACCGGGATCAACTCTTACCTTCCCTCGCTCAATCTCCTTCCCGCCGCCGTCCACGCCGTGCTCAGCGACGTCGCGCACTGGGACGTCATCAGCGGCCGCCATCAACGTCAAGTGTTCCTCAGCGGGGCGTGAGTGCAACCACAGCGTTGGAATGTGACAGCTGACTCTGCAGGTCCATGGGCGCTTGGACTGTGTACGTGACAAACCCGGTCGGATCTTCCAAGCTGACAGCAGGCTGTACTATGTCCTGAAGTACCCGCCGAGCTCCTCGGACACTGCGATCGCTGATACCCGTGAGGGTGCACCGCGTCCAAACATTGCCGGCGCGTTCGTGCTCTGTCCCATGGTCGATGTGTCCCCGGAATCGCGACCTAGCGCTCTGATTGAGTACATTGCGAAGGGAATCAAGTACTTCGCTGGCTCCCTACCGCTCGCTAAGGCCGTCCGGGGCAACGTCTCCGACGACCCACGCGTGGAGGCCGACTTCTTCTCCGACCGTGAGTTGCAAGCATCAGGACAGCAACTGACAACAGCTCTGTGCTACCACGGTCTGCTGCGTGTCGGTACCGGTCTCTCGCTGCTGGAGGGTATGGAGGAGCTGGACAAGGATGCTGAGAAGATCGATGTCCGTAAGTGCAAGAATCAGTTGTCCCCCCTCCGCGGACGCGAGCGACGTGTCTGCTGCGCTTGGGCTGCACAGGACCACCTGCTCCATTCACATGTGGATCTCTGCGGACCCTGGTGCTTATCGGTGCATGGCGCCAGAAAAAACACCTTTTGAGCGGTTTAGGCGGCGCACGGACCACCGTCGCGCTCTTCTGCCGCTGCAGCCCGGGTAGCCCGGCTGTCTGACCGTCACGCGTTACGATGGAATCGAAGATTTCGATGCTGATCTCACCCACCAGCTATCCGGCTTGTCCACGGCTCGGCGGACCGTGCAACGTCGCCCGCCGCCACGGAACGCCTGTTCCATCGCCTGCCCAACGCAGACAAGTCGTTCAAGCTGTACGACGGGTACGAGCACGGTGAGTATAAGGATGAGGCTAGTGTGAGTGCGAAGACGCTGACGAACTCTCAGTGATGTGCAAGGTTGGAATCGATGCGGCGGACGACGAGAAGAGGCAGCGAGTGCTGAAGGACTGGCGCAGCTGGCTGATCGCCCACTGCGATGGCAATGATGACAGCAAGCAGCAGTAGTCGGCGCTAGTGAAAGATGGCAGGGCTTAGGCACGTAAGCATGCCATGACAGATGGGCAGGTTGGCAGGTGGGCTGTTGTAGGTGCGCGCTGCGCGCGGTGACCGCGGTGGTCAGTGCCTAGACGTAGAGCCAGGTAGACCAGGTAGAGAGCCAGATAGACGACGCGTACATGGATTAGCTTGGACTGATTGTTTTGATGGTACCTGAGAGCATAAGTCGCACTGTAGCCCATAGCCACATGCGGGAATACGGCTAAGGCCGTGTGCGTGCGGTGGGAGTTGTCTGTGTTGTTGATTGTTGACAGCCGCGTTTATTTGGTTCCGTGTGAGCGTATGGTGCGTACGGTGAGAGCGTGGGGAAGCCAAGGAGGCAAGGGAGGAAGGGAAAGTGCAGTAGTCCCTGGGTGCTAGGTCCCGGGCCACGGTGGTGTACGGTGGTGGTTGTGAACGCGTTGCGAAGCTAGAGCGGCCGACGCGCTCAGGCTCAGGCTCAGGCTCGAGCCAGGTTTGCCAGGCTGCCCAGGGCGGCGCGTCCAGTCAGGTTGCGCGTTGCAGGCCCAAGTCCTCCAGCACTCAGACACGCCCGTACGCCCGGCGCCCAGCACCCAGCACCCAGCGTAGTTCCCTGCCAGGCTCAGGCAGCCGGCCAGTCAGGCCAGTCAACACACCGCAGTGTCCACTGTCCTGGCCTAACATCCTAGCGCCTGCACCTGGACCATCTCTGCTTTCGTCTTCTGACTCTCTCTTGCTGCACTCCATCCACTTTTGTTCTCTCTCATCACTCCGTCTCTCTCAAAAGAGTACGACTGTCAGCGGACAAAAGTATCTCTCTCTCTCTCCCAGGTTCGTCCACCCTTCATCTTTAATCGTGAGTCAGCACGCACCCGCCGAAATCATCGACCACAACTCGCTCGCCGTTGAAAACCCCTTCCACGCGTCCTCCCTCCGCTCCTACACCAACAACCCCCCATCGCCCTCGCCTATCCGCCGGACAGTGTCCTCGATCCATTTCATTCCCCAACCCCGCTCCCGCACTCTTCCGCCCACTCGGACCTCCATTTCAGACACGTCCAACGCGCTACCTGGACCCCTTCGCCTGCCCAGTCGAAATCCATCATTCTCCACATCGCTCCCCTTTCCACCCAAATATCCATCGATCAGTCCTGTTGACCGTCCCAGTAATCCTAACCACTCCTTTCAACAGTTAACAGTATGCGTGAGGTCATCTCCGTGAGTAACGCCGCGCGCAGTCTGCTGCATCGCCGTCCGGCGGCGAAGCGCAGCAGCAGCGATATCCCAGAGTGAAGAGCACGCACTGACCCTTTCCAGGTTCACGTCGGTCAGGCCGGTATGTCTACAAGCAGAATGCTCCGCCGGCGCTTGCAAGCGTCGATACGCGGAGCCCGGGACACGCAGTGGTGCTGACTTTTTTCTAGGTGTTCAGATCGGTAACGCCTGTTGGGAGCTCTACACCATTGAGCACGGCCTCAGCGTGAGTACGGCAGAAGCGGCGGCAGCTGCGGGACCAACGCAAGGGACCTGAACCTGCGACGATTTCCAACGACGTGGCGTACACCCGTGCACGAGTGCTGACTCCTTTCCAGCCCGATGGCCGCCTCATGGAGGGCTCTCCCTCGCACAACGACGACGGTTTCTCGACCTTCTTCTCCGAGACCGGCTCCGGCAAGCACGTTCCCCGTTCGCTCTACGTAAGTTGACCAGCGAACTTTGATTTCCCAGTAAACAACAACCGCTGACGTCGCAAAGGTCGACCTTGAGCCCAATGTCATCGACGAGGTCCGCACCGGTACCTACCGCTCGCTCTTCCACCCGGAGACCATGATCACCGGCAAGGAGGACGCCGCCAACAACTGTGAGTCGCACACGGAAATATGCATGATACTGACAGAGTGCAGACGCCCGTGGTCACTACACCATCGGCAAGGAGCTCGTCGACTCTGTCCTTGAGCAGGTCCGTCGTCTCGCCGACAACTGTTCCGGCCTCCAGGGCTTCTTCGTCTTCCACTCGTTCGGTGGTGGAACCGGTTCCGGTTTCGGTGCGCTCCTTCTCGAGCGCCTCTCGACCGACTACGGCAAGAAGTCGAAGCTCGAGTTCTCGGTCTACCCCGCCCCCAAGATGTCCACCTCGGTTGTTGAGCCGTACAACTCGGTTCTCACGACCCACACGACCCTCGAGCACTCTGACTGTTCGTTCATGGTCGACAACGAGGCCATCTACGACATCTGTCGCCGCAACCTCGGCATTGCCTCTCCTTCTTTCACCAACCTTAACCGCCTGATCGCTCAGGTTGTTTCGTCGATCACTGCCTCGCTCCGTTTCGACGGCTCGCTCAACGTCGACTTGAACGAGTTCCAGACCAACCTCGTTCCTTTCCCCCGTATCCACTTCCCTCTCGCCACTTACGCCCCCGTCATCTCTGCTGACAAGGCGTTCCACGAGTCCAACTCTGTCGCCGAGATGACCATCTCGTGCTTCGAGTCGAACAACCAGATGGTCAAGTGCGACCCCCGCCAGGGCAAGTACATGGCCTGTTGTCTTCTGTACCGTGGTGACGTCGTCCCCAAGGACGTCAACGCCGCCGTCGCCAACGTGCGCACGAAGCGCACGATCCAGTTCGTCGATTGGTGCCCCACCGGCTTCAAGCTGGGTATCTGCAACGAGCCCCCCGCGCTCGTCCCCGGCGGCGACCTGGCCAAGGTCTCGCGCTCGCTCTGCATGCTGTCCAACACGACCTCGATCGCGACCGCCTGGGCCCGCCTCGACAACAAGTTCGACCTGCTCTACTCGAAGCGCGCGTTCGTGCACTGGTACGTTGGCGAGGGCATGGAGGAGGGCGAGTTCTCCGAGGCGCGCGAGGACCTCGCCGCCCTCGAGAAGGACTACCAGGAGGTCGGCGAGGAGAGCGCCGAGGACGAGGAGGAGTACGCCGAGGAGTACTAATCGGTCGCGTCGCGTGTGATCGTGTGTGCGTGGTATGAATTTAGCGTGCAAGTGCGCTCCTCTGAGGCAGCGACAGTACGATAGTTTTCCGTATGTGAGACACAGTTTAATGAACGCCTTTTCATCTTCATAAGCAGCCCCGCCATGCCCGCCAGGGGGCTGCGCCAGTCCCGCAAGAGTTGCAACTCGAGAGCGAATGTCCGGTAAAACCCGAGCAGCACTAGCTGATGGGGACACGAGCAGCATCGACTGTTGGAGACACACAGCACCACGAGCAGCACTGACTCATGGGTACACAAGCTCAGCAGGCCCAGCAGCAAGACTTGCGAGGTGGTGATCGAGGTGTCTCGGTGGCCACCCGATCGAAAGACTTCCAGCGAGCACAGCGGGCACAGACCAGCCAGCAGCCTGAGAACCCGACGCGTAGACGCGCCGTGTTTACCTGTTTTGGGCTCTACGCGTCGAGGCACCAGGGCGCTTCAGGGAAGGGCACGTGTTGTGTCCTGAGCGGTATCTTACATAATCTCGTCCTTGGGAAGGTGGCAGAGGAGGCTAGTCTGAGCCGGACCGGAACGAGATCGGAGTGTTGGATAGGTGGGAGAAACGATGCATGCGCTATGGATACAGATACATGTTCGGTCAATTCGTGAGTCGGGTCTGGTTTGGAAGGGGGGACGGTCTGGTCTGCGTTGGGAGGGGGGGTTAGGTGGAGGGTGGTATTGCATTGCGGTGGGTTGGTCTGCTTCTGAACGGTCTGGGTATTCGTTGTCTTTGGTCTTCGTAAACGGTCTGGGTATCTTTGGATAGGCTTGGTGTTGGAGTCTGATTGGAGTCTGGGTATTCTGCTGGGTATGATGGAAGGGAGTCCGTGGCTCGTGTGTGTGTCGTGGCAGACCTGCTGCTGTGTAGTGACAGTCCAGCTACGTTGGGTGACAGACCAGCTGTCTTTGCAGTCCTGCTGCTTCCATTGTCTCAGATCTGCCGAGTGCAGACCTGCCGAGTGCAGACCTGCCGCGTTGTTGCCCCAGTCCTGCTGAGGAATTGACAGGTCAACTGCCCATCGACACCGCCAGTGTGTCGCAGTCCTGCTGCTTGCAGGTCGTAGTGACAGACCAGCTGTCCTGCGGTCCGGCCGCATTCCAAGCTGGCATAGTTGCAGATCAACTGCTCTCAGTCCGGCTGAGTCACGCATTCCCGGGCTCAGCCCTGTGGCTGTATCCGGTCCAGCCGATGTCATCTGTCGGGCTCAGCCCTTCAGTCGTTCAAGTCGTAAAGTTGTCAAGTCATGATCAATGTGCCATCTTCACCCTCTTCGTCTCCGTGTCCTTGGGCCACGGCGTCGGCGGCCGCCACGAACGCCGGGCGCGCGGTTCAAGAGAGAGGGGAGACGGCGCATCGAGTCAGATCGTGAATGTCCCTCTTGCTGTCAGAGTTACGACGCGCGCGGGGCGCAGGTGTGCGGAGGGGGGGTACCAGCCCATACTCGGGCGGGGGGACTTGTACCGTTCCAGAGGCGTTACACTGGCTTGGTTGGGCTGCGCGGGGACGGGAGGAGGGGCGAGAGGGGGGGAGGGGATGAGAATCCGGAGAGGGGGTGGAGAGATGGGGATGCTCATTGTTGAGAGCCTTTCCTTTGGGGATGGGGAGGAAGACGCCGGAGAGGGATGTGTTATATACCCCATCTCGAGGTGAGTTCGGAAGTTGTCGACAAGAATGAAGGGTGGAGGGGACATGGGGAGATGTTGTTGCGGAGGACATAATGACACGCCGAGGTCAAGGGTTGGTGAGGTGACACCGACCTGAAGCAGTTTGGTCAGAGGTGTCAAACGCCACATGTCGCAAAAGCTAGGGAATGGGACGAGGAGCAATCAGTCGCCGACTCAAACGTCGGAGGGCGGACGAGGCACGTGGTGGCACAAGCTGAGCTGAGGAGTGACGAGGTCAGGACTACTCTTCAGAAAGGACTTCTGCGACGTGTTG
This sequence comes from Trichosporon faecale, assembly GCA_039545375.1. Taxonomy (NCBI): domain Eukaryota; kingdom Fungi; phylum Basidiomycota; class Tremellomycetes; order Trichosporonales; family Trichosporonaceae; genus Trichosporon; species Trichosporon faecale. The sequence goes on along the minus strand of BCLU01000004.1, from coordinate 1,858,361 downwards.
CATGGACGAAACCCGTCACTAAGTCCTGCAGGATAGCGACATCGTGAGTTGAGATGTCAGAAAGGTGCTAGGGAAAGTCGAGGTCGCTTGTGTCAGTAGTTGAGGGCTTGTGTCAGCTCATTAGGGTGCAGTTGACGTGTCAGTACGTGGTGATACATGCCAAGTGTCAGACGACGAGGGCCAGGCCGAGGTAAGGCGAACGTTTCAGATGTCGGTCTGGGTGACAAGAACCTGAACAGAGGTGGGTACGGTTCACGGAGTTGTTGGTGCCGAGGTCTGCCGTACCTTGCTTCATGTCTTGCAACGTGTCATCTGGCATATGTATTCTGCAGGGTCCACCGTGTGAGATGTGTGACCGTACACAAGTCGTGTGTCAGAAGCGCAGGTGGGACGCATCAAGTCAGAGCTCACCAGCGGGGAGGGGGTCAATAGACCGCCCTCACGAGCCATCCTCGTAGTGAAGCGGGTGGTGGATACTCCCACAGCCACGAACTCTGAAATGTGTCCGAGCCAGCGTGTTGCCGGCCTGGATTTCGACGAGGCATATGGCCTGCGCAGAGGAGACCGGCCAAATGCTCCACGACGGTGCCAGACCTGATGGCGGTGCCGACGGCGGGCATCGTATGCCTCCGAGAGTTTGCCGCTCCACTTGCCTCTTGCGTCTCTCTCCACTCCTCTGCACTCTCCTTCCTAATCGAGCCATGCTGACAGCTTATGCGAATTGGGGGCACACGTTCCGAAAGCCCCCAAAAAGAGAAAGGACACTGGGAAGCAGGGGAGAGGGACGTGGAGGACAGAGGGGAGACGGAGACGAGTGGCGACAAAGGATACTTCCCGAATTAGATCACCGAGATTGCTTGAAACAGCTCCTGGGGATTCACTTGTGCCTCTCTGTGTGCCTGCTCTCGACCCAGATTCGTGAAGGTAATGCGCAAGGTGCGGTCAATGTAAGATCGCCTGCGACCTTGACGCTTCCAAGGAGTGCACGAGCACCCAAAGAAGTCGGTCACGCACGCACTGTGCTCCCAGAACTCTGGCACTGCGCTGTGACCGCAGGAGAAGCACTTTGCGCACGTTAGATCGAAAGGAGGCACTGTGACTTTCACCGTGCGGTCATGACTTTGGTGCCACGGCGGCGAAGAAAGGCGCACAGTGGACAAAGGTGCACCCCAAACTCTAGTTCATTGTCCAAGCTTCGAGTGCTGATCGAAGCGGTGCCCGCGTTCGTAGTGCCGTGACAATGGACCGAAAGAGACGGCTCGAGACACAATCGCCGCGAGCGTCGGCCCTCTGCTTCGTGACTGTAGGTCTTAGCTTCAAAGTTACCGGCGGTCGAGGACCAAGGCCCTTGTGGTCTTTGTGCGCCATGCGCTATGCATTCCTCAATCATGTGGGATTGCTGTCCGGTGCCCGTCCTCGCGACAGACCCGGAGTTGTGGAGCGGCTCGACCGCCCTCGCTACTTCCTCGCCTTTGTCGAGGCACTGTGAAACCTTGTCTTCTGGTCTCTCGCCATCCTCCGCATTCCACACCCAGGACACAGGTCACAGCATGACGCTCTCCACACAGCTCAGAACAATGTCGCGAGCAAAGAGAGACACTCGGCCCAAGTTCAAAGACACATTTTCATACGATAAGGGCTACAGTGAATCGCCTTTGAGGGCGTTTCGGTTAGATAGATTCTACATGATTGTTCTCGACAGCGTGCTCGACAGTGTTATGCCACAGAGTGTCCTCTCCCTTGCTTCCCTGCTCTGCTCACATTGAGGCACTCGGGGGCGGCCTAAAGCCCGATGCCGATGTATCTCTCCCCCAGGCGCACCCGCGCATGAATCTCGTCCACGAACATGCGCACGACGTTGAGTGCCTCGCGCTCGCCTAGGCCTGGGTCGCCAACTTTGCGCACGACGTCCCTCTCCTCTTTCGCCGTGGCCACGTCGTCGAACCCGCGCACTATCCGGAGCAGCTCCAGGCGCCAAGTCTCGGAGCGGCGGCGGGGAGGCACGGGTGGCGCGCCGGCTACGCTTGCGCGGCGCCAGAGACTCTCGCGCGGAACGGGTTTGCGCCCCGGCTTGTCGTTATGTAACAAAAGTAGAGCGTTGAAGGGGGGCAGTTCCTCGTCGGATGAATCGCGTTCGAGGGCGGCGAGCGAGGGGCGGTGCAGCGGCGGGAGGTCTTCGTCTGACTCGGAGCCCGAGTTCAGCGATGAGGACAGACTGGGCACGCCGGAGCCTGAGGAGCCAGTCGACGTCGAGCGAGTCAGGACCTCGGCGGTCTGAGGCAGTGGCAGCTCCGGCACGGACAGAGGGGTGGCGTACCGCGTTATCGGCTCGTTGTAGCTCACCCCCGTCGCCTGCGGCTCAAGCGGCAGCGGGACGTAGGACCGAATCAGTGGCGGTGAGCCACGGGGCGGGGTGACTTGAATCGGAGGCGAGATGGCACGACTCGGCGGCGTCGCCATGCGGGTAGGCGGGGTGAACATACGCGTAGGCGGCGAGGGCTCGCGCGGTGGAGTCATCGGCGGGGTAATGGGCAGCGGCGACTCCGAGATGGGGAGGTATGGCATGAAGCCGTACCCAATTGAGTGCCGTGACCCAACGGCCGAGAGGGAGAGTCTCTCCATGGTACGCTGGAAGTCGGTCGGCGAAGCGGACGGGAGGCGATACTCGTCGACGCTCTGCCGAGGCGTACGGGGACGACTTATAGGGTCGGGACAGTCATAAGACGGAGGCGGTGGACGGCGACTCGTCGGCGCCGGCAGCGTGCTCGACTCCGCTCTCGCAGGCTTATCAGGTCTGCGGTCGGGCGGCCGCACCTCCTCAGCCTTGGGCAGTGAGGGGCGGCGGCTGGACGGGGCCGATGAACTGGTGAACAAGTCGGTCGAGGCAACCTTGGGCGTCCACCCGGGCACGGGGGTCGGTGCCGAGATGCTGTCCTTGAATCTCTGGGGTGTCTCGGGTAGAGGGGAGGAGGTGATCCTGCTCGCCTTCCGGGGCGGGAGGAGGGACTTGCGCAGCGCGGTGGCGCGGGACGAGGGCCGCGACGGCGGCGAGGAGCGGCGCGGCGGCGGGCTCGACATGCGCCGCGATGACGGCGGAGACTCGGCCGGTCGCACCTTCTGGTAGTGCGGGGTAGAGAGCGGGGTCTTCTCGCTGCTGCCAGTGCGCGCGGGGGTGCACGGTCTAGGAGTTGGGATCGAGGGTCTGGGCGAGGCCCTGGCTGCCATCGTTGGGGTAGAGGGTCTAGCTGGGGTCGCAGGTCTAGCTTGAGCCGGCGTCGAGGATCGCGGTGGCGAAGACGACTCCTCGGACAGCGTCTCTTTCGCTCCCAGCTCGCCCAACGACTTCCGCCTACCGAGCAAGCCTAGCTCGGGGATGCAGGGCGGCTCCTTGTCGAGTCTTGGGATTTCGGGGACCGGCGTCGGCGGGGTGGACAGCTTGGGCCGGTCGAGCAGGCTGCCCCACGACGAGGCGCGGTTGTGCTTCGAGCTGCTCTTCCTCTTCAGGAGGAACATGCTTTGTCAGTTGCACAAGTCACAGGTGAGGGGAAACGGGACAAGGGCCAGGGTTCAATGGTTTATATGTTGTTGACAAAGGTGAGTGCTCTGGAGAGACCAGCGCCCGGGGCAGTGGGGTGTCGTCTGGGGTGTCTGAGATGCGATCTGGGGTGAGCCTGAGGACAGGGAGAAGGAAAGGGAGAGGGCTGGGGTCGAGTGGAGATGGCTAAGGAGAAGTGAAGGCTGGGGTGCTGGGGTGGTGATGGCGACGGTCGAGCGCGCAGGGGCCCGTGATCGAGGGATCGAGGCCTACCTAGAGGGTGATCGCAGTCGGGGTCACAGTGACAGTCACTAGTGTTCCAGGCTGAGTCCGTGAGCTCGTCGGAGTTGGAGCGTGCGTGAGAGGGTGAGAGGGTGAGGGGGTGAGAGGGTGAGCGTTCGTGCGATGTGCTCGGGCGTTGTAGAGAGTAGTGTCAGTCGCGATCAGACAAACCTCAAACGCGGGTGGCAAGACAATGGCATATATCCCACTTGCAGGATCATTATCCGACACGGCGAGGGGAGCAGAGGTGCCCAGGTCGTGGAGGGGGGAGGAGGGGAGGAGGGGTGGCAGGAGAAGGAGTCCAGAGTCCAGAGGGGCGGGGATGACGTTCGGGCCATTGTTTACACTGCCTTGAGCGCGATGAAACGTTCGGCGAGACAGAAGACAGCATCAAGACTGCGTCGGTCGAGGGAACTTTGCATAGCGGCGTTCGTGCATCGCCGCCAGAGCATCGCCACCATCCGACGCGATTACGTCAGGCCACGCGGTGTGAACAAATCACGTGACACATCTCGATCGCGCCGCTCGCCGCCGAGATTGTTGACAACGACACGAAAGATGATGAACGAGGAAGGGCTAGCATCACACACATGACCGTCGAGCCTAGGTTCAAGGAGCACGCGACGCTGAACGGGCACTCGAGGAGTATCACATCTCTCCGCTTCTCCCCCGACGGCAAGACGCTCGTCTCGGCTGGTGAGTCCGAACTCCGCGGGTCCCAATTGCCCTTGCGACTCTGACCCCTCCTCGACCCCTCCGACCCCTCCGGCCCCTCCGACCCTGGTCGTCTCCGACACCGAGGTGTTATCGGCCAGCGTCTGCTCTATTTCATACGTCATCTCGCCGCTCGCCGCTCGTCGCCGTCTGGCCCTCTCCGACTCCTAACCCCTCCTCTGTCCCTTCCCTAGCTCATCTTCCCCAGAACCTGGAGCTAACCTCAGGCGCCGACGGCTTCGTGCACACCTGGGACGCGGCCACAGGGGCCCACCAGCGGAGTCTCCGAGCCCACCGAACAGGCATCAACGAGCTCGACCTCTCCCCTGACGGCCTCTACCTTGCGACAGCAAGCGACGACACCTCCGTCCGGGTGTTCAGCTGCGACCCCGTCGTGTCAGACCGCGCCGAGCCCCTTCGGACACTTACGGGGCATACGGCACCAGTACTCTGTTGCGCATGGGGTCCGAGGGGCAACCTGATCGCGACGGGGAGCTTTGACGAGAGCGCCATCGTGTGGGACGTCCGACGGGGGACGGCACTCCGGAGTTTTCCAGCGCACGCTGAGGCGATCTGGACGATTGGGTGGGACTCTGAGGGCAGCCTGGTTTTGACGGGGAGTGCTGACGGGTTAATGTGAGTGGCAACTACCCCGCCCATACTATAAAGGAGCTGTCGCGTAGGTTCTGCTGAGCTAACATCAGTCGCCTTTGGGACATCACGACGGCGCAGTGTCTCCGGACGCTCGACAACGAGACGAACTCGCCCGTCGGATCCGCACGCTTCACGCCGAGCTCGTTCTTCATTCTGTCTGCGACTCTCTCGTCAACAATAAGGATCTACTCACTATACAACTCGAAGGTGCTCAAGACGTTCCGTGACGCCGACTACGTCTCCGAGCGTTACCCGTCTCCGGCGTTTGTCTTCGAAGCGTACACCGAAGAGGAGGTCGCTAGGGAAGAGGAGAAGCCGGCGTGCGTGATCGCGGGGAACGAGAAGGGCTGCGCTGTCATCTGGGACCTGCAGGACCGAAGAGTGCTCCAGACGCTGAAGGGACACAACACGCCCGTAGTAGCTGTTGCCGTGGACCCATCAGGGCGGATAGTAGCAACGGGCAGCATCGAGCCCGAGGCCACGATCAAGCTGTGGCAGTTGTAATGCATGTCTACCTAGCCTCTATACGCCCACTCACAGGCCCATACGGCCTGCCTTGCCCCGCACGCCCTTCCATACATTGTCGACCCACTCCTTCTCCTCGCGGTCGACGAGGACGAAGCCGTCCTTCCTCTCCTGCTTCTGGGGCTGGGCCGGCTGCTGCGTCGGCGTCTGCTTACCCCTCTGGCTGAGCGACAGCGCAACCTTGGCGGGGGACGCGGCGCTGTCGGGGTCGTAGAAGAGGCCGGACGAGGGGCTCCCCGTCCTTCCGCTGAGACTCTGGCCGAGGCTCTGGTTCAGCGCTGAGCGGACTGGCGTCGACGGCGCCTGTCCCTGCCCCTTGACTGGTGTGCGGAACGAGGCAACCGCCGCGCCCAGCGGGCTGTGCGCCAGCGGCATCGTCGAGGTCTCGTTGAAGTCGGGAGTCGGGGGATAAGAGCGGGTCTGCTGTCAGCTCAGAGTGCTCAGCGTAGCTTACGAGGGGGGAAGACTTCGCCAGCGGCTGCAAGGAGGGTCCGGCAGGCTTGGGCTCTGGCGGGGGGTACGCGACCCAGTATGCCGCCTCGAGGACATTCAGCACCAGCGTAGCCGTCACGAGAGTTTCTGCTGTCAGCTATTCAGAAACTGGGGCGAAGCTTACCAGTCCACCACACGAGGGAGCTGCCAGGCAGGCCGATCTTGTTCAACAATGAGACGACGACAGAGCGGATGGTGAGGTACGGCGAGAACAGCGTGCGGCAGAAGATGGAGAGCGCGATCGCGGCGATGTTTGAGATGAGGCGCGAGCGCGCGACCGAGGGCGGCAGCGGGGTCTGCCAGAGTCCCGCCGACATGGTGGTTGATGGAGGAAGAGTGTGGATGGAGCGAAAACAAGGGCTGGCTGATGGATCTGGAGGTGGATGGAATTCTGAAACCCTGAGCGATCGCTATCACTGACCTCATACCGTCCACTCATCTCCGTCACACCATCCACTGATCCACCTCCATCGCGACGACTAAGGCAGCGGCACGCAGCACGCACACCGCCCACGATGAGCTCGCCCTCGCCTCCGGGCGTCGGATCGCCGTCCGCGTCCCCCACGACGCCCCTCCAGTCCCTCGCCGGGCTGGCTTCGCGGCGTTCCTCGGCGGCCAGCATAAGGGGGCTGGGCCCGCTGTCGCCCACGCTGACTCTGTCGCCCAGCACCGGGCCAACGCGGAGTTTCACACAGGCGTCTCCCTCCTCGACAGCAACGCTCACATCACTACCACAGCCGGGGTTATCGCCCGGCGGATCGAGTCCTGGCGTCTCTCCCCGACCGACGCTGGGAAGACGACTCAGCCGCTCAGCTGGCATGACCCTCACTGCGGCCGGCAACGCGCTCAGCAGCAGTTATCACGCCCCGCTGCCCGTTAACGCGAGCGTGGCCAGCCAACTGTCCTTAATGGGCTCTACCTTCCTCCCCGACGACGAGTTCAGCGAAGGCGCGACGGTCTCGATCAACCAGCCCGTCGGTAGTCTGTCCATCTCGCCTTCCTCGCGCGACGTGTGTCTTGCGAGCAGGAAGGGACTGTACATTCTCGACCTGGCGAACCTGGAGAAGGCACCCCGCTTCATACCCCAAGGCGGGACGTGGCAGATAGCTGAGTGAGCTTCGAGACGGAAACTGAGCTGACAAGCAGTTGTCAATGGTCCCCGCATGCAGTAACGGACAACTTGATCCTGTCGACGTCGAGCCAGAAACTGCTGATCTGGGACCTGCACGCGCAGAAGACTCTGTCTCGCTCGATAGACGCACACCTCCGCGCCATCACCGACATCAACTGGCACCCGCGGAACCACAACCTGATGGCGACCGTGAGCATGGACGCAGGCATCCGCGGCTGGGACCTGCGCGTGCAGGGCTCGACGCCGATAATACGGCTCTCCGCCTGGGGCGCGGCGGGCACGCAAGTCAAGTGGAACCGGAAGGCGGAGCACATCCTCGCCACGGCGCACGGGACGAGAGTCCTCGTCTGGGACGACCGGTACGGCTCTGTGCCCGTCGCGACGATCCAGGCGCACGACTCGAAGATCTACGGCATAGACTGGGACAGGCGGCTGCGGCACCGTCTCGTGACGTGTTCATTGGACAAGACAATCAAGTTCTGGGACATCCCCTCTGTCGTTTCTGAAGACGACAGCACGCTCCTCGCAAGCGAGGACTTCAAGGCTGGCGAGCCGTTCACGAACGCGACCATCCAGACGGGCTATCCGGTCTGGAGGGCGCGCAACCTGCCCTGGGGCCACGGCGTGCTCGCGTTACCGCAGCGCGGCGAGACCGCGCTCGAGATGTTCGGCACGGACGGGAGCAGCGTCCCGATCGAGCGGTGGGAAGGGTCCTCAGGCGTCGTGAAGGAGTTCGTGTGGCGGAGGCGCGGCGGCAACGACCCCGACTACGAGGACAGGAACTTCCAGCTCATCACATGGAGCCTCGACCGCAAGCTGCGTATCTGGCCGATGCCCAAGGATCTCCTCGAGCGCGCGGGGTACAAGGCCGGCGGGCCGATTGACGTGGACGTCACGCGCCGCGGCGCCGTGGATCGCACGTTCTCGGTCCCGCTAGACCAGATGGGGCAGGCGCTCAAGCCGTTGGGTCCGGAGAAACCGACGATTCCCAGTGGTATCGCGAGGCAGAGAATGCTCCAGCGCCCAGCGCTCACGAGCATGACAAGAGGTGGCAAGTCGACACGCAAGATCGGGCAAATCGAGTGGCTCTCCCGGATTGTGAAGACCGGGCCGGGGGCTGCGGCCGTTGCGTCTGACTCAAGCGCTGGCCCGTCACGAGCTCCCTCCGTTGCAGGCCGTGACTCGACAAACGGCAGCTCTTCGCGATCACGCTCCAAGGGCCCGCACGGCGGCCGCACTGAGTCTCTGCGGCACATGAGCCAGACGCGCGGGCTGAGCCTCACTCGCGCGTCGTCAATCAACACGGCCATCGGCACCGAGTCCGTCAGCGACCTGATCCCGCTGAAGGACGAGGTACTCAGCGTGCATAAGATGTTCCCCAAGTCAAAGGTGAACTTTGAGAAGTTCGACCTGTCGCAGCGCAAGCTGACCATGTCGCTGAACGGCCCCTGGGCCAACGGAGATCGGTACGCCTTTGTCCGCATCCACTGGAGCTTCCCGCCGAACTACCCGTACGGGCCGGAGATACCGACGTTCGAGCTCGAGCGCAACGCAACCGTGTCTCCGATCACGCGGCACCGCATGATCTCGACGATCAAGGAGATGCGCGCGGCGAACAGGCAGTGCCTGGTCAGCGTCACGGAGTTCCTGCTCGGTTATCACGAGCGCACGAGCCGCCGCGTCGTCGACGAGGACTCGGACAGCGACACAGGAGTTGATGAGGCGGCGAACGTTCCCATGCTGATCCGCACGACGGGCGCAGCGTTCGGGCCGAACGGGCAACTCGTGTGCTTCTTCCCGAAACAAACCGTGCTTCCGCGTGCGAGGTCGGGGCACTCACGCAGTCCGTCACGAGAGGACCCGCTCAGCACGCCGCTCGCCAAGGCTTTGTCTGCGCTCTCGAGGCTGGAGAACCCGCACAACAAGCCGACGATGGTGCGCTACAAGCGCCACGTGCGCACGATGCAGGCCCAGCTGCAGCCGATGCAGTCCCGCTCCACGCTGTCGTTGTACAACGTCTCGCACCTTGTGCCGGAGCCCGACCCCGAGCTCGCGAGGCTGTACACGACAAGCATAGACGGGAACCTCGTGCACGCCCTCGAGGTTAAGAAACTGGAGCACGCCGAGGTGTGGGCTGCGCTGCGGGCGCTGCTCACGGACCCGCCGCCGCCGTACTCTGACCACGCGCCCCTGTCTCGTTCGGCAGCCGCACACGCAGAACGCTTCAGATGGGAGAGGGAGATGGAGCGCAAGCGCTGCGTCGTTGACGGTATCTTCGATCGCCTCATGGAGCGCATGGACGTGCAGATGCTTGCGCTCGTCAGTTGCTGTCTGCTAGAGTACGAGCGGAGCGCGCCCCCGCCTCCCGCCATCGACGAGGTCGCGCAGCCCGAGCCGTCCTACTTCGTCATGCGGAAGGGCAGCCGCGCCTCAGCAGGGAGCGGAGGTACGTCCGGCACGGCCGTGACGCCCTTCGGTCTCGGCGGACCCCCCAGGCGGAGCAGCAGCCTCACTCCCTCCACGCCCGTGTCTGCCACGGGGCCAGGGAGTCTGAGGACGAGCGGCTGGAGCCAGATCCTCATGAACCCCTCGTCTATCAGCCTGAGGGGCATGGCTTTAACGCCGAGGGACCGTACGTCCTTCGACCAGCCGCCGCCCGGACAGCGCACGCCTGGGTCGTACGAGGAGAGATCGCCGCTCGCTATTCCTGGCACCCCGTCGCGCGCCGACCATCCCTTCACGCGGCACGAGAGCCACTCGTCCATCACCGGTCTGCCAGGGCTGCCGTCGCCCCGTCGGAGGGCTACGCGTCCCTTCGGCCGCTCGGGCAGCATGGCGTTAGCCTCTCCCCCCCTCCCTCCCGTGCCGCCGACACCAACAGGCCGGAGCATGGACGAGCGCGCCGCCTCCGCCTCCAGCGTCCCAGAATCCAGCAATTTGGGGACAAGCGCGCCCAGAACAGGAACGAAAGTGTCCTTCGGGTCTGCCTCGCCGCTGCGTCGCGTCTTCTCGCGGCCTAACCTGACCCAAACGCCCGGCAAGTTGGAACGCCGCAGAGTGACGTGCGGCGTACACCTCGAGTTCAGCTCTGAGGCGCCACCCCCTACATTGCTCCGGAACGAGCTCCTCCCGCTCGCCGAACTCTGGAAGCTAGCCTACGCCGACTGGCTCCTCCGCCTCGGCCTTGTAGGAAAGCGCGCCTCGCTGCTCCAGTTCGAGTTTGCGCCCTCCCCTCCTCCGGCCGAGTACCGCCAAGGCCTCGTATACGCGACGCGGTGTCGCGCGTGTGACTCCGCCTTCGTGCCCCAGGGCGAGGAGAAGTGTACCTCGTGCTCGGTGCCGAGACAAGCTCCCCTGTGTTCAGTGTGCAACACGCCAGTCAAGGGTCTCAGCGCATCGTGCACGCTGTGCAACCACACGAGCCACTGGCGCTGCCTCCGCGCCACGTTAGAGTTACTCAAGCACTGCCCCGCGTGCTCCTGCACGTGCTCTACGAACGGCGGGCTGTCAGCGAACTTCTCGCAGGAGAGGCCCGAGGGCCCGACGCGGCAAGTTCTAGTTGAGGATCCGCGAACCCACCAATCGAAGCGGTTCGAGCGCTCCAGTCGCTTCGTGGACTTGACGGGCGGCAATTCCCGTCCAGCATCGAGGGAGAGGAAGCGCGACGCAGGCAGCTTTGGCAGTGTCGGAAGTGCGTTCAGCGCGGGCGGAGGCTACGCGCAAGGCGGGTTCAGCAGTTTCGGCGGCGAGCTCGGGTTGAAATTAACGCCCAGCCATACCGACGACGAGGAGGAGCACTACGCACACGGGCATTCGGGGCACTCGCAGAGTATTGCGGCGCTGCAGAGTGTGGAGCAGCGGGACAGGGATAGGGACAGGGAGGAGAGGGAGACGCCGCCGCGTGAAGCTGCTAGGGAGGGGATGCTCGCGAGGGCTAGGGCTAGAGCCTTGGGTCCCGAGGGTATCCTCCCTTGGTAGACCCTCTCCGCTCATCGTAAGCTCTGAGGAACCATCGTGGTAAACTGGAGACCACGGACAGGCGCGCTCGGACGCCGAGCACAGATAGAGCATGTTGTATCAAGATCTGCAATTCATATTCGCACTACAATTTTACTTCTGACTTTTGGTTACTTGTTGTTGGACAGAGACGCCGCAAGGGATGCGGGTCGTCTTGCTTTGTTGGAGACAGACAGAGCGTCACCAATGGACACTCGTCGGCTCGCGGGAGGCCATGACAGAATGGCTCTGTCTGGTGCTCGCTTGGCTTGGTGGACGTGGGGACGTCGGGCTTGTTGGTTTCGGTGCGTCGTTGCGTATATGTTCGGGATCGCTGAGCTCGGGACGTGCTCACTGCGTTCTCACGCTAGCACGCCGGCTCACTGCGCTCGCCGCTCGCTCTCGCTACCACGGACAATCGAACCGCCCATCGTCGACAATAGCCGTCGCACCACCCTTATCCCTCGCGCCGAGCTCTCCGGCCATCTTCCTCTTCCTCCTGCTCTTCCTTCCGCCGAGGGCCTTGTACTCCTCCCTAGCGGCGAGTTTCCTCTCGCTCGGCGTCATACTGCCGCTCTCGCCGGGTCCCCAGCGACTCGCGTTCCCGCTCCCCATGCCCGAGTACGTGTGCCTGCCCCCCGGCGTGCTGTATCCGCTCGACAGAGCACTTACGTCGACGCGGTTGGGATGGTCGTCGTCGTTCTCGTCCTTGTACAGCGTGTGCTTGAACTGGGCCTTCCACGCCTTCTTGCTCTCGGCCTTGGACCACTGCGGCGCGGCCGACTTGGGCAGCGGCACGGGCGCGAGTGTAGACAGCTTCGGGCCCTTGTCGTACGGGTCGAAGAACTCTGTGCCGTCGTCGAGCGTGCGCATCTTCCCTTCCGGGGCCTTGAGCTGCGGCAGGTGCAGCGCCCGGTTCTGCAGGAACCAGACGTAGTTCAGCGTGCTGGACTTGTGCCACCGCTTGCACACGCGGTCGCACCGGGCAAGCGATCGGATGTCGAGCTGCAGGAAGATGCGCACAGCGAGGTGCGTCGGAAGCGTGCGAAGCTGTCGTCAGCATATGATCGCGAGGTTCAGGGCCCCGTGGGGTGGCGTAGGGCGTTCAGCCAGCCCTCGCCACCCACAATCCCGCGCACACCATTCACCACGAGCGTGATGTGCGTAAGCTAAGGGGGACTCTACTCACCGGGTCATTCGACGCATTCTTGATCCGCTGCCCGAGCACCTGCCCGCGGCCGGGGATGGGCGTACCCGGAGCAGTGCCCTTGCCGACAGTGACGAGCTCGTCGTCCTCGTCATCGCTTCCGAAGCGGGAACTGCGGCCGGAGTCGACGCTGCTCGCCGGCCGGGGAGTGTGCGAGGGGTGCGCGACCTGCTGCGCGACGTGCAGGTTCTGGAGCGCCGTGTGCAGGAGACTGGTCGTCGTCGCCATTGTGTTCAAGGTGGGGAAATCGTTTAGTGAAGTGGGGTGAAGGGGTTGGTGGGTTGCTGATCACCAACGAAACGAAACGAGGTTGGGGATTTGTAGTGTTTGTGAAAAGTTCAGGCTAGCGTCGAGATGTGTATGTAAGCTAGACAGAGTGTGATGCTGAGTGATGAACAGGTGGATGCGATGCGATGTGACGACGCGAGTCAGAGTAAGCTGGGGTCGAACAAAGGTCACATGAGGCGAGAGGGTGTTCATGACGTAGTGGGCGCGTAATCTCTCAATTTCAACTCGTTCCCCGGTCTCCTAATGAACCCGGCTCTGGGTATTATCGGGCTCCAGTTTCGCCAAGCACCGGAATATGCTACGGGATCAAGCGGCGTCTTGCTAAGCGGTTGCTTTCGTCGTAAGAAGAACGTCCTTGCACACACGAGAACAACAGAAGGCATGCACATGCGGTGTGCACGATAGATAGCGGACACAATGGAAGGCACGCACAGCCCAGAACACACAACTCCCACACTCACCTTGACCGCGACCGCGAGCCGAGACGCCGGATCACATTCCAGACTGGGCCACTCCACCTCTCCGCTCCGTTTCGAGATGTGCCTGTTACCAAAGTGGCAACGTCGTCAAGCTGTAGCGGCAACTCGCTGTCTCGCGGGTCGGACCTCGTCGTGCGCTGACGATACCCGGCTCCAATACAGGGGCGCGATCGCACACGAGAGGTACAGTGGCTGGCTTCTCGGCGCCAGTGTACGACCGCGCGATCGCTTTTGCCGCTCTTCCCTCACTTCTCCTTGACTGCCAGGAATACAAAGCGCTGCAGACAGCCACTCGAGACTTGCGGTGACTGAGCCTCCCAGCGTTACGCCACTAGTGCATCAGCGCATCAGCACGAGAGAGGGCTTGCAGAGGAGGGAGGGAGAGTCAGTCGGCGAATTCTCGGAGTTTCGTGCGAGTTGAATATAACCTATTCATTGTTTTTCGGATCATAAGCCTCGTTATATCAGTCGGTAGATAGTGTGACTCTTACGCAACAAGCCGATTGATCACACAGTCATGGGTTCGAGCCCCATACGAGGCTTAGCTTTTTGACTTTTTCCAGGTCCATCTGCGCCTCATGCCGCTGCTCTCTCAACCTCAACGACCACCGTCTCTGTCTGCGGTGCTGAAAGGGCAATGCAGAAATACATAATGATACAAGTCTAGTCCTTCTTCTCTGTCCGCGTCGTGCGCGCCTCCTTGATCTGCACTTCCTCCTCCTCCTCCTCATCACTGCTGCTGTCACTCGAATCGCTCCCACTCTCGCCCTTCGTCCACTCCTCGCCTTCCACGACCGGCACGTTTCCGGGCACACTCTCCCCCTTCACGTCAAACACGCCCACGCCGAGGTCCATAGCGACATGGGAGCCGGTCGGGTTCTCGATCGAGACACTTGACGGGTCCTCGCGCGCGCGCGCGAGGAGGGCGTCGTTCGAAGCGGCGAGTTGGGGGAGGAAAGCACGCGCGCGGGCCAGGACTGGGATCAGCTATCTGAAGTTCTGCACAGCGCAGCTGGGAAGCCTGTGGTCGGTGGGCAAGCGAGGAACAGGGCTCGAGATTCAGGCCAGACTGCAGAGGACTGCCGAGGAAGGTCCGGGGACGTGGGCTCGCGGACATGGGAGACCGAGGGGAGCGATGGGGCAGGTACTCACCATCAGACTGGGGCATGGCGAACGGCCGCGTCCTCTCTGTCGGCATCTGGACGCCTTCGCTGCCTTCCTCAGGTCGGGTCATGGACGCAAACAGGGATCCTGTCGTCAGCTCCAACCCCCTTCCGTGAAGCTTACCTAGCCGCGCCTCCCGGTCCTGATCGCTCTCGACGTCGAGCTTCTCGACCCGCTTCTGCTGCCCCTGCTTATCCTCGGACATGGTTGTGGTGGGTTGGGATGGGTGAGTGGGAAGAATTTTGTTTTGACGTTTGCTGGAATGGGCGACCTCCACTTTCGCTTGGCCTCCACCCCCCATCACACTAAAGGGGAGGGCGGCATGAGGCATGTGAGGCATGGCACGAGGCATTGGCATGAGGCATGCCGATCATTCCTCTGTCGTCCGACGTCAGCTGACAAGCAATCGAGGGAACGGACACCTTGTGTGCATGTGGACACGATAAGGAGCAAAGACGGACACTTGGGCTGTCTATCTACACTGCTCCAGGGCCTGATAACTGATCACGTCGTAAGCGTTGGTCTTGCCGGGTCCGACGATAAGATGCGTGGTGTGGCACAGAAGGACAAAGATGACGGCTCGCTTCGCTCGCGGAGACAAGCAAGATTAATGGGTATATGCATATGCTCTAGGAGAGATCTATCGCTGCCACCATGGCAGCCTACATTCACGCAGCTCGCACTCGTGCTCGCGCTTCGCACTCTCGTGCTCACTGGTTCTTCTTGGACTCCTTCTTAATCGGGTTTCCGTCGACGTCGCAGAGCCCCTTGCGGTGCATCTCCTTAATGGAATCGATCAGGGGGTCGAGCTCAGCGACGGGGTCGCGGTGCGAGTCGAAAGTCTTGTCGGCCCAGGTGAAGTACTGCCCGTAGTTGCACGTGAAGTAGATGTGGTGCAGGGTGTGGTGGGCGGGCGAGTTGATGAACTTCTCGAGGAAGTGGTCGTGGATCATGTCGCCGTCGTGGATCAGGATCGTCCACAGCTGCACGAACCCGAACATGCCCAGGTAGAGCAGGCGGTGCATGGGGAAGAGGTAGACGAAAATGTGGTAAGGCAGAGACTGCGCGTACCCGTCAAGCGGGTGGAAGGCCAACGCAGCCCACGGCGTAGGCACGATCCACTTGTGGTGCGGCTTGTGGATGTACTTGTAGATTGAGCGGTGGTGCTCGATGCGGTGGATCCAGTAGATGCAGAAGTCGGTGAAGACGAGGAACCACACGGCCGAGAACGCAAAGTACAGCCATCCCTTGTCGGACACATTGTCGTAGAGCTTCGAGTACCCCCTAACCTCGCCGAGGAACCACGGCAGCGTGAGCACGTCAATCGTCGGCGCCGCCACGAGCGAGGAGATGATCTCCTGCCGGATCTGGTTCTTCAGGAACCGCGGGTGGTGCTCCAGCCGCCGGTCGTAGAAGAAGTAGTAGCTGATCGAGCAGAAGAGGAAGTACATGACCGTCGCCGCGGCCCAGGCCACGAACAGCAGCGACATGCACTGACGCGCAACGCTGTCGCGCGCTAGCCGCGAGACGGGCTTGACGGCCTCAGCGGCGGCTGCAAGCGTCGCATTCGACGCGAGCTTCGCTCCTGTTGAGGACGAGCCGGGCGCGGGGAAGAGGTACGCGTACACCGAGTCGAAGGCGTACTCGTCGCAGTAGTGCAGGACGAGATCCATGGTGCCGTCTGTCGGTGTCGTCTGTCGGTGTCGAGGGGAAGGAGAGGGAGAGGAAAGGATGAGCGTGGAGGAGGCCAAGTCGGAGAAAGAGTTATAAACACGCGCGTGTCCGTGTCTCGGGTCGTTGCGGCGTTGGCAGGATCGGACGATGGGGTCGCACGATGGTGACTACCGTCGTTGGTGCGTCGGTTGTAGCCGCGGTGTTGGTATGCTCGCCCAGTGCGAAGTCGAGTTGGTCCTTATGACCTCGAGGCCGCGAGATCAGATGAAGTAAGAGTGAGCACGAATAACTCGAAGCCGACACTGTTGTTGCATCTTCGCCAGCGAGCGGGCAGCTCGGACTGCCCGAACCTCAGGCGAACCTTACGCATCGTGCCACAACACAAAAATTCTAATCACACGGCCCTCAACTACAGTTCCGGGTTAGGCTCAGGTCTAATCAGATTACACTTTGTCAGCATCGCGGATCCGTGACGGCCTCGCAGGCGATTAGCGGAAGCAAATTTATCGAACGATCCATTTTTCTGAACCCTGGACCCGTGAGCGGCTTCGGCGGCGCCCGGACTTGCGTCGTTTCGGCCGGCCGGCGCTACAGGGCGGGCCTGGCCGGTCTCATGATCTGCACGTGATCGCCCAGCTGCGCAACGCTGGAATCGAGGCTGGCTCGAGGCTGGGAGGGCTTGGCATGACTGGCGTCGCTGTTGCCGGCGGCAACGGCGCAAGCAGCAGCAGCAGCAGCAGCAGAGACGACTACTGGGAGCACAGAGTCTGATGCATTGTCCGGTGGTGTATAGAGTCCTTCGTCTACTCGTACGACTCCCTCGCCCTGTCGTCCGCCAGGAGGCGGCGATACTCCAACAGCAAGCGCAGCATATACGCCTGCATGTCCTCCCACCTCCAGTGATCCTTCACGAACCTGGCTGCGTTCTCCCCCAAATCCTTCGCGAGGTCGTCTCTGCCCTCCGTGCTTGTCTCTTCGCTCGTGCCAGGCGTGCCCGTGAAGAAGGCCATGACCTCCGTCAAGTCGCTGTAATCGTTGCGCACAGGCACGTAGTGGTAGAACGGGACGAGCCAGTCCGTGTTCCACTCCGGGTACACTGTGGACTTGAGCACGACGCTGCCACTAGAGAGCAGGCGGCGGAACCGCGAACTCCACCCGTTCCCGTCCACGTCCAGGAGGTACTTGTAGCTGGACTCTGATCCGCGGGGAACCTTCGGCTTGAAGTGCAGCTCGGCGCGCATCCGCGCACACGTGCCGTCGGCCTCGTCGCACTGGTGCAGCTTGTCGACCAGGCCGATGTCGAAATAGTGCTTGCGCAGGAGCGAGCGCGGGAACGAGGCCTTCTCCCACTTGTTGCGGCGGACCCAGACCCAGCGCCTGTCCTCGTCCTCCTTCCCGTCCTGCTTGGTCGGCGCGACGAGGAAGCTGAGGCGGATCCGGTGGCTCTCGCGCCAGTTGTAGTGCGGGCGGTATCCCTTCTGCTGCTGGGTGTACGCGTCGCCCGTCATTGTGCCGCGCCAGAACAACCTAGAGTCATTCTTTCCCGCCCATGGGACGGGCTCGTACGGCCTCGCCTCGTATGCCTCGAACCCCTCCAGGGGCGGCATCTTGAACTCGTGGTTGTGCGCCGTCTTCGAGAGCTGGAACATGGGCCGCATTGCAGCTTTGCGCGCGAAAGGAAACGAGTACGCGCCGTGGTACCGCATCAGCTTCGGGTTGTTGCAGAAGTTCATCTGCGCGTCCTCGCGCAGGTCGTAGATGAAGGACATCGGCTCGTCGGTCAGCGCAGGCTGCGGGCGCCAAATGCTGATCCGTCGAGCGAGGGAGGAGCGCAGGCACGCGAACTGGATGCCGAGAGAGGCTTGCGCGGGGTCCTCGTGCTTCGCCAGCTCGGCTTCGGTCACGAACGACTCGCGCCCGGCGGCACTAAGGAGCAGCTCTCGCAGCTCCTCGTTGATGATCGCGTTGCCCATGTCGTGGTCGGAGACTTGGAGCGAGAGCTCGGATCCGATGAGAGGCGCAAGGGGCGCAATCAGGTCGTACTGCATCTGGGCGCGGGGGGAGGAGGCGCGGTCGCCGCTCAGCATCGAGGTGCCGTTCGCATGGAGCGTGATCTTGCTGCAGATGTCAGTTACGTGGCGAGCTGGAGCGACTCACTAGGAATGCTTAACCGCCTGCAGGTCCTTGACGCGCTGGCGGATCTGGTCGGGGGCGATGCCAAACCAAGGGCCGATGTCCCTCTCGATCTGGTCGTAGTCGTCGATGATCCTGACATTGTTGTCGAGGCAGAACTGGAACCAGGCGTCGAAGCCCCGCGGCGGCTTGCGGAAGTAGCGCTTCTCGTACGCTCTGACCGCGGACGCGAGGTCCTTCGACTGCCTGCCCGTTAGCGCACGACCGTAGAAGTGTCCGAAGCCACGCCTCACCGTTTCAGGAGAGCCTCCCAGCGCCGCTTCCCGCGGTAGATGAGCTGCTCGACGGGGTGCTGCTCGTCGCGCTCGCGCCCCGCCCTGCCGAACTGCTTGTGCAGCCTCTCCCAGCCGCGAACTACACCGTCGGCACCATATGTGAGACCCTTGCTGATGGCAAGGTTGGCCTTGAAGAGGACCTGCTCGCGAACAGCTTCCTTGGCGCGCTGGTAGTCCTCCGCAATCGGCAGCTGGACGGGCGTCCGAGCCACGACCTTGGGGAGGGGCTGGGCGTAGCCGTCGGCAAGGGCGAAGAGGAGGTACAGCGACGACAGTGCCAGGACGATCGCGAGGAGGACGGCGTTGCGGGCGGCCTTGCGAGCCATGGCTGCTGCGGGGTGAGTTTGGGTCGGTGATGAATGAGTGAAGGATGATCAGTAAGGAATCCGTTAGCACCATTGTCCCTCCATGTCGTGCTGGAGAGGAGAGCTGCTCTGTGTGTTGCCGGGGCGACGGGGCGACATGGAGGCGAAGGTCGGCATGCTGCACGCCAGGCTGCCCTCGACTGGGACACACGGAAGACGCACCCCCGCGATGCGGTCGGTGCGAGGGGCGCTCAAGGGGCGGGTCTGGGCCAGCCAGTGATCATCACGCAAAAGGATCGAGGATCGCGAGCATCGAGGACGTCGAGGCGTGAAGGAAGGGTGTCAGTCATGGGTGGTGGCGTAAGGCATGAGGAAGATAAGAAGCTTGGTGTGCACGGTGGTCGTGTTCAGGTCAAGGAGATCAAGGCGCTTCAAGATGTTGGTGGTGATGAAAGTGGAGGGAAGGACATTTTTCGGATGTTGATAGAGGGAAGGAAGTCGCGTATTGGCACACGGGTGTACGGGTCACGCGTTCAGGTGATGAAGGCCATGTAGCTATTCACGGCTTGGCTGGCGTCGCACGTCATCCGGCGTCGGAGGATGCGGAGGACATGTTCGGGAGCGTCGGACTGGTCTCGACCTGCAAGCCCTGCGTCCTGGCGATGATCGGTCAATGGGTCGGTCTTGGGATGTGCGTGTGACCCCTGTGTCGTTGTCTCGGTGTGCGTCGTCGGATCGAAAGAGGCAAGGGAGCGAGGGGACAGGGGGCAGGCAGGATATGATGTCAGTCACAAGATCGAGAACATTCATCGCCGTCGTCGCAACCGGAGCCCTCACTTTGACTGCCGAGCGTTTAGCATTAAGCTCCACCGGACCCCGCTTCAGCCTCTGGTCTGAAAACGCGTGCCGAACGAGCGCTCGTACGCTGAGCTCGGACATCTGACGTCACAGGAACGTTGTCGGGCACTCCAGACAAACCCTGGGAGGGCGGCGGGCGGCGTCAGGGTCAAAGTCCAAGTCCTACTCATTAACAACACACCTCCTTACGAGATTCAAGACCGCATTAGACCTGCACCGGGACACCTGTACACCTGGACCACCCCTTGCAAAGACCTCGAACCGAACGCACGCTCAAACTAACACCTCACTCTGCGCGCACGCAAACCGCACGCCCGTCCTCGACACCTAGTCGCCCCTCGGCCGTGCACATTCCTTTCACACCACGACTAACTCGTTTGTTCTTTGATTCTACCACATCCTTCCAACAAATCTCAACCCCCTTCCTCCACACCTAATCTGCGCCCCATTGTGCTGTCCGACATACGCCGACGATAGCACTCACTCAGCATGTCCGCTGCTGAGACAATGGCTTCCCCGGGGGCGTCCACCCAGAACGGGAACCCTCCGGCGGCAATGCCCAAGACTCACGATGTCGGCGACAGAGAGTTCATGGACGACGTAAAGAAAATGTCGGACCACTACAACCTCAACCCCGAGGACGGCGAGGTTTTCAACGCTCGCACCATCGACCACGAGCCAACATTAGACCCGGACCAAGTCAGCTCGGCGATCCCGGGCACCGGCTTCAAGAACGAGCTTGGCCAACCCGACAACGGCGAGGTCGCAGACGAGACGCAGCCCAGCAAGTACCTTCCTCACATCACCGGACCCCGTCAATCAGTCATGCCTTCCGGTGTCAGAGGCGGTGACACGCAGGAGGCGCCGATGTACCAGGAGGGTGCCTCCGGTCGCGGCCCAGGCATGCATGAGCAAAACCTGTCCAACATCCCCGTCGAGGGACAAGGGCCCAACGACCCTTCGTACATGGCGGACGGTACGCCTCGACGCTATCCCGACGGTACGCCACGGCCCGTCACCTCGAACCAACCGTATCAAAAGGACGAGCTCGGCAGAACAACAAGAAAGATGCCGGGTGTCAAGGAGGAGGAGCCTCCTGGCCCTCGTACCGACATCTGCTTAGCCCCTAGAATCGTGCATATTCAGGTATGTCTATGACGTAGCGGCGTCTTGTTTTTTCGAGACAGACGCGCTGACACTCTCAGTTCCATCGCGAGGAAGACCCGGACGTTCCCTCTTCCACGGCCACTGCGTACGGTGCCCCCCTTCAAGTCACGCGCAGCGGTGAGGGCGAGGAGCCCGCCTACAAGGATGGTCCCGTCATGCAGGGCGGCAAGTACCTCCAGTCCACCCACAGCAAGCTTCAAGCAAGCCGCGAAAACTCGCAGACAGGTGGAGGCGTAAGTGGAGGCGCTGCGGCCGGCGCCAACGGAACTGGCGACCTGAGAGAGATCCAGACGACTACGATTCACGCCAACATCGAGCAGCCCAATGGCCAAATGATCCACCGCGACTACGAGAAGACCAAAGTCATCGAGCCCCAGCAACAGCAGCAACAGCAACAGCAGCAAGTCGCAGCCGGCAACGCCCAGCACCCCGACAGCCACGGCGCTCACCACAAGCACCAGTCGTACGAGGACGAGCTTCTCGACCACGGTCTCGGTCGTGTTCCGCCTCCCGAGGACCAGTGGGAGGATGCGCCCGACCAGCAGTGGGCCAGCGCTTACACGTCGCCCATTTCGCCGCTGACTCCTCGCCGGGGCTCCATGTCGAACGCGGCTCGTGCCCGGATTCAGAACTCGAGCGGGGATGAGCTCGGTGCTTCGGCGCGCGGCGGCCAGATGCGTAACGCCTTGCGGTTCGGAAGGAAGAAGCGACAGCAGACCACCGATCAGACTCAAATACAGCCCCCCAACGTCACCAACGAGCTTCTCACTAACACGCTCCCCGTCATGATCATGAAGACGTGGATCGACCGCGACGAGGACGGACACCGTGCGGTCCCTGTCCTTCTAGGCAACCTCCGCTTCCGAATCGGCGACAGTGTGCGAGTCGGCAACAAGAAGCAGAGCAAGCAGCTGCAGATCGCTAGTGCCGATCGCCCGTTGACCGACAAGGAGAAGGAGAGGGGAGGCCGCGAGTGGTTCAAGATCGAGTGCGAGTACGGCGAGGGCGTCATCAAGTGGGTCATCTACCGCGAGCTGCGCGACTTTGTTTCCCTGCACACGCACTACAAGGCCGCCAATATTGGAACCGGCATCAGTGGTCTGCGCTCGTCTCGCCGTGTCGAGATGCCCGAGTTCCCCAAACAGGTGCTCCCGTACTGGGCTCGTGACTCGGCACACCTGTACGACAAGGCCGAGTCTAAGGTTGACAAGTCCGGAAAGGGCAAGGGCCCGGCTCGCGACTCCAACCCCCAGGCGAGCCCTCGTGATCTGTTGCAGCAGTACCTCGTGGACCTCATCCGTGCGGTCATGTTCCGTCCGGAATCTAACAGGCTGTGTGTCTTTTTTGAACTGTCTGCCCTCACCGTTGCTCTCGCTCCTCGCGGAGGATTCCAGGGCAAGGCTGGTTTCATCAAGATCCCCAGCATCCATGTCTCGCGCAAGAACAACCAGCCCGGCCTCGTGCCGTCAAAGTGGAAGAACCACAGGAAGCCCAAGTGGTTTATCGTGCGCGAGTCGTACTTCGTGGCGACTGACGGCCCGTCTGAGACCGACGTCTACGATGTCTTCATCATCGACAACGACTTTGCCATTGAGCGGCCGAAGAGAGCATACCGTAAGGGACTGAAAGCACTTCGGCGCCATAAGAACAGCTCCGCGGACGATATCCCCACCGAGATGAAGGACGACGACGAAAAGGACGCCTCGCAGCACACCTTCTACATCTCCAACGCCCAGAGGCGTCTCAAGCTGGTCGCGAAGAATGCTGTAAGTTAACCGGGATGCCATGTTAACTAACGCCAGCGTCAAATGCACCAGTTCATTGTGTCCATGGAACGTGTCGCGATGCAGACTCTGTGGGCGGGTCGCAACCGCTTCGACTCGTTCGCTCCCATCCGCGTTAACGTCGCCGCTCAGTGGCTTGTCGACGGCCGTGACTACTTTTGGAACCTCTCGCGCGCCATCAACATGGCCAAGAACCGCATCTACATCCACGACTGGTGGATCAGTCCCGAGATCTACCTGCGTCGCCCCGGTGACGAGCGGTACCGTCTGGACAACCTGCTCAAGCGTAAGGCCGAGGAGGGTGTTCGCATCTTCGTCATCATCTACAACGAGGTCATGGACGCGGCTACGCCAGTCAACTCGCCGTACACAAAGAAGACGCTGACGGGTCTGCACCCCAACGTCATGGTCCAGCGTAGCCCTTCGCACTTGCCCAACGGTACCTTCTACTGGTCGCACCACGAGAAGCTCTGCGTCATCGACGAGACGATCGCTTTCATGGGAGGTTTCGACCTGTGTTTCGGACGCTGGGACACGCCCCAGCACTGTCTCACCGACGAGGACTTCACCGAGCCCTCCGGTCCCAACGGTCCCGTCTGGCGCGGCAAGGACTACTTCAACGAGCGTATCGACGAGTACTCTGACCTTGACAAGCCGTTCGAGGACCGGTTCGACCGCTCCCGCCAGCCCCGTATGCCCTGGCACGACGTCGGTCTGCAGATCCTTGGTCAGCCGGCCAGGGACCTCTGCCGTCACTTCTGCCAGCGCTGGAACTACCTTCTGCGCACGAAGAACCACACGCGTAAGATGCCGTTCCTGCTCCCTCCTGCCGACTTCACCGAGCGCGAGCTCGTGGACCTGCACCTGAACGGCACCTGCGAGGTGCAGATCTGCCGAAGCTGTGGTCCCTGGAGCATGGGCACCAACTCGAAGATTGAGCACTCGATCACGAACGCCTACGTCAAAAGCATCCAGCTCAGTGAGCACTTCGTGTACATCGAGAACCAGTTCTTCATCACGTCGACCGTCGTCGACAACACGGTCGTCAAAAACCACATCGGCGACGCCCTTGTCGAACGTATCATCAAGGCGCACAAGAATGGCGAGGACTGGCGGGCGTGCATCGTTATCCCTCTGCTGCCCGGTTACTCGTACCCTGTTGACCAGCCCGAGGCGTCATCGGTCCGTCTCATTCTCGAGTGCCAGAACCGCACGATCTGCCGTGGTGCCAACTCGATCTTCACGCGCCTCAGGAAGGAGGGCATCAACCCAGACGACTACATCCAGTTCTTCTCGCTGCGCACCTGGGCCAAGTTCAAGTCTGGCGCGCTCACGACGGAGTTGGTCTACATCCACGGCAAAACGATGATCGTCGACGACCGCATCGTGCTCTGCGGCAGTGCCAACATCAACGAGCGCAGTCAGCTCGGTGACCGTGACTCCGAGCTGCTCGCCGTCGTCCGCGACACGGACATGATTGACGGTACGATGGCCGGCAAGCCGTTCAAGGTCGGCCGCTACGCGCACACTCTGCGCATGCGCCTCATGCGCGAGCACGTCGGTGTCGACGTCGACGCGATCGAAGAGGACGAGCTCATGCTGCGCAAGCCGCTCGCGGAGCCGCAGGACGTTGCGCTCTGGGACCCTGACAACGAGCAGGAGAACCACGGCGGCGAGTCGGGCGTCTCGCGCCTGCACGCCAAGAGCAACGCGCTGCAGCGTCTCAACTTGACGGTCAGCACTGCTGTTAGGGACATTGCTGCTGGCGTCGGAACCAACATCAAACTTGACGCCGAGCGTGCCGCGCTCAAGGTCATGCACCCGATCAAGACGCTCGAGGGCGAGGCGCCGCAGGTGATGCCGTGGGACACGGACCCGAATGACCGCATCGACGTCGGTGCACACGGCCAGCCCGTAGAGGGCTTTGCGTCCAGTGTCGTCCCCACGCTGGAGGAGGTCGCGATTATGCGCCAGGCTGCAAACAAGGTCGCCAACGAGGAGGCGGGCGACGGCGACACTGGCCCGAACGGTGCCGGCAGGCACCTCAACGTCATCGTCGACGCCAACGGCAACCCGATCCCGGAGCCGCAGGGTCAGACTGGCAGCGGCTGGGCTGACGGTTACGGTGGCGCCGCTGGTCCCAGCGCCGTTGCCGGCAGCGGTGGACCCGCGGCGCAAGAGGCGCAGGAGGCTCAGCAGAAGCACGACAAGCGCATGCACCCACTCCGCGAGCACGAGCGCCAGCACCCGCACCAACACCAGCACCAGCACCAGCACGAGAGCCGCCAGCCGACTCGCCAGGACCCGGCCGGCCTGGGTCACAAGGAGACTACGAACCAGCTGCACCCGACCGCGTCGAACGTGTCGATGACGTCGCACGCGGACAGCTACGGACGTCCCGCGGGCGGCTCGATCAGCCAGGCAGGCGACGACACGACCAGCGTCGACCCTTCGAAGGCGCGCAACGTGCTCCGCAAGCACCTGCACTACAAGACGCCCGCGCAGCCCGAGACGCTTCCGGTCGAGACGCCCGACATCGACCCGAACCGCTTCCACGACCCGCTCGACCCCAAGTTCTGGGACGACATGTGGCTGGCCACAGCGGTGTCGAACACGGAGATCTTCCGCAAGGTCTTCCGCTGCATTCCCGACGACATGGTCACGACGTGGGACCAGTACAAGAGCTTTGCGAACCACGCGGGCAAGTTCCTCAAGAAGCGCGGGGGCGGGGACAAGGGCGACGGGAAGCAGACGCACGACGCGGACGGGTCCGGCGGCGGCGTCGTCGGCCCCGCTGGTCACGACAGCAGCAAGCCCGTCACGGGCGACACGGCGGAGCAGGAGCGCACGGGCCGCTCGGACGTGCAGGGCGCCGGCGGCAGTGGGAAGCCGAACGAGCGCGCGGGCCCGAACGCGGTCGAGACGCTTGTCGGCGAGGAGGAGCCGCACAAGCCCTCGGGCGAGGACCAGCCCTGGGCCCAGTGGGAGCTCGACGAGATGGAGCGCCTTCTCCAGAAGGTCAAGGGACACCTGGTCGTGTACCCCACGCGCTTCCTCGAGGCGGAGGACATGGCGAACAACTTCCTCTTCAACCAGGAGAGGATTCTGCCTCTGCTCATCTACGATTAGTCGTGCGAGCGGCGCAGCCGCGAGCAGGCGGCTACAGAGGGAGCGAGCAGCCGGCTGCAGACGGAGAGAGCGGGCGGCTACGGAAGGAGGAGAGGAGTAGCATGCGGAGTAGACGCAGGCAAGGCGCAAGGCGTACATGTTTCGAAACGAATACTACAATGTTCTTTAATCATTTCTCTTCAACTGCATCACGCATTTCTATAGCGAGTAGGATAGCTGTTGTCTGCACTTTGTTATTGTTCGCGTTCCGCGCGTGTGACTTTCCTTTGGGACTGGTCAGGCTCATCCCGGCGCATTCCGGCAGATCGTCGATCTGGCGTCGATCCAGTTTCGATCTGTGAATGTCGATGACACATAGTTTCACAGCCACAGATTGAGAGCTCAGTCATCAGTTCTCATATTTGAGTTGCCTTGAGCGGTGGAGCCCACGTCGCCGTTGGCGCAGCGGGCTGTGTCTGGGAACTGAGAACTGAACAGTCTCCGCATGCTCCGCAGTAAGTTTTGTCCTGACCTGACCGGCTGGTCCTGACGTAGTTGGACTCTGGCCAAGATACAGTGTAGAGTGTCAGGCACGCACGTACCCCCTCCTTCTGGCGATCTGGCTGCACCGAGCCGCAGGCCGCAGGGGGTCATCCGTAGTCCCGGTGATCCGGGTCCGCTTACGGCTTGCCCACGGCTTGCCTGCGGCGCACGGAGCCGCGACCCAAGGGCTTGGCGGCGACCCGTTCCTGCGGTTCAGTTGGCGGTTCCCACATCGCCTGGGATCGCTTGTGATCGCCTCGGCGGAGCGGGGCACGGGGAATGACCGCTCTACGTTGCTGCGTCTGCTGCGTCTGCCCAGGGCGGTCAATGCATGCAAATATAAGACAGTGACGCCGTTCTTGGCGCCGGCTCCCATCAGAGTACTAAATACCAGAACCACTCACTATCGCCAGACCAGACGGCCCAGAACACCGACAGTCCGACGCCGACACACACACACACTCTCTCTCTTCGGCCCCTCACAGCCCTCAGCCGACAGCTAGTGACTCCGCCCAACCCGTAACACCGGCACCGCAACCCATCACAGCGAGCACAACAAGGAGAGGATAGGAGGAGAATGATCACAACTGGACCGATGTTAGCCGCGGCGGCAGCGCTCGCGGAGCAAGGGAGTGCCCGAGCCGTCTGGCGCACGAAACGGAGCACTATCCAGATCGAGAAACGGAGCACGAATGTGCCGGCGTACGTGTGGATCGTGAGTGTCCTTATCCTCCCTCCTACCCCTCGCGCAACTCCGGCCCCGCTCCGCTCGCCCAAGATGCGCTCGCTCGGGGAAGGATGCACTCGCTCGCTCCGCTCGCTCGTGCTAACTCCAGATCGTCGCCGTCGCCATCATCACAATCCTCGCCGTTGTAATCGGTGCCGTGGTTGTGCGTCTGAAGCGCCGCCGAGCTCCTCTTCCATCGTCTGTGGCTCACGTCGTCCCCGCCGCTCGGCCCACACACACCTACGCCCCGTACGGCGAGGGACACCTGCCGAAGCACACTTATCGGCCCTACAACGCAGAAGAGCCCGAGGAGGGACAGGTACCGCCGTATACCCAGGGTGGATACGCTTTGGTGGGACTGAAGGGGGAGGAGAAGACGCCGCTGTCGAGTGTACCAGAGCTCTCGAGGGGAGAGTCTGGGGGAAGGAGGGAAGGGGGAGTTGTGTGACTAGCTCTCCACCGGGCGCGCATTGATCATCGAGCGCTAGGAAGCTTGATTAGGACATCACGAGCATGAGAACCAGCTCGTAGATACACAACGCAAACATAGGGAGACACAGGGACTCAATTGCGCCGAGACACGAGCAGTCTCGGCTCTCTTGGCACTGCTCCGCCTCCACAATCCTCGTCTACCCTCACCCTCACCCTCACTCTCAACGCATATAATTCTGCGGCGACAGGCCGACTTTGTACACTACACCTCAAAACTAGATTAGAAGACAGACAGAACGGACACTCCACAAGCATGCACATCACTCGTTGTTTGCCCCGCTCCGCTCCGCTCCTCCCTCCGCCGTGTGACACCGTCACAGGCCCAGGCACCCGTAGCCCATCAGCCGTGTGCTCCTCTGCTGTCTCCTGCGCAGGCGACAGTCGACGGAGGCCAAAGGGATACACAGGGAGGCGCACACCGAGAGATGAGGAGTACGTAACGAGCCAATTCTGGGTCGTACGCACACCCATTGCGCCATCCACTGTGCGCCATGCGAAGACCCGACAAACCCTTCGGGTTAGAGTTCCAGGCACGTCGCGATCACTGGATCCTGCCTCCTTGCTCATGGCCCGTTTGTCTAGAGCAGACACCCGACGCTGATGACCCAGCCCAGTGAGCACAAGTACGTGCACAGCCGTGCACCCACGGGACAGGCCCCACGCCCGATACGAGTCACGGCACACCCACTGAAGGACTGACCCCACATACCTCTGGTTTTCCCCTGGCGCAACATGGTGCAAACCCATCTCGGCTGCCAGTTGCTCCCAAAGCCAGAGCCAGAGTTTATAACGTCTGTCCCTCTCTGTACCTCCTCTCTAACTGCTGAAATGTCGCCGGTATCACCAAGATCGCTCAGTAACGAGGAGCTCGTGAGCTTGCTCCAGGCGAACCCGACTTTCACCTCGGGACTTGGGTCTGGCAAGGGCCCGAAGCAGACTGGCCTCACGAGCGCAAACAGCGGGAAGCAGTTCTCGAGCCCGGCGCAGGGCGTGTGGCCTGGCCTTGTGAGTATACTCTATCCGTTCTCCTCCCCCTCCGTCGTTGCCCCTCTTTCGCCGGCCTCTATCTGGTCTCTCAATCTGGGCACGGCGGAGGGAGCTCCCGGGGTGGGGAGTGTGAGATGAATCAGAGCTGACAGCCAGGTCGCGGCGATCCTCATGGCCATCGCCCTCGGCCTCTGCATCCACACAGCCTGGCAGGCGCTCTCCGACCACCGCGCCGCCCAAAAAGCCCATGCGCAGGAACTCGAGATCATAAGGCGAACCGGGGAGGATGAGAAACTGCGCGGCTCCGGCTCCGGATCAGGCGGAGCCCGCGACCTGCGGGAACTGCGCGACGCGCCGCCCCGCGACTGGAAGCCGGACGGGGACGCTGATGCCCTCCGTCGCTTGAATGGGAGTGGAAGCATTGGCGTTCTCAGCGCACCTTCAGCTACCAGCCCGCCGGTCACTATTGATCAGACGAGGAAGTACCACGGCGCGATCTAGTGGTCTCGTTCTTGAACACTTCGCTCGTCTTTCGCTCTCCCTCACGTCACTCCTCGCACTCCGCAACCCGACTGCTCGCCCCGAGAACGTTACCATGGGATCTCCGCACCTCGCCGACATCGTCATCTTGGTATCATTGACCTCCGAAGTCCGCTGTCTGCGTCGCTGTCGACGGTCTGAAGGCGGGAGGTCGGGAAGAGTAGGGCCGCTGGAGGCACCAATGGGTCACGTGACAACCTTCAACAGCCGCTTCATCATCAGTTGTAAATGCTATCTCTCTTTAATTGGGTGCTTGCGCATCGTGTGCGATCGCATTGCAGTTGCCCAACGAAGGGTCAGCCATAGGCGAGACATCGTGACTGGCGAGACCGGTCGAAGACACGGGCAATGTTGGATATCCCTCGCCGCAGCTGTGCCATGATTCGGTCGGATGTCCTCGACGATCTCGATAAGCCGTCTGCCGTGCGCCTTCTGCGCCCTCCCGCAGATGTCAGCCAGCCGCGGTTCCTTGGTGGCGACTGCACTTGGCTTCGGTGTGAGCCTGGTTTGCGGAGTATCCATTGCCACGGCCAGTCAGATTAGATAGAGCGGAACTCGACCCCACAATGTCGGAACTCAGAGCCCGCCGACCTTTGCGTGGAGGCGGGGCATTCCTGCGGACTGTCAACGACTCGTGAGCGCTTGGTTCAGGCGGCTGCGTCTCAAAGGACGCCACAGGTGTTCTTCTGGACACGGGGGCACCCCACCCGAAACCCTGCGGTTCCCCACCCACTCACATGTCCAAAGGTTGTCCATGTTGCTCTAGTCAGCCTGATATGCGCTGGGGCCCTCAGTTTGTTGCAGTGTGGTTGGCTGCGACACGGCCCCGGACCGTCCGACCCCTGGCATGAAAGGATGCCCGTCGATCGCGGCGGTTCCGATTTGCAGGATGCGCCAGATTAGCCACTTGCCCAAGCGACCATCGCTAGGAGTGTATCGGCGCGCTGAAGCAGAGGGGCTCGAGAGGGGCGGAGCAGGCAGGATAAGGCTCAGCCAGTGAGGCAGGACGGAAGCTCGGGCAGGTGAAGGGATGGGTGACGTCAACGCGCGGGCTGGTTGGTTGACCCGTCCTTCTCTTCGCCGCTGAACGCGGACCGCCTGCATGCAGCAACTCTATCGCACATGGTTCAAGCGAAGCCGTCCGTAGCCGAGCGGCCCGGGCCTGGTGCCAGCCTGCTGCATTCAGCTGAGGGTTGAGTCGTGTCCAGAAGGAGCCATCGCCGGATCAACGTTATGAGCATGTGATCTCTGAAAAAGTATAAAGGCCCCCATCGGCCGCGTTCCGGGACGCATCCACCTCCGACGCTCTTACCCCGCAGACACAGCACACTGCTAACCAATCAATATGGGTACGTTCATCAACGACCGGTGGTGCTCCGCACATGTCGCAGCCACTGACAGCAGCCTCCACCACCGCGACGACCACGACCCCTGCCGCCGAGCACGAGCCCTGGTGGCGCAAGCTCTTCTCCCGCAAGAGCAAGAAGCAGGCCGCTACCAACAAGGTCCCCGAGTCGGGCTTCGTCGGCGGCAAGCCCCCCACGCGTATCCGCTCCACTGAGTCTTCTGTCGTCGGATACGAGCCGACGCGCACCATGTCCTCCATCGTTGCAGGCGGCATGGGCGAGAGCGTCCTCGTCGACGCTGTACCCTGCGCCGACTCGGGAAAGCTCAGGAACATCAACTCCCGGAGGACCTAAGCTGCGCCGCGAGAGCGCGCACGATGTCAACGCACCACTGGCATCTAAGCTATAGCGACTGAGCGACGACTTCAGCAGCGCCGCTGTCACACCTTCGACATTCGAGGTTCGAGTTCCCGACACTTCCATCCGTATCCATACGCACATTAATAACGCCTCTGTTCTTTTCCGGTTGTATTATGCAGATTATTAAAGGTTAATCGACGTCGCTGCTTGCGTGCTCGAGTAGTTGCTGCTCACGATCGCATTCACTCTGACTCTGGTGGAGCCAGCTCGACTCACTCCGCCAAGACGCAGCGGGCACGGGACGCTTCTCGTGTGCCTTGAGTGGCAAGCCTGCGTCTGCCTTTTGCTTCATTCAACGTTTCGCTGACCGAGGTCTCCTGACCCGTATGACCTTCCTGACTCGCTAACCTCCGTAACGTGCTCTCAATCAACCTCTGACAACGTATAGCTGATGCAAACAACGCTTGTACGTGAGCACGAGCTGATGTTTACCCGTGACTAACCCGACATGCACGCTCTAGATAGAGCGGGCGCTTCGTTCCGCTTGTGCATGTGGTGCGCCTTCGCTCGGCAATTCCAATAATAGCTAGCAGGTTCCGCATGGAGACAGGGCAGTAATCTAGGTCTGGATTCCGGATTTCGCGGGGCCGCAAACCGCAAACCATGGAATTTCAGGTGGCAGCTTGCCCACCAAGGTGCAACTGCCCACTCGATCTTGGCGCGGAGAGAGGCCGCAAACGCGCAAATTCAGGCCGCAGCACATGGCCGCATACCCCGTAGCTGCCGCTGGTTCTCGCGCAGATACATGGGTTCCCTAACAGCAGTCTCAATGTCCATTGCGCCGATCATACTCAGCCATGCCACGACGCTCGTGCCACATCTGGGGCTTGACCACACACGTCTGAGAGACCAAATCTATCCATGGGTTTGTTCTACAACGACCAAAACATGCCGATTTTCTACTGCTAGTTTGAATAACTGTTACACTGCTGCCGCTACTTCCTTGCTTAGAGCTTGGCGCCGGTGCGCTTGATGAGGACGTCCGAGTCAGGGTAGGGGTCGAAGATGAGGTCGTTGACGGGGTTGTTGCGCGCGCGCTCGAACAGGTCCTGGTAGACCTTTCCGTCGTACCGTCCCAGGGACGAGGCGAGGAGGAAGTCGGAGAAGCTCCAGGCGTCGACGAGCTTGACGGCGTGCGGGCGGATGCGGTCGAGGAGGTTGCTGACGCCCTTGACGCGCGCGAGCGTGAGCTGGTTGTTCGTGATCGCGCCCGAGGTGACGAACTCGGCGGCGTGGTTCTCGATCGTGTTGAGCGCGAACAGGCGGAACAGGTCCTGGAGCACGTCGGCAGTCACGTCGCCGACGTTGCCGGCCAGGCGGGCGGGGTCCTTGAAGACCGCGTCGTAGAAGTTGCGCACGACGAGGTACTGCGAGTGCGCAGTCGAGAGGCGCCAGAAGGCAACGAGGAGCGAGTTCCACGACTTCTTCTCCTTGTCGCGGAGCTTGAGCGCCTCGAGGGTGAGGAAGGCGGTGCGCCACGCGAAGGCGCGGACGATGTCGGCGTCGTTGTTGAGGACGTCGTTGGCAACACCAGTGTCCTTGCGCGAGATGTAGAACTGGAGGATCTCGGCGGTCTCGTTCTTAGGAGCAACGCCGTCGATGACCTGGCGGGCAGTCTTGAGCAGGTAACGGGCCACCTGCTGCGTGAGCATGTAGTTGTCGCCCTCCCACGTGGCGGTGGGGAGGTAGTCGGCGTACCACGGGCCGATGCCGGAGTAGGACGAGAAGCCGTGGCCACCGCAAGCGCGGCGGGTGACCTCGAGACCCTCGACGGCGATGGTCGAGCCAAGAGCCTTGAGACCACACGAGGTCGCGTGCAGGTCGGCGAGAAGCTCGGCACCCGGGTTAAGCTCCTCGGGGCCAGCGCCGCGGGCGTCCTTAGCGCCGGCGGCGAGGTTCTTGTTCATCGCCTCCTGGTTCGCGTTGTACATCTCCATCATGCCACGGCCGGTGAAGTGGAGGGCGTAAGTGGCGGCAAGGAGGGGGAGGAGACGCTGCTGCACCATCTTGTAGTTGAGGACAGCAGTCTCGCCGGTCTTGAGGCCGGCCTCCTCGGCGTCACGGTCCTGGAACTGGCGACGGACGGCACAGTAGCGGGTAGCGACGGTGACGCCGCGGGCGAGCGCGGCACCGGCCTCGAGGACGATGGTCGAACGGACCCAGGTGAGGGTACCGTAGATGAGCGAGGGAGAACCGACACGGCGGTACTCGGACGTCTCGGGGTCGACGACGTTGAAGCGGGCAAGCATGTTGACGTGAGGGATCTTGACCTTGTTCAGGAGCATGAAACCGTTGTCCATCGAGCTGATCGTTAGCGTACTGATAACGGGTGTTTCGGCGTCGCCCGGTGCCTTGGAGTCACCAGTGACAACCTGTGTCACCGGACCTCCTGGTTGCCCCATTGCGCTGATGCAAGCGAGTACTCACTTGTAACCGAACTTGGGTCCCTGGTCGCCGACGTAGATGTTGGGCAGCGGCTCGTGCGTCTTGAGGTCGCGGATCGGGAGGACGAAGGGGTGGGGACCGTGGTTCTTGCCGTTGACGTAGAGCTGGGCCATGACGATGGCGTGGTTGGCGACCTTGCCGAGGGATCCGATCCACCACTTGGAGGCAGTGAGGTAGGGCGAGTTGAGGACGAAGGTCTTGTCGGTGGGGTCCCAGGTGGCCGTGGTCTCGAGGCCGCGGACGTTGGAGCCGTGGCCGAGCTCAGTCTGGGCGTAACAGCCAATGTACTTGTTGGCGAGGGCAGGCTCGAGGAAGAGCTTGTGCTGCTCGGGAGTGCCCTGCTCGCGGAGGGTGACGAGCCACATCGAGTCGTGCAGACCGTAAGTCGTCGGCTCGCCGGCGATGGTGTTGGCGACCTTGTAGTCCTCGAAGGACCAGTTGTGCTGCTTCTGGAGCTGCTTCAGCTTCTTGCCGCGGGCGAGCGAGCGCTGCATGCGCTCGACACGGCCCATGGAGAGCAGCTCGGTCTTGTCGAAGACGGGCTCGGCAGCGACGATCTTCTCGATCGCGGCACGCTTGTCGAGGACCTCGCGGGTGTGGAGGAGCTCGGCGAGGCGGTCGACGTTGACGCCAGAGCCGGCGCGCTCGGCAGCGAGCAGGTCGGTGCCCTGCGGCGACGAGGGCTGGAGCTTCTGGACCCACTCGGGGGGAGGCGGCTGGCGGGGCATGGTGGTGTAAGCGAGAAGGATATGGGGTGGAGAGAACAGATCTCGTCAGGCATATATAGTTGGGGCAAATAAGCACCGCTGCTGCACCACCACCGCCGAAAGTCACAAGATCCAGGACTGCCCAGGAAATCAGCGGCATCCCGGCTATGGTCACCTGCCCAGTCGGCGAAGGCCGCACCCCTCCCGGCCGGAGTCCGGTTAGCCGGCCGTTTCGTCCCCAGCAACTCGCCCTGCCGCCGTTGGCGGCCTACCCTCGCTCCTTCATGCATTCGCGTGCTCAGGTCCTCTCGCGCGCTCTCGGCCGCAAGCTCTCGGACGCCATGTCAGGTCCGCATCATCGGCGCCCCCTTCTTCGTCGTCGTTTCTTATGTCACGATTGGACGCTGAGTCGGTGCCCCAGAGGGGAACAGTTATTCCAGCGCCGCAGGTTCCTTTCTGTGGACGCCGTATCCCTCGCTCCTCAGCTTACCCCCACTATCGCGCCGGGACATGCCGCTACATGCAGAGTGGAGGCGCTGATCTCCCGGTATGGAGAGTTGCAGCTCAGCTTGGGCAGACATGTGTGCGGGGCCGGAGACGATAAGTGGGCAAGAAACTTGGCCAGGTGGAGGTCCCCGTCACGACATCTGCCGCACCAATCTCGAGGCTGATCTTAGCGAGCATTTGCCGACTCGCTTGCACTACCGCAGTACCGCACTTCTGCATGCCGGCCGAGGAGCAGCGCTGGGCCGCATGCCGCGCACTAGGCCGTTCGTAGCCGGCAATCCGTTGGAAGAGTCTGGCCACAACACATCCTGACTTCCCCACATCTTGGTATGTGCCTGTGCCTGCAGATTACATGTCATCTCGTGTCTCATCGGTTCTCCCCTGTGATGATCTGCACAGTAGTGTTTACGGTCGTATGTACAGCCAGCCCAGGCTTGCACGGCCGTCTGTTCAGAGTCTGCGAATACCGATATCTGATAAACGAACCAGCACCGGCCGCTAAGACACAGGCACGGAACGGCTCACGGGCTTCGGAGACTGCCGCCGCCGGGCTGGCGGTCATGACCGCCGGCGTCTGATGACACTCGGGCGTGCCGATACGACGTACACGAGCACCATGCGGCGCACAGCGTGCCGGCGGCGAGCTCCTCCACCTCCTTACAGTACCCACTCGTACCGCTGAATGACGATGCGATACCCGTCCGCATCCGCGAACGTCTTTCCTTTGTCCTCCCAGTACGGGTTCGCGCTCTTGACCTGCTTCCATCCTCCTTTCTCTGCAGCCTCACATCTCTCCTTCCATTCCTCAGGGTCGGGAAAGTAGAACACGAGCAAGTCCTCCTCGGTCGGCGTAGGCTTCACTCCGCACTTGACGAGTTCGAGGTGCCAGGCGGCCGCAGGGACACCGAGCATTACGCCGTCGATTCCGTCGTGGTCCTCGAATTTGAACAGCAACGAAAGGCCGAGGGCGGAATACTGCTGTTCAGCGCGCGAGATGTCCGTCACTGGTCGGGCGACACGGAGCTTTGGGGCTGTCGTAAGGGTGGACATGTTGGCGATCGTGCTGATTGTTGTGATGCTGATCTGTAGCGGGTGCGATGACGATGACTAAGGCGGTTGCAGCCTGGTCACATGTCACGGTTGTGGGTTCCGAGGCGATCACGAGTACGCCATTCCGCAGACGCAAACAACTGCCGCATGCCAGCGGTTTATCTTTGTCCGCATACACTCGGTAATCAGATGAGTACTTGGCTGCATGGTCGGTCCTTAGCTTGACAGTTATGCGTCTGATGAATGCTTAGCTGCCTTTCCGCAGGAGAGATCCGCTCGTACTCCGCTCGTCCGCTCTCTGACCTACTTTTCCGCATCCCAACCTGCAGCCCTGCTTGCTTCTCACAATGACATTACACTACTGATCTAGTCATGAACCTCCCTCTTCCCGTCTTTCGTCAGGATGTGGTTCAGCCTCTCCCTCTTCTGACAGTTGGCCAGCGCAAAGCTCTTAGCCAACTCATCCAGCTCCTCCGTCGTCTTGCCGCGGAAGTACTCCGCGTACTCGTCGCACATGATCTCTCCCAGAAGACAGTTCCGCACCCGACGGAACAGATGCTTGTGCGCGCGCCACATGGGCGGGTAGAACTTCTCGATCCCCGGCGCCGACTCGGTCAACCACTTCTCCATCGGCACGAAAACGTCGCGGACCGGCGTGTCGTCGCAGCCCCAGGCGTCGACGGCTGTCTGCTTCTTCTTCTCGAGGAACGGCTTCAGGAGCTTCATGTAGCTTGTCTCGGGGTCGACGTACACCATGCCCTGGAACCCGATGTCCTTGTACAGCCAAATGCTCCAGCTGGCGTTGACACGAGCGTAGATCTTGAGTTGCTCCTCGAGCACGGCGTAGCGTTCCTCGTTCGTCTTCTCCCAATCCTCTCCGTCGGACGCATTGGCGTACACGGGCCCGAACTCGCCGTTCCACACCGGTCCGCCAATGTCGCGCATGTACTTGATCTTGCGCTCGAACTGCCTCTCGAGCGTCGCAATCTGCTTCTCGCTTCTCGTGAACGGCTCAGGCGGGTTCGGGAAGCCGTAGTTGCTGTAGTCGTGGCAGGCGTAGACGGAGTTGGGGAGCGGCTTGCCGAAGCGGGAGAAGTCAGCGCCGAACGTGTTGCCGTCCAGGAAGAGGATGTGGTCCGGGTCAATGGCGCGGATCGCCTTCTCGACCCGCTCGTAGAAGGCCAGCAGGCGCGTGTGCTCCACGTCCGTGGGCTCGTTGAGCGGGTTATACCCCGCCACCCATCGGTTGTCCTTGTAATGCTCGGCGAGCTTTTCCCAGATCAGCACCGTGCGGTCCTGGAAGTCCTTGGGGTCCCAGAAGAGCGCCTTCGCGATGCCGCTGTCAGAGTGCCAGTCCACGTTCTGCCCACCAGGGGCGGCGTGCAGGTCGATGATCGTATAGACGCCGTGCTTGGCGCAGAGGTCCACGACTCGGTCCAGGTGACGGAGGCCCTCCTCCTTGAACACACGCGGGTTCATGTCGTCCTCGAAGTGCCGGTAGTTGACGGGCAGTCGCAGACAGTTGAGCCCCAGCGAGGCGAAGAAGGCGGCGTCCGACTCGTCGAAGAAGTACGTCAGGAAGCGGTCGAAGAAGTAGTCGTACTTCTCCTGTCCAAGGACGTTGAGAAGCGCACGGCGCATCTCATGCTCGTGGCCTGGGTAGCCTGTGATGAAGTTCTCCATGTTCACTGCCGTTAGCGAGGCTGCAGGCCGGAAGACTACACGCCGAAACTCCAGCTTGGCCCCTGTTCACAGCTCAGATCCAGCTGTACCTGGCTTGCTGTTGCGAACTTGACTACCGTGAAGTTCAGCTGCAGGTGCACTTACTCCATCCACCCAGGCCAGCACCCTTGAGAATGATCGGCTTTCCATCGCGAGTAATGTGTCCACCCTCAACCTTGAGATACGGTGTTGTCGGCTTCTCGTTGCTGCCCATGGTGTTCTCCCTGTTCACTCGTCGACGTTGTAGTGATGCATGCCTGCGGTGAGAACTTGGTTTCGCACTATATACGGCGAGACGTCATGAAGCTGCGCAACCGTGTCGCCGTAACTGATCCGGACATGCCCGGTGGAGGTCGGTATGGAACGGCTCGGCGCGGTGGAGGGTCATTCTCGGTGCTTTCGGAAGATTGTCGGACCGTTAATCGTCAGTGGGAATGTCAAGAGACCGCAGAGGAGGCCGCCTCTGGGCAATGGGCATGCTCCGAAGTGGGCAGGCGCGGAGTGCAGTGCGGTCTACAAGGGAGAGCCAAGAGAGACTTGGATATCAGCATGTCTGGCGTACGAGCCTTCTGGCTGCGGCGTGCGAGACAGGAGGGGGACGACCGTGGGAAACATCGAAACTAGGGAAGGTCACCTCCGACGATGAAGTCCTCATCACCTTCAACAAGTACCGACTACATGCAGTGCTCACTCGTGGGAAACAGAGAAACCAGCAGAGGGTGCCTCCGTCATGATCAAGAACGGACTGTATAGCCGTCGGAGACGACCTTCGCTAGATTCAAGGTTTCCTACGGCTGACGATCAAGAGAGGGGGCGAGCCAGAAGTCGGAGCTGTCGCTTGCTAGATTCAAAGTCTCCCACGGTAAAATCTAACTCTCCCACGGTAAAACGGCCATGGCTTTGGGATCGAGGTTAGAGCGCGAGCTTGCTAGATCCAAGCTTTCCCACGGTAAAATATAACTTTCCCACGGTAAAATTGTCACCGCACACGCATCGACGTTGGAGGACGGCCTCCCTAAGACCTTCCAAGCACCGTCGCCGAATTCCGCGCTTCGACCCCGTCACCGACGCAGCATGCGTCATGCAGATCTCGATGTTAGAGGGCGGAAGAAATGCCGCCGTCACCCTGCTCTGTGTTCTATATTCGACAGAGCTAGGCACTCCACTCATCTCCGCTGCTTTATGTCGGCGTCCGGTGACAGATGCCAGTGGTTTCAACACACGACAATAGCCATGCCCAGAATTAGAACCTGCGTCCTCCACTGCTCACTATGCCCGGTCTGTCTGCAGGCCGCAGTAGTAGCGCCGAGGACGGTGATTGCATTAACAACTAGTTCTAGACTGTGGCCTAAACGAGCTCAAGCCTCGTGAACGGAGTGTCAGCAGCGAGGCGCGAGAAGTCACCAGGCAACTGCAGTGGAAATGAGGCAGAACTCTTCTATTCCTGCACACCTTTCCTCTGGCGAGGTAAGCGACAAATGACCCTGTGCAGGCGATATGCCAGCGGCGAACGGACCGACCCCCGAGCTCCACCCGCTCCAGTATGAGATCGCACTAGCGTGCTAGTGTTTCTAATTCGATGGCTAATGACGGTGCAAACAGAGTAGCGTGCAATGATTAGAACGTTAGAACATGGTTGGTCGTATTTTTACGACTTGGGCCGGCTTGGCATTGTCCCGCAGCACTCCCACCACGCGGGGCATGAGGCACAGAGGCAGAGCGAAAACTATCCGTTGCCTTGGCACCTCCACTCCACTCTGCCTCTGGCCACCTGCACCACACCCCGTTATTCCGGTATGCTAGTGAGTGGCATGGGGTGGGTGAAAGAGGGTGAGAGGGGGAAGGTCAAAGGGAGAAGCGGAGGAGGGCGAGGCTTGGCTGGGCGGCGGTGGAGTGGCAGTATTCGTGCTGGCGTGCTGCCCGCAGCCCGGCGGGGCCAAGCTTGGAACGCCAATGCCAAGAATGGCCAAGCTGCCAAGTGCCAAGCCGTTGGTCAGCGCTTGCGCCTTCGCTTGCGTGCATTGCTTGCCCCACTTCCCATGCTCCGTGGCCTTCCTGCGTCCCGGCCCGGATTGCGCTGCATGCATGCTGTGTGGGCATGCAGTTCTTCCCCCTGGCCATTGAAGTGGCTCTCCCATGAACGCGACAGTGGCCCCGACTGGTGCTGCTGTTTGAGGTGCCGTTTTGCGCTTCGCGCCTATGCATACAATGATACAACATATGGTGTACAGTGAGGTCTCTCAGATGAACAACTACGATTTCCTTTGCTTGGCAGGCTCGGCTCACATGGAGTCCTTGCGCTCCGCCTCGCGGACGCCCTCGAGCAGCATCTCCAAGCCCTGCTGCGGCCTGCTGCTGCTGTCGGAGCGCGCGCGCATCATCTTGTCGGGGAACTGCTGCAGCTCGCGCTCGCGGGCCTCGCGCATCTCACGGATCTCGCGCAGCTCGCGCTCCTTGGCGTACTCCATCATGTCGCGCTCGTCCATGGGGGGCAGGTCGCGGTCGCGCGGATCCCGGCCGTAGCCCATGGGGCGGGGGAGGTGGACGTGGTCGTAGTAGGCCGGGCTGGACTCGTGGCTCGAGGCAGAGTGCGTGAGGCTGGGAGTGCGCTCGGCACGCAGAGCGTCGGGGGGAGGCATCGCCTGCATCTGCGCCTGGATCGTGGCCAGGTTCAGGCGCGCCTGCAGGATCGTGAGCCGCGTCTGGATGATGGCAGTCATGCGCTCCTCCTCGGCCTTCTTGGCACCGAGGATCGACATGAGCAGGTCACGGTCGCCCTCGCCGGAGCGGCGGAACGAGTCGAGGATGCTCTTGAGCGAGGCAGGGGGAGGGGGCTGACTGTCAGCTACTGTCACTTCTGTCACGAAGTCTGGCCTCAGCTGAACTTACGAGGTTCTCGAAACCGTCCTCCTGAGGCTTCATCGCGGTCGGGGACTGGGACTGGTCGTGGCGCGAGCGCGGGGGAGAGGGAGGGAACTCCTCGGTGAGGATGGAGGGGGGAGGCGAGCGGCGGCGGTGGCCGTGGTGGTGGTGGCCGGCGTAGGGGTGGGCGCGGGCCGAGGAGCTCGAGTAAGCCGGCGCGGGGTGCGGGCGGTGGCGGGGCTCAGTGGCAGACATTGTTGTCAGAGTTGTAGAGTTGTGGAAGGTGGGATGCTGGGGATGATCAGGTGGTGCCGGTGGTCTTATAAGCTAACTGCGTGTGCGCGGTGCCAAGCCTCAAGCTAATCTTGGCCAAGGCCAAGGATTGATTCTCGGCGCGGCGGGCTCAGGCTGGCTCAGGTGCTCAGGTCCCAAGCCGGACCGCCAACTCAAGGATTGCCCGGCCTTCGTCCCCGCCAGTTCTGCTTTTCCGGAACGCTGTTCCCTCTATAGAAGTTCCGGGCCATGCTGTGGAGCAGAGGCTGAGATGCATGCATATTGCTGTTGCAGAGCAGGCAGAGGCGAGAGAAGACGGTGGACCAAGATGTCTCGCCAGGACCGACAAAAGAATGCCAAGACTCTGCATCGGTCCCTAGCCAATCCGTCACCGGTTCCTGATTCCTGATTTGGATACGCCTGTGTCTGCGCAAGCTGTGTTCTAGATTTAGCCCAGCCTTGGTCCCCCTTACGTCCGGGGCTGCGTGCGCTGTGCACTGTATGCGCTGTAAGGTGCCAGCGTCAGCTGCCTGCGTGCCATGCATGAACCAGTGACACTGCATACCCCGTGACAGCCAACTATGAGGCAATGCTGGAACACAGAAGTGAGGCTTACACGCATTGCCGAGGCTTGGAAGCTTCGATGGATCTGGTGAGGTCATGCATGCATGATAATGTGTGTTGAGGGATTATTCGATGGCACTCAATCAAATCATATCGCACAATACAGAGTGCACAGACACAGTCGAGTCCAGTCCCCGCTGTACCGCTGCGCTGTGCGTATCAGTGTGCGTGCTTAGGCTTATGCTTGGCCTTGGCTTGCCACTGGTGGCACACTGGCGCAGGGGCAGATGCACCAACGCAGTGAGCCAAGCACACTG
Source organism: Trichosporon faecale (assembly GCA_039545375.1). Taxonomy (NCBI): domain Eukaryota; kingdom Fungi; phylum Basidiomycota; class Tremellomycetes; order Trichosporonales; family Trichosporonaceae; genus Trichosporon; species Trichosporon faecale. Next base: position 1,817,027 of record BCLU01000004.1, on the reverse strand, counting down.
GAGGCTCCGGGCTCCGGGGGCGTACCGCGGCGAGGCTGGAGGGTGCCCAGTGGCTTGGGGCATGCGCGGGCTCCACGGACCCTGACAAGTCTTGGCAGTCACAGAAAAGATTCGGCTCAAGATTATTTTTATCAACACCCGCAATGCTTGCTGCGCTCTCCTGCCGCTGCCCTGTGTCCGCCGAGCTCTTGGCCAACACTGCGGGCTTAGGTCCTTGCGTCTTCCTTGGCCTGGCCAACGTTCACGGGGTTCGGCCTGAACACCCGCAACGCGGCCTTTCTCTGCTCCCCAGCCTGTCACGATGCTTGCGCTCTTAGGCCGAGATCAGTGGCCAGGCTCCACCCGCGGGCAGTACAGATGATCGCTGCGTGCCTGCTTCTTTTCTTGGTATCGGCCACAGGCCCAGTGCCTGCAAGGCAGTCCCCACCATAGAGACCATCCCCGCATCTCGCACCACTGCGGCGGCGAATGTCGCCACCACGTTAGTCGTTCACCGGTGCTAAAACGAGCACTGGTGGTGCGACCACCGCACCGCCCAGAATAGCCGCAAACTGCGTCAGCTCGCAGCGCCCCCTCATACAGCCCTGCATGCATACCGTGTATACCGGTCGCAGGCCGGTGCATACTATCCCCAGCTACCAGTGGATGCGCAGTCACGTGTAGGGACAGGCTGCTAATGAGACGTCGGTGGCTCACTTGGTCGCCTTGGTGGCATGTTGGTATCTCTTGCATCGCTGGGCGTGCCCGCGGGCCCGCAGCTGAGGCGTCACAAACGTTGTTGCGTAACGAGCAAGGCACATTTGCGCGTGCATTGTGCGATTGCGGTGCCCACTTTGTGCCAAGCCTGCCAAAGTCGCCATCCATCGAGCCAGTGTGCGAGCTTAATTGGGCCCAGCGTGTGCAGGTGTGAGACGGAAGGGAAGGGAGATCCGAGCGAGGTGCTTTCTTGGATGTCTTGACAGGAGATACAGGAGACGGAGACGTACGCATCGAGCGTGCGAGCAGTGGGCGACGTGGTGCCACGCACGCACGCAACACCCACCGCGCACGTAGCGGTGCCAGCGGTCTTGGCAGGGAGCGCAGGTGGTATTCCAGACTTGACTCGCTGAACGTGCAGGCACCGGGCACCGAGCGCCCCGCTGACTGCCAGCTGGCGGCCACTCCCCGGTCTCTCCTTGGTCGCTAATCCCTCATTCCGGTGGGCGAATCAGAGCTCCAGTCCTCACCGTACCTCCCAAGCCAGTGCGGGCACGCCACACTCTCCGATCAGATAAGATACCGAGCAAGCTTGTGTGTCGTGTTGCAGCTTGGCATGCACTGACCTTCTTGAGTCTCGTTGCAACGTGCAACTGATACGCTGGGATCTTGAGGCATTTTCGAGATCTCGCCAAGCACGCCGCAGGCTCCGCAACGTGTCAGAGGGTGCAGGTCGACCAGACGCCGATACCACGATACGAAGGAATGCTCAGCGGCGAGCGGCGCCGCCAATCCCGGGCCAAGCCCACAGGAAGTGGCCGCACCTTGCCGCCTGCGGCCGATGGAGATGGACCAGTTCCCAGCGAGTAGTGAGCGGGAGTGCTGAGATCGGGCAGCAATGCACACCGCCCAGCGGACCTGAACATAGAGCATTCACCGGTCCGAACCCCGCACGAATGAGAGAACATTCCTGCAGAACGGCAGAGGCTCATGTGCGCCAAGAGCGCCGGTCATGGGAATCTGGGTTGCGGGGAAGTCTGGGGTCAGCAGACACGCCTCGCATGCACAAGACCACTGAGCGCAGTGGGGTGCCGCCACCCTGTTGCCACTCCCGTGTGCTGCTCATTGTATCGGACTTGGCAGTCCAAGCCAAGCCAGCCCAGCTCAGGACTCGACCGTTATTCGCGTCCGTGGCTTGACCGCTTGGAGCGGGGTATCATCGGATTGGGTGGGGGGTTGTCCAGTGTCTTGGAATACCGCACATGACGAGGGATCGCACGGCAGAGTTGCTTGGCTGTCGCTAGGTGTGAGATTGCTAGACGCGGCCAATCGTGCTGTGACTTGCATCATCCGGATGAACACTGGCGACTCTGGAAAGTGCCGACGATCAGGTGATTCTGCATTCTGGGAGGTCAATTGATGCCACCCCAGCTCAAGGTGACTTACACTGAGTGCGCTGTCGTTGTTCGAGGGCATGGAGTGGCGACAAGTTACTCCTGCCCGTCCCGAGAAACGCAGGAAGCTGCCTGCGCGCCATGGTAAAGGAGGGATTCGCTGATGACCAGAAGTAGCTCGTTCCAGTCATGAGGTGTTGAAGCATCAAGCGAACTCACGGATGGAACTCAGCTGGTATCGAAGTCATCGTCGCCGTGGGTGGCGATGGCTTTCGAGCGGCTCATGGTTCGTGCAGCAGATCGGTGCAGTCTCGGTTCTTGCGAATTGCTGATGCTCGGCTGTCGCCGAGTTTTACCCAACGACAAGAGTCGACCTCCCTTCCCCCAGGGTAGAGCGCACGACAGATGACCGTGGTAAACTAGCTCACTCAGACTTAGCGAACTAACCCTGCCTAGCACAAAGTCAGACCTTGACTCCAAGGAAGACATTGATTACGGCGCAGCTGCGAATCACCAGCCAAATCTGTTGATAGTCTAGACTGGTGTCTCTGGTCCGAGGGCGTCATCCAGCTGAGACTTGCATTCGCTTGTTTCGCCTTGTGCACTTGCCGGTTGGAGCGAGAAAGGCCGAGAAACGCCTGCACAGGAGGGCTCACGAGATAACTTCTACTGTAAGTCTAGTCAGCAATACACAGGAAGACTGGCAAGACATGCCGACTACTATCGCTGCCTTCCTTGGTGTCAGTGGTGCTACCTTCCCTTAGCACTCTCGCAATGCCATCTGGAGGGCTGGAAAAGCTGGAATATCGCGGGTGGTGAGAAACGCGCAGAATCGGGACTCATGAGGAGGGACAGCGCCCAAGACCGTCTGACGCAGTGGATCTAAGAAGTTCTTCAAATGGAACTGTTGGTTAGAAGTTGACAGAGAATGCTTACGGAGCATGACAAATCCGCACCATGGATTGCCTCGGGCTAAGGCACGGAAGAAGGTGGCCGACGCGGAAGTTGACTAGTAACGTGAGAATCCTGATTGATAGTTTTGATCGGCTAGCCGAAGAGTTAGAAGGGCGTTAGAAGGATGGATGACGTTGTCAAAGTTTGCAGAGATGGTTGCGAGCGAGGAAGATGTAGTGGTCAACGATGAAGACGCTTTGATCGCGTTGTCTGCGATGGAGGCCTTGTAGGTTATGGTGGTTAAGCGTGAGCACGTGAGCAGGGAAGGTCTGACGGAGATGGACGTCCGTGCATGTTGCCGGCGGGAAGCGGAGTGATATTGGTGCGGCCCCGTGACTATCAGATTCCGTTCTCAGCCTCGGGCCCCATGTGGCGTCCCTGACCACCCTCGGCCAATCCTTCTCCGCTTTTTCAGCCCAGCCCGCCCGTCGATCGATCAAAACCTGGCGACGTAACCACCCAATCACACAGGTGTCATCGTTTCACGTCAACAACATCTCGTCTTCATATTTACTTCAGCATCTCCTCCAGCATCGTTCATGACAAGGCCACGACTCTAATCGACACACAAGCATGTCCTCCATCGCGTCGTCCCCCACACTGGGGCCTGCGCACCACGCAGACCACTCCATCTTCCGCCCCTACCCGACAGGACTCACCTTCCACCAGAAGTTCTACATCTTCTTCCTCCAAGGTATGCAGCTCCCCACTGTGTACCGATGCGTAGCTGACATGCAGGACTCGGCGCAGGCTTCATCGACTTTGGCGCCAACTTTGGAATCGCCTACGCTAGTGAGTTGAATGTGGCACCACCTCCACTGACCCCCCCAAAGTGTACCATGGCCAGTCCGATGTCCGCGTAAGTCATCAACCACCTTCTAGACCTTCGTTCTAACGCGTTTAGATGTGGGTGTTCAGCAAAAATACCATGTGAGTGCGCTCGAGAGCTCGAAAATCCACATCTCAAGAGGTGTTTTGTGTAAAATCTCGTAAGAAGAAGTTCGGGTGGTGCGGTGCCACTTTGTCTCAATTTCTGAGACATCAACGCACTCTACCCCCGCCTGAACCTGCTCAAAAGGTTTGGAGACCTTTCTCCGAGATTGTAGCGAATTTAGATTCGGTGCACGGTGCATAGCTAACGTCCCGCAGTGCCGGTGACCTCGGAGTCACCCCGATCATCCAGTGCGCCGCGTCCATGATCATCTCGTCCTCCCTCGTCCACACCGACCTCCACCACCGCGCGATCAAGCCGCTACCCTTCGTTTGGCCGCACGTGCAGCACCTCCCCGATCCGCACTACATCTTCGACAGGATGTTCCGCGGCCGCGCGAAGCGTAGAGCAGCCGAGGCGGAGCGGAAGGCGGTCGAGGCCGGTCTGCCGGGCGGCGGCGAGCAGTGCGACTACTGGGAGAACCAGCCGCACGGGTTCAAGTTCTACTTCTGGATGCTTGTGCGCTTCGCGTTCGAGGGAACAGAGATGAACATGCTCTTCGAGCGCTGCGGGTTTGGGGAATGGTGGCTCCGCCTCCTCTGGACGGCGGCGCAGGGCGCGCTCCTCGGCATCATCTTCGGTCTTCCGTGCTGGATCCTCGCCATCATCATCCTTGGCCCCATCTACCGCGGCGGCAACATGGGCAACGTCTGGGCCCCGCAGGCGATTAAGGGAGTGTACGGCTGCATCGTGGGCTGGATCACGAACCCGATCATCGCGTCGCTGGCACTCGGCGGACAGTCGGAGCACCACCTCCTCGTCGTCCCCGAGGACAAGGAGGCGCAGGTCGCCGAGGGCCGCGAGGCCGCCGACGCGTCGCCCGCAATCGACACTATTGTCGAGGAGGATGTCGTGGACGGCACGCCTGTCGAGAGCACTAACCCGCCGTCACCGTTCCTCCGTCCCTTCCGCCCCGCGACGACGACCAGCCTCTCCGTCCCCGAGACTCCAGGCAGCTCACCCGGCCGCCCCCGCGCATCCTCCCTCACCCGCCCCATCAGCCGTACGCGCACGCGCTCCAGCTCCATCGGCCACGCGCCATTCACAGCGAACGCGGCGCAGCTCGGCCCGCCCTCGCCCATCCTCCCCGCCGTCCCCTCGCCTCAACGTACGATCTCGACGCCTGCCCGTCCGACACGTCCCCGTGGTCTGTCGACTTCCGCGGCGCCTGGTCCCCCCGGTCCGTTCAACTACGCCCTCGGCGGTGTCGGAGGCCGTGCCCGTCGTGGACGGTCGAACACCACGACGACGGTCACCGAGATCGCACTTGTGCAGCAGCGTAAACCTGAGGCGCCGTCACCGACGCCCGGAGCTGGACGCGACACGGACAACCTCGAGCTCGTCCCCCCGCCGCGTCTCGGTGGACGCGAGAGAGGCTTCTCCGACGTCGCGGGCGGAGCGACCCACAATGCCTGGGCGCAGGGCGTGCGCCAGAGCCATGACGGCGGCGAGCGCGGGGACGAGCGTCCCCGTCCGGACGTTCCCCAGTTCCGCATTCAGAGGCCTAGCATGGAGGCTGGCACGGAGCCTTTCGTCGACGCGCAGGACGGCTCCAACTACATCCAGGAGAAATAGTCGCTCCTCATCTTTCTTTATTCTCTATTCCATCATTTTAATTCCCAGGCTCGGACTCCTGTATCAACAGAAAAGCTAGACCGCATCATGTGTTCCATAGATCCGCATGCTAATTCTAATATCGTACTCAATGGGTTGCATTCCTTCGTCGCCGCGCTGCTCGGCACTCGGTAGGCGCTTATTTATGCATATCGAGCTCGCGATCGCTGAACGACAAGGAGGCTGCCAAGTGATTTATCGATGGTGCCTGAAACCACGTGGGGACGAAGTCTCACAAATATTTCTCGGTGGAGGTCTCCCAAGTTTCCAGCCTCGAGACGTCAAGGAATCTTTGGAAGATCGACTCTGCATTATTCATCGCACTCTTCGAGAGCACCTCGCCCCGTGATCGGCACTCTCTACCAACAACCGACTGTCACGGAACACCCAGGCTCGCCTTCTGAGCCTCCTTTCTTCGGCTTCCACCCCTTTCGTCTCCACTTTCGTCACCCCCTTCCCTCTCTCGCCCTCTCGACTCTCTCGCCATGAGCTCCGCCGGCCCGAGTGGCCTCAGCCTCAACCAGTCGATAACGGCTGCGTGGGGTAATCAGGCTCAGCCCTCTGCCTCGTCTGCGGTGAAGAAGCGCGTGCGCAAGACGGTCGGTCTGAACGACACCTCGACGCCGCCGGAAACAGATGGCGAGCGAACGCCTGGCGACCGAACACCCGTCGAGCGTGAGCGCTCAGAGCGGAAGAAGCGGATAAAGCGCGACCCCACAAATGAGAACAAGTACGCTCCGCCTGAGGCGCGGCTCTCGCAACTCGGAGGACTCGACAAGCAGATCAAGCAGCTGCTAGAGATTGTTGCGCTGCCCTTGCTGCACCCCGAGATCTACTCCTTCACTGGCATCACGAGGCCGCACGGCGTGCTCCTTCACGGAGTTCCGGGAGGCGGCAAGACGCAGCTGGTGCACTGTCTCGCGGGCCAGCTGCAGCTTCCGTTCATCACGATCTCGGCGCCCTCCATCGTCTCAGGAATGAGCGGCGAGTCAGAGCGCGCGCTCCGCGAGCACTTCGACGAGGCAAAGCGGCACGCGCCCTGCATCCTGTTCCTCGACGAGGTCGACGCGATCACGCCGAAGCGCGAAACGGCGCAGCGCGAGATGGAGCGCCGCATCGTCGCCCAGCTCCTGACGTGCATGGACGACCTGGCCGCCAGCGAGAAGCCCGTGATCATGCTCGGCGCGACGAACCGGCCGGACTCGATCGACCCCGCGCTTCGCCGCGCCGGACGCTTCGACCACGAGATTGAGATGGGCGTGCCCACTGTCGAGGGGCGAGAGCAGATCCTGCGCGTCCTGCTGCAGAACCTGAAGCTCGCGCCTGAGGTGGACATCCGCTGGCTCGCGAAGAGCACGCCGGGATACGTCGGTGCGGACCTTACGAGTCTGACGACTGAGGCGGGCGTCGTCGCCGTCAAGCGGATCTTTGAGGCCATGGCTGGACCTCCCAGCCAGGAGGTCGCGATGGAGAACATGGCGCTCGACGACGGGCCCATGGCCCAGCTCCCCTCTGGCGTGCTCGCGACCCCGATCGCGCAGTTCCTCGTGAACCACCCCGGGCCCCTCGGTGCCGAGCAGCTAGGGCAGCTCGTCCTCCTCCCGTCCGACTTCGAGGCGGCGCTCAAGGTCGTCCAGCCCTCGGCGAAGCGCGAGGGCTTCGCGACCGTGCCGGACGTGACGTGGGCCGACATCGGCGCCCTGGGCAACGTACGCGACGAGCTGCACATGGCCGTGGTCCAGCCGATCCGACACCCGGAGCTCTTCAGTGTGGTGGGCATCGACGCGCCGTCGGGCGTGCTCCTCTGGGGTCCCCCGGGATGCGGCAAGACCCTGCTCGCGAAGGCGGTCGCGAACGAGTCTCGTGCCAACTTCATCTCTGTCAAGGGCCCAGAGCTGCTGAACAAGTACGTGGGCGAGAGCGAGCGTGCGGTGCGCCAGGTCTTTGCGCGAGCTCGCGCATCCGCTCCCTGTGTGATCTTCTTCGACGAGCTGGATGCGCTCGTCCCCCGCCGCGACGACAGCATGAGCGAGTCCTCGGCGCGCGTGGTGAACACGCTGCTGACGGAGCTCGACGGCCTCGACGCCCGCAAGGCCGTGTACGTGATCGGTGCGACGAATCGGCCCGACATGATCGATCCCGCGATGGTGCGTCCCGGCCGCCTCGACAAGCTGCTGTACGTCGATCTGCCGTCACCCGCGGAGCGCTTGGAGGTGCTCAAGACGCACACGAAGCGCACGCCGATCGCGGAGGCGGACTGGGCCGCGATCGCCCAGCTCGTCAACTCGGACGCGTGCGACGGCTTCAGTGGTGCCGACATCGCGGCCCTAGTGCGCGAGGCGGCGTCCCTCGCCCTCCGGTCGGCGTTGGAGGCGATTGGCGCATTCGAGAACGATGCGGACCGCGGATCCCGCGGCGGAGAGGTCACGATGGCGCCCCAGGTTAATGTCTCGGCTGAGCACTTTGCGAAGGCCGCGCAGAAGACGCAGCCGAGTGTGAGCAGGGAGCAGAGGCACAAGTACGAGCGCATGCGCGACAAGTACGCCGGTGTTCCAACTAAGGGACGCAGGACAAGGGCGGAAAGGGATGCCGAGGAGAAGGCGGCCTGGGACGCTGCCCGTGCCGCCACCGGGGACGAGACGCCGCAGGAGCCGGCGCCGATGCCGGGCCTCAGCTAGTCGATTGTCGCATGCATACTGGGATATTAGGACAACGCACCGATGCGATCTCGATCTCGACGGGACACTGGAGCGCACAACAGGGCCTGAGTCACTGACGACCACATGCTCGCAGCCGTGACTAAGGGCGCAGACGACCGTTCCTCAACCGGTCCCTCGATCCGTCTCGTCTCGGAACAATGGTGATCAGACTTCGTCGCACCGGTGCTGGAACAATGACTGCTGATGTATTCTTCTCTGCACTGGGGAAAACAATCGCTCGCTCCTCTGTGAGCCACTGCATGCTGACTGCATAAGAAGTCGCCACTCACACGAACTGACCTGAACTCTTGACATATCTCAACACCCTTCAAGACACTTCTTCCCAAGCATCATGGGCCAAGATCCTGACATGACAGTCCGCTCCCAGCGCCTCCAACGTACTCGTACGCGATCTGGCATATGAGGCCCCGGAGCCAGCGGCTGCTCCCGAGTTTGGAGGACCAGCTGGCGCTGGCCTGCGGCCGGCTGCGGCCTCAACTCGACGTCACCTGTATGCGGAACGTGACTGGCAAGGTCACATACACAACGGCCACACACCGGGTCGCACCGAGGGGCAATGCGGGATCGAGAGCACGCCTGCCGTACGCTCGCGTGCTGCGCAGGTGCCAGGCAACGCACACGCACAGCTGAGGTCATCTGGCTGGCATCGGGGTGTGCTTCTCCTGTCCTTCAGCTGTCCTCCGGCTCCCACGACGCCGCTGTTGGGCGAAGTGGTCCGGCTTTTCGCTCTCGATATCCGGACAGACACGATATGAGCTGGGGATAAGAACGCTCGCCCTCGTCCCCATCGTCCCCACGACGTACCATCACACCCACACCCCTCCTTTCACCTCCTCACCACCCTCACCGCCTTCGGCTCCTCGCCAGCACCCTTCGACCTCGGCGTCCTCGGCACCCAGACAGAAATCGACAGCATGAGCACGGTCATGGGGCCGCAGTACAAGTTGACCCAGGCCGACATCGCGATCAACTACTACGTCGTCCTGGGCGCTGGCGAGCGCTGGAGTAATGACCATAGTGAGCCTCGCTGCCGGCCTTTCCATCCTGCACCCCTGGAGCTCCCCACTGACCCGCAGTCAAGGACTATCTCAACGCGTTCGACAAGGCGTACGGCGGGCTGGTTCCTCAGCGCCATTCCGAGAAAGCGTTCTGGCAGTTGCGTCGCCGTGAGTACACCCCAAACAGTGCTGTTCATGATGTGCACCCTGCCGTACATCGCGCGGGTGTCGTTCGGATGTTTCGCGGGTCATCGTGGACGGGCATATGCCCTCCCACATGATGACCTGGCCACCAGTGCCCGACACCACACGGTGTCACAGTCTCAAAACATCGTCATCTGTCCTCCTCCTCCCACGCCCCGATGCCACTTGCTAACGTCCAGGTGCTCGCGAGATTCTCCTCACCCCCCTCCGCCAACAGTATGATAACCAGCGCCGACTGTGGTACACTGGCGCCCACGGGACCGTCAACGATATTATCATGTTGGAGTTCAAGACGTGTCCCGACAGGCTGCTGAACACCGATGAAGTCGACGTCTGGAGCTGCCTGCACGCGTACACTTTCCATTGCACGCCCCTGCCAAAGATGCGTTTAAATCCTCAACTCACCATCTTGGCCCACTTCCTGTGGGGCTCGCGGACGACCCTCCTGCAGTACTGGCGCGAGCGTTCGGAGGACGAGCTCGCGGACTCGCTCCCGGGCTCCTACAACATGCCTTACAAGTACATCCAGTCTCTGGCTGTGCTGTGCCGCAACGGTCCGATCTGGCACATCCGTCCCTGGCGCCGCCTCCTGGACATTCTCACCGCGCACGGCATGGCGCACGCGTTCCGCAACGGCGAGCGCCGCGCGTGGCTCTTCTTCACCGTCAAGTTCCTCGAGGGCGTGAGTTATGTGGCACTGAGTCTTAGCTGACCCCAGGTCGAGGCCGACAGTGAGGTCCGCGACGCCGCAATTCAGGACCTCGAGATGGCAGCCGACCTCTCCGCCGAAAAGCTGCTGTACCTCGGCGCCCAGCTTGTCGCCGTCAGCAGGCACTTCGCGCACCAGCTCCCCTGGGGCCCGGGCTATGAGGAGGCCTGCGTCACCCTGAACCGCAAGCCGGTTCCTGGGTTCAAGCTGCCCTACTACGAGGGCGAGGACCTCGGTCGCTCGTTTGCGGCCTGGTACTACCACGTCCGCGAGTGCGTTAAAGCCAACCAGTCCGTGCAGGAGTGGAGCGTCGAGGACCTCGTCGCCCTTTTCACCGAATTACTCAGCGAGACGAGTGAGGTGTTCGCGAAGGGTACGCCCGAGTTCCTGCCTCGGCCCCTGTGGCTCCGCGACCGCCGGGTTATTCGCGCCGAGACCGAAGCGGCGTTGAAGAACCTCGAGACGGGTGTCGAGGAGGAGCCGGCCAACGGAAACGAGGTTGTCGACGAGGACCAGACTCCTTACGCGACGCCGAACGTGACGCCCCACGCTACGCCTCTTCTCAGCGCCACTGAGGCTGCGCCCCTTTCCGAGTCGGCGGAGTTCGACCTCGACTCGCGCCGCATGTCGCCCGACCAGATGCTCGTGCTTCAGCTGAACAATGAGGGCGAGAACAACACGCAGAAGGAGGAGGTCCAGAAGGAGAAGAACGAGAAGGCTGCTGAGCCTTCGCGCAAGGTTGCCGGAGTGTCCTCGAAGCTCGCCGACGTCCTCGCAAACTACGTTCTCAGCACGCGCACCTGGGAGCCAAAGGTTCAGGAGCAAGTCAATGTCTGGCGCGCCGAGCACGGCTACGAGTACTCTGTGCCTCGTATTCCGGAGGCCGCGTTCAACATGATCAAGGACGACGTCGTGCTCAAGAGCGCGGAGGCACTCGTCAATGAGCTCAGGCTCGCCTACGAGATCAGCGCGATTATGAGGGACGGTGCGGCGTCTACTCCAGCTGCTGAGGATGGCGGCAAGAAGGACGACAACGACGACGACGACGCAGTCGTCTTTATCGGCGACACCGGCGCCATCGGGGCGACTGAGACGCTCTCGAACGAGAACGACCAGCCGACCGACGACTCGATCCAGGACGACGTAGTGGTCACCATCCTGTCGGAGGAGGAGTACGAGGCGCTCGCGATCGGCGACGTCTCGGACACTTTCAGGCGCCCTACTTCGACCGACCACGATGTCGCCGTCGACACCTCTGGCAACCCGACCCAGATCGACATTGACGAGGACCCCTTCGCGTTCCATGGTGGAGGTGTTTCGATCCCTGAGATTGTGGTGGTGCCTCCCACCCCTCGCCTGTCGCACTTGCCTCCTCCGCCCAGCTTCGAGCCGATCGCCATGAACGACTCGTCACGCCTGTCCGTGGTGATGCCTCCCACGAACGGTCCCCTGGAGCTCGACAACGCGACCCTCTCGGCGGCGTACGACGCGCTCGCTCGGCATGCTGCGCTCGTTGACTCCAAGTCGGACTCCGACTCTTCGGACTCTGACTCCGACTCGGATGAGGGCTGGGGTGACGCCGAGATCTTCTACACCGCCCCTGCCGTTGCCAGCTCCAACGAATCCAAAGCTGAGATCCTCGAGCCCAACAGCCGTGAGGGCGCGATCTCCCGCGCCGGCCACCGCGATGAGGACAATTCCGGTAAATCATCCGAAATTGCCGGGACCGCCAACGGCAAGTTCGACGACTACCCCCTCTCCGACGGCGAGGACGAGGAACCCGCGAAGAGCACGAAGAAGCACGTCGATGCCGGAGCTCAGAAGAAGGAGGTTCGAGAGAATCAGGGCTCCGAGCAGACCGCCAACTCCCGCGCCGAGAGCAAGCCCGACCCATGGACCGACCCCTTCGGATACGCTAAGTGGAAGGCTGCCACTTCCAATGGTACCTCCAAGCTCACTGGCCGCAAGACCTCCGCAACCAGCGTCGGACTCGGCTCCCGGGTCTCCATCAAGACTGGAATCGACCCGAACTTGCCCAGCGATGACGACTTCAAGGTTACCATCATGGACCTGACTCCAGCGAACTGCAAGGGCCCCTCCCCCGGCACCAGCGCCAACGGCAAGTCCCAGCGTCCTTCCCGCGCCGACTCCATGACTCAGGAGGAGCTGGAGCAGCTGGCGCGCTGCATTCCCAACGGGGAGAGGTACCTTCCGGGATACCGCGCAGTGGTCGTCAGTCGCGAGAAGGCGTTCAGGAGGAAGATGAGCCTTAAGAGGCTGTAACGAACCAAGTGGAGAGCGGCGGGGTCTTACCTCCGCTCGTGTAACATGTATCCATACCTGTAGCTGTACGCATGCCTCCGTGCGTAGAGATGTGTGTATCTCCAAAAGTGAATGTACCCCCTGCGATGCAATCTGTGTCCTGTAACATGCGGCTGTATCTATCTTGACGTTGCTTTCCCCACCATCGACGTGAAATGTCATCGACACCGACTACGGCGCCCAACCAGCCCAAGATCCTGGTCCACCATCAAGGTAGCCGCGGCATCCAGGGCGCTGGTGATTGCACTGACACTGGCTCGAGCAGCCCTGACGGTGAGGAATGACGTCTCGATCGTCCGCTGACCGCGCAGAGTGCGCCAAGACCGACTCTGATGGTGCATCCAGGCTTAGTGGCAACCAGAATTCGCTCTCCGCCAACCAGAACGACATCAGCACCCCTGGTTTGAATTCCTGTCTCGCTAGCAAGCAGGACGCCTCGGCAATGATGGACAACGTTCCCCACCCCGGTGGCGAGGTCTCCGTCCTCCTGCCCTCCAACTCAACCCTGCGCCTTCGCCCCCGCAGGCGTGCCAGGTCCGCAACTGTCTTTAGTCCCGGGCCAATTCTTCCTCCCACCTCTACCGGAGCCAACTCGACCGACAGCACCCCTTCGCCTGCCTCGTCAATCCTCTCGCCCAGCTCGGGTAGTTCCGCGGGTCAAACTTCGTCCAGAGCCGACAACTCAAGCATGGCCTCGGAGGGTCTGATGCCCCGCAAAGGACGCCCTCTCATTGGCATCCGCGCCAAGTACGCGCACGGGTGCCCCAACGGGTACGCGTCCCCTGAGACTCTGGCGACCAACATCCTCCGCCTCGCCAGTGTTTCGACCGACGGTCCCCAAACCCTGGAGGAGATTGACGCCATCAGCGCCGAGGCTGCTGCCAATACTGCCGCCACCCCCGGCAACCAGGCCGCCGAGTCCAACGGTGCCGCATTCCGCGACCGCGCTCGTTCCATTCGCATCGATGACGAGGCCGCCCGCAGCATCATCGCCAAGTTCCGTGCCTCGCCCGACCACTCGCCTCCGTCGCCGCCCAAGGCCTCTCCCCGCCGTCGCCTCTCACTCCCTTCGGTCGGTGAGCCCAACGGCCTGCTCTGTCCCGGCCGCGACGAGCTGAGGAACCGCGCTGCGTCTGACCCTGGTCTCAATGCACTCCGCGAGCTTGTGATCCGCGGCCTGTCTCCTGCGCCCTTCGAGGAGGCCGCCAGCCCCACCGACGTCGACCGTCCTCAGGAGATTAACGCCGCCCCCCCTCACTGTCGACACTGACCAGGCTGTGCTCGACACGCAGGATGCGGTCATGATCACTCCTCGCCGCCGTAACCGCCTGCGTCGCAGCCCTCGCATTGACCCTGTTTTGGAGGTCGATGAGTCGCGCGACACTCTGCCCCGCTGGGCGCTCGACTACGACAACTTCGTCAACGGCCTCGAGGACCAGGAGGATGACGAGGTCTTCGTCGAGGAGGACGAGGAGGATCAGGCCGACTCCTTCTCTGAACTTAACGAGTCTGTTGGCCACTAGCCAGGACCTGATCCTCGATTGGCCCAAGTGGTCACCTGCCCGTAGGCCATGTGCCCTGTCCTCCACCCAAGGTTGCTACCACACACCGTGCCCACTGTACCACCCACATACCACCCATACCACTGCCCTGTATCCATATCGCATTTACTTACAACTGTATATACTTCATTTTATCAGTAGCGAACAACGAAGAGCAAATGTCGAAGTAGTATCAAGCATGCAAGTTAATCGAGGTGCTTGTGGCGGCTCCGAAAAGGGGGCGAAATTGACCGAAATCCAAGCTTATTCCAAGCCCAGGCCCCAAGCATCCAGATCACAGGGAATACGCCAGGCGCCGTTGGATCGCGGGGCGGATCACATGTCCTCGGGGACAATGAAGCGCGTTCGTCGCTGGAATGCGGGCTGGTGCATGTTCCCACGTCGTTATTGTGAGCTGCGGGGTAGCGGTGCGGAACCAGTGCCAGATGAGGCGAGCTCATGTCGATGTCTCAGATGTGTCTCTCGCGCGACACTGGGACGACGCACGGACGCACGATCCCGCTGGGCCTTGGCTGTCGACGTGAGACAGTAGAGCTGTAGGCAGATTGCGGGGGGCAGTTTGGCCGGCGACAAGTTTGGCGCTCCTCTGCCGGCGCCAGACACGCCGCTGACGCACCCCTCGCTACCCACCCCTCCCCCTGTCCCCAGAGTCCCAGAGTAGGTAGTCACTACGGTCAGCAGCGCCGTGTGCATCACTCTCCACCACGAAGAGTACCCCGTTGGGCTCCAGCTTTCGCCGCATGCATGGCCGTGCGGGCATCTGGATGCTTGTCTCTCTGCTGATGATGTTAATCGTTGGCCATCAGTCAGACTCATCCATACCCAGCCCATGCCGCTACACACACGGCGTGATTGTCCGCATCGTCCGCACTCGCGCTCGTGTCCCGGGCATGCCGTGGTCAACACAAACACGTTCACACTAAGTTCCTCTTCTCTCCATCCACCATCAATGTCGGCGCTCTCGATATCCTCGGCCTCGGCCTCATCGGGCTGGGCCATCAGCCTCGGGGCGTCCCTGGCGACTCCGTGCGTCGCTTCTCCGCCTCATCCCTCGCCGCACATCATATCGGTGGCACACATCAGTGGCAACTCAGGCGACATTCACCAGCAGGCCCGCGCGGCGGGAGCTAGGGCGAGACACATGCTCCCCGCTGCCATGGTGCCGCTCGGCCTGCGTCGGGACTCAGCGACGGGTGCCCGTCCGCCTCACATCAGTCCCGATCCGCAGCTCGACGAGCGCACCGCGCATCCCGAGAGTGTGCGCGGCTTCAAGGCTGCTCCCAGCGGCGTCCGCGCTAGGGAGTATCTGGTCGGCATTCTCCTGCGGCACAGCGAGGGACGCGCTCTCATCCTCGCTCCGGAGAGTTTGCCCGGCTGGCGCTCCTGGGTCCTTCATGTCCTGCGCTCGCTCGGCATGCAGATCGCCTCGCGCAGATCGGAGTGGGAGGAAGAGAACGGATCTGCCGGGGCCGGCGCTGCGTATGACGCGCATGACGACGCCGTCGACCTTCCCACGCCGTCGTTCAGCGCGGATCGAGTCGTAATCCGGGAGAGATACCCGCTCGTGAGGCGCACACAGTCCATGCCCGGACCGTACTCCGACCGTTATCCGGCCGTGAACTCGTTCCGACTCGTCAAGCATCAATTCTCGCCTCGACCGCCGCGCCGTCGTCTCGGTAAGTCTACCTCCTTGCCATCGGACTCACGCAAAGGCTCCAACTCGACGACCGACTCCAGCGGGGTTTCCAGATTCGACGGGTCCGAGAGATCCAGCGGATCTAGCAACCCGCCCGTCGTCCTCGGCACGAATCCGACCATGTGGCCCGTCCCGCGCCCCGAGCCTTTTCTCAGGATCGGGGGCAGCGTCACCTGGAAGACGGAGTGGCACCCCCTCGGCTCGTTTGTGGGCGTAGCCAACTCGGAGCTCGCGCTGCAGTACTCGGTCTGGGGCGCGCAGATACGCCTCTCGCTCTGGGAGCACGTGCTTAAGCTCCGCCGCGAGCTGGTCGAGCACCACGGCGAGTGGTTCCGATACGTGAGTTTAAGCTGGTTGAGGGCTCCGCACGGCATTTGACTGTCGTGAGGGAGCTGGATGAGAAGAGTCAGTACTAACAACTCAGAAACGCGGGTACTTCTCCGTTGAACCCGAAGAGATACGCTTTCAGTACTCCGGCGTGTGGCAGGAAGGACCCCTGAAGCCGCCCCACAACGTGCCTGTGCACCACTGCGTGCAGCTGAGGCGTCCAAAGCTGGAGCCCATGATTCTCGACATGCTCACGGAGGAGCCCGAGTCCATCGAAGGAGCCGGAGAAGCTGGAGAAGCGGGCGAAGCCGGAGCAACCGGAGAAGCCTCCGAAGGTCTCCAGAACCCTGCTGCCATGAACGGTGCTTCTTCGTCCGCACCGGAGCCGGGCCGTTCGCACGATCTAACCCGGAAGAATCTGTATCGCAACTCGCGCCGCCGCGAGCGTCCCCAGTGGATTCACTACTACATGTGGGACCTGAACGGGGTGTGGTTCTCGTGCGCCTCGCTCGAGGAGCTTGAGGTCTGGGGTCCGGCGTGCGTCACGGAGTGGATTGAGGGATACCGGGCGGACGCGCTCTGGAGAGACCCATATGCGCCGGAGGAGGTGCCCGAAGAACAACCTTCGACGGAGGAGGCACCCGCGCCAGAAGACGAGTCTGCCGCGGAGGGCCAACTTGCTCCAGAGGACCAACTGGCCGCGGAGGACCAACCTACGCCGGAGGACCAATCTGCCCCGGAGGACCAAGCTGAACCGGCAGGCATGCCTGCACCGGAAGACCAGCTTGCGGCGGAGGACGAGCCTGCACCAGAGAACGAGCCTGCGCCGGAGAATGAGCTTGCGCCGGAGGGTGACGCTGCGTCCGATGACAACCCAGCGCTGGAGGACCAGCCTGTGCCGGAGGATTCACCTGCCCCGCAAGAGCCCTCTGTCAGTCAATAAGCGCTTACCTAGTTGTATCAGTGTAATCGTAGTACCCGCTGTTGTTGTTCGTTGTTGTTTCGTAGTCGTACCGATGAAATGATGTGCATGCCGAATGTGTCTACGCCTCGCCGCCTGCCCGCCGCTTGTGCGCGGTGAGCCCCTGATCCTACGTCTTGCGCTTCTTGCCCGTCTTATTAACTGGCGGGGGCACCATGGCCTCCCATTTCTGACGCTGGTCTCCCTCCCACTCCGTCTTCAGCCACGCGCTGACCTCCTCCCGCGTCGAGCCGGGGTGGTCGAGCTGCCACTCCATGACCGCCTTCGAGAGCACGCCGACAATCTGCCCCGGCCGGATCTGGAGCAGCGCCTGGATCTCCTTGCCGTTGATCAGCGGCGGCTCCTCGATTGCCTTCGGCAGGTCGAGCGACTCGAGGTGCGAGCGGAACTGCGTCCACTTCTCTAGCACCGCGTCGTGCTCCCACTGTCCCTTCCAGGTCGGGAGGACCTCGAGGACAATCGCCCACACCCACGTCTGGTTCCATGGTCGGACGGTTGGGTTCTGCAGCACGAGTCCAATCTGCGACCGTCCTGTCGCTGCCGGGTCGAGGAGGGCGGCTCCCTCGAAGAGGTGGGCCACGTGCTTGGAGAGATCGGCGGAACGCTGCTGTCAGCTGGCGGCCAAATCATCGAAGCTCACCTTCACGCTCTCGAGCATGACAGTCGCGACGCAAGAGACGGTCTTTCCCTTCTCTTCCCGGGTCATGCCACGGAACGGGCTGCATCCAGCGGCGAACCAGAGTGCGTCTGATCCCTCCTCGCCCGTGCGCTTCAGCACCTCCGTCAGAACCTGAGCGGCGGCAAGAGCCTGCTCGCGGGGGAACTCCGGCTCAACGGGGCCAGTAAAGATGGCCCGGTGCAGGCCAAGGTCGTAGATGAGCTCGTACGCCCTGAGCGGTGTCTTCTGCATCATCTTGTGGGTCTCTTCTCCGACACGCTCCTTCGAGACCTTCGTGCGGAGCGCGTCCTGAATGTCCGTCTCCTTCATAGCGTCCGAGACGTCAGGCTCGATCTTGAGTCCAAAGCGGCCTGCAAAGCGGACGCACCGAAGGACGCGCAGGGGATCGTCGAGGAACGTCTGGCGGGGCGGGAGGGGCGTGCGCGCGATCCTGTCCTGGAGGTCCTGCAAGCCGTACCGCGTCCAGTCCTCGATCTCGCGCGAGTGTACATTGAAGAAGAGTGAGTTGCACGTCAGGTCGCGGCGGAGGGCGTCCTCGAGCGGTGTGCCGAGCTTGATCTGCGGGATCCGCGTGTCCGTGTACGTCTCGCTGCGCAGGCCGACAAAGTCGCACTCGAGGCCCATGATCCGCGTCGTGCCCGTTTCCAGATGCTTCGACTGTTCCGGGTTCGCCTCGATGCGGCCCAGCGACCCGATGTCGACCCCGCGCGCCTTCAGGAAGGAGTGGAACGCCTCCGCGAACGCGTACCCGGACGCCGTCGACAGCGCGACGTCCAGGTCATGGCTGGGAAGGGAGAGCAGCTGGTCGTTAGCTACGCAGGAGAACGAGGAGTCAGCTCACCTTATCCCTTACCCATCCGCCAGCAATGCGACACTCGATAGGCGGGCTGTAGCCGGTCGCGAACTCGTCGAGGAGGGACACGAATTTTTCCTCCGTGTCGCTGAGCGCGATCGTGCCCTTGGGGGCTGTGATGGGTGCCGACGATGCCATGGTGCGGATGTGGGTGCGTGCTGCTCGTTGGGTGGATCTGAGCAGGACCCGCTGCATGCAGAGGAGGTAGTTGTGAAGTTGGAGGAAGGCGCAAGCCCGCCGCCTGCTGGTCCTGCCTTTGTGCTCGAAACCTGGCTGGGTGAAATGCGGAGACCCCGCAACAACACGCACACAGCCTATGTGGCCGGCACCGACGCCTCTCTTTGCTGGCTCTTGGCTTGTGGTTGCACTATCTCTCTCGCATGCGCACACCATGAACGACAACCTCCTCATTGCGCTCGATCGCATCAAGTTCTATGCGCAGGATGCCCTCGTGACCGTGACGCAGGTGAGCTATTCTGCTGTTCTTAAGCTGACAGCCAGTGTATCTGCAGGCCGTGAGTGTTTTCGTCGACTGCGCGTCCGCAGGCTGCACCGCTTATGCTGCATGTATCACGATCGGAGCTAACCCACAGCGACGCAACGCTCAAGATCAACGGGCGGAGCTACAAGGTCGAGAAGCTGCTCGGCGAGGGCGGGTTCTCCTTCGTCTACCTGATCCGAGACACGAGCAGCGGGCGCCTGTTCGCGCTCAAGAAGATCCTAGTGACGACGGGGCAGGACGGCGTCGCGGCCGCGATGCGCGAGGTCGAAGCGTACCGCCGCTTCCGGCACCCGAACCTGATCAAGCTCATCGACTCGGCTGTCGTGCAGGACCCCTCCGCAGACGGCAAGATCATCTACCTGTGAGCTATCCGGCATCCGCTCAGCTGACAGCAGCTTCCTCCCCTTCTACACGAACGGAAACCTGCAGGACCTCATGACGCAGGTTTCCGTCACTGGCAACCGCATCGAGGAGGACCGCCTCCTCCGCCTCTTCCACGGGACGTGTCTTGGGTAAGTTGGCTTGGCGCTCGGCACGGCTGTGTGGGGTGTAGACGTAGCTGACGACAGCCTCCGCGCTATGCACCAGTACCGCCTTCCCGCTGTCAACGCATCCTATCCCCCGAACACAGGCGACGAGGAGTCGGCGCTACTGCACTCGAATCCCGAGCCTGTGTCCGGAGAAGAGGGCGAGTTAGTCCCCTACGCGCACCGCGACATCAAGCCGGGCAACATCATGCTGACCGACGACGACGTCCCGATCTTGATGGACTTTGGGTCGTGCATCAAGTGAGTCCGCCCTTTCCCCCTTCCCACTCTCTCACTTCCCCACCGCATAACCTCCTCCTCCCCGACGATTGCATACCAGCTTCATGAAGCGATTGGGTAGCTGACCCCCAGGGCCCGCATCGAGATCGCGACGCGCCAGCAAGCCCTGCTCGAGCAAGACATAGCCGCCGAGCACAGCACGATGCCGTACCGCGCGCCTGAGCTGTTCGACGTGAAGACGGGCACGACGCTGGACGAGAAGGTCGACATCTGGTCGCTCGGGTGCACGCTCTTCGCCGTCGCTTATGGGTACAGCCCGTTCGAGACGGATGGCGCGTCCATCGCCATGGCAGTCCTCAGCGGGCGATACAAGCACCCGGCCGGATACAGCGAGCGCGTGACCAAGCTCATCGACGCGATGCTTGTTCCAGAGCCCGCGAAGCGGCCGGATATCCAGAAGGTAGGCGGAGAGCTAGGTTGACGGTATGAAATAGCTGACAAACAGGTCATCGACCTCACGGAGGCGGCGATGAGGCAATAAGGGAAGCGGCATTGTCTAGCTATGTATATCAGTGATTAGGGCGTCAGTGCAGCGCGAGGTGGCGAAATCAGCATTATTCTGCAGTCAACAGTATCAGCGAGTCTCTCAACACTCCCTCGAATCCAATAACCTCGAATCCAGATAAAGCAAGTCACATCGCCAAGCTATCGTACAAGCGTCCCGTCCTCTCGATCCAGATCTCCAAATCGTTCGTCGGTCCGTCGGTCTAAAGGGGTATTACAGTTGTCGAGATCGTCTCTCGATTGCTCCAAAGGTCGAATCCGTTCCAAACAGTCCGGATGTCTAAGCAGGCGCATGGTGCACGACGTTGTTCTGGGGCATCTTCCCCGGCTCCGTGGCCTGCATCTGGGCCTGCTGGCTTGACTGGGCGACAGAGGCTTCTCCAAAACGGCGAATGACGTCCTCGAAGCCGCGCTGCGTGTTGTCCGTTCCGAGGCCGGCCGCGCGCTCGCTCTCCTCGACCGTGTACGCGCCCTCGCGGAGCTCCTTCAGTCGTCGCTTGTGCACCTTTGACTTGGTGTGCGTGGCCAGAGCGGCGTCGGACTCGTAGTACTTCGCGCACTCGACGCAGTACTGTCTGTCAGCCAAGTTCTCCACGACCATAGCTGTCCATCTCCGTTGCCATGTCAGGAAGTGCCGAGAGAGCCATAGAGCCATAGAGAGCCAAGGGGCTCACACGACACCGCCCCGCAGGACAGGAGCGAGTCCGTACGCGGCTAGTCGGAGGGCAGTGCAGATTTTCAGCGAAGCAAACTTACGTGCTGTCCAAGTCCGGGCTTGTCCTCGTCGATCGGCTGGTGCTTGAGCTTCTTGAGGTTGTGCTCGAGGTCGCGCTCGATCTGGTCCAGGTCCTTGGTGCGTGCGCGCGTGCGGGCGCCGCGCTGGACGTCGCGGCGGGCGTGGTGCGTTCGTGATCGGCGTAAGCGTCCCATTGTGTTGTTTCGTGATAGATGTTGCGGAAGGAAGAGCTTGACTGCCAGTGGCAAGCACAAGACGGCACCGGGGAGGGTGGACCAGGCGGACCTGGAAACTTGCGGTGAGCGAAATCCTTCGTGGGAAGGTGAGGTGCCCCAGACGTCTGCGTTGTGTCACGTGAAATATGCGTGGGAGTCGTGTGAGAACCATGCGAAGGGTGTATCGGTCAATTCTGATGACAAATTTGGTTCCGTCCGCCGGAGTATGCGGCGATGAGCGGCGAGTGTCCTTGTGTGGGCCGCGGAACGCGCGCATAGAGCGCATAGAGCGCATAGAGGGGTGTCCGGGGGACAGTCGCTGCGGCTCCGCTGTGCAGCTCCGGGGGCCGTAGCAGCCGTACCACAGCCGGAACCAGGGATCTCCCAGGGCCACCCAGGCCAAGGTTAGGCCCGATATCACGCCCCCCCACTTACAAACCACCATCATCCAGCCAGCCCTCCAGCCCTCAATGACCATCGGGCAAGCATAGCATGCCATGCAAACCTTACGAACCAACAGAGTCAGTCGCCATCTTGTTGTTTAATCATTCCTTCCCACTTCCCCTCCCACCCATCGCCACTCGTTCCATTTTCTCTTCCTTGACTTTTCCGAGACTCGACTTGTCGACCCGACGTTCGCGACATTGTCGACCCACATCCCACACAACACCGCTCCTTACCCTTCCGGCTCCGACGAGTGATCACCACAAACGAACGCGCACGCACGCGCCTCTGGTCGATCCTTTCCAGCCTTTCTTTTGTCCACCACCCGGCTCCCCCCTGTCCTTCCGGCTTCCGGCTTCCGACGCAAGCCGCACCCGTCAGCCTTGACGCCCAGCACGCCCAGACTTCTGTTTGTGCCCGGTCCGTGAGGAACGTGAAAACGCCACTCGCAGGGGACGTTCCCTAGCCAGTCCTAACTTTTGACATCTGTCGCGCTCGCGCCCGAAGTCAACGAACGAGCGCAGGTCTGTGCACGCCCACGACCACGCCGACATTCATCGTCTTATAACAACGCGGCAGCGATTTGGCCTCACTCGTACCTACACCTTACGCTACACCCCACCGACACCCCCGCACACCTTTGGCGCCATGACGATGTTTGACTTCCCGACGGGGTGGATCGACCGCCTGCCGTCGTTCGCGGCGTCGCACAACGCAACCCTCCTGAACCGGATAACGCCAGCATCCTTCAACCCGCCATGGTACCACATCGCGCGGGAGCGCATCCACCCGGCCGTGAGCGACACGGCTTTGTCGCTCGCGGCCCCGATCATCGTGTACTGGATCGTGTCGAGCGTGTTCCACTTCCTGGACGTCATGGAGTTCCCGTACTTCGAGAAGCGGCGCATCCACGAGAGCGCAGAGACGAAGGCGCGTAACCGCGCCAGCCTGAGCCAGGTGCTCTGGGCCGTCATCTTCCAGCAGATCGTGCAGACCATCACGGGCTTCATCGTGCTCGAGTCCGAGGCGGATGTGCTTAGGACAGAGTACCACAAGGACCACCTTGCGAGTTTGCGCTGGCTCGCCCCCCGCGTCGCGGACGTCACGTTCGCGCTCCTCGGACAGAACGTGGGCCGCCGCGTGCTCGAGGCCGCCGGACCCCGCCTCACAGAGTTCGTGTACTGGTGGGCCATTCCCGCGCTTCAGCTCTTCCTCGGCTGCTGCGTCATCGACACATGGCAGTACTGGCTGCACCGGATCATGCACACGTACCCTGTGCTGTACCGGCATTTCCACAGCCACCACCACAGGCTGTACGTCCCCTTCGCCTTCGGGGCGCTGTACAACCATCCCGTCGAGGGTCTGCTGCTCGACACGCTCGGCGCGGGGATCGCGCAGTTCCTGACGTTCATGACGGTGCGCCAGGCGACGGTCCTGTTCACGATCAGCTCCTGGAAGACAGTAGACGACCACTGCGGGTACCGGCTGTGGTGGGACCCGTGCCAGATGTTCTTCGCGAACAACGCAGACTACCACGACATCCACCACCAGACGTACGGCATCAAGGCCAACTTTGCCCAGCCCTTCTTCACCAACTGGGACTATTTCCTCGGCACGCAGATGACGCGCGAGCAGGCCGAGAAACGCCATGCCGCCAAGGGCGTCATCGCCAATGGCGCGCCGGGCTCGCGGGTCGCCACGAACGGCGAGTCGAAGAAGGACCTGTAGGCGAACGAGTGCGAAGGCGAGCGATAGCGAGCCGCAGCCCGAGGGCAGCGTCGCCTGTACGATTCCGTATAATCCAGATACCCCCTACGACCCACCTAATGTGTTCAATGTACAACGCAAGAAAACCCCAATATCAATCCGGTCCTCTCTGTCTTCCATAGTCGCGTGTGCCGTACGTGCCATCGTGGATAATAGAGCAATATGCATGCCATAGTGTAACAACCTGGACAACGAGTTCTACTCCTCCTCGCCCTCTGCGTCCTCCTCCCCCGCCTCTTCCTTCCTCTTTGCCTCCTCTTCCAAGCGTTGCTTTTCGAGGAGGGCCTTCTTCTCTGCCGCTCTCCGTTCTCGCTCCTCCTTAGACGGCCGGATCCAGTTCCCCTTGCCGACGCCGGGCTGCGCGATCTTCTTGGCCGGCTTCTTCTTCTCGCCGTCCTTCTTCTTGCCTGCTGGCGCATTGGCAGCGGCCTTCTGCACGATCTGGCCGAGCGGCCCGATCGTCGCCTGCGCCGCATCGAAGGCGTCGTCGGCGTCCAGCGCGCCGCCCTTCTCGAGCCGCTCCGCGTAGAACGCGTGCATGAACCCCGGGGCTGCACTTTTGTAGCTTGCAGCAGAGAGCGGGATGAACGGCGGCGGAGGGGCGTAGTCGGGCGCATCCTCTTTTTTCCCGTCTGCCGCCGAGCGGTTCCGCCCGTGCCGGCCGAAGAAGAGGGCTTTTGGAACGGACAAAGAGGCCAGGCCGTATTCCTTGTCGATGCCCAGTTCGCGAAGACCGAGGAAGTCCTCGCCCAAGTCCTCGGCGAAGTCGCCACTGAATGTCAGTTTCGTCCGAGCTCATCCAAACTGAGACGTACTGTTGCAGCATCTGGCCGTCCTGCGCAAAGAGCATGTCGTCCTCGATGACCGGGCCGGTCGTGAGCTCCTTGTACGACTGCCGGACCTTGCGCGCCATCTCGGCGACCTTGGCGCTGTCCCGCTCAATATCGTCCTTGATGTGCGCCTCGAGGTCCTGCAGCTCGACCTGGCCGTTCTCGTGCAGGGCGTGCAGCACAATTTCCTGTCTGTCAGCTTCCACGCGGGCGACTAAGCTCACGTCTGGTGGGAGCTGGTGCCCGAACCCGTCGACTAGGAGCCGGAACGTCCGGCCCATGTTGCGGATGAAGTCGCCCGCCACTCTCGTGAGCACGTCTAGGGGAATGTCGTTTGCGCCTGGCTGTCAGCACCGTGCCGATCTTGGGATCACCAGATCGGCGGTCAGATTGCACTCACCCTCGAATCCGGCGTGCGCCAGCATGCTCGCGACGCATCGCTTCAGCACGAACGCAGCCTCGGCCTCGCCCACCTCGCCCCCGTGCCGGAAGCGCTCGTTCGCCTCTGTCCGCGCCTCGCGCCGCTTCCGCTTCCCGTCTACCCGCTCCTCGGTCTCGCGCGCCCGCAGCGTCTCTAGCGGCTCTATGGGCGGCGGAGGTAGCCCCATGCCGTCACCCTCGTAGTAGCGCTGCAGCTCCTGTATCGTGTTGACTGTCTTGCGCGCGTCGCCCAGCTTGTCGATCGCACGGTGCACTACCCGTTCTAGCGACACTGGTTTCGACGGCACGAGTGGTGGCACGGCGTCGGCGTCTCCGTTCGGTTGCGGCGAGGCACTCGCCCGCCGCCGTGAGATTCGCCGCCGCTTCTGCGACGGGCCATCGACCATCTCCGGCACGGCGGGAAGACCGGCGACGTACGCTTCGTCCTTGCTCGTCGCCCCCCACCAGTACCCCTCCAGCTTGGCGTCCTCGTCTTCCCCCGCAGGGGAGGGGTACCACGCTGGCGGCGCGTTGCCGTACAGAATGTCGCGAGCCTTACCCTTGTCGGAAAAGGAAGGTCCCGGCTGGCTCAAGGAAACGGGCTGAAAGTGGGTCATCGTGTACGGCGACCTCACCAGGGCAGGCGTGAGCTCCAGGTTCACCTGGAGATTGGGACGAAAAGGAGGCGGCTGAGGTCAGCTATCTGCCACAGGATCAACAACTCACAGTCACTTCTCCGTTCGCCTTGCCGTTCCCGTTCACGCGACGGTCCCCCGATGCCGATCCGACGCTAGTTGCCCGTCCGCTAGCACCGACATCAGGGGTAAGCCCATTTGGGTGACCGCCTGGCAATGTTTTCTCTCCCCGCGCCCCCATGTCGTCATCCTCGCCGACGGCATCGTCGCTCTCGCCGGCGGCGTCCTCGTCTTCTCCGGCGGCTTGGCTGGCGCTCGGCTGCTGCGACGCTGCTCGCTGCACGGCGAGCGATGCGCCGGCCGCACCGAGGATGGCCGCGAGCGGGTTGTTGGCGGCTTCATCTCGGTCCTGCAGGAAGTCGAGCAGGTGGTTCGTCTTCTGCTGCAGGTACTTGGCGACGCCGCGGAGAGGGTGATTCTGGGGTCAGCTGGATGCAACGCGTGGATGACATACAGCCGTGGTATTGTACGTCAGACAGTTCTTCCAGATCTGATCCAGATCGTTGGCGAACTCAGCCTTGTCTTTGTACTTGTGGCTCTTTACATTTCGGAGCACTGTTGACAAGTCCATCGGCCGCGTGATATCTTTCCATCAGCTTGTCTGCAGCATCTCGCGAGCTTACATTGGAAGTAGTCCGGGGCATCTCGCTTGGATACTGGCTTCAGGAAAGGTCCAGCTTCAGGCTGATGGTCAGAACAAGGAAGTGGAGGTGGGACCCACCGAGCTCCGGAGCTCGTTCACGATCTTCTCCAAGCTGTCGTAGAATGCATCGGACGATTTTGTTTGAGGCTGCAGAAGCGAAAGCAAGTGGCAGAGTTGATGCAAGCGAAAGAATGAAGATTGCGTTTGGCGATGGAGGAAGAGGCGCGCGTCAGTGATCGTGTGTCTTGAACTTGTCGGGCGACCGCAGGATAAATCCACCGCGTGAAATCACTCACCTTGGAAGCCTGAACGTCGACGAGGAGCTGCTGGAAGTCGGGATCAGAGATGCGCGGAGCATCTGATATGCCTTCGAGGTACCCCAGAAGGTACTGCATGAGTGGATGCATCAGCACGGCATTCGCGCAGCTCAGAGATGTCACAGCCGGGTGGGACCTTGAAGGCCAAGCCGAGGCGGGGCTGGGTGCGCAGATCAACGTACCTTCATGGCAGGCGATGGCCGCCGCTGGGCGGGGCAGTTTGCGGCTCACAGAGGTCGTAGCGTGATGCAAGTAGTGTGCGCCGGTAGCTGACGATTGCGCGGATAGGATGGCGGTAATCGCGGGGGTGGATGGATGGATGCCGGCGAGCACGAGGGAGATAAAGGTTGTGGGTCGCGAACGAAAAAGAGGGGTGTACCAAGTTGGTTGCTGCAAGCAGTTCCCGTGATTGTTGTCCTGACACGCTCCATATCATCCATTACAATCCCCAATTAACCCCTGGGGCGGAGATTAATCTTACTTTGTAATCCCGGTTAACATCCCCGCTCCCTGGATTCACCTTCCCTGCGAAACAACAACAAATGCCCTCCGGACCGAAGCTCCTTGCAGACGCTTTTCAAGCGTGGAACCACGGTGACGCAGCTTATCAGTTCTCAAGCCAAGTTGCTGCAGAGGTCGTGACTGTTCTTGTGCATCTGCACACCGCTCAGTGCGCACGGGAGACCACGTGAAAGGCTCCCACTGACCGCCATGGCTCGGGCTTGGTTGCCGTCGCCAAAAACGGGTAGGTGGAGGCCGATCCGGAGAGATGAAGTGACAACTTCTCAGTTCTCAGTCAGTAACCTCTCTCCTCAACAGTGCAGCGATCTGGCAGACTGCTGGTAGAGAATGCTTGGTCGCCATTGGGCTATTCTATGCATGACTTAATCAATGCCGCCAAGCGATGGGGGGAACGACCGAGGTCGACGTAGGTACGGCGAAAGAGTGCCAAGTCCCTGCTGCACGTGGGATTCGTGCCTGCCTCACTCTGGAGCTCCCAACCTCCACACTCACGAGAGGCGTCAATTCTCGACCCCGAACTTGTCAACAACGCCATCCGCCATGTCGTCACCAGCCTCAGACGGCTCGTACCGTCCCGAACCCGAGGAGGTGGAAGCTGGACCATCGGAAGTTGCTCGATGGCGTCCGCTGCCCCGAGCAACGTACAGATCCATCGAGTGCCCGGGACCAGTGTCGAACCCACAGGCGATCCTCAAGGTCATCAAGCAGGAGGACGTCGACGAGTGCTTCAACGCGCCAATCCACCAGCCGCAACAGCTCGAGATGAAGTACAGGCCGGACGAACGCTCCTCCGTCCCTGTCCGCGGTACCCGTGTACAGAGCCAGAAGGTGCTCGTCAAGGTCACGAAGCGGCGGAGGAAGGGTCAGGACAAGGGCGTGTTCACGAGCGAGATCATCGGGAGCGTGCCTCAGACCGTGAGGTTCAGATGTGAGTAGCTGGTTTACAGGGAGATGTCAGCTGACAACAGCAATGGCCGATTATCAGTACACGCCGCCGGACTCGGGGCACATCCAGCAGTTGACCCAATCGCTGCTCGACCTGGACTACGATGCGATCCTCGATTACCAGTTCCCCGACATCGACGAGGAGTACTTCGTTCCGTCAGAAGGAGGGGACGTTCCTTTCGTTTCAAAGACAGAGCTGCAGCCAACACCGGTGTCTAGCATGCGCCAGCTGCCACATGTCTTCAAGTGAGTTGCCCGCCTGTTGACCTCAACTGACAAGCAGCTACAAGATGCCAACAGCGACGGTGGAGGAGAAGGTGTGGGACGACGACCTGGGTGACTACAAGGTGCGCTTCGTGAACAAGACGCGCGCGAGCGGTTTCTCGGTCCCCGTCATCGGGCATGCGCACCCCGTGCCTACCGAGCCCGAGGAGGCCGTGAAGGCGCGGCAGCCGCACATCAACCAGCGCATCCTGAAGCGGCTGCAGCAGCTGATGGACGAGCGGCCAGTGTGGCTGCGCTACGCGCTGCTGGCGCAATTCAACGATTCGGACCGGTACGAGATCGAGTCGAACAAGGCGTACATCCCCTCTGTCGCATTCACGTACGGCGCGGGCCCGTTCTGGAAGACGATGGTGCGGTATGGTTACGATCCCTGCCGCGAGCGTGACGCGCACCAGTACCAGCGCGTGTTTGTGTATCTGGACGTGAAGAGGGGGAAGAACTCGGTCCTAAACGACCTGGACGACGACGACGACGAGCGCCGCACAGGTGGCGCGTTCTGGTGGGAGCGCGAGGCCGAGAAGCGCGTCCAGCAGGGGCTCCGCGAGCCACTCGATATCACGAAGAGCTACATTTTCGACGGCCAGATCCTCCATCAGAACAAGCCGGACTACCTCATGTGCGACATCCATGACCCCTTCATCAAGAGGTACATTTACGATCCCATCAGCCTTGCGGACGACTGCAACCCCGTCACGGGATGGTACCGCCCGATCTCGTTCGAGCTCATCAAGGCGCTGCTTCGAATCAGGTATCAGTACCTCCGCGACAAGCACCGGAAGATCGACGACCGCGGCCTGTGTGCAGAGATCGAGGACGCGTACGAGAAGGCCATGAACGGGGAGGAAGAGGAGGACGCGGCCACGGCGACGATTCATAAGCTTGCGATGAAGCGCAAGGTGTAGACGATATGTATGATACTGTAGTGTGAGATACAATAAGGGAAGGTGTGAATGATGTGCTGCTACAACTGGTGGCTTTGATTCATCCTGGGACGAGTGGACTACAGACGGCTAGTGGGCTTGTTCTTCTTGAAGCAGCCCTTGCTGTCGATCTCGAGGTGCTTGATCGCGCTACCCAGCGCCTTGAACTGGTCACTGCACGAGATGCAGCGGTAGTGGTGCGAGGCGTCTGTCCAGTCAGCGGTTTCCCAAGGGATTCATGAAACCTACGTGCATGAGACCAGAAGTGCTCCTTGAGCCCCATCCTGTCAGGGAACACCTCCTGGCAGAGGTGGCAGACGTATCGGTCCTCGCGGTAGTGGACGTGTCCCTCGACCTGGTTTTCGGGGACGTTGTACTCGCTCTTGAGACCCTTGAGGATGCCGCGGCGGTCCCTCTCCTCGACGCGGTTGTAGAGCTCCTCGCGCAGAGCCTCTTCCTCAATCTCCAAAGTGAGGATGGGGAGGAGATGGCGGATGAGGGCCGTCAGCGTCTCGAAGTTGGCGCTGCACCGGTCGCACGAGTACCCGATGCACTCGTGCTGTGTGTGTCAGCTCGCTTTGCGGTGGGTGGAGGGGGGCAACTCACATCGTCCTGTGCCGTCGTGCCGCAGAAGAGCTGCTCGCAGTTCTCGCAGAAGAAGTACGCGTCCCTCCAGTGCAAACCGTTGACCTTGGTGCGCTTCAAGCGCAGGCACTGTTTCATGTGTTCCCAGAGCTCGCGGTCGTTGATCCACACCGAGCCGCAGGCGTTCGCGGGGCACTCGTGCGCGTGCATCGGGTGCCCGGTGTTGTCGATGTGCGCGTCGCGCAGGTTGCGCGTGCGGAAGCTGAGCCTACAGCCGCCGCAGTAGTAGACCATTGTCGGTGGATGGGCAGAAGCGTAGTGGTGAAGAGAACAATGATGAGGAGACAATGTGTCTCGATGGACGATGAAGGGTGACGGGCTAGGACAAGGGCGCGGATGTGCGCTACGGCGCGCACCAGTGCAAGTGGGGGGGAAGACACACAACTTGGTCCTCCGAGGTTTCTCCGGGAAGATACACACTCCGTGCACCCCGCCATGTCTGCAGGCTGCACTGGAAAGATCCAGCAGGCATCTCGCAGCACGAAACCGATGCGATTCCAGGCGACAGTTCGAAGGCGAAGATAGGGCTTCACCAGGATTGTTCCAAGGAGGACGGTCGGGCAATTTCAGCACCTTGAATGCCGAGCCCCTGGTAATCTCCAGCCCTCACCTCTCAACCTTAGAGCGTAGTTCATTGCCCACGGCTACTGCTGCACTCGTGAGCTCGACGGGACTTGATATCGGCCATGCAGAAGCGGCTGATGCTTCGGCCTGTCGTCTCGTCACCAGGCAGGGGCGGCGATCATCGCCCAACGTCCAGCCTTCAGCGATTTAATACTTCGGTCTAATGGCGATTGTAATGACCTCGGACAGTGGTGCGAGATTTGCTTCCGCTCGTCTATTTGTCCAACGCGTCATATTTGTTTGGTCCTTGACGCGTATCTCAACATTGCTTCCTCTCTCTTTGTCTCCCTGCTCGGTGACACAAATGAGCCCCACAGCTCTGGCGAATACCACGACTTTCACGACCTCATAAAAAACCCCTCGCGTCGCTCCACCATGCAGGCGACGAGCTCGGCGGCTCCGCCTCTACCGGCAGAGCTGACGACGGACTCCGCGGCGCTGGAGCAGCTGCGTCTCCTTCTGACTGGCGACGGGGTCGACCTGGCGCTCCGGAGCGGAAAACAGGGTGAAGGCTTCGGGACGCGGTCAGGTCGTATCAGTCGCAAACCCCACCACCCGACCTTCCCCGCGCGGCCGTCCGAGGAGCCCAAGCCCTCTTCCTCGTCCTCCGCCAACGGCGACTGCGACACACCACAACCGAAGAAGACCCGAGGCCCTGGCCGTCCAGCAATCTTCACGAAGGAGGAAAGCGCTATGCGCCGCAGAGAGCGGAACAAGGAGGCTGGTGAGTTGGGTGAAGCAGGTGTCTTTTTTGGCAAGCTAGGGCCTCACTTCCCGCAGAGCTGACCAACAGCGGTTCAGAGCCGGTTAAAGAAGAAGGCGAAGCTGGAGGCTGCGGAGAAGACGGGAGAGCAGCTCGAGGAACGGACACGGGAGTGCGAGGCGCTTCGCGAACGCTGTGCCCAGCTCGAGGCGAGGGTGAACCAACTCCAGGCTCAGATCGTCGGCCTCGGGCACACCCCAGCGCCGCCAGCATATACCGAGAAGGTCTACCAGCCACCGGCGCCCCGCCCCAGGACACCGCCGCCAGCGCCGACAGAGCCTAGGAGGCCTGGCCGACCGCCCAAATCTGCGTCCAGCGCGGTAAAGGCGACGACGCCGCCGCGAGCCATGCCGGCCGAGTCGCCCATGCCGCCACCTCCGGCCCCGCCGGCGCAGACGCCGATGGCACCCCCTCCCCTCCCGCCCATGTCCGAAGCCGAAGCGGCAGCGGCTGCGGCGGCAGTCCTGAGCTCTGGCTTTAACGCAGCGGCGTTCGCGACACCGTCGGCAGTGGCGCCCTCGGCCTTCAGCACTCCCGGTGTGCTGACGCCATTAACCGACGCGGCGATGGCGACGCATGCGCAACAGACGCCGGCGTCACTCGTCGACCTCACTGGCGCCTACACCGGCTTCGAGGGCGGCGACGACTACGATACGATGTCTCTCTCTGCGTTGTTCAACTTCGACGATTTACCCGAAGACGCAGCGGACGAGGACTTCGTGCCGCCCACGTCGCCGAAGCCAGGAGAGTCGTCCTCCGACGACGAAGACGAGGACGAGGACGAAGACGAGGAAGAGGAGGAAGAAGACGACAACAGCGGAAAGGAACCGGAGAAGACGCAGCCACGAGGCCAGAAGCGGCCGAGAGAGGACGACGAGGAAGCAGGCGACGAGGCAGAGGACATGTTCTTACCGATTCGCGATGTGCCGATCCCCATCGAGGAGGTGTACAGCGATGCCATGGCCGCGCTCGGTGTTAACAGCAAGGAGGAGCTCACCAAGGTCGTCGCGGACATCGTGAAGGGCGCGTCGCAGGGACACGTGTCCGCCGAGGCGGTCGAGGTGCTTCGCCGGCTCGTCACGATCGCCGAGGCGCAGGGCTTGTACGCTCAAGACCGTGGGCCGTCCTCTTCCAGATAACACCATTCCACACTTGTACGCATTCTCTGATCTTGCACAGCCATCCATAAATTAGCTGCATTCTTCATAATTCATCGTGACACTAAGAGATGTATAGATCTATCTTCTGGATACAATCGGGAAACTTAGGCAAGCGCGCCCATCGGGTCCCAGGGCTCGAGCTCGGTCGGCTTCTGGTCGAGGACCTTGACCCACTTCTTATCGACGATGCTCCGGGGTACGACGACCTGGTACACGAACTCGCGGAACCACTCTGCGGTCATCATGAACCACCCGTCCTCTCCGCGGTCCTTGCTCCACGAGTTCTCAACCTTGTATTTGACGGGGCGTCCGTCCTCGCCGACATGCACGGCAGTGATGACCATGGCGTGCGTGGCGCTGGATTCGCCAGTGATGAGGCGCTGCGCCTTGTCCATCTTGAGCTCGTACCCGAACGCGGCGCCGAGGTCATACAGGCGCGTGTCCATGATGCCGTCCTTGGACTCTGAGAACTTGCCGACGTCGCAGCCGAAGAACAGCGGCGTGTTCGCCTTGATGCCCGCGATCACGGCGTCCTCGACGACCTCGATCGGGGCGTTGACGTAGCGCACGCCCGGACCGTTCCAGACGTTGCCGAGCCGCTTCACAGTGTACAGCTTGCCGTACGCGTTGCGCGGGTCGTTGATGAGCGAGAAGCTGTCCTTGGGGTCCATGCCCTTGCGTTTGCCGAACTGGGCGTAGAAGTCGAGCGGCGTGCCGTCCCACGTCTGGAACTTGTTCTCCTTGTCATAGTACGTCCAGTGCAGCTGCTCGTTGTTCTTCGGCGGCGTGCCCAGCGTGATGCACAGGGTCTGGTAGATCTCGCGCATCTGCGCCGCCTTCACCTTGGCCACCTGCTCATTGCTCGCGGACTGGGACAGGTGGCGCAGCTCGAGAGCAAACTCGCGCAGCTTGGCCGTCAGGACCCAGTTCATCCGGCTCGACGCCGTCGCGGAGAACGCATCCGGGTACAGCGCGTGCGGGATGATGCCGTACTTCTCGACGACGTTGTAGGCCATGTCCCACTGCCCGCCGTCGTTGACCGGCGCCTGGTTCAGGAAGCTGACCAGGCGGCCGTCGATCGGCTCGTCGGCCAGCTCGAGCATCGTCTCGAGGTAGAAGTTGGCCTTCTCCAGCTTGTCGTAGAAGTACAGGTAGCTCTGGGACAGCTGGAAGTCACCGAGCTTGAGCTGCTCGATGACATTGTAGCGGAGCACGTTGGCTGATGTTAGCTACGATCACGACATTGACAATCTTCCCCACGCGTAACGCTTATCAGGGGGAGACTCCCGCTTCGGGTGGCAAATCGGGAACCATCGAGTACTCACTCGTAGCGAACAGCCAGCAACGGCCAGAGGACGCCTGGTTTGTGCGAGGGCCGGGGTACGCGCCCTTGTCGCCTGTGCCCTTGAGGTTGGTGTTGAAGACCTTGACGTCGTCGATGACGGCGTCGCGGCGCTTAAGGGTGGCGATGGGGTCGTTGTTGGTGAGGATCAGGCGAGCGAGTTGGAAGCGTGCGTCCTGCATCGTCAGCTAAACCCCCAGGTACTGCAGCTCACCTGCTCGAGGTCCTTGTCCCACTTGTTGCAGACATCAGCCGTGAGCTCGGGGACTGCGTCGGTATCGGCGTCGAGGGAGGCGGAGCGGACGCGCTGGGCTGCGGCCTTCTGGTCCGCGAGATACTGCTTCTTCTCGTCGATGGGCTCTACAGTGTTGGTCATGGCGGGCTTGGAGGTGGAGTAGGCGGAGCCCATGGTGTGCCGGGGGTGGGGGTTATGTAGTGATGTCAGCTGGGGATATGAATGGGTTCCAGCGAGATGCTCTGGGGAGACCTAGAGTGGCTGGAGGGAGGCGATGACCGTGACCGCCGAGGTCGCCGATTGATATGCACGCGGGGAAGGCACCTTATCGTCCCAGCCAAGGGGTGTCGGAGAAGGCCGCCTGATTGAGAACAGACCATGCGTGCCACCACTCCACTAGCACGACACCAAGTCACATGATTCGTCCGATGTTCGGATTCCTCGCCGTACAGCCCGCCGCGAACGGCATCCTAGGCGCGGCTAGCACCCATGTCAGTTATTTCCAGCTCAGCCGTGCTCAACTCTTACTCGCGTTCACCGGAATGCGGGCCGTAGCCTCCACGTCCTCTCCGGTGTCCCCGCGGTACGTCTATCTGGTCGTGGTCGCAGTGACTATCCGGGAACTCGGACCGTGACACGAGGTGCCTGTGAGTAGTGAGGTGGAGGGGATGACATGGAAGTAGCTTCTGTATCCGGGGGGTCTCATGGAAGAAGGAACTTCACGTCAAGAAGGATCTTCGAGAAGTCGAGAAGTTCTCCCTCGGCCTCTCTTATATAGCATCGTCTTCCGCACTTGCAAACAAACAACGGCCTCCATTCCTTCATCGCCCCGATCGTCCGCACGGCCGGCAAACCCTCCGAGAACAGAGGGCCAGTCATCGTCGAGTCTCAGCAACGTGTGAAGTGTTTGACTGAGCGCCCTACGCCCTCGATTCCACCCGATAGTCCCACTGCTGGCTGGACTCACGTAATGCTCATGCTCTAGCGGTGCTCTGCGCAGCAAAATCAATCCGCGATCCGCGGGTGAACACATCTGCAGATAGCATCTGATACGCTTGGTTCTTGGTCACCGTTCGAGATAATCGCGCACGCAGGGATGGCCTACCAAATCCTGCTGAACTCTGCTGCTAATTCTGCCCGTTCTAAAGGACCAGCGGCCAAACCTAACTTTACTGATACGCATGGGTTCTGCGAGCGGTGTTCTGACTTTTTCAGAGTTGTGCGCTCCGTCGACGGCCAAGACGAGTTGCTCGCTTCGTGCCCACCATTGTTTGTCGTATGACCTTCTGAGGGCAAAGGAGGGGTGGAGCAGATCGTACCTCGCAACAAGGTCATGAGTTGCGACCGAAGCTCCACCGACGAGGAGATCCATGGGGCCAACACACGGTCGCCTTCCCTGGTTTCTTGTGTCAGACTTGAGAACACCTCCCAGTGTGCCTTCCCCCCCCCCTGGTCTTGTTCGGCATTCAGCCGTCCGAAGTCGTCCACAGGCGTCCACATGATCCACGCTCTGCGCTTCCAGTGTGACGGACCCACGCTTGGCACGCTCCGGCCCCTCCTCGAAACGGAGGTGCCTGCGGTGTATATCAACGGCGACTTTAAGTCACCGGGAGATAGGAGAAAATCACCCCGATCGAGGGTGTCAATGACACTAGCGGGCCTCAAGCTTCGAACGTGGTTACCGATCTTGTGGTTGCTACTTGCCGTGGACAGCATGGACAGTGGGCTTCTGAAGCTTCGTTTCGGGGTCCCTGCGCCTCCTCGTGCTCCTCGTGCTCCTCATGGCTCCTCGTGTTCCTTGCCCCGCGGCCTTGTGCGGCATGCGGCCTGTTTTGACACTCACGTCTCGCGCTCTTACCCACGAGCTCCTCGTCAACATTACTGCGCATCTGTCCGTCAAGGACGAGTGGGTCCTCTACACTAATGGGCTAGACCGTTCACACCCGCCGCACGTTTATGGAGCGCGAGGCAGCGGTAGGTCTGGGGGGTGACCTCCTATTACATATAAGCGCCCTCTCATGAGCCCTCCTTAACCTCCCAAGCCGCTCGTACCAGCCCGCCTAAAACATGCTCTTCTCCAAGGTGAGCTCCCACTCCTCCTCTAGCACCCCTCCCTCTCCATGAGCAAGTACTGAAGTATCAGGCCATCGCCGCCCTCTTCCTCGCCGCCTCGGCCGTCGCCGCGCCCCTCTCCGTCGCCCGCGAGGCGTGCGCGTACCAGTGCTCGGACGTCTGCTACTTCCAGAAGACGATTGACGCCGCCGTCGCGAAGGGATACTCGCTGCACGAGGACGGTCGTGCAATCAGTAAGTCCGCCAGGTGGCCGAAGGCCGCCTGCCTCCTCGATTCTTCGAAGGGCTGTGCTTGAGCGCCGCAAGCACAGCGCAAACTCCACCACAAGTCAGCCCGTGGCTTGGTGGACGGAGCCCCACCTGCGCTCGCTTCACTCGCTGGGGCTAACAGCAGACAACTACCCGCACGAGTACCACAACCGGGAGGGCTTCGACTTCGAGACCCCCGGGCCCTGGTACGAGTTCCCGATCATGCGCGGCTTCAACGTGTACGCGGGCGGCTCTCCTGGTGCCGACCGCGTCATCTTCAACGAGGACGGCGAGTTCACCGCCGTCATCACCCACAGCGGCGAGAGCAACAACAACTTCGGCGCTTGCGAGGCCTAAGCCTGGGGTTGACAGTGTCAGTAGTAAAAGTAGTGTCAGTAGTCAAATTAGCCATAGGGCGTATGCAAGTTTCTTGGGCTTGTTGCTAGGTCGATGCTTTGGTTGAGGTTGAGATGAGGGATGGAGGGTGGCTGGGACGGTGCACTTACAGCTCGCTTCGCTCGCCGCTCGTTAGGGCGCCGCTCCGCTCGCTTCGCAGTGGATATTGAATAGTGCATCAATGCTTGAGATACAAGTCGTGGAGAGATGTCCGTCTACTGTTGCGCTGGGGGCACACCTCCGCCCCCGGCGCCTATCACACACCCTAGCTAGCTGCGTCTGCTGCGTCCGCTGTTGTTACCGGCGCTGGCGCGCCAGTACCCACACCGTGCGCGCTTACTGAGGAGGGATCATGCCCGCGGCCATCATCTCCTCGGGGGTCATGGTGGTGGACTCGATCATGATGCCGAAGCCAAACCTGGACGTGTTCTTGGCGTGGTCGAGTTCTCCGCCGATGAGGAAGGAGAAGGTAGGCGCGATGCGCTGCTCGAGCAGCATGCCGACCTTGCCGGCCGAGTCGATCTGGGTGCGCAGCGTCGCCATGCGGAACTCGTACTTGGCGCCGAGGGTGCAGAGGGCGTCGCGCTTGGCGGGGCCCATGAAGGACGCAGGCTGGAACATGGTCTGGAAGTCGAGCGCGACGTCGACCTTGTCGCTCAGGCGGTGGTAGTAGGTCGCCTGCACGTTGCCGGTCGGCTGGAGCTGCGCCGTCGCCGTCCACGAGGGCACGAAGGGGATGCCGCTCGTCGCTCCGTGCGCGGTCGGCATCGTCATCGGGTTCTCGACCGACTGCGCCGCCGTCGGCTGCGAAGTGTACTTGAGCAGCCACGAGGTGGCCGGGATCGTCTCGGCCGGCGACGTGCGCTGGATGATCGTCTCAAAGCCGAGCGACAGGCGGGAGGTGAACGAGTGGAGGAGGGAGACAAAGTGGAGGCCGGTGAAGTCGAGGGGAGAAGGGTTGATCGACTTGAGGTTGAGCGAGTAGTGCGGGCCGAGGTGGTCGTGCTCGATCTGGAACATGGTCTGGCCGGGGGCGGACGAGAGCTGGCCCTGGATCTTGGTGACGTCCGTGGCCGACCAGGTCTGGTTCGCGCGCATGTTGACGCCGCCGGTCGAGGGCTCAAACTGTCCGTGGAGGAACGTCTTGTCGTTGGCGTAAAGGGCGCCGAACGTGTAGTTGTTCTTCTGGGGTCCGACGGCGAACGCATGCGAGATCTGGAAAGCGGGGTTCGGCGACACAATCTTGGACAGGTCCGCGCGCATTCCCTCGAAGAAGAAGTTGTTCATGAGGGTGGCTGCGGGGTGATGTCAGCGGCCTGTCTCTCTCGGCTCACGAAAAAAACAATGTCCGACGGCGAACCGGTTCTGGAGTCCTGTTTGACGCTTCCGTCATAGGCGCATGAAGCCATCGAAAAAGTCCTCGGATCCACAAACAAACACGTCCCGGTACACTCGCAGCATGCTTGATGCTCCTAGCAGTGTTCCCGGGGACGATCCAGATCCAAGCATGACGACAGCGTCATTTTTCCGGTCCGCCGAAAAGTCGGAACACATTGCCATCCTCAAACTCACTGGACACCGGGCGGGTCAGGTTCTCGACGGTGCCGGGCTGGATCAGGCCCATGTTCTCCTTCCAGGTGTGGAAGCGGTTCATGGTGTCGGCGAGGGGGGCGGAGACGGGGTCGAACACGCTGGTGAAGGCGTTGTAGTACTCGGTCGTCGATGACGGCGCGGCAGCGGGGGCGGGGACGGCGCCGGGCGCGCC
The DNA here is from genome assembly GCA_039545375.1 of Trichosporon faecale. Taxonomy (NCBI): domain Eukaryota; kingdom Fungi; phylum Basidiomycota; class Tremellomycetes; order Trichosporonales; family Trichosporonaceae; genus Trichosporon; species Trichosporon faecale. The sequence continues at coordinate 1,778,503 of BCLU01000004.1, read as the reverse complement.
CGAGGCGGCGAACAGGGGGTCCTGCTGGAGCGTGGTCTTTTCGTTGATGGCGGCCATGGTGTCCTAGGCTGGTGTGTGGTTTACAAGCAAGCGACGCCGGACTTCGGACTGGTTTCGACGTTTCGAGCCTGCTGAGAAGTTGGAGACTCAAAATGAGCCCCCCCGGCCTGCAGCGCCTGGCTCAGCGAGCGTCCCTCAGGGACAGCCCGGCCGCACCCCAGCTTTTCACCGTGTATGTGGCACCGAGTTCCTGGCCGTCGCCGTGCCTGTGATTTGCCACTGCAGGCAAGATTTCTCGACGTTTGCAGCATCTCGCTCTCATGCATCCGTGACACGAACAGCACGCGCGGCACTCAAACCCGGGAAGCGGCGAGACTAAGACGACGGCACGCTACAGCGGAGAAAGGAAAAGGATCCAGATCGCCAGCCAACGATAGCGCAAGTGTTTACGACGACCAACGAGTGACGACGCACATCCACAGAGCCCGACCCCACGAAACTCAGACAAGACGAACGCACGAGCAACGAACGATGCCCGACTCGACAGTCCCGACGTCCGAGTCTTTGACTCTCTCCGCAACCCTCTTCCACGCCGACGTCGACAGCTGGCTTCCGGCAAACTTCGGTGTCTCGCAGCCCGAGTCCTCCAAGGCAGCCGAGTGGGAATCCGCGCTGCGCTCGAGTGCCGACCGCGCCCAACGCTTAGGGCTGGGCCACGCCGCGCTCGAAGATGCCGCTCTCGGTGCGAAGATGCGGAACCAGCGTGCCGGACTCAGCGTGCTCGAGCAGAAGCTGAAGAAGCGGAAGAACGCCGCTGAGGATGGAGCATCTGTGGGAAGGGACGAGGAGGACAGCGAGGAGGAGGCTGAGAGCCGGACGAGATCAATCAAGACGAACAAGAAGGCCAAGGATCCCTTCGCGAGTAAGGGAAAGGTGCATCCCGCGCTCGCTAAGAAGGAGACGAAGGTCCACCCCGCCCTGCTGAAGGGGAAGGAGAAGGTGGAGAAGGTCCACCCCGCCATTCTGGCGAAGATGGCTGCTGCCAAGGCTGAGAGCGCCGAGACGAGTGCGGAGGAGAAGGAGGGCAAAGAGGAGCCATCACCACCGACAAGCCTCGGAAAGCGACCACGAGACGACAGCGAGGACGAGGACGACAAGAAGGAGGGCGATGGACCTGTACTAGTCTCCAAGGCGAAGCGGAAACGCGAGAAGAAGCGCAAGCAGAAGCTGCGCAAGGCTGCCGAAGCTGAGGCGGTCAAGGCGTCATGATCTGCGTCTAACTCCCACGCATGCCGACCGGGATCGTCCTGCGCACACGCATCCGGCTCTCGCATCGGCTCCCCATCTTGCATCTCGTTCTGGGTTCTTCCTCGTTTTCATTCATCAGCATTTCAACGCAAGTCGCTCAAGACTTCCGCATCCAACGCACGGCTCGCTTCCGCCGACCCGCCGCTCGCTCGGATGTACTGTAGCATAGGATAATCACTACATGTCATAACTTACATGCCCCACTGGGTGTGCTTGGGTATAGTGCCGACGATGGGCGTACTGACCCCGCCGGAGAGGAGGACGCCGCCGATGACGATCTCGTCCTCGTCGTCGAGGTCGCGTTTCAGCGTGCCCGGCGACGTACCGAGAGACACGGCCGTCGACGGCGCCGTCGTGGGTATAGAGAGTGCTGGCGTGCTGGTGTCCGAACGCCCCGAGGTGCCGGACGTAGAGGAGGCCAGGGCCGGGCGGCGCGGCTGGCCTAAGCCTAAGTGCTGCGTGCTCTTCGACTGTGCTGTGGCTGTCGCCGGCGTCGTGTCGACTGCCGACGACGACAGTGCCGCCTCCCCGATCTTGTACAGCCCCTTCGAGAGGAAGCCGAAGCCTGACCCGAGCAGACTCGTTTCGGGCTGCTCGACGACGGTCGAGCTCCTGATACTGCTGTCAGACAGGCCGCGGGGACGCAGCGTGCGCTCGAGCAAGGGCGGCTCGTACTCGCCAGGGATCACGTCGTCCTCGCCCTCGCCTGGGTCGAGCACCGCGTCCACGATCGTCGACAGCCGCTCCCTCGGCTCCGAGAAGATTCTTCGATCGGAGGGCCCGAAGTATTGGCTCGACGCGTGGCGCACGCGCGCACGCACAGCCGGTGACACACCACTCGGCTGCGCACCGGCGAAGATGCCCATGAGGTCGGAGCGCGACGCGCGCGAGCGCACACGTGCTGACCCAGCTGTGATGGGCGCGGACACGGACCGGCTCGCGACGGAGGATGTGTCCGAGACAGACTGCGACAGCGCCGGCAGCGCGCGGCGCACGGGGCCAGAACTGCCAAACTCGACACTGATGTGTGTGGTCGTGGCCGACGTCGACGCCTGCTGTTTCGGCGCTGTCCGCGTCGGTGGCGCTGGCGGTGTGATAATCCTGTCTCGCGACGGCGTAGCTGAAGGAACGGCGGGTGCCTCTGCCGGCTTCTGCGCAGCCGTGAACAGGCTGGTCAGCGGAGCCGCGATCCAGCCCAGGCCAGACGTCGTCTCGGGCGGTGCGTCGGGGTCCGCGAAAGCCTCGCGGCGCAGCTTCTTCGCGAGCTTCGGGTCGATCGTGACAGCGTTGACGACGTTCTGGAGCTCGAGGACATCAGAGAAGACATCCTTCAGAAGCTTCAGGAGTAAGGTCATCTCGCGACGGCTGACATCGCTGACTTCGAGTAAGGTGCGGAAGCGGTGGCGCAGCTCAGACACCTCCGTCTGCAGGTTCGCGATCGTCGATCGGGACAGGTGCCCGACGTCACCGGGCAGGTGCTGCTTCTTGAGACGCCGGTTCAAAGTCGGAATGTCGACGCCGCGTAATTGCGTCAACATCTTGGAGAGGTACTCGAGCAGCTCGCTGAGCTGGGGCACACCACCCTTGCGATCCGACGCGGGCACGCAGAGTAAGGAAGACGTCTCTGAGTGACCGGCGGGCGTCTCAGATAACGCCACAGACGGCTCAGAGTTGTGACTCGGGCGTCGCTGCGGCTTCGGGGTCTCTTCGACATCGGTGGGATCGGTCTGAACACCGGTGGAACGGCTGAGAAGTAACAATGTGCGACGGTTCACACGCTGGTGATCGAGGTTGTGGGTCTCGCTCGACTTCTCCGAGGGCGACGCCCCGTTCCCGCTAGAGTTGCTGTCGTAGTGCCCCATGGGCGACGTCATGCGAGGAAGGAGAACAGATGTTCGCTTCCTGCTCCCGTTGTGGCGGAACGTATCGGTGTCAGGCGAGTGGGGTTCATCACCACTCGTCGGATCGTTCGAGCCCACATTCTCGTCGTCGGCCGGCCACTCGTTGATCGCCTCGCTGACGCCGATCGAGCGCTTCGGTAAGTTGCGCCTGTCGCTGTTGGAGCGCAAGGAGAGCGGGCGCGGTCCCTTGCTCTTGGCGACGCCGTTGGAGATGTAAGGGATACCGCCCGTGCTCGAGATCGAGGAGCGGTGGCGCACGCTCGGGCTGACCCTCATGTCAGGGCTCATGGGCCTCTCGCCGTTCATGGGCGAGGAGAACGAGGAATACTCCATCCCGTTTCCAGGAGAGGAAATGCTAGGGCCGTCCGTGGTCGACGTAGACGTAAAGGAGGGCGCCACCGAGCCTCGTCGGAAGTAACCCCAGTTCGCCTCCGACACGATCGCACTTGAAACACGCGCATGGGCGCGCTCGGAGCTTGTGGCTGGGATGGAGCCGGTCCGCATGTGGCCCTTGTTAGAGGTCATCATTGGCCGAATTTCCATCGACAGTGGTCGTGATCGCGGAGGACGGCTGGAGCGAAGCTCCTCGAGTTCTTCGCGCAGCGCACGGTTTTCGTCCATCGTCTGGGAAAGAGTGTGGGCAAGTTCGGATGTGTCATGCTTCAAAAGAGTGTTGGTCGCGACGAGATCCTCGAGAGTGCGCTGGTACTCCGGCGTCTCGGACGGAGAAGACGTCTGGAAGGTATCGGAGAGCTGTTCTGTCAGTTCAAAAGCAACACATCGCCAACTCACCTCTGAATGCAGCGACTCAAGCCGCTCCTTAGCGTTTGCGAGCAGCTCTTGAGCGTCTCTCTGGCGCGCGGCCTTGATCTCGTCGATCTCGCGTGCGGACGCAGTGAGCTGCGACTCCAAGTCCGCTGTTCCGAGTTAGCACCGCTACAGCCCAGGTAACTCACCTATCCTGTCCTCCGCCATCGTTCGCCACTTGAGCTGCTCCTTGAGCTTGCGTGACTCTGCGTGCTGTAAGTCGCGGGTGTCTTCATATCTTCGCTCTGCCTCTGCGAGGCGCTGCTCTATTCCGCCGCTAGCGGCTAGGGCGATAGTCTGGGCGTTGGCGGTCTGGCGACATTTCGCGAGCTCGGAGCGGACGTGAGACAGTGACTGCTGAGTGAGACTCTGCGAGTGTGTCGCCTGGACGTAGCGCTGGGCGTCAGCCAAATCTGTCTGTGGGGATGTGCGGTGTGTGCGTCATGTCTTATCAGTGCGATGTGCGATCTGGCGCACAGCCTCGCATGCTCCGCAACCGCGCGACGGTCACGATTGCACTCACCTTCTCGAGTGCCTCGTACGAGTGCGTCAGATCGGCGAACTTGGACATGTGTGTGTTGTTCGCGCGCTCGAGGTTCGCGACATGCCGTAACGAGTCGGCAAGCGCCTTGCGCTGGAGTTCGTAGTTGTGCTCGAGGCGCTTGTACTTCCTCTCCAGGGCCTCGTAGCGTTGCAGCAGGGCATGTCCAATCTCTGAAACCGTGGGTTAGTCGTCTGTCGCTGGTGTAACCTGGAGGCGCTCTGCACGTACCTCCGCTCAGCTTGAGCTTTGCCTCCCAGCGCTCGCGCGCGGCCGAGGAGGGGCACTCGGTCTTGGAGCCGCAGCAGCAGCGCACACTCGACGGCTCGTCGAGGTTCAGCTCGGCGAGCTGCTGCGACAGCCCGTGCAGCGTCTCGGCCGTCTTCGTCAGCATCAGGCTAGCGCTTGGGCTGTCGGGCTGCCCGAACACGTCGAGCCCGAGCCGGGCCGCGATGTCGAAGGGACGCTGGGGAGACTCGTCGTCGTTATCGGCCGAGGAAGAGGAGGCGTCACGGGCTGACGGCGTCGTCGGCTCGATCATGGCCTTGGACGGCGGCGGCGTCATGATCGGGCGGGGCCGGCGCGCGGAGGGGGTCGCCGGTCAAGGTTGCACAGGTTGGGAACGCAGGGGGAAGGAAGGGGTCGCGGTGTGTCGTGTGTCGTGAAAGGGAAGAACCGCAAGCAGATGAAGCGAGCGCAGCGCTTTTGTCGTGTGTCGGTCGAAGGGGTGATCGAGCCAAAGTCGCGCTCAACTAAGGCCGTGGAAGGGTATAGACAGATCGGAAAGGCGGGGTACGCGGGGTCGTGTTGTTGTGGGGTATCTGTACAATGGTGACAATGGTGAGGAAGGTGATTGTTGTGATCAGAGATCGCGAGTGAAGCACGAACGACGCCCGACGCCTGGACCTGGACAGACGCCAGTTACGCCAGGGTCAGGTGCCGCCACCGGTTGTTGCAGCGTACCAACTATCAGCAGCGCAGCGCAGCACCAGCGGTCAAGCAGCCGAGGGTAGGCGCGGCTGCGGCCCAACTTTTTGTTTACACCCGTTCCTATTCGCGACAGTAGATTACCTAGCTCCTGTGCTTAATCCGATTAGGCTGTCGTGTGAGCCCGATTGCGTCGGCTCTCGACACTCTCAACGCCCCCAGACACGGTGACGAGCACATCTCTCTTCACAGTCAGCATTGCATAGAGAACGCGCAGACATGCAGACGAGAATGTCACTGAAATCTTGAAGACGAGCACTAGCGTCGGACGCGTCCTGTCTCTTGGCGAGGCAGCGATGCCATAGGACAGGCGCGTCGCCGCCCAGGGTCGCTCCTGCAGGGGTGGAGGTCCGCATACCGGGTCAAAACAAGGCCCAGGAGAATCCAGTTCTAGCCTCGCTTGATGCCATTCAGAAAACTTTGGTCAGAAGCGCAGAACGAATCGGCGGCGTGCACACGGTGCTCGAGGCGTAGATAGCGCAGGAGAGCGGCTGAGCGCAGCGTCTATGGCTGTCACAGACCGATCAGACTGTAGAATCTGCCGTCGATAGTTCAATGGATCAGGGTCAGCGATCGAGATAAACAAACAACAAGTTTGACACACGCGGCATTCGCGTGCTGGTGGAAAAGTCACGTGCGCGCACCTCCGGAGGCGAACACAAGAACTAGCTTTGCCTTCTTAGTTCAGTGGCTAGAATTTTCCACTAGTAGCGGTATCACATCGGACTATGGAACGGTCACCCGTTCGATTCGGGTAGAAGGCATTCTCTTTTGCACTCTCCCTTGTGGGTACGGCCTGTAAGATGGATCGGGCTTTCTTTTGGCCCTCAGGTCCAGGTCGCGGAGTAGGGACAGAGCGGAAGTCAGGGGTCCGGAGAGGGCAGGGTGGGTCAGAGTGCTGGAATCTGATCCAGAGCGGGCCCAGTCTGTGGTCTATCGGTCGGTCTCATCTTCGGTCTATGTCTCCTGACGTACACTTGCGGAGGGGCAAAGCACAAGCGAGCCGCAGTGATCACGAGTGACCGAGCAACTAACCCACGACTACTAACCTGGCGCCAGCTGACAGTCCAGCGGCTCATGGGACTGAAGGCGGGTTGGCTCACGGCGAGCCAAGAGCCACGAGCACGCGACGAAATACCAACACCTCTCTCAGAAATACAAACGCATTGCCCGGAATTTGTAGAAAAGCACGCTCTGTCCTTCAGGTACGCGGCCAGGCACGGCGATCACGCGGCAATCTTGGGCAATCTGGGCAATCATGAGACTGACATGACACGGCGCTGGCCGTGGCCATCCCCTCGTCTCCAACCACGGCACTCCATTACTCCATCTTGATCACGTATCGAACAGACACACTGCCCGCATCGCCGTGTTGACCTCCGAGCTATCCTCGGGTTCCCCGGCGGCCTACCGGCCTGCATGGAACGCGTACCTTGCTGCCTCCTTTGAGTCCAGCAGTGGGTCTGGGACTGCCAAGACTCAGCGGCACCAGCTGGAGCAGCAATTGAGGCACAACGGAGCCGTGTCAAGACAATTAACGGCATGACGGAGTTGTCAAACTTCGGGCGAGGCCTTTCGGGTGGAACTCTGGCGGGGAGGTTGCCGCTGCTTGCCTCCTGTGCAGTGTACGTCGCATGTCGAGCTTGTCCTGGGCTCCTTGATGTCGCTCGGTCAAGACGGAGTCGCCTCCCCGAGTAATGACGCTGAAGCGGGCAAAGCTCGCTTGGCGCGGCGCCGCGTCATACGCACGAGATACATGAGGAGGAGACAGTAACTATGGATACGACGGCCTGTTCGCTGAACATGAGTGGCCTACAGATTGATGCGCCGCGGCGCGTTGCTTTTTGACGGCATGTACAGAGCTGGCCGCAACCTGCGGTGCCCTCTGCACCTCGGCGCGGCTACGTCGACGGAGCCGGCGCCGCATACCCGTTCACCTCTGGAGAGGTCTGCGGGCTGTGCTGGATGTAGTGCGAGGACTGCTGCGGGGAGGGGAGGTTGCGATGTCTCCTCCCTCTCCGCTTCTCCTGGATCGTGTGGTCGACGCGCTCGTTCCACGGCAGGTTGCCGCGGATCTCTTCGATGAGCCACTGGTCGTCGTACCTGTAGAAGAGGTTGTCGAACTCGATGATGTTCGCGTTGGACTGGTACTGCAGCTGCAGCCTTGTGGCGACGACGCGCTGCGAGATGTCGGCCACGAGCATGACGATGGTTCCGGTGCTATGCCGCGTCGACACGGGCGCGATCATGTCTTGGATGATGTCGCTGTTCCACTTCGCGCCGTTGCAGGTACATGTTGGTGAGAGGAAGAGGCGTAGTGTTGAGAACGACTTCATGTTCAGCGCACGGATGTACGATCGGAACAGCGCCGCCAGGTCCGCGCTCGTGTTCACCGTGTGCTGCACGCGCGCGTACGTCGACGACGTGTGCAGTATCGGCCGCTCGATCGGGGGCGAGTACTGTGGGGGGGAGTACTGTGGGCGCTCCTTTTCTTGTCGTCGCTGCAGATTCGAGCTCGACGACTCCGCCGAAGAGGGACCGGAGCGGCTGCCGCACGCGTCGAGTGGTGTCGGCTCGGCCGGTGGCGTCATGTACGGCTGCGAAGGCTGCTGACGCGACGACGTAAACTGCTCAAAGTTCAGAGTGTCGAGGTTGACCATGGCTCGGATGAGAGGAGGAAATCAGCAAAGAGGTCAAAGCGCAATGTTGTCGGGGCGAAGGGAAGGGCTGGAGCTTCGATATGTCGTCAGTCGCTGAGCTCGCAGTCGATTTGGGCGTGGCTGGCGGCAAGTCGGGTGGTCAGGTGGCAAGGTGGGCGTTGGAGGTGAGTAGTGTAGTGGTGCAAGAATCAGATGCGATAAGACTCGTGATGCTTTGGGCGTGGGGGGGCGGATGCGCTTTACAGTGCCGCTGAGCCCGATCGCCGAGATCTCAGAATGTGCTTTTTCTTGCGACTGCCGGATGCAAGGATGACGGGGGTATGCTCCGCCGGGCGCGCAGATGAACCTGACGGTGGTTGCGGGGCGCTCGTTATTCGGTACACCGGGCAACGGGGTCCAGCGTCGAGGGTATTCAGAGGGGTGATTGGGCGGTGAAACTTGAGTTGCGCCACCACCGACGCCGCCGACAGTCGACGACACTGGATTCACTGGGTTTCGAGCACGCTCCCGAGAGGGCTTGAGAATACTGGAACGTAGCGGCGTCCGGGATCCCTGGTGACGACGTCCGGCCTGGAGGTCTGCTGGTTATTGTCTGTGTCGTCTGAAATAACGGTGTGGCTGCGTTGAGCCCCTTGACCGGTGGGAGCGTGGGGGAGGTTCAAGGATCTAGGAGCGAGGAAAGTGTGGATGAGGCGGAGGAGGCGGACGAGGCGCTTCGCGGTGATGGCTTGGATCTTTTGTTCTTGCGCGTGCTGCGTGCTGCGTTGCTGGTTGTGTGTGTTCTGGAACCCCGCCACCGACGAAATGCGGCCCAATAGGTTCAACACCAGTTATCGTTCAACACGGCCAGAAGCACGTCCGGCGGTCAGCGTGACTGTGCGTGGTGAAGGATGGGAAGCAGGTGATGAAGAAGACCGGGGGAGGCGGTATGGCGCAAAGGGCAATATAAGGGGGGAAGCAGGCTGAGCTAAGCCGAAGGGGGGCGGGGCGTGATATGTGCGTGATGTGAGCTATGTGTAGCCGGCGCAGGCGAGGAAGACTGCGAACCGGACAGGAGTGGTAGTCGTTAGCCCGTTGTTGTGACAGATATTATATTCCGGGTGGAGCGCGAGGAATGTCTTGGGCACGGCCGGCTGTCAGATAGCGTACTAGTGTGGTCGAGGTGAGTCGCGGATATCTCAGGCTCTCGAGGAAGTAGTGTGAGACGATGCGCCGATGACGCTGGGTGTCGAATAGCTGAAGACGAGGTTAGCCGTGTGGCCAGTGAGGATGGAGATGGGTCGAGAGGCGGCTGAGAGTGAGGAATGCGACCTTGATGTTTAGGGGGCCGAGGCTTTGGGCGTGCGTTGGAGTAAGCCTCCGGATTCGAGATCGAGAGAAGACGCAAGCGTCGGAATAAGATGAGGGTGGTATTATCGAGTCGCGAGTGCTAGTGCTTCAAGCAGAAGACACAGCACAGCAGCAGTCAGTCTTGCGAGTGGAAGCTGGCGCTGGATTGCAGGGCATGACGCGGGCAGGGTTCAGTCAGGTCAGTCAGGTCAGGCTCCAGGGCTGAGGCTGACGAGACGGTGGGATCGGCTGGGCTTGCTCGGAGGGAACATGCTCTGGCTGCAGGGCATGGCATGCGAATGAGCATGACACGGCGCCTTCCTCAGACCGTTCACCCCCCAGATCAGGAGATCTCCGCCCAGGTACACAACCCTGGCTCTCCTCCTCATTGCGTCCTACGCACCTCCCAGCCGAAGCCAATTAATCGTCCATACCAATCTGCGTTCCGGTGTTCAGCTGTTCCTAAACGTGTCACTGTTCCAACAATCTCCACAGCCTGGCGCAGTAACTCTTTCAACGCCCATTAAGCGCCCAGCTCTGTTCTGGTAGTTCCAATCTGTATTAAAGAATGCTGCGCCTCTGCGCCTCACTGGCGCCAACTCCACCGTGGAGCTGGGACACCGCGAAACAGGCGTCTGCACTCCTTTCGGCGTCTAGAAAACGATCTCCGTGCTCTGAACGAAACAAGCAAGCTGGCCAAGGATATAAGGGGAAGGAGGGCGTGCAGGTGTCCGAAGTCCGGTATTGCGAATTGACAGCTAGCACGACGCAATTGACAATAGGACGATGTCAGGACGCCGCAAAGATACCAGCGACTGTTCCAAAGGACGACTGGCGGTAGCATGGCGCTCACCCTTTAGTCTGCACACTCTTCGGTCTTCAGTCTGTACAGATGCAACATCCGCGGTCGCCGATGTCCGAGCACCCAACAGCTGACCCAAAACCAACTGGGCCATCACGCAGACGCCATGCACAACTTCCCCCGAGCCAACAGTCATCCTAGGCGAAGCCACACCCGTTCCCATGAAGACGACTTACTCGGCGAGAAGCGCTCGGCGCGCCTCGAGTGGGTCGTGTCAGCCTCACGGACATCTCCCCTGTCTGCCGAGCAACGCTTCGGGGCATCGGGGCATCGGGACACACTAGGTAACGTACAATTGGACCTCGTTGGACATCCTTTCCGCGGTTTGGCTCTGGCATTCCAGAGAACAGAGGGAAAGGGATCGACATGTTTCCCCTTTCTGGCTCGTATTGGCTGTGCTCTTTGCTCGCCCGCATGTCCTACTTTGCGCTGTGCAGCCGTGCCTCCTGTGAATGCAGACAGGTTCAATTGGGTCCCGATTCGTGGCAAGCAACAAGCGCAGGACGGGTTGGACGACAAGAGGAAGAGGAGAGTACGCACGAAGGGGATGATCGTCGCTGACGTTTAATTAGTCCAGACCCTGGACTTCGCTTAGAGATTCCTCGTGGCCGCAACACCCTCCATCGTCCTCCATCGCTTTGAGCAACGTGAACGAACGCCTCCCTCGCTAAGATAGATCCTGGCTTGGGCTTGATCTGTGCATACCTCTCGCTTCTGTTGCCCGCTATCAGCTATCAGATAGGATCAACTGAGGTCTGGGCGGCGAACACGAGGAAGGGGAGGGAAAGAGGGGGATGATCGCCGAGGTCCTGGTCTCCTGACACAACGGCACGCGGCACACCGAGAGAACAACCCAAAGGATCCCCCGCGTGCCGCTCTCGCTCGTCCGACACCGGCTGCTTGGTCTACCTGACACTCTAGTGCAGCGGGCCAGCGGGCCAGCGGGATGTCCCCCGGTCGCGCCCCCTCGCCGGCTCATTGTTCCTCAGCGTGCCTTCTGCGGAGGAACGGATCGACGCCGGTCTCGACTCTGCGCAAAGCTGCGCAGTTGCTACGTCATTGGTCGTGCCCGCGAACAGACACTCCGACCCCGCGGACAGCCAGCTATGCCAGCTATGCCAGCTATGGCGCGATAGATGGGAGACGACATGGTATTTGCCAAACGCAAACAGGAGCACGCACGTCGGCTCGTTGCGAGCCTCGCGAGGGTCGGCAGGAGTAGCAGGAGTAACAAGTGCAGGAGGGGTGAAGGGATAAGGCACTGGGGGAGCCCCCAGCCTGCCCGTCACCTGCCTGAAGAAGATGAGGCGGCGGATATCTTACAGCGGCGGGATTTGGAGCATCTCAAGATTAGCCAGTACACGGCACAGCGCAGATCAGCCGGTGGGTTCTGCCGTGCTGTTCCTTGCGTTCATCACAGCATCGCTCCCATCGCTCCTTCTTGCTTCAAGGCTTCCATACGTCTCGCAGCATATCCAGGGATCTGACCAGCTCCACTTCCACTGTCAGACTGAACGGCGAGAGCGGTTGTCTGATCCCGACACTAACAGTAGCTAACGACAGCTCCACAAGACGACAGCCGTATCTCGTATCTCGGAATAACTCCGCAGTCCCCTCTCTCAGGCTCATCACCGCTGGATAATTAGAAAGGGGTAAAACAAGAGGTATGCAGCCAGCGCCGGCTCTATTCTCGACAAAGCCGTCGCTTCGATCGAGCGATCGGTGACTTCTCCGCCAGTCACGATGAAGAGCTGGCCGTCAAGCCAGGCCAAGCGCATCACGGAATGCTGCGCCGCGTTCAGCCAACTCGATCCGGACATCGAAGCGGAAGACAAGGCGGAAGACAGCCCGCCCCCGTGTGCCCAGACTATGGAGCCTAGGACACCGAGGTCCTCGGCTGTGAGAGTGTGGAGCTGTCTTGGCTGCGTCGTGAAGAGGGGGATGGGGTGTCAGCCCAATCAGGCCCAATCAGATAAGGCCTGAGAGACTGATAAGGATTGCCGCGGCTGTCGACTTCGGTGGAGCGAACAGAGCCCGAGGGGCACATGTCCATTCCACGGATGCGGCAGTCGAGGAAGGCTTGGAGGGGACACGCTTCACTTGACTTGACTTGGCGTATGTCACCAAGAACTGACCTGAGCACCAACATTACTACCACCCCCTCTTGACTCTTCCCTGCCTGATCATCCCGGTCCGCCTCCTCGCCTACTTTCCCACAGGTCAGTTTCACCGCACGAGCGACAGAGAGTGCAGCAAGCAGTAAGTGTTACAAGTGACGATCCATAAACTACCAAATGTGAAGATCTAGAATGATGAGAACCGATGAAGAAATGATACCGTAACTGAAACTTGACTGACCCAAAATATCGTGAGAATGTGGTGTGAAAGAAAGAGACAACTGAAAGATTTCTACAACCTTGTAACAACTGGTGAGACTATTGAGTGAGAGTGAGTTGAGTGCTTATAATGTAGTTTGGATACTGAAATATTGGATAGTGTGGGCGGTGGGGACGACGCGGGTGAGCGTCGCGGGGTCGCGAGCTTAGGGTGTCTCATTTGGTAGCAGATGGCAGTCCGAGAGGAGCGATCACGGGGGAGGCCGCGGAGCATCCTAGGCCGGGGCGGCGGGGAGGGGCCTCTTCTCGTCTGGCTTGGGCGCGGGGGGCGGAACGAGGATGTTCGCGAACGGTCCCTTAGCTGGCGGAGGCACGGCCTTGGGTTCCTTCGGCTTGTCGTCCTTGGGCTTCGGCTTGTCGTCCTTCTTCGGCGGGTCCTTCTTAGGCAGGTCCTGGTTGTCGATGAAGGCGAGTGCGTCCTTGATCTGCTGGCGGACATTCTTCTGCTCCTCCTTCAGGTCGCCGAGCGTCTTCATCTCCTTGGCGACCTCGCCGCTGAGCGCCTTCTTGAACTCCTCGACGTGGTTGTTCACGTTCATCGAGGTCGCGGCTTGCATCGCCTCGATGAAGCGCACGCGCTCGCCCTTGATCTCGGCGCTCAGGTCCGTCGCGACAGCGCGCAGCAGCATCTCGTGGTCCTGCCGCTGCTTCTCCATCATGTCGCGGAGCTCCTTGTACACGCTCTCGTGCTTCTTGATCTGCTCCGCCTGGTCCGCGAGCATCTTGTGGATGTCCGGAACGAGACCCTTGACGGCGCCCTTGTCGTCCGTGTCGACGAGCCCGTTCATCTTCTTGCTCATGCCCTCCAGCTCGCCGCCGGCCTTCTCCGAGTACTGCTGGAGCCACTTGTTCAGGTCCCCGAGGTAGTTGCCGACGTCGCCGATCTGCTTCTGCTGCACCTCGCTGCCTGCCTTCTGTTCAGTGAGCAGCTTGTGCACCTCGTCCAGCTTGTCGGGCTTCGGCGCGTCCTTCTTGCCGTCCTTCGGAGCATCCTTCGCGTCCTTGGGCGCGTCCTTGCCGTCCTTGGGCGCATCCTTGGGTGCGTCCTTGCCGTCCTTGGGAGCATCCTTGGGCTTGTCGCCCTCCGTCTTCATGTTGCCGAGCGTGACGGCGGCAGGCTTGTCGTCCTTCTTCTCCTCCTTCTTGCCATCCTTGGGAGCATCCTTCGGCTTGTCACCGCCACCACCCTCCTTCGGCTTGTCGCCGCCCTTGGGGGCGTCCTTCGATGCGTCCTTGGCCGCGGCGGCGGGGGCTCCATCCTTCGATGCGTCCTTGGCCGCGGCGGCGGGGGCTCCATCCTTGGGCTTGTCGCCACCGCCGTCCTTCGGCTTGTCGCCACCAGCCTTGGCATCCTTCGGGGCGTCCTTAGCAGCGGCGCCGTCCTTCGGCTTGTCGCCTCCGTCTTTCGGCTTATCACCGCCCTTGGCACCGTCCTTCGGAGCGTCCTTCGCGGCAGCGGCCGGAGCGCCGTCCTTTGGCTTGTCGCCTCCAGCAGCGTCCTTGGGCTTGTCGCCGCCGCCACCCTCCTTGGCGATGTTGGCCATGGCGGGAGGCATGTTGCCAGCCGCCATTGCGTCCTGGACATCCGCGAGCTCCTTCTGGCGCTGGAGCATAACCTGGATGAGGACCGCCAGCGCATCGAGCTTCTGGTGCACCTCGCCGGGGATGCCGTCGGCGTGGTCGCCAGGCACAGGGGGCAGCCCCTTCTCGCCGGGGGCGAGACCTTTCGAGAGAGCGTCGAGGCGCTCGGACAGCTCAGGATGGGGACGAAGAGTGGAGGCCTCGACGGCCTGGAGCGCTGACTGCACACCGGCCATGTCGGTCGTGATGGTGTCGAGGCGCTTGGCGAGCTCGGGGTGGATCGCACCGTCACCGCCTGCACCGCCCATCTTGCCAGCCAGGTCACGGACTTCGGCACGGAGCTCGTTCAACTGCGTCGAGATGTCGGCAATCGGGTCTGCCTTCTTCTCGCCACCGCCGTCGCCGCCCTTGCCGCCATCCTTAGGGGCATCCTTGGCAGCGGCTCCACCGGCAGCGCCGGCAGCAGCCCCGGCAGCGGCAGCCTTGACAGCGTCCTTGGCGGCATCCTTGGGCGCGTCGCCCTTAGCGCCGTCCTTGGGAGCGTCCTTGGCTGCTGCGCCGCCGTCGCCACCCTTGGCTTTGTCACCTCCGGCGTCCTTCTCCTTCGGGGCGTCTTTGTCCTTGGCCATGTTGCCGTACTCGACCGCAGCAGCCGTGCCCTTAGGCTCGATGTTGGGCGCGTCCTTCTTCTCCTCCTTGGACTCCTTCTTCTCCTCCTTCTCCTCAGCCTTGTCGTGCGCCTTGTGAGCCGCAGCACCAGCCGCGAGTCCCCCAGCGGCAGTGGCGAGGGCGGGGAGGGCTTTCTCCATGAGACCACCGCCACCACTACCACCACCACCACTGCTCTCAGCCTTGGCCGGCTTTTCAGCGGCAGCCTTGGCGGGCTTGTCGTCCCCACCAGGGACATTGGCAAAGGAGGTCGTGGGCTGGCTGCTCTTCCTAAGAATACTGCGGGATGGCTGAGGAGCACCGCCGCCATCACCAGAGCTACCAGCGTCGCCCTCCGTCGCCATGTTGCCGAGCTGGCGGACCGGAGGCTCGCCACCACCGCTCCCACCACCTGCACTCTCGGCCGGAGGGCGCGAAAAGATCAGAGGCGCAGGGATACCCTTCGGGTTGTCCTTGGCGGGCACGTTGGCCGCTGTGGTCGCGGGCTGGGCAGCAGCGGCAGGCGCAGCAGCGGCAGGCGCAGCAGCAGCAGCAGGAGTAGCAGCTGGAGCGGCTGCGGGGGCGACATTAGCAGCAGGTGCGGCAGCGGGCGCTGCAGCAGGAGCAGCTGTTGGCGCGGCGGAGGGAGCGACAGCTGCGACCGGGTAGTGAACGACGGTCGGGGCCGCAGTCGGAGCGACAGAGGGAGGAGGAGCGACGGAAGGTGCTCCACCGCCAGCCAGCCAGGGAATGGCCGCGGCGGGAATAGCGGCAGCCGCAGCAGGAGCGGCAGAGGACGCGGGCATGTTGCCGACGATCTTGGAGGGGCGGTCGTCGTCGTTCTTCTTCGACTTAGAATCAGACTCGACAATCTTGATGACCTCCGGGTTAGGTGTCTTCTTGCCAAACTCGAGCGGCTCGGGGTGGTCCTTGTGATCGTCAACAAGCTTCTTAGCAAGCGCACCAGCGGCGGCACCGGCAGCGACACCTAACAGGCCGCGCTTCAGACCACCCTTGTGCGACTTCTTGGACTTGTGCGAGTGTCCGGAAGAGGAGCTGCTGCTCGAACGACGGCTGTGGCCGTAGCCTGTCCGTCCGTCGTAGCCCGAGTACGGTCCGAGACCAGGCATGGGGCCGTGCGCCATCGATCCGACCACTGGCATACTGCCCGGCATGGTGCCTGGGATAGTGTGCTGGGAGTAGATCGGACGAGGGGCTGCGCCGATGCCGAGTCCCGTAGGCGGTCGACGTCCGTTGGACGCTCCACCGTGCTGCGAGCCCCATCCGATGACTGGAGACGGCAGGCCCTCGACAGGAACCGGACGGGGAGCAGGGAGGTTGAACGTGTTGATCGTCTGCGGGATCGGAGGCACGGGGTGACGGTGGTGGTGATGAACGGGGCGAGGCTCGGAGTAGGGGACGTTCGCGTAGGTGCGAGGCGGCTCATCGTAGCGACCGCGCTCGGACGGGACAACTGTACCGTTGTCGATCTGTCGGCGGAGATTGTCCCTATCAATCTCCTCCTGGCTCTTGTTACGCATAGGCAGGATCGGCGGCGGGCGGAACGGCAGAGGGTCCTCGAGGGCTTTTTGCGTGTGGTCGTCCATGATCTCCTTCTCGGTCATGCCCTGGTGCAGAGGGTATTTGAAGCCCGGGACGTCCTTATCAGGGATCGGAGGCGCGGTGCTGTTGGTCGTGACTGAGCTCTCAGAGTCCGTGTTGCGCAGGTTGCGCAGGAACTGGTCCTCATCTGATTCGAACACCGAGCTGCCGTCGCCCTCCGTGAGGAGAAGGGAGGCACGGTCGGGAGGAAGAAGGTCGTTGTCCTTGAGGTAGCCCATGCGGTTGTACAGCTCCCTCTCCTGCTCAACAGCTTCAAAGTCAACGTATGAGCCCTCGTCCTCGAGGACCGAGATCTCGTCCGTCATGTCCGGGAGCTCAGAGCCGAGGAAGGGAAGGCGCTTGTAAATGTCGTTGTCGCTAGCGTACTCGTGAGCTCCATCGATGTCAGAGGCATCCTCGACTGTTGCGCGGCGAGGATCGGCGTAGTCGTCCGTGTGGACAGCACTGGGAGGGGTGACCGGGCGGTTCCTCTCCTCCGGGGGAAGCAGATCGCGAGGGTCGAGGTACTCGACGAAGTACGGGCCGCCACGGTGGAAGTCACCGTTGAAGTACGGGTCGTTGAGACGCATGCCAGGAGAGATGGGCCGCTGGGGCCCCTCGGTACCATCGACACCAACGCCGGCGCCGCTGCAGGTGGCGCCGATGTCCTTCAGGTAGCCGTTTTGGTTGTACAGCCTGGAAGCGGTTTCGTCGACGTCGGCGTCCTCAAAAGCGTCTTCCTCGTCGTAGGGCAGAGATGGGAGCTCGCGGCTTAGGAGCATGGCCTCTTGCGCCTTGAGCATCTCTTTCTCGTCCATCATGGCAAGAGCCTCCTTCTCCGTCAGATTCGGGTCGAACTCGAACGGGTGCCTGTTGTCCTCAGCGTCCTTGAAGGCGTCGTTGTAGGCGGGCGCCTGCTCTTCGTTCTCGCGGGACGACTCATCAGCCGTGATCAGGTTGTTTAAGCTGTTCACGCTGCGCAGAGGTCCCGGTCGAGGCGCAGGGATACGACCGACGTTGATCCCCGATCCGCTCGAGTCGCTGGGATGCATACTACCAGCTCGGTTGACAATGTCAGGCTCGAAGATGGACGCAACGGCGAGGAGTCGAGAGCCCATGCGCGCGGGGCTGGGTGCTCCAGAACCGGGAGTTCCGAAAGCTCGTCGACCAGGGGTGCCTGTGGTCTTCGTCTTGTTGCTCGAGCTCAGCGGGCTGATGAGATTACCGATCAAGGGACCGCCCAGAGGGCTGGTGACGCGCGACAGCGAATGAGGCTCATCCTGAGACTTAGACTTTGGCTTGGGCGTCACGTCCGCGGTCTTTTCATCACGAGAGCGACCGACGTTGCCGTACGTCCGAGTTGGACTGACACGTGCGGGGCTGGCAGAGCGAGCTCGGGGAGTCGGTGCGTCGTCCCGACGGCTGGCACGAGAGCCAGTGGGAGAAGGAGAGCGAGCTCGACCCATGGTCTGCGGCTCATCGACCTCTGACGCCCACGGGTTCGGCTCCTCGACATCAGGAAGGGTGTACAGAAGTGCGTTGGGGATTGGAGTGGCGATGAGCGTCTCGGTCTCGACAGAGGAAACTCTACTGGGAGGGATTGTCGGAGCAAGCGTGCGCTCCGAGTCAGTGACAGTGGGGGCGATGGTAGGTGCGATGGCGGAGGGGATCATTGACCGCTGGGCGACAGAAGGGGCAGGGTGAACGTTCGGAGCAGCGGCTGTGACGTTGCGCAGCGTACGGATTGGAGGCTGGTAACCATCGTCGTCCTTGGGACCCTCAGACGTCTTGGATTCTGTTGACTCCTCGGATACCTCCGGCACCGTAGGAGGCGACGGCGCCCTCGACGGTCCGCGGGAGCCCCGTGACCCAGGTCGTCCGCCAGAGAGAGGCCCTCCGTCACGAGTGAAGGGCTCCAAGGCGCTGCCACGAACAGGCAGGTCGGGGAGGCCTTTGGCAGTAGGGTCATCTGGAAGAGCCTTCTTAACGTTCAGCGGTCCCCAAGCCGCGGCAGGTCGGACAGGGTCCGGTGCGGGTCCAGTCGTGGTCATCAGCTGAGTGACCCACTCCGATGGAGCGGGGTTACCAGCGTGGTGGTTGTTCAAGCTTCCTCGGGGCGTCACTTCCTCCTGGACAGGGTGGAGCTCCTTCGCAGGCTGCTCCAGTGGCAGGACCGAGTTGGACGCCATGTACGAGTCGGGACGGCGGACCTGACTGGCTGATCGGGAAGGGTTGAGGTCACTGTCGTTGAAGCTGGAGACGGTGGTCACCGACCGGTGGCTTGGAGCGCGAGACGGCGGACGGTCTTCAGGCTTGGGCTGCCACGCTCGGATTCGCTCCTCCATAGCGGTCGAACGGGTCCGACGAGGGCTGTGCAGGTCTCGCTGGTCATTCTGCGCATTGAACATGGCGACAACGCTCTCCCGCAAACTGGCCGGTGCAGGCGCACGAGACGGAGCTGTCTGGAACGATCTGATGGAGGAAGCTGGAAGCGTCGGAGGGGCGGGGAGTGGCCTGGCTCGTCCGGGGGAAGGAATAGGGTCAGCAGTCGGGTCCGTCGAGAAAGCCCTGATGCCCTCGTCGGTCATTGTGCTCTTGGTCGGAGTGCTAGGAGCAGTCGCTCCTCGCAGAGACAATGACGGCTCCTGAGAGATAGGGGGCAGCAGATGACGATTTGTGTCCGCATCAGCGGGGACGAGCGGCGGCGTGGTCGGGAGCGAGCGAACCATCAAGCCCTCTCCAAGACCGGGACCACCGGACGGCCCTCCGCGGCCATGTAATGTCGGGACCTCGAGGTCAGGCGAGGCGACCCATCGTCCACCGATCTTCTGAACTTGAGGTTGACCGACGGGACTGGACGCGGAGACACGCTCCTCGGAGATGCGTGCGGTGGAGGGACCTTGCCAAGGGGCAGCCGTGTTGTAGGCTGTTGACATGGGTGATGGCGGCGGGATCGGATTGTCGATCTTGCCTTGTTTCAGGGAGAGGATGTCGTCCCAAATCGAGCTTACCCAGTTGAGCCTGCCATCCACCCCTTCCACTCCCATATACCGCTTTGAGCCATCGTTGAACACAAGCTCCAGCACCTCGGTGTTGAAGCCTTCCGGCGGTACAGGGATCCCGCGGCCTGGAATCTCATCGCGTCGGAGTGATCGCACCTCGGCGACATCGCGCATGTTGATCTGCACATTCGGGCGTGCATCGATGGATGGCCTCGGAATCGCCGAGTACGGTGCCGGCAGCCCTGGCGTGTTGAAAGCAGGCGCGTAGGTGACGGCGAGTCGGTCACGCGTGAGATTCGCCCATGCTGTTTGCCATGAACCCCATCCACTTCGAAGCGGTTCGAGAAAGATGGCCTGGGAATTCCTGATGGACTGAGGTAGTCAGCTGAGCGCCCCGCCAATTGTTTGTCTTACGTTGCCATTGGACTGGGCGTCGCCCATCTCCTCGTCGCCCATGCGATCGGGCTTGAATACGATCCCTCCTGGATAATTTGAGGTAGTCACTGGCGGTGAGAACCACTCGCTCTCGTCCTCAGCATCCGGTGCTCCCAGCTTCTGAGGCGACGTCCGTGCCCTCTTTGGCGAGGTGTCGCCCTTTTTCCGTCGCAGGCCTGCGAAGACGCCCTTCAGTTCTCTAAACGGAGAGCGCTTGACAGCTCCAGGCTTGATTCCCCGCTTGGATGGGGATGTCTCCTGCTGCTGCCACCACGAGTCATGCGCCTTTCGCTTCTTGTCCGTAGTATCCGTCGGTGACCAAGAATTCGGCGGAGGCGAGATCTGCTGGTTGTCGATCGTGTACAATGGAGGTGGCCGCGATACTTGCTGACGTGATTTCTCTGGTGGCGGCCACGGCATGCGCTTTGATGCTGGAATGGGGCGTGCGGACGGTATCCGTGGCCGTGCGCTCGGTGAGTCGACCGTAGACGTCGGGATCGGCAGAGGCTTGTCCGTCAGGTACGGCGGCGGCAGAGATGATGATTGTCGCTGTGATGACGAGGGTGTGGGGGATGGCGGGGCGAGGGCGGGGGAGAGTGGTCGTCGAGCTGGTGAGGAAGTAAGGCCGGACGGAGAACCCAGCAGAGCCGGTGTCGACAGTCCTCCGCGGGGCATCCTCACGCGACTCGGCGTCGAGGGGCCTGATGTTGTCTCCTCCCATTGCGAGATCAGTCGTCGTGTCGTCTGAGCACTCCTAGCAGCTGCTCGGGTAGGCGAATGCTCCTGTGGGCTTAGTGCTATTGACGGAGGGTCCTCCAGAGGAACTGGCACACGACGTATCCGACTGCCAGAGGAAGGTGTTTGCGGGCGCTCCGACTGCCGTGGTGAGAGCCACCGCTCTGGTGGGATGCTCACGGCCGGAGCATGAGGGTAGCGGGCCTCGGAAGAGGAGCCCTCAGCGGAAGAGTTGCCCTCCTGGGGCATCTCTTGTGGGAGCCCAGGCGGCGATGGTGACTCGATAAAATATGGCAGCTGGAGACCAACGGTGGAGGGATGGGGAGGGAGGCGGTTGGGAGTAGTGAGCTTGTGTCGGTTCGAGAGCGAGTCGTCAAGTTACTGTGGTGAGGACAGCCGTTGTACTGTAGGTATCGATGATCGAGGTGTATCGATGCGAAACGCAGAGCGATCAACGAAATGACGGCGGCTGTTGTTGTTATTGTTGTTGTTGTTAAATTGCCGATGACCTGTCGTTTGGGCGTGGTCGAATATGGGTTTCGTCCTCTGTCTCTGGGCTCTGGTAGAGTTTGGAGGGTCCCGACTGAGGCCGTCGACAGTGTATTCGCCCTAGGGCTTGTGTATGACAAAAAGTGATGTTAATGTTGTGTGCGCGGGACAATCTGGAAAAGCAGCGATCAGAATGGCTAGTGGATTGCGGGTTTGCGGTCGGCGGGACGGTGGTGGTGGCTGCTGGTGCGGGAGGGAGCTGAGGTGATGTGCGACCCAGGCCGGCGGGAGAGCAGAGGAGTCAGTCGCTCTGCGGTGCGGGACATGGACTGCACGGTTGGTCTGTGCACTGTGCAGGGCGGGTTTGTTTACTGTGATCACAGAACGGCATGAGCTAGAGTGTCAGAGTCGTCATGCACGCCCAGCCCAGGCTGTCCAGGCTGTCCAGGCTGTGAGCGCTGTGACCGGGTCGTGCCTTGCGTGAGCTTAGCCCCTGGCGTGGGCGCTTTTCGCGTGTTTAGACTGAGCTGGACCCAGCCATAGTAGCGCCCAGCGGGTGCCCACGGGTGGGGACGAACGAATCCCCGCATCCCATTCTGCGACATGAGATCGCAATCCATCCCCCGCAGCCAGTAGCGTAAGCCAGCAGACCCCGGCGAATCCAGAGAACGACAGCACCCGGGCTGAGGAGCACGCACCAGCAAGCCCTGCAACCTGGTTTCGGACTACAGTTGACTGCAAAGGAATGTTTTGGTGCAGAGGGTCTGTCTGGACACGGCAGGCAAACAAGGAGAGGCTCGCTAGGATTGATATGAGAGGGAAAGGGGACACACCTGAATTCAGACAGGGTTTGTCGGCAGGGCCGCATCTGTAACGCTTCATTCTGTCAAGTTGTGTCGTCAGCCACCAGGTACTAACACTTTACTTCCGCCTGCCGCCCAAACGTTAGCGACCAGCAGGTGTCGCAATAAAAAGCAATCGCGTGGGACCAAGCCCAGCCAATCACGTGAAGCCCTCGGAAAATCACTCGGCCATGCCGGCATCGCACAGCCTGGGTGGCAAGAGGTGCCCCATCAGGACTCTCGCGTGGTTTACACGCTTTGCGCCCTGAACAAAGCCGGATCAAGACGCGTCTTGCAAGCTTGCAAGGCGCGCACAGCTGCACAGGATTCACGCCGATCGCTGACGTCGTCGCCGCACTTCCGCGGCCACCCACTCGCCCTCCTCTCCATCCGGGACAACCTTGGCTCGATCGATTCCTTCTTTTCTTCTACACTGCATGACTGAAGTCCGAACAAGACAACCCCGACGTCGTTCTTTCATTTGTAACTATCTTTCTCTATCTCTCGCCCTATCTCTCGTCGCCTTCTTCCTCGCCCGCAGCTGGTTCTTCCCTTCCACACCTCTACACCATCCCATTGACATTGGCTCTGACCTCGACACCGCTATCACAACCGAAATGCAGGGCAAGAAGCACGTTGGATATTTCGTGAGTCAAGCGCTGCTCTGCTCCGAAGATACGGCCGCTGACGTCCGCAGGTTAACTGGTAGGGTGCCTTCCTCTCGGATAGCAACTAACCAGCAGGGGTATCTATGACCGCAAGTTTCCCCCGCAGAAGATTCCGCAGCAGCACCTCACCCACATCAACTATGCTTTCGCCAACGTGAACAAGGACACTGGCGAGGTCCACCTCAGTGACAAGTGGGCGGACGTCGAGGTGAGTTGGTTTTGCGTCTGAGCCGTCGGTGCACGGCATTGTCTGTGCAAGTGCGTTCGCACTGCCAGACCGGCTTTGGCTTCCCCGGCCGGCACAGCAGCCAGCGGCGCTCGAAGGTAGATCTCAGCTGACGTTCAGATCCACTACGAGGGTGACTCGTGGAACGACCAGGGCAACAACATGTACGGCTGCCTCAAGGCGATCTACCTCATGAAGAAGCAGAACCGCAACCTCAAGATCCTCATGTCGATCGGAGGATGGTCGTACTCTCCTGTAAGCTACCTTATTCAGGACTGATAGCTGACCGTCAGAACTTTGCCAACATCGGCAAGTCGGGTTGGCGCCAGACGTTCGTCAATTCGGCTGTCAAGATGGTCGAGGACTTGGGTCTGGACGGGTGAGTTCGCAGGTATGCGGGGCTTGTGAACTGACGTCAGACTTGACGTGAGCTTCCCGACCAACAACGATTTCTAACCCGCAGATCGATTACGAGTACCCGAAGTCCGCCTCCGACGCTCAGGGCTATGTCGATCTCCTTCGTGAGCTCCGCAACGCCCTCGTCAATCTGGCTCGTAGCAAGGGCCGCCCCGAAGGCCAGTACCAGCTCACCGTTGCCGCCCCTTGCGGTGCCGAGCAGGTCGGCATCCTGAAGATCCAGGAGATGGACCAAGTCCTCGACTTCTGGAACCTCATGGCCTACGACGTGCGTTATCTGTTGTAAGCATGCGCTGATGTTTAGTTTGCCGGTTCGTGGGACAAGGTCGCCGGCCACCAGGCTGCCCTGTACAACGACGACCCGAACGGCAACAGTGTCGACCGTGC
Organism: Trichosporon faecale; assembly: GCA_039545375.1. Classification (NCBI taxonomy): domain Eukaryota; kingdom Fungi; phylum Basidiomycota; class Tremellomycetes; order Trichosporonales; family Trichosporonaceae; genus Trichosporon; species Trichosporon faecale. Next base: position 1,754,680 of record BCLU01000004.1, on the reverse strand, counting down.
CGTCAAGATGTACCTCGGCGCCGGTGTCCAGCCGTACAAACTCGTCGTCGGCATGCCCATCTACGGCCGTGCCTTCTGCAACACCGACGGCCCCGGAAGGCCGTACAAGGGTGTCGGCAAGGGCTCGTGGGAGGACGGCATGTGGGACTACAAGGCCCTCCCTCAGCCGGGTGCCCAAGAGTTCAACGACCACCGCCTCGGCGCGTCGTGGAGCTACGACCCCCAGAAGCGCACCATGATCAGCTACGATACGCAGCCGATCGTGACCCAGAAGGCGCACTACGTCAACCAGCTCGGCCTCGGCGGTGCGATGTGGTGGGAGCTTGATGCGGACAAGACTGAGGAGTCTGGCGGCAACCTCGTGCGCACTGTGCGCGAGCAGTTCGGCCAGCTCGAGTGGCGCGAGAACGAGCTGAACTACCCCAACAGTCGTGAGTACCTGCGCGGCAGCGCAGCTCCTTTATAGCTTTGGGCAGCATTATCGGCCGAAAGATTGCTGAAGAGGAAGCTAACTGGAACAGAGTATGACAACCTCCGGAATGGAATGAACTAGGGATTCAAACCACACCGCCCCGAGTTCCAGCACCCGCCCTCGCATCAACACCCGCACCCGCCTCCACCGCCGTTCCAGCAACAGCAGCAGCCTCTTCCGCCCCCGCCCCAGCACCAGTCTCACCAGTTCCACCACAAGCTCCCGGAGTTTGCCCAGCACAAGCTTCAGAAATTCTTCCACCGCCCTTAGCACCAAACACTAAAGGTTGCGGCAACAGCACACATGGCATGCCGCGAGACCCGAACGGGAGCCGAGGCATCTTGCCCGTAGACCAGGTCCGTGTTTCGTACTCTCCTGTTCCGCGGGATCGGACCTGGGACCTTGCCACCTTTCCTCAAGTGAAAATGAAAAGAAAGCACACACGTAATCGCGCCATACATGACCATAGACCATACCGCACCAAACACACCCGTCATTTTGCCTATACCACCCTCCTCCCTCCCACGCAGCTCCCCACGTTAACGATACATATTAGAGACTATGCACACTGTCCAGATGCAGAATAGTAGTGTGCATTATGACTATAGGCCTAAAGAGTGTTCGGAGTCGGGGGCCAGCCCCCTGCTCCATGTCGTTTGCGTAGTGCGTAGTGTGGAGCGCAGCTTGCAATGCTGTGCGTAATGTTGTGTGTGGAGTGTGGTGCGTCACCGTGTAACGCAACCCCGAACCCCGTGAACCCCATGTTTGTACCTCTTCCTCCTTCCACTTGTGGGCCCGGGCGTGTTTGTGCCCAAGGTGCAGGGCATTACGACATCTGCAATGTCCTGAAAACCCCCCGCGCTCGTCCTCGAGCCACCTGCACCTTGAGCTGGACGCGTCCAGCAACGGGAACATGACAATATGACGATGCGAACCCTGCTTCGGCAATGTCACCACATGTGTCCGGCAATTGCTGAGGTACACAAACACCGACGGCCCTCCCCGGTCCCTCTCCCCTCTCTCCCCTTACCTCTTCTCCTTCTCCTCTCGAACTCCCAAGAAAACAAGAAGTAAAGCTCCCAAAATAATGTCGAAAATGAATGAAACGGACCCCCCCCCCCCCCCCCCCCCCCCCCCCCGCCGCTAAGCGGGCCAACACCGCCAAGAAGCCGGAGATGGACGAGGCCTCCCCCCCCCCCCCCCCGGCGGCGTCCCACGTGCGCGCGTTGAGGCAGAGGGGGAAGAGGGCCAGAGGCACAAGCGGCACTGGGGTGCCGCATTATAGACCCAGATACCAGAAAATGAGGTAGATGATGCAGCCCGTGAAACGCGTCGCGGAGAGGGCGAGCACGGCCCAGAAGATGAATTTCTGCATGTCAGCTTCTTCTTCACCGCGCCTCAGCTGTCGTTGATGTCTCCTCCGCCTGAACTCGTAGCCTCACTGGCCTCGGTTCGCTCGGCCTTCAGCCTTCACTCACAAGATACGGGTTGAAATTCGTCTTCTCCGGATCCGGGTTGAACTTGGTGTTGAGCCACTCCGTCACGGTGTGACTCGTGAGCACAAGGATGATGATCATGTTGACGCCGAGGAACCAGAGCACGACGTGTGTTCTGAAGTTGCGGTCCGCGTCTGCTCTTTTCGTCTCCTGCGAGCGCTTCTCCTTGACGTGCTCCATCGGGATACGCAGCTCGGCCTTGGCCTGCCGATACAGGTCCTCGATGTCCTCCTGCCGGGTCGATTTCACCTCGGCGACCTTCTCACCGTTCTTCGTCGTGATCTTGACTTGGCCTAGATCTTTCGCGGACCCGTTGTCGCCCTTCGTGCCCCAGGACACGTCGTGCAGGTTGCAGAAGGCATAGATCAGGAGAATGTTCACGTAGGACGGAAGCAGGAGCAGGTACTGGATGAAGGACGTGAACATGTGCCAGGGCTCCATGTAGATGAGAGAGGAGATGAAGTAGAGACCGTAGGTGGCCTGGAGGTCAGCTTTGCCGCTATCTGAAAGCTCACCAGCAACGCCAGGGCGAGATCGCGGAACGTTTCGTTCTCGAAGAGACCTTTCACGTCTCGCCAGCCCGCCGCGTCGTGCGGCACTGTCTGGTACACGGTCCAGCCGGCGACGTAGAGCATGACGCCCTGACACAGCGCCAAGAACAGGATGCAGATCGTGTACATCCACTTGGATCCTTGCGGGCGGTTACCGAGGGAACAGATGAGGACGACGAACCTGACTCTGTCAGCTTATCCCACCACATAAGTTAGCTCACAAGACGGCGATGTAGAGTTTCGAGACGACCTGGAAGATCTCCTCTCCGGCGCCGAAGAAGGGATCCGTGTCTGGCGACTTGACACTCGAGTTGATCAGGAAGTAGAAGGCGAGGTAGTACGACGAGATGGACACAATGTTGAAGAGCAGGTTGACGAGGTTGTAAAGCGTGAGGAACATGAGGGCGAACTTGCGGATGAAGTTGTGCCCCGACGTCCACACCTTCCAGAAGTGCGCGAGGGCGTGGATCGACGCGAACATGGATCCGTTCAGCCAACGACGACGCTGCGAGATGAACTCGGGCACCTTGGCCGGCACGTCCGTCGACGCCTTGGCCGACTTGACGTATTGCAGTCGCCACTTTGCCTTCTTCTTCGTCACGATTTCTGATGGTTAGCTAGTTGAGGCAGCCAAAGCTACGATTGCGAGTGGAGAACTCACCGAACGCGAGGATACGGTCCTCGGCCAAGAACATGTTGCGCTCGAAGATCTTGGCCTGCGCGCCGGGCAGGTTCATCATCTCTCCGTGGAAGTAGGACGCCAGCGGGCCGGTGCCGTCGGGGTGGTTGCAGACCGCGGCGTAGCGGTACGCCGAGAACGCTCCAGGCAGCACAGCGATGAAGCCGAAGATGGACTCGAACGGCTTGTCGAGAATGTTGGACATCTTGTACTCGAAGTTCTGGCCGGCCACGATCGGGTTGAACAGGTACTTGCCCCACGGGCCCTTGTCCGCGATGATCTCTCCACACGCTCCGCCGACGTTGTCGTGTTTCTGGAAGACCTTGTACAGCTCGTAGATCGAGTTACCCGACGGCTTGGTGCCGACGTCGAGGAGGACGCACACGTTCGGTTTCAGCAGGGAGCCGAACGCGTTGAAGAACCAGCGGTGCGAGTTGAGCTTCTTCGCGTTCTTCTCCTTCAGACAGAAGATGTACTGTACCGGTGCAGGGGCTGGGCCAACCTCGCCGCTGTCCGTCTCAGACACCATGACTTGCGACGTGCCCTCGAAAATGTGCGCCGTGACGTCCTTGCCAGCGACCGTGTCCTGCATCACGCCCTCGGCGTAGATGCCCATGACCTGGAGGACCTTAAGCACGCGGTGGTCGACGACGTTGCGTCCATCCGCCACGATGCACACGACCACCTTCTGCCACGCTCCCGCACCCCACACCTTTGACCGGTCACGCCCACACAGGTTCGCAATGTTCTTGATCACCGAGTTCAGTGTTCGCAGCAGCAGGTCCGCCGTCTCGTTGTACATCGTCATGACAATCTGCGCATGTCAGTCCGCAGTTCAGTCCACAGCTCTGCGTCGCCCGGTCGTTCCAGCGGCACATCTCCTGAATGTTTCCGGCAATCGTCCGAGCGCCAATATGTTCCTGGGTCACCACTTTGATCCACCCCTGTCGCTTCGCAAAGTCCTTGGGCCGGCTTGGACTGCGACGTGGATTCCAAAATGGGACCTCGGAGGCTTGGTATCGCTGGGAGGTCCGGAAACGGCGTAGCCTACCACTCGTACTCACGAAGAGCTCCGTCCGTCGTCCGTAGAGGTACGGTCGGAGGTTGAACTTGCAGCGCATGAAGTCGTCCGGGTCGCACGTCGCTGCCGTATAGCGCATCTTCTCCATCTCGCCGATCTCAGCGCCGATACCGAGGTGGCTATGCCGGATGACCTCCTTGGGTACCGGCACGTCGATCACGAAGTTTCCGTTCGTGAGCGGGATCTTCTTCACAACTCGGCGCGCCATCATGTTGTTGCGGACCTTCTGCCAGTGGCTCGTCCCCGAGAACCCCGGCGTCGTGGGCAGCTGCGACTGCGCTGGCGGGTACGAGTAGCCCATGTTGGGACTTGGCGGCGGCGGGGACGAGTACGGCATGGTCGGGACGACCTCGCCGACGCCGAAGCTCTTCGGTGATCCGTCCATGTGCGAGTTTGACGAGTTCAAAGCAGTGTGCGACGAGTAGCTCTTGTCGTCGTGGTCGCCTGAGTAATAGGACGTCAGGTCATTGTTGTAGTAGCTCCCATCGTTCGAGTGCACGGGGGCCAGCTGGTTATGATTGTAAGCGGGCGAAGCCGGGGAGCTATTGTGATTGTCGTATGGGTTCGGAGGCGGCGGGCCATAGTTGTCGTACTGGTCATAGCCTTGTCGCTGTGCGTCGTAGCTCTGGTTGTTGTAGTTTGTGCTTGTCGGCCCTCTAATGAGTGGAGAGGTGTCCATGGCGGGCGTGCCGGGTGTGCCGGAGTAGTAGTCGGCGGCTTGAGATACGAACGAGGACGCGCTGGCGTTCGAGTGGTATGTCTGGTACTGGTGCGGTCGCGGACTGGCTCGTGGAGATGGAAGCGATGTACTTGAGTAGTTGACAGCAGGGAGCGTCGACCACTCGCTCTGGCGACTTTGCGTCTGCGGCTCAAAGGGACTCGAGCGACTGGCGTTAGAGGTGCCATACGGGGAACGCGTCCGGGGCGACTGCGACTGGGCGGTCTGGGCTGGGCGCGTGGGTGCAGAGCCCTGTGCATGATACGGGTGGTTGAAGGGGTACATGGCTTGCTCGGACCTCTGGGCGTTTATGTGCGTTGCAGCGCGTGCAGTGGTCGCAGTGGGCTCAAACGTTGAGGATCTTGAGGACCTGGCCTGCCTGGCGGACCTTGGGGCGTGCTCGTGGATAGGAACTTGAGGTCTGTAAGGTCTGTGCTGTTAAACTGCCCAGCAGAGACGCTCGAGATCCCACTCGCGCTTGGTCTCATGCAGCCTTCGGCGCGTCGTTCAGGTCGCTGCCGGTGTCGGTGTCGTCGTGCGGCGCGGGGTTCGTCGAAAGTGATAATGATACAAGAGTGAGGCGCACACTTACTCACATCGTGCGACTGCTTTACATGCAGCAGCGACCCGCTCACCTGCTGGAGCCTGCAATCGGCGACCAACGTCAGGTTCAGAATGCACTACTGGAGCCGGCCCAGCCGAACCATCCGGCTTGACCCTTGCCTTGGCCTACTTGGCCGCGCATTGCCTGGGAGGAAGGAGCCAGGTATGACCAGGGAGATGGGAGCACGGGCGGCTCGTGCGGCGGCGTCGGGAGGGGTGGAAGGAATTCACCTTCAGGTCGTCCGGGATCTCGTAAGTAGCGCACATTCTCTCGCGACTGCTATGCACAGATAGTGGTCATTATTTTTAGCTTGGATACGAGTGCGTCGAGTGCTGCTGGAGTGTAAATCGGAGACGGTAAGCATGGCAAGGCTGTGGGATGATGGACAGGGAGCAGAGTGGAAACGAAGACCAAGATCCTGGAGAGTGGAGGCTAGCGGCGGATGAAACGGCACCAAGCGCACCTGCCGCTGGCCCCGCACCCAGAGTGTTGAGTGGCTGCTCAACCTCCGCTTTCAACCTCCAGCCCACCTGTAAAACGCCCAAATTGCTACTAAGACATGCATTCAGCGTTGGATCCAGAGCACTGCGGCCAGGCCAGATCTCGATCGCCAGAGTCTCGAGCAGTGATGGGCAAGAGGGTGTGACAAGCGTAAGAGACTGTAGAGCAAGGGCGTGGAGGAGTGGCGTCAGGGATGGCCCGATTCGATTTAGGTGGCCTGTCAGACGAGCCCCGCCTTCCCAACCCAGCCCTGGCAGCCTTACGGCCCTCTAACCGCAAGCAGCCAAGGCATGCATGCAGGCGTATGCTATAGGCCAAGCAGACCATAAATTCATGTGCATGTAGACGGGGCAGCTAGATAACCGAGGGGATAAGATTAACCGGCGATGAATCTGTCTGAGGCGTGTGGCACCGCTCGCTCAGCCCCGAGCGCCCAGCCCCGAGGTGCTGGTGGCGAGCACAACTGGATCGTCGAACAAAAGACATCGGCGCCAGACGCGCCCAAGCACAGACCGCCCGGGAGTAATGTAAACAAATCTCATTGTTCAAACGTCCGTCGCGTACCCGACGTCCTCTTTCACTCGTCACATGCAACCCCCTCACACCCTCGATCGCGCTATGCCCGGCACGTTGAAGAAAGTACGTTTCAAATCGCCCTCTCCGTCGTCCACGTCCTCGTCCTCGGCGAGTCTGGCGAGTTTCGGTCATCCCACCATGGACGCGCCGACCCCACCGGAGCAGGAGGCACCAGGGACGCCGACGCCTGGCCCCAAGCCCCTCCCCATCCCCCTGCCCATGCCGACCCCGACGCCCGCTTACACAAAGGAGGACCTGCGGACTACGCTGAAGGCGGAGTCAAAGCGTCTCGCAGCCGAGGAGAAGAAGGCAGCGGCCGAGAGGAAGAAAAAGGACAAGGCGGCGGCAAAGGACGCGAAGAAGAGCCCGTGGCAACTCGAGAAGGAGCGACTTGAGGCCGAGACGAAGGTCAGGCTGAAGGAGATTGAAGCGGCACACAAGCAGGCGAAAGCTGAGGAAAAGGCGGCGAAGAAGGCCGAGAAGAAGGCTAGCCGGAAGGCAGGAGGAGGAGGAGGGTTCAGCCTGTTTGGCTGCTTCCGACCACGAGGCTGCGGATGCGGCAAGGAGTGCGCGTGCCTTTGTGCCACGCCTCCGACGGCTCCGAAAGAGGGCGAGGAGGAGCTCAGCTACACCTACTATCCGAAGTATGAGCCAATCAACCAGCCCACGCCAGACTACAGCGCCTGGAAGACGGGACCGGGACCCCTCCTCACTCAGCACCTCGTGTACAACCCGCCACGTGCTGAAGAGGCTGCACGTTTGCACTCGCGCCTCAGTGGGCGGAACATCTCCGTCCACTACCCCGTCCTGCCGAGTTTGAAGGAGTACGAGGGAGTTTGTGAACCGTGGAGAAGGTACGAGGGATGGAACGGGTACGGCTGGGAGGGAGATCGAATCGGTGAGCCGAAGAGGTCAGAGAAGAAAGGACCGGGAGCGGCGAACCAGAAGCCGGGAGGAGCAGGAGCTGGAGGGCCGAGCAAGCAGCCCCAACAAGGAGGTGGCAAGGCTGCTAAGGGCCCCAATGCCGATGCTGCACCCAAGTCGCCAAAGACATTGGCAGATACAAAGCCTTCGAAGTCGAAGTCCGAGGACGCCGGGTCTACGAAGGCAAGCGAGAACGGAGGCAGCAGACCCACAACACCGAGCGGAGGAGCCGCGAAGTCTCCCGCGAAGGGCATTCTCAAGAACGCAGGCGGTAATCAGAAGGGAACCGAGGGCAACACACCGCAGCAAGGAAAGAGCAAAGGCAAGAAAACAGTCACGATGGAAGAGAAAAACGACAATGCTTCATAGATACAACTTCTTACACGCATGCTATTACTGTTTGTAGACGATTGTGAAGCCGCTGTTTCTGTCAGTTCGTAACAGCCAGCAGAACTCACTCCCAAACCCGGTCAACTGTCTGCAGACAACTTGCGAGCACCGTCTTGCCCTTATCAGCCTTAATCCACTCATTAATCTTCCGAGCCTCGACGGCGATGTAATCGTCGTTCTCATCCTGCGACTCAGGCGGAATAGCCACGCTGAAGGTTAGCTTCTCACCAAAGCGCTAGTAGCTGCTTTCGCTCACCCTCCTCTTCGCACGGTGCCGTTCAGCACAACGATGCCGCCCTTCCTCGTCAGACTCAGCGCCGTCTTGAAGTTCCCCAGGCTGACCGAAGTGTCGTGCACGAACGCGAGGTCATACCCACGGTCCTCTGGGTCGTAACCCTCCTGCGTGCCTGGCGGTGAGAGCGACTTCGCATCCGTGTGCACTTTGGGGAAGGGGAAGAAGTTCAGATCTAGATACGCCTTCTCTGCCTTCGACGCCTTCGTTGTGCTCGTCTCGAGCACGTCGATCCGGCCCTGCGCGGGTAGAGGGGTGGCGAGGAAGGTAGTAGACAGACTGCCGTCAGCTAACTCGGAAACGTCCATAGCTTGTTCACCATCCCGGTCCGGTGCCGATCTCCAGCACTGTCTCGACCTTGGCCGTCTTGATCAAGATTGCGAGGAACTGCCCGAACATCTGGTTTGGTGGCGGGGGTTCATTCGGGGGCTGCTTTGGCAGAGCATACTCCGCATTGCTAAGGCGGGTGTCAAGGTAGATCTGCGTGCCGAGTGATGTCTTCCCTGTTCGCGTCAGCTCTGCGGACAACGTCAGCGAGCTCACAGTACTTGTCGCCAGCCTCCTCTGGGCTGAGCGGCCGACTCATCTTCACCGACATGAGTCGTACGCTCGCAGCGGCTCCAAAAGCCACAGCAGGCCGCACACCACGGAGTCCCCTGAGCGCCGTGCGCTGTGTCGTTCGAGAGATCATGATGGTCAAATGCTAGAACAACATACATCGGCCGTCGACTGGTATGACGCACACAGAAGGTGGAGGTCCGCTCGGTCACCTGCGACGAGGCGTATCCGACCCTCCCGGTAATCAACGGCACCGTGGCGCAGGGTCATCGTCAGTACAAAAGAAGAGATCAGAGATCTTGGTGGATAGGTAGTCTCATCGGGCAAGCCCTCTGAAGTAGCAAATATGTTAGATCGCATCATGTCGTCTTCTCGTCGTCGTCGGGGGTCGAACGGGCGCCTGCTTGGTCGATGGCGGTGGCGCCGAAACTGGCACCGGCGCTGACCCTGTCTCCAACGGGGTCGCCGCAGCGCGGATCCTGTTCTCGCTGGAGAGTCGCTGACACCGAAGCTGGCCACTACCATATGCATAATCTTCGCAGTCGTGCTGCTTTGCCAGGATGTCTGTCTACCTAGTGACATGCACGCACGCGTCACCTGCGGATGGTTCATGGGTGCTTCGTGTGGTGGACTTGTGCGGCTGGCTGTGACGACTCTGGACTGTGGCGCCACCTGGTCTCTGCCTGGCTGATCGCGCACGGCAAGCGGTCTACCCATCCTCGGTCGCGTCGATTGTGTCGCTGGCAAAAGCGCCGAGGAAGGTCGTTCCATCCTCCTTATCCTTCTTTCCCGAGGACGTCTTCATGTCAGGTTCAGGAGGTCCGCGGCAACCGATAAAAAGCAGTAATCACTGTCTGTCGCATAGCGCCGACTAAGGTGATGCTGAGCCCCCAAGTTATCGTCCGCATGTACAGGGTTGCTCTCCTCCCTAGCATGTAGTGACACAGCTGGACATGCACCAGGGTAAACGGAGCTTGTCGCAGCGCACCGGAGTGCTCGTGCGCAGGGACGCGTTCGAGCGTACCAAATCCATGTGGCCGATGCTACGGTTGACGAGGTGGAAAGAGGCGCTGTTCTTCCAGCGGGAGCGAGTTGATAGCAGCGCACGTCGAGACGCGAGGGGTTAATGGTCACGGCGATAGTGGCGGATCGATCAGCATCGTGTCGGACGTTGCCTTCCTGTGGTGAGCAACTCGATCAATCAGTACACTGGAGCCGTTGATCTGACCACGGACGGGCCAGACTTGCCCAGGAGGATATCTGAAATGCTATACATCCAACCGTACATGCTGCCATGACCCTCTAGAGAAACGCTGTTTAAGCGTCAACGACCTCACGGAGACGACGGATGGTGGAGCGGACGGTGGCGGCGGCGGGGGTGCCGAGGGTGTAAGCACCACCGGCGTACTGCTTGGAGCATCCCTTGCACTTCCAGATACCGACGGCGGTGCGCTTGACGGCGGACTGGTCGTTAGTTCTCTCCAGAGTGAATTTAACTCACCTTGCCGCACGAGGGGCAGGCGTAGCGGGCGTGCTGGGTGATTTCCATCTTCTTGACGGTCTTACGGAGCGAGGCACCGTAACGGGTACCGTACTTTCCGGTGACGCCAACCTTTTTGGTACGCTTGGTCTGGACGTTAGTTGTTGCTCTGCGCGAAGCAAGGATCCGGCGTTATTCCGGCAGTGTTCCGAGGACGAAGACTTGCGGCGATAAAGGACATGGTCCGAGCAGGAGGTCGAGAAAGTTTTCGGCGTCGCTTAGAGGCTGGCGAGGGGCAGTCCGATGTCCGACATGACCAGCACTTCGCGATCAAGATCCTCAACCAGGCAATCGACAGCTGCCTCCATGTCGACGCATCCTCCCTCGCCAGCATTCGTCGGACGATAGCAACGCCCTCGATCGATCATGCCAAGTCGAACAGTCCTTCCGTCTGCCTCGCAAGTCGCCTGCGTTCTCTGGTCCTCGAAATAAGTCCGACGATCATTTGAGCCTGCACATATCGGTCCATAGTCGCTCCATCGCTTGTCCTGAGTCGCTCGAAATTGTGTCGTTCGTTCGTTCGCAAGTCGTCCGTCGAGAACACTGCCGGTGCCGTCGTCGCGACTCACCATTTTTGATACGAGTTGGTGACCTTGATGGTTAGAGTCAGACTCAGCTGCCCGTCGAAAGACTTGACCTGCCGCCTCCCCCTGGCACTCGCGCCCCCTCGGATTTGCTTCCGTCAGCGCCTTCCTCGAAAGTGGCACCTCGGAGATAGGGAAGGCTACTTGAAAACGCCGACAGTTTCGTCGAAGAGTTTTCCCCGGGTTTTCAGGATTCGGAGTGGGAATGAAGTCCGATCACGTGAGGTGACGTTAGCCCGAGTGCTCCTGAAATCGAATCGATCGGAAATGATAGTGCTCAGCTGGACAGGAAAGCTAGCTAGCTGCACCACAACTTTTGCTTGACCCACCCATCTCATCATGTCCGGCAAGCCCGTCAACGAAACTTCGTCAAAGGCACAGCCCCAGCCTGTGCCGAACCTCAACAACCTTTCCCGCTTGTCCGAGTCGTCGACCGGCGACTGGGAGCGCGGAAAGCCCAGCGGCAACGCCCGCAGCCCCAAGGCTACGACGTCCGTCCTCGAGCAGGCCGGCGCTCAGCTGGACAAGCTCTCGATCGGTGACAAACCTCCTCAGGCTGCCGCCGCCCGGGCAGCCCACGTTCAGACCGGCTTCGTTCCTGACGCTGAGAAGCGGTCCCAGTCGCCTCTCCACCCCAGGCTCCAGCGCGAGGGCTATGGCTTCCGCCCCGCTTCCGGCGCATCAACTCCCACTGGCTCCCACGCCAACCCGCTGTCGCCTTCGGTCGGTGCTCAGAGCACTGACGACAAGGAGCTCGAGGACGAGGAGCTCAATGCTCAGCTGAACGATGAGGTCCGCAACGCCCTCAAGGAGCCCGTTAGCACGTTGGCTACCACCTCTGCGTCCACCGAGCTGCTTCCGCCCGGTGGTATCGCTGACGCTAATGGTTTAGGCTGGCCCGGTATGTTAAACAGTGATATTCTGCGCTAACATTCAGCTAAGCGCACCCACCTCCGTCTCCAGTCGACGCCGGAGGAGAAGGCTAAGAACCTCGAGGTGCTGGCCGGAGCTCTCCGAACTGTCCTTGAGTGCATCGGCGAGGACCCCGACCGCGAGGGCCTTCTCCGTACTCCGGAGCGTTATGCGAAGGCGCTCATGTGGATGACGAAGGGATACGAGGAGCGTCTTGTTGATGTCATCAACGACGCCGTCTTCGCCGAGGACCACGAGGAGATGGTCATCGTCCGTGACATCGACGTCTTCTCGCTCTGCGAGCACCACCTTGTCCCCTTCACCGGCAAGATCTCGATTGGCTACATCCCCAACAAGCTCGTCCTCGGACTTAGCAAGCTTGCTCGTATCGCTGAGACTTTCTCGCGACGCCTTCAGGTCCAGGAGCGCCTCACGAAGCAGGTCGCCCTCGCCATCATGGAGGCTATCCGCCCCCGCGGTGTCGCTGTCGTCATGGAGGCTAGCCACATGTGCATGTCGATGCGCGGTGTGCAGAAGCCTGGTGCGACCACTGTTACCTCCACCATGCTGGGTTGCTTCAGGACCCAGCAGAAGACGCGTGAGGAGTTCCTCACGCTGATCCGTACCCCTAGCATGACCCGGCATTAATCCAACACATATCTCAAGTCTGTCGCAGCCGACAGCATAGGCTCAACTCAATCAAATTATATAGGCGTGTACATTCATCTGTACTGTAACAATGTAGTTTCTTGCATCTTCATGACCTCACGTAATCACAGCGTCGGACGGCCTTTGGAACGGGCAGATGGCTTAGGCAAGTCGATTGTCATCAAGCCCACGGGCGAAAATAGCCGCAGGTCGGCTTACTCAAGGCCTGCGGGGTCTCAAGTGCGGGCTGCCAAGTCTCAGTCATCATATCAGCCACTAACCTTCGCCGTCAACATCGTCATCTCTGTCCGACGATTACAGAGGGATACGGAGTTCGGCCAAGTCTCCAGGCCGATGGAGTGGTGCGAGCCGGTGGAGGCCGAACGTTCGGAGTCAGCAGCGCGGCCGCATTTCGCGGGCGTACAAGCGGAGCAGCTTAATAGCTGTGAAAGCACAATGCATAGTCCGGCATTAGACAGCGCCTGTGCAGAGCTTTCAGAGTCTTAACTGGGTCGTAGGCCCAAGTAACGCCCACGCTATTGCTAGGCTGGGTGGTGGAGTCAGACGTGATCAGTGTTTTCCACACTCCGTCGGTCTGTGCGCACCGCTGGCCGACGGCCAAGAGACCGAAGCGCGTCCGTGCCTGTCATTTGACGTCACCCACTATTAGTCAAAAGCACTTCGATCTCCGTTTTATCATGTCCTCCTGATCTCTTGATCGCCGCACGCATCTCTTCATCAACACTTACTCTACGCTCCGCACCATCGACTGAGCCGTTCACTGGCGTTCGAGGTGGCAGCCATGCTGCGTCCTTGCCACGCGTAAGTCGTCGCGCAAAGTGTAGAGAAGACGCTAACTTCTATTAGATTGGCGTTTCTATTCGCGCCACCGGTTGTGCTGTCGCTCATCTACCGGCCCTTCTTTGGCAGGCGGGTGGGCCTCGTCCTGCTTTGCGTCGTTTCCGCCGCCGTCATCGATGCTTGCATTCTGAGGAGCGTGAGTCGCAACCAGCACGCTGCGCTGACATCCAGCTGCATTGTTTGACCGGAAATAGGTTCGAGCTACCCCTGGCGGGCTTCACGTTCTTGCAAACGCAAATAGCACCGATCCTCGCCGCCCTCTCCTCCGTGACTCTGGTCCTCCTGCACTCCACGCTTTCACTCGGAGAGGTCATTCCGTTCGCGTCGCCGACCGGAGACCGGACATGGGACGAGCAGATCGAAGAGGCCCGGGAGACCGGAAAACTTGCGCCCAGCACAGTCCTTACGCTACGCCGACGGCCAGGCGCAGCCGCGTTCTGGGCCGGTGTGTCTGCCGTGGGAGCTCAGCTGGTTATCGACTCTCTCGGACTATCCAACTGCATCGGCATGGGAGCGAAGGGCTTTAGCCCAGGCTGTTTGTTGTTCGGTCTCGCCGGCGCCATGGGTGTTACCCAATATCTCGGCGCTGGCCTGTCGACAAAGCCGGACTATGCATGCTGGATTCTGGGCACTATGTGGCTCTGTGGCGTCAACGAGTGAGTTTATCATCCAGAAACAACACTAACTTCTAGCATTGCATCGCGTGGCGGTCTCTGGACGTGGTCAAGCCGCATGAGGCCGGGCAGCTGCGCTTGGCTTGAGTGAGTACCGATTGCCCCCGCAGTAACTGATCGCAGACCTGCTGTTTTGTCGTGCTTCTTGTCGTACCTCGCTACCTCCACCTCTGCCCTCTTTGCCCACGTCCACACTTTAATGATCTTGTGTCCCGAGCTGCCGCCGTGCCCGCCCCGGAATCCCATCAAGCATCTGCGCCTCGTACTGCACTGCATTCTGCACCCTCCCGAGGTCGACGCCCGATTACTGTCCAGTCTCGTTAAGGCTGAAGATGGCGTTGATTTCAACGGTGGAACCGTCGTGAACTTCAACATCGTCAAACGCGCCTTCCCCCGAGAGCTTGTCATCCCGGTCATCGCGGTATACGCTTGGCGCCGTGCTACCCGCGAGCTTCTCGACAAGCCCGATCCCTCTATCCCTGCTGAAGACCTCGCTGCCCGCCGGCGGAGGGCTTTGGCTGCTATCCAACTGCACCTCGTTCAAGCTTATGAGCCCGAGAGCTCTGCGCTTGAGCGTGTCTTCACTCTCACTACCATCCCTGGACTTTCAGGTCAGGACCATGCCGCGTTCTATCTCTTCGCCTCCCTCATTCCGCGCCTCGCTCCGATATACCCGTTCCTGGAGATGTGCCGCGCCTACTCCGTCGACATCGGGTTCGGCTCGCCCGGCCAGCTGGCGCGCTGTCTGACGCAGAACGCGAACCTCCACCAGTGTCTGCCCGTCACGAGCCACTCTCACCTCGAGTTCTATGCGTACGCCGTTATGGGCTCTCTGTCGGAGTCGGTGTGCTATCTAGCATGGTCAGTTCTCGACTCGACTGGCACTCGGCCGTCCGACGACATGCAGTGGTCGGCAGCGATCCACCCTGCGGTGTCTCGGCGAGTACTCCAGCCGGGCGCTCCGCTCCCGACACTCATGCGGGCTCACACGGTTGCCAAGTCTCGTGACATTGGCCGCGCGATTCAGTACATCGCCGTGTCCCGTGACATCGTGAAGGACGCCGCCAAGGGACGCCTCTTTGTTCCTCTCTGTTCGTTCAAGTCGCCGCGCGAGCTTCTCCAGACATTGATCCCTGGGCCTGAGCACGCCCCTCCCTCCCATGTCGTCCTCGGCCTTCTCGATCAGGCCGAGGCTTTCCGAGTCGACACCGACATGGGCATCAACGGCCTGCCGCGCACAGCCCGTGGAGGCGCCAGGGCTCTCGTCGCTGCGGCCTTCGAGGTCATCGGCGATATCCGACGCAACGGCGGCCTTGTAGATATGCGCGGATGCTGCACCTGTCGCTGGAGGCATGTCGTGGCTACCGCAAAGGGCTTGTGGTTCTAAGTTGTATGCATGTACTTTTCGCTTCTTGCATTATCTCCATCGTGCGCTGCATCGTCGATGCTTCAGAGCCTGTTGCCCGTTGGGTGAGGGTCGCTGGAACCAAACAAAGCATGATAGCGCCACGTGCGCCACGTAATTTCGGCGCCGGTTGACGCGACTGATGATGGATTTCTGGAGCGACATGACGGAGCTCTCGCCATCGTCAACCGCACTGAGGCAGCGACAAGCGTAACACAGCTGGACGCCATGGCCCCACCGCCGTGTGCGAACCCGCTGTTTCTGAAATGGGTGGAAGGTAAGCTTTGAGAGGGCTAGGCGAGCTGACCCGCAGAACTCCGTGACGATGCCCGCCAGAAGGGGCTGAAGACGGCTACGATGTATGCCAAGGGTTGCCGCTCGCTGGCCGCCTGTCCGATCGCATACTCCCGCCCACGAGACCTCATTCAGCTTCAAGGCATTGGTCCGAAGACCGTCAGCATCCTGGAGAGGCGGCTACAAGCACACTGCAAGGAGACGGGCGAACCGTACCCTGCATCGCCCGCCCGCCCGGCTCCACCGCCACGGCAATCTGAGCCACCAGAACCGACAAGTGACGCACCACCGCCAAAGAAGAAGCGTGCGGCCGCACCCAAGGTGTACATCCCGCAGAAAGGCTCGGGCGCATACGGCATCCTGATCGGACTGCTGCTGCAGGTCGAGAACCCAGAGCACACGATCCAGGTCTTCCTTACGAAGAACGAGGTCATTCGTGTCGCCCAGCCGTACTGCGACAGCAGCTACGAGCATGCCGAGCGCGGAGGATACCAGACCGCGTGGAACGGGATCAAGACGCTGATCAACAAGGGCTACGTCTTCGTCTCGGGCAGCCCGCACAAGTACTGTCTGACGGAAGAGGGATAGTGAGTTTTCACGGCTTCGCACATAACTGACAGCAGCGATGTCGCCGTGACGCTGAGGAACATGCACCCCGACTTCGAGGACGAGCCGAAACTCTTACCACTTGCTCGGAACGGTGAGCCATCACTGGCTGACATGCTCGAGGCCGAGTCGGGTGCTGCGCCAGCGCGGCCAGCGCGGACGGGCTCGTTGGCGAAGTCTCGCTCAGTGTCAGCGTCGACTGCCCCGAGTAACAACAACAAGTTCGGCTTCTGGTACATCGACAAGCACGCGGCTCGTGTCCATGACAGGACGTCTGCTCGCCAACGCCTGGACCCCGACGAGTTCATCACGCTCCGCCAGATCGAGTTCCGCAAGACCCAGCGGGACCACCCCATCGTCTCCCAGCTCAAGTTCATCGAGGAAGGCAGCGATCAGACTCTGCTTGCGTACATGGTGGACGAGGGTGCACCTCCGAAGTGCAGCACCTTTGATGAGACAACTACTAATGCTGCGCCGACGCGAACCGCTACCCGCTCACCCTCCGTCGCCGTCTCCTTACCGGAGCCAGTGCAGCCCGCGAAGAGGGCGCAGCTCCCGCTCCCGCAAAGAACATTCAGTCGCGTGACTTCCGCTGGCAGCGCGGCCGAACCGCAAGCCGGGCCGTCTCGTCCGAGACTATCAGCACACATGCCCTTACCGGGTGACGAGTGCACCACGCCAGACGTTAGCATGAGGGACATGATCACTCTCCCGCACGGCAGCTACGAGGTCGTCCTCATCCTTGACTCCCGTGAGATCGAGTCCAAGTCCCACCGCGACAACATCGCCGACAAGCTCTCTGCACGCGGCGTGCTAGTGGAGACGCGCTCCCTCCGCCTGGGAGACATGTGCTGGATCGCGCGTCGGCTGGACCCCCACGGAGATGAGGGAGACGAGGTCGTGCTCGACTATGTCATCGAGCGCAAGCGACTCGATGACCTGTGCTCGAGTATCCGCGACGGTCGGTACAACGAGCAGTGCTACCGCCTCCAGCGCTCCGGCATCGGCAACATCTTCTACATCGTGGAGGACTGGCAGGTGGCCGAGCGGATGGAGTTCAACGGCAAGCAGATCATGACGGCCAAGTCGCAGATCCAAGTCGTGAGCGGCTTCTTCCTGAAGGAGACGCACAAGCTGGCGGACACGATCGACTTCCTCGTGACCATGACGAATGTCGTGAGCGGCCTCGTGCGCGACCTGCATGTGATTCCGTCGCGACATGTGTCTCGGACCTCGTACGCGGCCCTGCAGCGCCGGCTGCGCGAGGAGCACCCCGGCAAGGCGTTCCTGTCGTCGTTCGAGGTGTACCAATCGCTTAACGACAAGTCGGCCGCGCGGACCGTTTACGAGGGGCTCGGCCGCATGCTGCTGTGTGTGAAGGGAATGAGCCCCGAGAAGGTCAGTGCCATTCTTGACTGCTGGGATACGCCGCGCGCCCTGTACGAAGCCATGGTCTCACGACATGCTCAGGGAGTGCTGGGTGAGGGCCGGAAGAGGCGGGGGCCCGAGCTGATGTTCGCGGACGAGTTGCCGGGCGAAGGGCGGAGGAAGATTGGGGACGTGCTTAGCAAAGCGGTGAGTGCCTATCATATCAGTTAACTTTGGTCGACGCAGCCAGGTGTCCGCCTCCTGATGTCTCGGTGTAACATTGCTGACAAACAGCTGTGGACCGCTCTCTGGGGCGGAGACTAGGTCGGCGGTCCGAGGTTCCGAGACTTGATGGGGAGGAACAAGGACAGGGGCCCGGGACGACCAATTGTTGTATAGGTTTGTATGTTCTAATCTCGTGCATCCCGGGCCTGTGTATTGATGTCATGTTGTTCAGGAACGCTCTCATGGTGGAGTTGGCGGACGAGACGTCAGCGCACGACTCAGCACCTCAGATGAGCATGCAGGAACTCTGAGCTCCGCAGACATTCGTGGTCCCAATGGTTTGATGAGCGTCGGTGCCGTTGTGCCTCAAGTGTCAGGCTCCATTGCGGACTCGGTGCTCTTGGGACGGAGGAATTCTGCGGAGCGGCTCTGCGCTGGCTGCGGAGAGGGCGTACATCGTTCACGCATCTGCCTCAAGACGGGCAGCTGATCAACTAGCCTTCGCTGACCCTAACCCACCGGCTCCCAGGTGCTCCCAGGCGGCCGCCAAAAGGACCCACATGGGGAGAGCAAGCCAGGGTGGCCGGAGTTGGAACCTAACAATAGAACAGATTTGACGTCATACTATGACGGGGATTCAACGCTCAAAGCCTACTTGCTTGTTGGGTCCGATGCATCAAGGGTGGCAGGATACCAGAAGCATAGCAGCGTGCAAGGCCAGTATGGCCAGGCTTGTCAGGCTCCGAGTGATCAGCCTGCCCCTGCGACCCTAGTGTCATATCCGTTGGGAATCCGGCTCGGCTGACCTGCTGAGCTAACTGCTCGTCTGGGAAGGGGCAAACAGTCAGAGGCCGGGGAGACGACCGGGAATGCAAGGAGGGGCTCTCGCGACCGGGGCTCGGCAGCTCCACGCCTTGATATAACTACGGGGACAACTCGGAGCACGCGGAGTGCATCCCCTCCACGACATAGCACATTCCCTCACCCGACCACAAGAACAAGATCCACCATGACCCAAAGACGCGGTCACGGATGGAAGGAGAAGTCCTCCTTCCCGCTCACGTCGGCGATGATCGACACGAGCAAGCCGGAGCAGCGGCAGCTCGAGGACGTCGATGCGCAGCCCAAGCCGAGCCAGGAGACGTACACCGATAACAACCTGAAGCGGCGTGACTCGCACAAGCCCGACCTCATTTCAAACACGACAGCACGACTGGCGAACCCTTTGCAAGACCTGACTGAGGCCGAGGTGATCCAGCAAGCTGAGGACTTTGCGCGCGCGAACGACCTCCCCATCGAAGAGTTCAAGAAGGGCGCGCTCATCGCCAAGTCGCCACACAAGTGGGAGCGGATGCAAACCCTCACTGCGGATGAGCGCCAGGCGCTTCACGACGAGACGCACAACATCTACAAACAGCCCAAGACGCTCTGGAACCTCGTCATTGCGTGCTCGGTCGCCGCCGCCGTACAGGGCATGGACGAATCGGTCATCTCGGGTGCTCAGCTTTTCTACCCCGAGCAGTTTGGCATCTCCCCCGACCCCGCCATCGCCGGCGCCGCGGCCGGCAACAACCAGTGGCTTGAAGGTCTCGTCAACGGCGCTCCTTACCTCTGCTGTGCCGTCCTAGGCTGTTGGTTGACCGATCCTCTGAATCGCTTCTTCGGGCGCAGAGGCACTATTATGATCACCTGCTTCATCTCGTTCGCGACGTGTATCTGGGGAGCGTGTACAAACACTTGGTGGCACTTGTTCATCTCGCGTTTCTTCCTCGGAATCGGTATCGGCCCCAAATCCTCGGTGAGTCCGTTTTCGCAGTGTGCCTTGGGCCTCCACGGGCTAGCCTTGGGCCAGATAGGCCTAACGTGGGGTGCCCTCGTGCAGCTTGACCACCGTCGCCACCGTTGCTGACATTTGCCTCCCGGTTCGCGGCTCATCAACGCCGTAATTAACTCGCGCCATGTGCCACCATCCTCCCCTGACACAATGAACGCCTCCTACCCGGCAATGACGTCGCCCTATCGTATCTCGGGTGTCTGTACCTCAGACCGTGCCCATCTTCGCCGCTGAGTCGGCCCCAGCCTCGATCCGTGGTGGCATGACCATGCAGTGGCAGATGTGGACTGCGTTCGGTATCGTGAGTCGTCGACCTCCACCGGGAGTCACGCCACTAACGTTCAGATGCTGGGCTACGTCGCCGACCTGGCATTCTACTACGTCCCCGTGCACAAGCCGGGCATCACCGGTCTGAACTGGCGTCTGATGCTCGGCTCTGCCGGCTTCCCCGCCCTCATCGTCATGTGTCAGATGCCCTTCCTGCCCGAGTCGCCTCGCTGGCTGATGGGCAAGGGCCGTTACAAGAAGGCGTACGAGTCGATGCTGCGCCTGCGCGGTAACCCTGTCACGGCAGCGCGCGACATCTACTACATGTTCGTGCTCCTGAACGAGGAGGCGTCAATCATACGCGGGCACAACCGCTTCCTGGAGCTGTTCACGATCGGACGTAACCGCCGCGCCGCCCAGGGCGCTGCCATCCTCATGTTCGGCCAGCAGTTCTGCGGTGTCAACGCCATCGTCTACTACACTGCGACGATCTTCACTAACGCCGGCTTCACGCAGATCGACGCGCTCCTCGCCTCCTGGGGCTTCGGAATGCTGAACGTGAGTCCAGGACGGGCTTCGGCTTGACGCCTCGCGCTAACCGCCACAGACGATCTTCGCCATCCCGACCATCTTCATCATCGACCGCTTCGGCCGTCGCCCCCTGCTCCTGGTGACGTTCCCGATCATGTCGCTCCTGCTTCTATTCACCGGATTCTGCTTGTAAGTAGCCGCGCTCCACCGGTTCCTCGGTCGCCGAGGCACTGAGATCCCGCTCCATCACCCGGCGTAACCCGAGTAAGCCGAGCTAACGTTCCAGCTGGATTCCCGAGTCGTCGCCCGCACGCATCGGCCTAGTCGCCACGGGCATCTACCTGTACACGATTGCGTACTCGCTCGGCGAGGGTCCCGTTCCATTCACGTACAGCGCCGAGGTGTTCCCGCTGTACGTGCGTGAGCTCGGCATGTCGCTCGCGACCGCGATCTGTTGGCTGTTCAACTTCATCGTCGCGCTTACGTTCCCCCGTCTCCTGGACGCGTTCCATCCGCAGGGAGCGTTCGGCTGGTAGTGAGTACTCTTCCCAGATACCCTCCGTGTCATTCTTCAGCCGAGGCTGGGATGCGAGGGACGTCACGTGCACTCCCACCAGGAGCAGCCACGTGATCGGTGATCGGCCCGGCGATCGGGGACCCCACATCCACCTCCACCTTTGACATCCACCACTCCCCGCAACGTCGATACTGACCTTTCAGCGCCGCCTGGTGTGCGGTTCTCTTCGTTCTGGTCCTCTTCTTCCTTCCCGAGTCGAAGGGGCTCACTCTGGAGGAGCTGGATCAGATTTTCAGTACTCCTACCGCAGTTCACGCGAGATATCAGCTCAAATGGTTCGGTTACTGGTTCAAGAAGTACGTCTTCCGCCGCAAGGTTCAGCCCATGGAGCCCTTGTACCACCGCGACGACGAGGACGACCTCGACGACGGACCCCTCACTGTTGGCCCCGACGGAAAGCAGCTCTCCAAGGCGCAAATGCAGATGCAGGAGAAGTCGCCTGCTGGACACAACGAGCGTCTCTCGGGCGACACGTCCCATGCCTAGACCGTTAGAGCTCATCAATGTTCTTCTCGGCTAAGCAATGTCTTAAGCCAACATTAAGATAAATCCTGTTAGTATATAATACGATGTGTATGCAGAAGTAATCTCAATGTCAAGTCGGGTAGAGAGCAAAGAACCGAAGGGCTTAGCCCGATGCAACACTGGTCTTCAGTTGTGATGCTGGTTGAACAAACGACGTGTGGCCGGGGTCAGTTTGAAGACGCGATGGACCGCTGTAGACGTATCGGCGACACACTAGCGACCTCAATCGCTGCATGAATGAGAAATCCGGCGTCTCACTCATCACTGAGCTGGCGGCATAGTCGTCTCATGTCAACCGCTGCCCCGAACATCAGTTTCTTCTTTTGAGTACCAGAGCGCGGACGCCATTAAAAGTCAGCAGCGAGGAGCCCGCTTCGTGGGCTTGAGGGTAGCCCGCGAACAGGCTAGCCAGAGACGATGTTCCACCGCCATTGCACAGTGTCAGGCGAAGGGAACAACCAGTTCGTAATGCGGCGGGTGGGTCGGGATTCGAGGGATGTCATGCGCGGCGTGCGAGTGGCGTCAGAAGGCCTTATTCAAGGCCTAAGCCCAGTTGTTCCCTCCGCCTGAGCGTGACGGCGAAAGCTTGGATGGTTGCAAGTGTTGTGGAGCGGATAGTTAGAAGGTAAAGTTGAACTGCCCGATGTCTAGGCTTGCATTTGCTGGCTGGCTCTGCTGGCGCGAGGACGGTCCGAAGAGACAGTCCAGGCCAACGACTGTGAGGGGATCAACATGCCTCCGCGTTGCGCCCCTTTGCGCCCTCCGTGTGTGTTAGCAGTCCAGTCACCCACAGTCTCCCACTTGGTATCAGCAGCGCCGTCAGTCGTTCTCGACATGCATCTTCCTCCCTTCTTCCCCGAAACCGACTGCATCCAACGATGGCTCGCCTCACTTCCCTTCCCGACGCCGAAGACGTCAAGCCGGACTTGCTCGACGGACTGATGGAGCCCACCAAGTCCGCCAAGTCCAAGCGCAAGCGCGACCCTTCACCGGTCGACTCGGACGACGATGACACTGTCTCTTCCCCTCAGTCGAAGGAGAAGAAACCCCGTATCAAGAAGGAGCCTAAGGCGCCGCGCACCTCTTCGGCCTGGTCGAAGGCGCAGGTCCGCCAGCTCTGGGATGCGCTCGATATGAAGCCTGTGAGTAGCCTGCTTCTGGAGGATTCGAGTCAGTGCTGACGTGTAGGGGAAGATCAACTGGGACCAGGTTGCGGCGCAGGTCGATGGCCGCGGCAAGATCGTGAGTAAGCGAACGCAAGCGCAACGAGACCGCGTGCGGTGAGACGATGCCGGAGCCAGTGGGTTGGAGGAGCGAGAGAAGAGGTATGGCCGGCGGTGGGGCACAGCGAAACACTGCCGGTGGCTTGCCGCGAGGGGGCCCGAGCTGGGTTTGGCACTGAGACAAGGAAGACGCTGACGCTCAGGCGTGTCGTGATAAGGTAAGCGGATGTCTCTTCTCCGCTCCTCAATGGCTGGAACCTTCTAACAGCAGTGGCTCAAGATGATCCGCCCCCGTCTCGAGGAGTTCATCGACAGCCTGGGCGAGTAAGGGAAGTCACCTTCGAGCTTGTCGGGCACTCAAGACCTCCAGAATAGAAAGCCGCAGGGGAAACAGCGTCTTGTCTGTGCACGTGGGCCCTGTGCCTTAACTTGCTCCCTGCTCCACTCGGTGGTGCACAGACGGATGACTTAGGAAATGGGCAATCGGAGGCCAAGAGATATAGCCTGCTATCCTGCTGTGCATGCAGCTGCGCTGCGCTGAGGTGGGCGGGCAAGTGATGACGAGCAGCAGACTCACAGGCATGACAAGTGACGGGCAGTTCAGGACCCACTTGACAATTGATGGCCGACACCCAGCTGACAACGTACTCCATGTATCTGGGGGGCGCCAACAGACCCGGCAGCCCGCACTACTCCGCGCCGCTCGGCTGGGTGACATCATGAGATCAAGGAACCCGATTCGATGGGACATGTGAAACCCCAGTTCTCATGAGATCTGCCTCCCACCACCTCCAGGCAGGCGATCGCAGGCGAGCTCGTGCGCGTTCTCCAATGATGAGCGAATGGGGGCGCGCAGGCGCCAGGCGCAGCAATCTGATTAAACTCACCCCTCGAGCTTTCAAGGCTACGGTCCGACTCTGCCGCGGACAGTCCGTTGCATCCTTTGCACGTTGTTTATATTGTGCGAGCGAGCGCAGTGGTGAGCGCCGCCTGCGGATTTCCAACGTTGCGTTTGGCACTCCAACATACCCCCAAACGGCGCTGGGCGTCGCACTCCAGCCGCAGCTCTCACCAGGCAGCCACCCGACCAAGGTGCCGCGAGCGGCAATGATTGGCCCTCAACATGAGACGACGTGAGACGACCCCATTCACCGCCGGGATAAAGTTTTGCAAGACTTTGTTTTACAGATCGACACAGGGGGTCGCATGCAGACTCAAGGGGTCGAGGGCGGGGGCGCTGGCAACTGCTGTCCCATCGTCCAAGGAGATTGCTGCATCGCCTCCCCAGCGTTCAACATGCTCAGGACCAGGACTGTGGACCACCTGGTCCCCGTTACCAGAACACTGTTCCTCAAGCCGGGCCGGTCTGGACAAGCTGCAAGGAAAAAATGATGCCTTGACGACCGCGCTCACTCAAAAGCATGTCGAGGCGAGCTTGGGAAGATCGCAAGGGCACGAGCAAGCGACGTGCGTGGTGGCAGAGCATGCAGCACATGCTGTCGCCAGGCGTGTCGCCCGCGCAAACGCATGCCTCGCTCGGGTGGTGAAACGAGATCGATCGAGGTCGCAGTTCTCTCGCATCAGGAGAGGCACGGAGTTGTAGCAAAGTGAAAGGAAGCGGTGGAGGATGACGTAGAATTATGGGTTCCTGCAGACTTGAGTGTGGCTTACCTCGTCCTGCCTGGAGCCTGGCGGGGAAGCCTAGAGGCTCACTGGAGGCTAGGGGGGGCAACGAAGCATCAAGGGTGAGTACAGGGCAACGAGTCGGACAGCGAATCAGTCTCCTCTCCGACAGCCGTATCAGCCTGAGTCAAGGACCTGGCCGACCTAGGCTCGGAGCAACTGAAGCCTGATGCCTGAGCTTCATCAGCACATCAGTCAGCAGAGAAGAAATCTGGCGACAAAGCGACAGCCTGCAGGATGCAGGACACCGCACACCACCAGGCCCCGCGCCGCCCGTTCTGGCTCTGATACGCAGACGCAAACGCATACATCTGCCCTCTCGCGTTCTTCCATAGTCTCAAGTTGCCCCGATCTGGTGTCGCGCACGGCCGCATGGCTGGTTTGGTCCATTGGGCGCCCATCGCGGAACACGGGTGGTCCATTGCTGGTTGAGGCGGAATGGGCGCAGGCAGATCGAGAGAAAACCTAATGGACTCTCTGTCAATTCCTAATAGGTGATTAGCGGCTACGTCACCTGGGGGATTGGAGGATTAATGACCGCATTAAGGTGTTGACATGGTTTGAGGAGTGAAAGCGGGAACCCTGAGCAACCTAAGCCTGAACTGGTGGCAACCCACCCTGCGCTCAGGGCACACAGGGACGTCGCATTCGATTCTCTCGTCTTGGCCGGCTGCGGCGCCCGCGACTGCCCTCTGCCTGCCCTCTCGCCCTAGACGATGGGAGTCATGCGCTCACTCTCACTTGAAGCTTCCGACCACTACTCTCCAGAATGAAGCCCACTACAGCGCGTACAGCGCAGCTCTCGTCTGGAGCACTGCGCTCGAACCATGACCACCATCAGGCCTGCACGCTTGTCGCTCCGGCTCACTGGTTTTGGCTTTCAGCCTACGGTCGATGGCTCGGTTGGGTGCTGCCTGGTCAACCCTGCGGCAACCACAGCCTCTGCGACGCCAGCTGCCTGACCTGTCCGACCTGGCTGACCTGGCTGACCTGGCTGACCTAGGTCGCCATGTCTAAGGGTAAGGACCAAGGTCCAATGCCCTAATCAATTTCAATGTCATCATAGTTTCCTGTGTCCGGTGTCTCCCAGCTGCAAGGCCGTCCGTTGCTTTGACTTTGGCTCAGGCTCGGCACCAGCGCTCTCACCCTCCCACCGCCGTTGCCTCACTGCCGCCGTGAAGTCTCACCGCTCGAACACTCTTTCGCATTACTCTATCCCACGACCACTTCTCATCGCTGTCCATACACTATTCCTCCCGATCCCGACACAAACCAACACCGCCCCTTTCCTTTCCCTCATAGACACAAGACACGGAACACACCACGACATCGGTGAGTCGATACCGTCAGCCCAATCCCAACCTCGATCTCAACTACGTCTTGGCATCGCCCTTCCCTTTCCCAGTCCACGCCCAGCCAGCCTCCGTCAGCTTTCAGCCCCGCCCAGCGTTCTCCCGCAGTACTTGACTCGGCGCTGCCTTCTTCCCTGTCTCCCTTCTTGCTCTCCAACTGCTCCTTCTCCCTCACGAACGTTCCGGGTGTCTGCACAGAGCTGGGCTGTCACTCGTCCAGCTGCCACCAAGCCGCAAGCCTCCAGCCGGTAGCCTTTCGGTCCTGAAACCACCGTACCACCTTCGTCCGGCCCGCTGTTCGGCCGCTTTCCCAGCTCGGCCAGCCCAGTACCCCTCGTCCCATTCGCCCAGCGGATCGTCTGGTGTGCCGTTCGATCACTAGCAAGGAACACGACTTGCACATCCTGATTCGGCGCTAGTTGTTCTTGCTCCGCGCTACGACGGGCGCTGGCAAGGGCAGGGCGAGCCAAGCATTTCTCCACACCCAACCCACCCAGCGTTCAATCATCGCCAGACGCTAATCCCCAGAATCCACTCGTTCGCTCTTCTCCAGCTTCGCCTTCCCTGTACATCACTTCACCTGCATCACACACATCCACTCGTTTCTTCCCTGTACCCTTTCGATTTCCGACATTACTTGCATCGACGCCTGCGAACTGAGGACGAACCACGGACATTCCTTCGCATTTGTGCCTACAGGTCGAAAACACCCCCAACTTAAAGCCCGCCCACCAGTCACACCCCCCTTCATCGCAATAACGCATCGCAGCTGATTTCCCGACGTCAGACGTTCGACCCGAACGCCAATCTGGCCCATTCTGGGTTCGTCGCATCGCACCCATCGCTCCTTCGCGTCTATCGCTTCCACTTTCTAGATCTCTGCATCTCCCGGACTTGAGACTTCGGCACACACACGCATCTGAAACCGACTACGTCACACTCCGACAGAGAACCCGTCCGCTTCACTCTCAGAAGTGATGACAAACCCGGCACCTGCCGGCGGTGCCGGTGATCGACCCTCAAAGCGTTACCTTGCTCCCCGCCAAGAGCAGCAAGGTCAACCCGCCCAGGGAGGAGATCAGCAACAACAGCAAGGCGGCCAGCAGCAGGGCGGCCAAGCTCCAGCTGGGAACGATCAACAGCAGCAGGGCAGCCAGAACCAGGGCGGCCAGCAGCAGGGAGGTGACCAGCAGCAGCAAAGCGGCCAACAGCAGCAAGGTGGCCAGCAGCAAGGCGGCCAACAACAAGGCGGAAATCAGCAGCAAGGCGGGCAGCAGCAGGGTGGCCAGCAACAGGACGGTAACCAGCAGCAGGGCCAGCAGCAGCAAGGTGGCCAGCAGCCGAGCGGCCAACAGCAGCAGGGCGCCCAGCCGAGTCCCCAACAGCAGCAAGGTGTTCAGCCGAGTCCTCAGCAGCAGCAGGGTCAACCGCAGCCTTCCGGTAACGGACAGCAGCCAAATGGTGGCCAGCAGCAAGGCGCTCAGGCTTCTCCCCAGGGCGGGGCCTCGCCATCTGCCGGCGGGGCCTCAGGTCAACCTGCGTCACCAACTCCTTCTGGCGATGGCGCTTCCGCCTCTGCTTCTGCCTCTGCCGCACCCTCCGTCGACGATGGCGGTGAATGGGCGAACGTAAGCCAGGAGCCTGTTACCACCACGTTCAAAGGCTCAAGCAGCCCGTCCGAGTACATCGGCGGCATCGCCAAGCAGAAGTCCGGCTCAACGCTGAGCGCGGGCGCCAAGGGCGGTATCGCTGGTGGCATCGTCGGAGGTCTCGCGGCCATCATCCTCGCCTTTGTCCTGTGGCGCATGTGCCGTGGGCGTGGAAAGAAACTTCCACCACCGTGAGTCAACCGAGTGATCGCGCCCAGTTCCAAACTGACGAATCCAGGGCACCTCGAGACATGTCGCAGGAGTACCGACCGCCGTCCTACGCTCATCATTCCAATTCGCGGGGCCCGTCCATGACCATGGCTCGTTCATATTCCACATGTAAGTGCACGGACGCGGGCGTGTGCTGTTCAAGGACTCAGCTGACCCGCACAGTGCTCGGACCCCCTCTGCGTCCGACATCGCACTTTGACTCGTACAGCTCGACGTCGTCCCAGAAGTACGGATCCGCCTCAACCCCTTCGGGATCGCCGTCATTGTCCTCTTCTGGCACAGGCTCGAACACACCCGGCGGCATGCCCGTCACTGTTGCGGGCAGCCCGCTGAACCTGTACCGCGACGGCTCCACTGCCTCGACCGGTTCCGGCAGCGGAGACGGGTCTAACGGACTCATCCCGCGCCACGCCTCTGGCGACCAGCTGCGCGCTCCCACGCCCTCGGACCCGCAGGGCAGCGAGTTCGACTCTCGCACGAATTCCTCCGACTCGCGCGCAAACTCGCCGCGCCCCTCGTCGTTATCGTTGGGCAGCTCTGGCATGCGTCGCTCTGTTCCGGGCATGCCGCGGTACCCGCAAGCCTCGACACGCGGCGCTCCGCACACCGGCCGACAGGTGACGATTACCGTCCCTCGCCCGCTGAGCACTGCGTCGAGCGCGGTTCCCGACTCGCCGAACCAAGCGACGTACCCGTCCTCCCGCGGCGGGTCCATGTACTCTGCCCCGCCGTCTCAGAGGGGCAGCTACATTGGCGGCTACTCTGGCCACCCTGCGCAGCGCCAGTCGAGCTACGGCGAGTTCGGCGCGACGACGCCGATAGTACACACGTCGCAGCACCGGCGCGGACGCTCGAACGCGTCCTCGCTCGGCACACCCGCCGAGGGCGAGTACAACGGGCGCGAGGACATTGTGTAATCTCTTCAGCCCTTTGCCCCAGCATCATCATCAGCAACAGCAACTATCACCCAACTCCCATCCGCATTCGAATTTTTCTTAGAGGACATTTCCCCCAGCCCAGTCTCATCGCATCTGACCCGAAAGCCGACCTGTACAGGCCCGCACACACCGCACCGACTTGCATGCCCTCATGCCCTGATAACGCTCAGCTCAAGCTCCAGCTGCTCACACAATGCAGTGAAAGTATAATCAACCTCCAAGCAACCACATACATGGGTCCTTGCACATCTACATAGTCTATAGTCGCCGTCTGTACCATCCTGAGCACTTGTCATGTCATCTCCATTGGACTCTGTGACCCTACAACACACTATTGCGTACCCACAAGATGAGCCGAGGAGTGACGAATGCTCTGTGGAGTGCAATTGTCGACAACCGGCAGTCAGTCAGGCGGTCAGACGATGAGGGTTGCAAGGCTCGATACGGTGGCGATCGGATGATATCATGGGAAGCGTCGAGGATTGAAGGGGAGGAATGCAAAGCCTAGGCCGGCCCAGAAATAGCCCCGGCGTCATTTGAGCAAGGTTGCAGCTCAAGGTCGGCCAGATCCGTATCCTGGCAAGCTGGCAGGGCGTACCTTCGAATCTACCGGCCCATCCTGAGTGAGGATACGTCGCATCGTCGGACTGGTGAACGGGAGAAGTGGTGGTGGGACGCCTAGCAGTCTGATGAGGAGAGCAGGGCAGAAAGGGACACATCGGCTGTCGGTGTGGGAGTTGTACGTCAAGACAACGACATGACGAGAATGAGGAACGTTCGGTCGCCGCTGGAACACGACCGAGCGACGTTCAAACGTTCGGTGCCTTCGGACAGTCTTCGGTCGCGCGTATCGTGTCGAGTTGGTCAGGTGCGTGCACCTCTCTCTTTCCTCATCCTTCCCTCCTCCTCTTCGCCCCCCCCC